>JAEQBH010000281.1:0-653596 GCA_016808115.1 Tetrastigma voinierianum | reverse complement strand
GTAAGAATGTAGAAACAATAGTTTCCATTAGTTCTGAACTGAATTATGATTATAAGATTTAGAGTTCAATGAATGAAAATGAGAAGATTTTTCAATATATTGAGGATTGATGTTGATTTTGAATTTAGTTCGAATTTAAAGAAACAATACTCGCCTAAATAAAGGAAGCAAGTAAAAATCCAGTTGTGAAGGGAAAGCACAAGAAGTAGAAAAGCTCAAGGGCTAATTTCAAGGAATGTTCAAATCATTTGAAGTATGCCTAGAAGCTAAAAAAATCAAAACCAGTTGGATCACATCGCCTAATCCTATCAGAGCATAAAGAACGCACTTGCTAGAGGCATTCTCAGAAGTGCCAAGCACACGGGTCAAGAGGAATATTTGTAAGGAATCAATCTTTCTATTTACATGCATAAATCCTCTTAGAGGAAATGCAAAACATCAATAAAACATCGTAGAAGACTAAATGCAAGGATGAAAGAAGTCAATGGTGAAGTACTAAATGACCGATGTAGGATTCATCTACAGAATATCGCATGCACTGGTAAGTCTTGCCTTCATGTGGTTCCTGCTAGCGGTGGATTCACTATCATCAGAAATGAGAAGAATGAATTGATTCCAACAAAAATTATGACAGGATGGAGGGTATGCATTGATTATAGAAAATTGAATACTACCATCATAAAGGATCACATCCTTACCTTCATCATCAAATGTCGATGTGTTAAGAGACACCCCTATTTCTCGCTTTCTTAATGGATATTCTCGATATAACCAACATCCATAAATGGCACTAGGAGAAGACTACCTTTGCGTGTGCTTATGGAACCTTTGCTTTTAGAATAATGCCATTTGGATTGTGTAATGCTCATGCCACCTTTCAAAGGTGTATGATGTCTATATTTTCATATTTGATTGAGAAAGCTATGGAAATCTTCATGGATAACTTTACAGTGTATGGATCCAGTTTTGAACACTGCTTGCACAACTTGGAAATAATACTTCAGAGGTGCCAATACAATAATTTAGCTTTGAATTGGGAAAAATGCCATTTTTAAATGAAGGCATTGTCTTGGGACAAAAAAATTATGTAGCCGACTTTGTGGAACACTGCCAAAGCTTTATAGAAACTCTAATGTCGCCTACTACAGTTAAAGGGATTAGAAGTTTTTAAGGACATGCAGGATTTTACATAATATTTATAAAAGATTTCTCAAAAATTTCAAGACCATTATGCATCATTTGAGAAAGATGTCATTTGATTTGATGAATCATGTGTCTCGCATTTTCAAGAAATAAAATCCATATTTGCTATGGGCCCCATCATGGAAACAATTTTAACGGAACAAGGATTTTGAAATCAGTGGCATGCCAGTGGACTATGCAATGAAAGTAGTTTTGGACAAAGAACAAAAATTTTTCAAAGCAATATACTATGCCAAAGAAACTCTTCAATGAGGCACAAGATAACTAATTAACCATAAAAATGGAGATGGGTCGTAATGATTTTTGTTTAGAAAAATTTAGACCATATATATCAGTCCCAACATCATCATACATTGATCGATCGTGCATCAATAAAATATTTGATGGCAAAGAAAGATGCCAAACCAAGACTGATCAGGTGGGTATTGTTGCTGCAAGAATTTGATTTGGAAATTAAGGACAAGAAGGGGAGTGACAATGTGATAGCAAATCACTTGTCAAGAATAGAAAATCCTACTAAAAATGAAACAAGAACTGAAATGAAGGTACCTCCTAATGAGCGCCTTTTCTAGTGTCACTAAATACCCTCCGTATGTTGATGATTGTGAATTATTTAACTTGTAATTGCATCACCAGAATTCAAACCACCAGTTAAAAGAAAATCGAGGACCGATGCAAGAGTTTCAGCATGGATGACCCATCATCGTTTAGAAGATGGCATATCGATCATCATAAGAGTGTTCCAGAGCCGAACAAGGTGGAAATTTTGGATAAATGTCATGCATCACCATATGGAGGACACTTTGCAGAGATGTAACATCCTAAAAAATTCTCCATTAGGTTTTTATCATTAACCTACTCAAAGACTGCTTAATGAGTGAAGCATCGCATTTTGATGCCCGAGAATGGGCAACATAAACGGAAGAAATGAGATGCCTCTACAAGGGATCCTAGTGGTGCAAATGTTTTATGTATGGGGAGTAGATTTCATGGGACCTTTTCCACCCTCATTGGAAATCTATACATTCTCCTTGTTGTGGATTATGTATCCAAATGGGTGAAAGCTATGTTTAGTCTCAAAATGATGCCAAATACGCTAGGGTTTGATAAAAATATCTAGTAGATTCGAGCTCCCATGACAAGCATTAGTGATGAGGGAAGCCATTTTTCAAACAAGCTATTTGCAAAACTAATGAGTAGATATGGAGTCAGGTATGTAATGGGATTGGCTTATCACCCTTAGTCAAATAGGCAAGCAGAAATTTCCAATAGGGAGATTAAGAATATATCGGAGAAAAATACCAACTCAAGGTGAATGACAATGGGCCAAGCAGATATGCACTTTGGAATACGTAACTACTTACAACTCTATCGAATGTCCCCATAAATAGTATTTGGAAATCTCAATACCTTCATTTGGAACTTGAATATAATGCTATGTGGCCATCAAAAGATGAACTTCGATTTCCAAACTGGCTGGGCATGGTGCCTCAAAAGCATGTTAGTCAGACTACTCATGAAAACAATTTATGTTTGATCTTCATACATGTGTTGCATAACTTAAATATCAGAAAATCCCAAGTTTATTAATGTAACTATAGTCTTAGTATATAATGTGTTTATATATGAGATGATCAAGATTATAGATAATAAACTAACCGTCCGTAGTAAATCAAAGCAGTGGTTCCATCTATAATACTACTAGATTTTATTCAATTTAACATTAAGAATGCAAGAATCTTGATCTCGATTATTGATGCAAGGACATTAAATGGAGGTGCTTTATGTAATCCGATTACATACAGATGTGACTGTATTATAAATTAAACTCTTAAACAATATACCGCTACAATTAAGAGTTTAAACTGTCACTAGATGATCATATGCGATTGATCTTAATCTCGAGTAGCCATGGACTCGCTTCATTTCAATAGGCCTTTTGATTCATAGGTTACTGGCCCGCCCTAAGACGTGCACAATACTTATGTCTTAGAGGCCCATTGAGATAGGTGGTCGAACATGTCCCTACAGATATGGAATCCAAACCCCTTCGAAAGCGATAATTGTTCCTTTATGTTCACTTTAACTCCAATGCTTGAGCATTTAATTTATAAAGGTGTTTATAAATTAACTGTCACTAGTGAATTAATGGAACTTATGATAAAGATATCACTAGAGGGAAACGGTAATTTCACCTAGCTCTAATGATGGGACCAATTGGAGGATTGGAATTGCATGTAATGATTATATCAATGGACAACTCAGTATCACTATTTAAATTATTTCATCACAAGAGTTCAGCTTCGCATTTTTAGTGGAATAATATCGAACTAATAAATTAGATTAATTGATTAAAGAGTTTAATTAATTATCAAATTTATCGAATCCTGAAATTACAGTCCATGTCCCCTAGCGCCTCTATAAAACAATCGTATTGTGATTAAATTAACAAAAGAAACCTTCGAGGGCATAGTTGTAAAAGAAATTGTTTCATAGCAACTATGTAGTAATTATTGGATAATTAAATATTAATTAATTATTTATTGAATTAATTAATTAATAGTAATTACTAGATGGATGAAATGGTTAATTTGATAAATTAATAACATTAATTAATTATTGAATTAATTAATTAATAGTAATTACTATGTGGATGAAACGGTTAATTTGAAACATCAATCCTATTTATTTTTTATCACTTAATTTGAATTAATTTTAATTCAATATTTAAATATGCCACTTGATCCAATGGTTGAGATCAATTCAAGGCATATTATAAATGAGGCAAAACCCTGTGACAATATAAAGGATAAAATTGAGGAAAAAAAGAGAAAAAGAGTTTACTTTGCTTCCATCTAACCCTCTTGGATCTTATGTTGGAGAATATCAAGAGTTCTAAAAACAAAACTCTTGTTAATTTGTACGCCCACACGTACTCTGTAGTGAAGAGGAACGGCTTGGAAGATCATGGAAACATATGCGATCTCGAGTCATTACAACCCTACTTTCCGTAAAACATCTCCCTTAATTTGATTGAGGTAATTTTTCTTTATTGTTTGTTGATTAGTATGCATGTACCATAGGATCGTAAAAAGAGTTTTTATTAATTTTTAAAATTTACTGGACCAAAATCTTCCGCTATAAACTTTGTTTTGAACTTTAAAAACCTTCATTTGGTATCAGAGCGGTCTATGTGTATATGCATATTAATGTGTATGTGGGGTATTTCACATTATTTGATAATTTTGCGGATGTATAATTGTTATATAATACGAATGTTTGAATGTATGGAATTTTTAAACAAGCCATAATTGTATGGTGTTTCGGGTTAAGATTGTTGTTTTTTAGATTCGTGTAAGCCATAATGGGGTATAAGTTTTTTTTAGAATTTATTTTTGTAAAAAATATGCACACAAGAAGATCGATCAAGATCTAGAAAGTGATCAACAATGGATTGTAAATCCACACCTCTCAGCCTTTCTATACCTTCAAAATCGTCTTATATGGACATCTAGAGAGAAAGTTATGCCTAAATACTAAAGATGTTCGTGGATACGGTATGATTCGAAACAAATTGCTTCCTATTCTTTTTGCTCTTTCATTACTTTATTTTCTCGGGCCCTACTTGTCGGGACTACGCTGGTGACTGTGACCCTAAGTCCAAAGGCCTAAAAAGTGTTTTAGGTCTCAGCGAGTAAAAATTGGCTTGGGCCTCACAATAAAGAGTTATTGAATTCTACCCAAAAGAAGTTTTGCTATCAATCAAGAGTCAGGATCTAAGTGCACAAAGAGCTGAATGTATAAGGGAGTTATGTAACTGCGGTAAACTCAACTTGTAATTTATTTATTTATTTATTTTATTTACAAGGGTTAATTTTAGAAATTACCCAAGACACCCTACTTCCGCTTTCTTATTTATTTATTTTATTTCTTATTGTTATCACATGGATTTGATAACATGTCCATGCATTTAACATGCCATACATAAATGCTCCACATTTAATGCTTTTGCATACATATCATTTTTCCTAGAACATGATAATTATTAGATTGTCCTATATGCTTATCTTGTTCATCTTTGATGGAACAATTAATTAAATAACGTGTTTAGTTTACTGGGCTAAACTTGCAAAATTCACATTAATTTAATTTAGGTTTTGCGATCATCTGGAAAAAGCCCGCATTTTTCCAACGCTTAATAAATAAAGATTTTATTGATTAATGGTAAATTTGACTTAGGCTCAACTATTTTATATACTATGTTTACCTAATAGTTAAATCTACTCAATTTATGTGGATTAGATTGTCTAATTAACTTAAGATCAATGGGATTTTGACTCATAATTTGATTAGAGTTCACATCTTAGTAATTAATTATATAGGATATAATAATTGGCTAGGATTATAAGACATATGATGTTTTATAAATAAAAAACACTTATTTCAAAATAGTGAGCGAGAGAAGGTTATATGACAATATACCCTACAGTCTCCATTATTAGTGCAACACCGTGAGATATAGATAAAAGTGGGCCTAGCGACGCTTAGATTTTGTCCTCCTACGGAGGGTTTCTATCTATATATTAATATCAAGGTCGACTTCCTTAGAGATAGGATTGAGTGATGTACTTCCTGGATCATCCTACCCTATGACTCCACAATTTTCAGTTAAGTCATTAAATCTCAAATAACGGTCACACACTACAAGGGTATGGTTAAACCGTTTCATCATACATTGACCAAATTTCACTTTAGTTAATAAGAAAAGAAAATAGAAATATTTTATTTTTTGCTTATTAATTTGAAATAGTCTCAAGTTGATTTGAAATTGTATGATGTACACTACGATCTATATTAATTAATAATCAATTTATCATGGATTAGTATAAGGTTTTATGTGTTTTACTTGCTGCATTCATGCATCACGTTTATTTTTCCAAAGCTTGTGATATTTATTTTCATTTATAGTAATTCTTTGATTTATTTAATTTCAGCAATCATGTCATCAAACAACCCCATTATCTCTTTACTCGCTAATGAAAAACTGAGTGGTGATAGCTTCATTAAATGGAAGTAAAACATTAATATTGTGCTAATTTGTGAGAACCAAAAGTTCGTTCTCACTAAGGAATGTCCTCCAAAGGCCCCTGCTAATGCTTCTCGTGACCGTACGAAAGATAAGGATAGCTGGATTCATTCCAATCAAATAAAGCCAGCTTGTTACATGCTTACTAGCATGAACGATGTTCTTAGGAAGAAGCATAGAGGACATGGAGATCATATGAGATACTGGAATCTCTCCAGCCACAAGCCTGGGCAACAACTGACTGTCACATGAAGCTACTCATAGCTACATGAGCGCTAAGATGAAGAAAGGAGTTTCGGGCCAGGAATATGTTTGAACATGATCAACCTGATGCATGAGGCGAGATACATGGGCTCCATTGATGAGCGCACTGGGTTAGTATTATCCTTGAGTCTCTCACACCTGCGCTTTCTCAAGTAGCTCACTCATTAACTATAAAGATAACAAGCTGCAAAGACAACATGACTACCAATGAACCATGCATTTTTGAGGCCATAAGTAAGACTAGGCCCAAAGAGGGCGAAGCAAATGTTGCTGAGCATAAGCCATCTTCCTCTTCTGGCAGCAAGAATAAAAAGAGGAAGAACACATAAGGTGGGTCTAAAGCACAACCTAAAAAAGGAACCAAAGGCAAGGGAATGAAGAACAACCCCAAGGACAAGAAGCCTAAAGGAAAGTGTTTCCATCATGGTTGAAGGTCACCGAAGAGAAATCGGTAACAAGTATCTCTCCAAATCAAGGACAAAAAGAAAGGTAACATGATTTGATCGGTTTCGTAAGCCTACTTAAAGGGAAGATGATTTGTCACCTTGATAGTTTATTCAGAGCCACTTCAACTATGTTTGTTCTTCTTTGTGTGATGCTTAGTTCTTCGAGGGAACTTGCTGGATAGGATACTATGAGAGAGTTGGTACTGGAGGTCGTCTCAAAGAAAGGCAAGGAGTCATTTATTTAAATTTTAGGAATAAATTTCTTGTTTTGGAACAATGTATTTTTATTCCCGTTTGTGGAGAAATTTGATTTTTGCTTCTATGTCGATGAATTATTTAGTATTTCTTTTATTAATAATGAGATTGTTATTTCAAGAAATGGTTTGTGATATTTGTCATGCAAACCCTAAATGGTCACTTACTAATAACTCGAGCGATCATTAAATATCTAGAATTATTCAAAGTAGAACATCTCTAAATCTAACAAACGTCAAAAAGTTTCCATAAGTGGATAACCACGTATCTGCATCTCAAAGTCAGCCACATTAACCTTGACGTAATAAACTCGGTTACAAGTAAAGGATGGTCCTTTAAGAGAGCCAAATGTCGCACTCTTCCCGCTTTATGAACCCGTTTAGAAGGTAAAATGACTAAGAGACCTTTTCAGCAAAGGGCGAGAGATCCAAAGAACCTCTTTAACTTGTACATAGCGACGTCATGGGCCCACTGCGCATAAGCTGAGGTGGTTATGAATATCAGGTCACCTTCATCGACGATTATTCAAGATACTAAGTGAGAATGACTAATGCACAAGAAATCCGAGACTTTTGGAAAGTTTAAAGAATTCATGGCGGTTGAAAAGCAATTGTAAATCACTAAAACTATTCGACGATCGAGGAGGTGAATACCTGATACATAGTCTGCTGATCATTTGTCGAGCTGTGAATCCTATCCCAACCATAGCACTGAACACCAATACGTAAAGAGAATGGTACAAAAAAAGAAGAAATAGATCGCTAATAGATATGGTTAGATCAATGATGAGCTACTCCTCGTTACTAATCTCATTAAAGATATTCTACTACAACCGTGGTCTACATTTTAATGTAGCTCATCTAAGTCAATCCAAAAGACACCTCCTTAGAGTTTCAGGAATGGACATAAACCTAGCTTTACGCTACTTTGCATACGTGTCCGCACACGTGCTAAAAGGAAAGATCAGGAAGTTGGAACCCCACAAAGAAGGTATATGTTCAGAGGTTATCCAAAGGCACAAGGGGAGGTTTGTTTATGAATCTTCGGATAAGAAAGTATTTGTATCGACAAATGCGACTTTTCTCGAAGATGACTATATGACAAACTTCAAACCTTGTAGTAAGGTTGTACTAGAGGAACTTTGTTCTGATATAATCAGAAAATCACCATCAACCACTGACGAACGACAAATTCAAGAGACCACTATTCCTATTCGTAACATTCGTACTGACGAGTGGGAGGGTAGTGAGACTACCATCCCGTTATGGATATGAAGGAGAAGTACAATTTCTAGTGTCAGTCACTAACCAAGATGATCCATTGACATACCGTGATGCCATGGATGATTCTAACAAGGATAAATGGCAAGATGCTATGAACCAAGAAATGGAGTCCTATGTACTTAACTCGTTCGAACTTCAGATCCACCTCGAGGATGTCAAACATAGGATGTAAAATGGATCTTCAAAAGAAAAAGTGGTATAGATGGGAAAGTGAGACTTTCAGTTGTGCTAGTGGCAAAGGGTTATACCAAAAAAAAGCGGAGTGGACTATGAAGAAACTTTTCACAAGAGTTTACGCTAAGTCTATCAGATTCTTTTTATCCATAGTCGCTGTCTCGATTATGAGATATGGCAAATGATGTCAAGACGACCGCTCAATGGCTATTCGAGGAAAGCATCTACATGATGCAACCGAAGGCTAGGCTAAAGGCCAAAAGCGTAAAGTCTCGCAAGTTTCTTAGGTCCATTTATGACCTAAGTAAGCTCAAGGTCTGGAATCTCGTTTTGATGAAACTATCAAAATGTATGGTTTGAGCAAAATGTCGATGAACCTCAGGTATACAAGTACATTAAAGAAAAGAAGGTGGTCTTCTTGGTTCTTACGATGAGATTCACTATTGGGAATGACAGGAAACATTATCGAATGTAAAGAAATGGCTAGCTTTAGCAATTTCAAATGAAAGATTTGGAAAACAAGCTATATTCTTGGGATCCAAATTATAAGAGATTGTAAGAACAAGCATTTGGCATTGTCTCAAGCATCTTATATTGATAAGGTGCTAGCTCGATTTTCGATGCAAGATTCCAAGAAAGGTCTATTACCGACCCGACATGGAATTATCCCTTCCAAGGAGCAGTGTCCTAAGACACCTAAAGAGGAAGAGACATGAGATCTGATTCCTTATGCTCGCCTATAGGCACTTCATGTATGCCATGTTGTGTACGAGGCCTAATATCCTGGTCAGGTGCAGGATAGTCTACTGCTACCAACCCAATCTCGAATGTCACCGATGCCAGCTAAGCATATTCTCAAGTATCTAGAGAACGAGAGATTACATGTTTATACTCGTGGAGACATGAACCCTATCGATATATTGATTCGATTTTCAACCCGACAAAGATAGCCTAAAAGTCGATATCCGGTCAATATTCACTCGGGTGGTGGAGCCGTAGTCCGGAGAAGGTTATCAAACAATCTAGTATCATGGGATTCAACCATGGAAGTTTAACACACATAGCTAGCCAGAAGCAAATGCAAAGAATCTCGCTTTGCTCAAAAAATTTCTACACCTGATCCGGGAAGTGAGTTCAAACATGGAAAACCACTTGTTTTTTTTTTTTATCAGACAACAAGGAGCAAAGGCAAACTCCAAAGAACCAAGGAGTCACAAGAGAGGGAAGCATATAGAAAGGAAGTATCATCTTATACGAGATCGTACATAGAGGCGTAGTCGCTATAAAGATAGCGCCTAATAGAACCTCGTGGATTCATACAAGACTTACCGAAAGAATGTTCCCACGGTCACTCAGAGGGACTAGAAGCAGAAAGAGACATGTCTCACCGCTTAGTGGCAAGGAGATTGTCAAGCATGATGCCCTAAAAGCATGTTATTTCAGATTGGCTTCATGAAAAACAATTTCTATATTTGATTCTTTATGCATGTGTTGTATAATTTCGTAAATATTAGGAAAATCCCAAGTTTATTAATAACTATAATCTTAGTATATAACAATTATATATGATGATCAAGATATAGATAATAAACAACTATCCATAATCAAAGTAGGGATCTTTGATCTATAATATTACTAGTACCTGGCCCACCGAACATTAAAAATGAAGTAATCTCGACCGATTACTAATGTAGTGACATTAAAATGGAGGTGCTTTTATGTAATCCAATTACATAGATAAGACTCACATGGATTAAACTTTAAATAATATACTGCTACACTAAGAGTTTAAACCGTGTCACTAGATGATCATATGCAAGATTGATCTTAATCTTCAGTAGCCATGGACTCCTCGTCATTTCAATAGGGCCTGATTCATGTTACGGTCATTCTGCAAGACAACAGCACAATACTTATGTCTTGAGCCCATCGAGATGTGGTCGGGAAACATGCCCCCACGTATATGGAATCAAACCCTTTCGAGGAAGCCGATAATTGGTTCCTGGCAGCAATTTTAACCTAACGCTTGAGCGCTCTAATTTATACCGTGTTTATAAATTAACTGCTCACTAGTGAATTAATGGAACTTAAGGATAAAGATATCACTGTGAGGGGTAAACGGTAATTTCAATCTAGCTCAATGATGGACCACAATTTTGAGGATTGAATTGCATGTACGATTATATCAACGGACAACTCAGTATCACTACGTAAATTATTCAGAATTACAAGAGTTCAGCCATTTTAAGGAATAATATCGAACTAATAAATTAGATTAATTGATTAAAGAGTTTAATTAATTATCAAATTTATCGATTGAATTACAGTCCATAGTGAGGTGATCTCTAATTCCTGACACCCTCCCAGATTTGGTGAGTTCGCTTAGGCTTAAGTCCCACTCCGCATAATCCTAAATATACATAACTCCACTTTAAGGAGGAAGTAAACACATGCATTAATTCTAATATCCCAATTATATATAAAAGACCCAATTATAAGCATAGATAAGGACCCATAAAGTTCGATACGAACATCAGAAACATTCTGTAAGAAGTATTTCGTAATTTAGATAAGACAAGTAGATGAATGTAAGTCCAATACAACAAAAACAAAACAGATAGATGCGATAGTGTACTAGCATAGGATTTCGAAGAGCTTATGCCTAATCTATGCTGAATAGGCCCTCACGAATCGGTGGATAATTCAGGAAATGCATTAAAACACACGTGAGATAATAATTTCGGAGTGGTATAATTTATAAGGAAAATAACATTCTTTTTATTTCAAAGATTTCTTCTCTCAAACCTCCTCTGTCCACTTCTTAAAGGTTCCCGCTTAGGAACATTTCACAAAAACCCAACTACCCAAGTCCAACATATGTAAATCATGCTCAACAATTTAGCCGACACAATGTTAAGAAAACTATAATCTGAACTGTACACAACATAAAACCAATCATAAAGCATGTATAGCCACCATGTAATAAAATAACCATGAAATGCACCATAACCATAAGTATTAAAATAGTTATACCATATTCGAAATCGCACCATACCATGTACCATCATAAACCGTCGCAGAGCCCGACCTCACGACAATCGCGGACAACTAAAACTCAGGCGCCACACCCTACATCACGTGGCAACCAATAAACCCCAGGCACCGAACATCGCGTGGCAACCAATAAATCAGACCGCCATCACGCGGGCAACTAATAAACTCGCAAACCCGCCATCACGTGGCAACTAACAAACCTCCTGGTAAACCCGGCCATCACGTGGCACCTAATAAACCAAACTCCGGGCCACGCGGGCACCCGAGAATAGTCTTAGAATGGTCATAACAATAGTTTTCAATCGCTACTGGTATGGCACCATATGAAGCTTTGTACGTCGAAAATGAACCCTGCAGGCCGATGTAATCGGAATTTGAGCATAAACCGGAGCAGGGTCCGCATATAGTAAAAGATACGGTAAGAGAAAGCATAAGTTATTCTAAGCAGAGGTTAAAGGCTGCTTAGTGATAGACAAAAGTCGTATGCCAACCTAAAGGGAGATATTGAATATAGCTGTGACAAGGTCTTCTTAAAGGTATCACCATGGAGAAAATTCTTAGCCTGGTCAAAAGGCAAGCCGAGTCCAAGGTTCATAGGGCCATATGAGATTATGGAACGTATCGCCCCTTGTGGAGCCACGATTGGCACTCCTGCGTAGTTGGCCAAATTACACGATGTTTCTATGTGTTGATGTTTGAGATACCGCCTGATGAGTCGCGCACATACTACCAAAGGTAAAGAGATACAAGTACAAGAAGATTTGTTTATGATGAGGAGCCAAAGACCATTATGGCTCGAGAGGTGAAACAGTTGCGGAACAAACAAGTACCATTAGTGAAAGTTCTCTGGCAACACCACTAGAGAAGAAGCTATCAGAGCCGATAACTATGAGAGTACAAAAGATTCGCAACTCTTTTGACTAAATAATTTGAATTTTATGGGGGGGAGAGTTGTAACATCTCACTATACCCTACGCTTTATAACATGTTTTGGGTAATAAACGTAAAGTATATTTATCCCACAAAACAAGCAATTACTTGGAATTAATACAACACTAAGGGTAAATTACTAAATTACTAATTCACGACTCAAGGGTCATAATATAATAAGTTCATATGCCAAAGTAGAATAAGCACAAGTTAAATAAAGAGTAATGATAAGAAAGATATTAGAATAAAAATAAGGAAGAAAATTGAGGAAGAGACAAGTGGTTTGAAGAAAGAGGGAGGAAGTTTCCTCCTTGGAAAGTAAAATAAAAAGGGGATAAGATCAAATAAGGATAAGACCAAAAGAAATATCTCATTTTGGTCTTGGAGAAAAGGAGAGCAAATACGAAGAAAAGAAGAAGAAGAAGAAGAAGAAGATTACAGGTATGGAACTACTAAAAATGAGTATAGAAATATGGTTTTGTATGGAACTACTAAAAATGAGAATAGAAATATGGTTTTGTATGGAATTTGAGTATGGGTACGGATACATGTCTTGGGTTGTATGGAACTGTGAATATTTGTATGAATATACATGTCTTGGGTTTGGAAACTCCCAATCTCATTTCTTGTTAGGATTAAGTTGAGAAGAGCTCTATGATCCTAGATATGTGCTTGTGTGAAGGGTCTAGTTGCAAGTCAACCAAGAAAATTCCCTATTTTTGATCATATACAAAGAAATTTAATCTAGAACGAGTTTTTAGGTCGAATTAAAGGGAATATGGAAGTAAGTCCTTCTGATAAATTGTAGCCACATCAATTAACTTGATGTTAGGCTTTACCTCTCCGATTCGGGACCTCAGACTAAGTTATAGGTCCTTACTCGAGGTCACTTAGCTAACTGGGCTGCTCACACCTTCAGTCAACTAGCCGGACCTTAGAACGGAGTTTTTTGAACGAGTAACAAAAAGAGAATGTGGAAGCAAGTCCTTCTTGAAATTGTAGCCACATCAATGAACTTGATGTTAGCTTTTGAATTCTCTTAATTGACTCCAGAGACTGCTATGGTAATCTTTACTCAACACCAAATGGGTAAGGGTCGCCAACAGAGGTCACAAACGCGTTTCGCCGTCAAACAAGATTGCCAACAAGGTTTGCTATTAAACAAGACGGCTGACAAGATTACAACAAAGGTTCGCTGCCAACAAGATTTCACAAACAAGACTCGCCCACCAACAAGACTATCAAACAAGATCGTCCGCCAACAAGGCATTTCGCCAAATGCTGGCCGCCCACCACCGTTGGTCGCCAAACGCTGGTCGCCCACTAACAAAGGGTCGTCCACCACGCTGCTCGCCCACCAAAGTGCTCGTCAACAGCGGAACAAAGTGGTCGCCTAACAGCGGGTCAACTCGTCAGTTGACTATGCATGACCTCCAACTTTGAAGGTCATATCTCCTTCGCTTTGAACTTCCGATTGAGTGTTCTCGACTCTGCGGAAAGCTCATCGAGTCAAGAATACATTCATAAGGCCTGAGGAGGATAGTAGATATCAGACCGAGGTGTTAGAGCGAGCTCATCCATACAGTCACCACAATCCAGGCTCGCTGTCAAGACTGATCGCATGACCTCCCAACTCTCTGGTTGTCATAACTCGTTCGCTTGGAAACCCGATTGGTGTGTTCTCGACTCTATGGAAAGCCCATTGAGTCAAGAATACATTCATATGCCTGAGGAGGATATTAGATGTCAGACCGAGGTGTTAGAGTGAGCTCGTCCATGACAGCTCACCAAGCTGGCTTCCAGCCGACTGCCAAGATCACCCGCATGACCTCCAACTTCTAAGGTTATAACCTTCGTTAACTCCCATTCGTGTTTCGATTCCAGGAAAGCCCATTGGCGCCAAGAATTCATCACAGACTGGATAAGATTGAAACTCATATTAGTTCCGTAAAACACTAAAACAAGCAGGGCAAGAGACAAGTAACCATAGCTTATTCAGATTATGAACGCCTATTATGAACGCAACAAATATGAGTATACAAAGGTAATAGTTATTTATGCATAATGAAGTAAAACAAAAGACATGAATAATCGATCGTATGGGCAGATTACATATGATTAATGAATATAAATAATTATTCTAATATGAGATATATACCGAAAAAGCACAAATACACGCTGATTATTCCGCTTAGAACCCGGTGGTAGCTTTAATGTATAAGATGCCTATTAGGAAGAATAAGTCTCCGCAAAGATACGCTTATATCTGAACGGACTTCGTCAGGTCAACGACATAGATCCTGCCGGGACGTGGCCCCGGAAGTGTCACGTCGCCTGGGCCCTCATGAATAGTCACTCGCATGTTGATGATACCGTATAATATATTACAAATACTTAATTCCTCATGGACCACTCGTTTCATACAAAGGAAATATAAATACTTTCGCCCTCATGGATTATAGTTTCCTGTGATTCACTTCTAAGGTTTATGCGCATACGAAACATAAAAGAAAAATGACGTATATGCAAAGGAAGTGTAGAGATTACACCTATTAATGAGCATTTAAAAGATAAAGATCATTTACGCTACGATAAGATAGCTAAGGCGAACAAAGTATAAAGTACAAGATTACATGGCAAGTATATGGAAGATGATAAGAAATGAAACTGCTATGAAAAGTATATATATATATATATATGAGAAATGGATAAGAGTCTCAGAATGTTATATGTTATATGCATTTGTATAAAAGTGTGGTGACTCTAAGAAGTCATATTCTACTAAGCGAAAGCTTATAATGTGTGTTCAATCCGTAAAATGTAAGAGAAACAGAGAACTAAAATTCAAGACAAGAAGCCAAAGGCCACATCAATAGGGAAAAAAAAAAAAAAAAAAAAAAAAAAAAAAAAAAAAAAAAAAATTAACGAAGACCTTAGGCCTATTTATATGAAATTTTGTAACCAATGTAAATATTGTAAACGCTGAACATTTCCATATTTCGAGCTTCAGGATATATATTTTGTAATCCGCCTACAGAATGTAATCCGGTTAATCGTTTAACATTATATGAATATGCAAGTGTAAAGGTTATGCATGATTAAAAAAGAGTGACCTCACTTGACATCCTATGCCGAGTCAGCGCCATGTACTTAGTGGTATCGTAGCATCCCTGATTTGGTTCGACCGCCTAACGGCTCTGACGATAAGGGTGTCACAACAGAGTGGTATCGGGGAGTCAGTTTAGCGTCGAAAAGCCTAAGTTTAGGTGGCTCAATGTGGAGGGATACAAAATAGAAAAGTTTGTGTTTAAGTAATGTGTGGGCCTGATGTGATGTCCTTTGCGTTTCAGGAGTAGATGGATCGTCCCGAAGAAGCTGCTGAGAGTGTCAACCCAATGGAACAGTATTACGCCTTCTCGAACCTTCGTAGTGTTTACTGTACCTAATGAACTCCAGCCAAGCCTCACAGAATATCGCAAGACATGCTCTGCTTCGACAGATCGAATTCCTCTCCTAAAGCTCCAGACACAAAGAAGAAGACATGGATGCAGGAATCACGGGTCGAGCATGGAAGAGTCGAGAAAGCCGACCTGCTAGGAAAAGCGATAGAGTATTAGAAGAGGCTAGGATGTCCTCCCCGACGAGAGCATCATGCGCTCACTATCTGAAAGGCAGAGGCATGATTGGTGGAAACTAGTACTCAAAGTCCAAGATTCCAAGTCCCCGACATGGAAATTCTTTGTCCAAGAATTCAGACAAAGCAGTATGTTAATGAGATGGCTAGGATTCCGTGGAACAAATTTCCTAAATTTCAAGCAAAGGAGCTATCTATGGGTCAATATGAAAAGAATTTAGCCATCTTAGTAAAATATGCACCGGACTGTCTCACCGAGGCATTTCTTGGCAGGCAATTTGAGGATGGACCGCATGATTCCATCAAGAGGTATTTGGCACCTATGACTTCTCTCCAAATGCTGGATTTTTACTACTGTCCAAGCCGCAATGAAAGTAGAGAGACAGAAACCGAGCAACAAAGAAAGATTTCAAAAGAAGAAGTTTTCTAGAGGTGAGCTTCGTCCTCCTGAAAAGAGCTAGAGAATTCCCACCAATCGAATATAGTTCCGCTCAGGTGAGGCAAGGTCCAATGTAATACTTAGTACAAAAGTAAGAGGTGGCTTCAAGCTTGACGTGGAGAAATTTCGACGTCCTCATTGCCAAAAAAGGCATTCGGGAGTTTACAGATATTGACAGGAGGGTGTTTTCTGTGAAGCTTCAAAGCATTGAAAGCACAAGGTCCCGAAAGCGGTGGGACAATAGAAGCCAACAAGGAAGTGGCAGAGAGATCACAGACCACTCCGACTGATCGTGGCAGGGATCGTATGGCCCATCTCAAGATAGAGGACCCAGGAGGCATAAGGTCTAAATGTGATTCGCCCTATGCCTACAAAGACCAAGACGAGCATATGCTATGAAGGCTCGTGAGGATCGAATGCTCCCAAGTTATAATGGGTATATTTTCTGGTATGATATGATTTACGATCGACATCCCGATCACCATTCATATAAAAATGTGATACTGTATTTGAGCCAAAGTATCAAAGAAAGGAGAAATTAGCATATGACATGCATGTAACTAGTCCGCGTCAACGTTAGTGTGAATATATTGTAAATTGGCCCTTATTGTTATACAAACTGCAGGAGTTTCTCGCCTACTGATGTCTCATCATTCGAGAGTTCGACCTGATTCTAGGAACGGATCGTTGTTCAAGCAACCGAAGCTATCGGATTGTGGACAAAAGACTGCAGAGTGTTGGAAATGCTCGACCAAACCGGAGTAACAGTACAAGGGCATCGGATCAAGTGTAATGTTCCACGTCATTCCACCTACAGAAGCTAGAGAATTACGGTGAAAGAATGCGAGACATTCGCTTTCGATACTGACCAAGAGAGGTCAAGCTGATGCAGAAAAGATCCCGCAGTAAGGAATTTCCGATGTATTCCCCGAAGAGCAACAGTATTCCACATGAGAGAGAGGTGGATTCTAAATGAGAAATTGTACCGTGAATGCATCCCTATGTCAAGGGCACCAGATGCGGATGGCTCCAAATCTGAGCCGAAGAGTTAAAGAGTCAATTGCAAGAACTTTTAGATAAAGATTTATCCGACCCAAGGTGTCCCCTTGGGTGCACCGTTTTTATTTGTGAAAGAAAGATGGTACTTCACGATGTGCACGATTATCGGGCATTAATAAGGTGACAAAGTGAAAAACAAGTACCCATCACGAGAATTGAAGATCTTTTTGACCGCTTGAGTGATTTTTGGTGTTCTTTCGAAGATAGACCCGCAATCGTGGTATTATCAATGAGGGTGCTAGCTGAGATGCCAAGGATCGCATTTAGAACCCGATATGGTCATTATGAGTTTCGTCATGCCATTTTGGTCGACTAATGCACCTACAGCATTCATGGATTTGATGAATAGGGTTTTCTCCGACTCTATGTGACCAATCTATTGCGGCTTTATTGATGACATCCTAGTGTATTCTAAGGATGCACAGAACATGAAACAACACCCGAGAATAGTCTTAGAGACGTTAAGAGAAAAGAAGAGATAGCTAAGCTCAAAGAAATGTGATTCTTTGCCAAAGGAAGTCTCATTCCTGTGCCATATTATGTCTCACGAGGGTATAAGAGTTGATCCCGGCTAAGATTGAAGCGGTTGTGAATTGGAAATCACCTCAAAATGTAATCGAGGTGAGAAGTTTTCGGCTTAGCTTCTGCTATTATGTAAGATTTGAGAGGCTTTTCTAATGGAGAAGCTCCGCTCACCAGGCTACTCAGAAAGGAATAAAGTTTGAGGGACAGACAAAATGTCGAATAGTTTTTGAATGCTTGAAAGGATGTCGGGTTAAGCACCAAGATGACACGTACTTACTCCTGATAGGATGCTTCGCATCAAGTTTAGGATGCGCATAATGCAAGATGGGAAAAGTAGTGGCTTATGCGTCAGACAGCTTGAAGCCATGAACAAAATTGTCCCACGATGATCTAGAGTTAGTCATGTAGTGTTTGCTTTAAAAATATGGCGCATAATTACTTATACTGGGAAAAGTGTAGAATTTACACTGACATAAGAGTCTCAAGTACTAAGTAATAACTTAAAGAGTTAAATTTGAGATTACTGAGGTGGTTAGAAAGGTCAAAGGATTATGATCATGATCATGATTACTCATCCCTTAGTTAATAATATAAGAGCGATGCTTTAAGTCAAAGACAATGGTAGCAATGTCACTGGGCGTAACGCTGATTGGAGACTAGAGATGATGGAGCTATGTTAGCTCAACTAGAAGCGCAAACCCATTTTAAAAGCAAATGATTATAGATGTTAAAAAATGATGAAGAGTTACTTAAAATTTACGTATGGTTAGAGATGGTGACAAGACCGAGTTTTTAGAGAAAGAAGCTGGAATTTTGTATTTCCAGAATAGATTATGTGTGCCCGATGATAAAGAGCTAAAGAAAAAGTTGCTATATGAGGCTCATAATATGGTATTTACTATGCATCCTAGAGGGCAAGTTGTACCGTGGACTTGAAACAAGTGACAGGGAAAGGAATGAAAAGAGATGACTGAATATGTGTCTGCGTTTGACGTGGCGCGTCGTCAAATACCAAGTGCCACCAGGTTTGTTAAATCCCTTCCACTCCTCAATGGAAGGGATAACATTACCATGGATTTTGTGTTCGCTTTCCTCACACAACAAAACACACTGCTTGGGGTGATTGTAGATAGGTTCACAAAGTCGCTCATTTTGATAATTCTTCAAATGATCACTCATTCTATGGATCGACCATCGAAGTTATATGTAGATGAGATCGCGCGATTGCATGGTGTCATTGCTCATTGTGCCCGATAGAGATCCGCAATTTACATCAAGGTTCTGAAGGAATTACACGCCTTAGCACCAAGCTGAATTTTAGCATTCGCATTCCATCCAAACGTACGGACAAATGTGAGAGATTGATTCGTATATCAAGATATGCTTCGAGGTCAGGTCATAGAATTTTCTGGAAGTCGATAGTATATTCATTGATAAATTTTGCCTATAACAATAGTTTTCAATCGCTACTGGTATGGCGTTCATGAAGCTTAGATTATTTAAATGTAGAACTCCCGCAAATGGATGCACTGAAACGAGCATAAAACCGATAGGTCTCGTATTATTGTAAGAGATACAGAAGAGTAGCATGTTGTCTCTACAGAGGTTAAAGGCGCTTAGTGATAGACAAAGTCGATGCCAATCCCAAAGAGAGAGATATTTAATATAGCTTGGGACAAGGTCTTCTTAAAGGTATCACCATGGAGGAAAATTTGTGGTTCGGGTCGTAAAGGCAAGTCGAGTCCAAGGTTCATAGTGGCCATATGAGATTATGGAACGATTCACTCTGTATTATCGGGATTGGCACTCTCACGTAGTTGGCCACCACACGATGTGCTTTATGTGTCGATGTCTGGAGATACCGTCGATGAGTCGCACATACTACCGGGCAAGAGATAAAGTACAAGAAGATTTGTCATATGATGAGGAGCCAAAGACCACATGGCTCGAGAGGTGAAACAGCTTGCGAATAAACAAGTACCATTAGTGAAAGTTCTTCCGCAACACCACTGTGAGAAGAAGCTACTGGGAGCCGTGGCACTATGAGAGCACAAGATCCGTAACTTTGGTCGTGTATGAATTTCGAGTACGAAATTTTCATATAGGGGAGTCAGAACACCCCAAATTATACCATACGCTTTATAACATGTTTGGGTATAATAAACGTAAAAGTATATTTATCTCGAATAAATAAGCAACATTGAATTAATACAACAATTAAGGGTAAATTACTAATTAATAATCACACCCAAGGGTCATATTGATAATAAGTGTTCATATGCCAAAGTAGGAATAAGCATAAGTTAAATAAAGAGTAATGATAAGAAAGATATTAGAATAAAATAAGGAAGAAAATTGAGGAAGAGACAAGTGGCTTGAAGAAAGAGGGAGGAAGTTTCCTCCTTGGAAAGTAAAATAAAAAGGGGATAAGATCAAATAAGGATAAGACCAAAAGAAATATCTCATTTCGTCTCGAGAAAGGAAAATACGGTTAAAAGAATAGTTAAGAAAGGTTAAGAAGATTATGTGCATGAACTACTAAAAATGAGTATAGAAATATGGTTTTGTATGGAACTACTAAAAATGAGAATAGAAATACGGTTTTGTGGTGAATCTGGTACGGGTACCCGACATGTCTCGGTCAGATGAATCGTGAATATTTGTATGAATATACATCTTGGGTTTGGAAACCCTAACTCATTTGTTAGATTGTTGAGAAGAGCCTAAGGATCCTAGATATGTGCTTTAGGAAGGGTCTAGTTGTAAAGTTTAACCAAGAAAATTCCCTATTTTTGATCATATACAAAGAGCCGGACTCAGAACGAGTTTTTAGGTCAGAATTAAAGGGAATATAGAAGTAAGTCCTTCTGATAAATTGTAGCCAAATCACTAACTTGATGTTAGGATTTCACTCTTCGATTGACTCTCAGAGACTAAGTTATAGTCCTTATCGAGGTCAACCTAGCTTTAACCGTAGGGCCGGCCGCCACCGGTCAACTAGCCGGACCTTAGAACGAGTTTTTGAACGAGAAATAAAGAGAATGTGGAAGTAAGTCCTTCTTGGAAATTGTAGCCACATCAATGAACTTGATGTTAGGCTTTTGAATTTCTTAATTTAATTCAGAGACCGCTGCGGTCTTTTTATCGAACGCTAACGTAAGGGGTCGCCAACAGGTCACAAACAAAGGTTTCGCCGTCAAACAAGACTTCGCCAAATGCTGCTTCAGCCAACAAAGCACTCAAGCCAGACAAGATCACAACAAAGGTTTGTCGCCAAACAAGATTGGCTAAACAAGATTTGCCCACCAACAAGATTAAGTTAAATGTGATTCGCCCGCCAACAAGATTGCCAATAGCCGGGTCGGGCCCACCAACAAGGGTCGCCAAACAAGGGTCGCCCACTAACAAGGGTCGCCCACCAATGCTGCTTCGCCAAATGCTGCTCGTCTACCACAGTGTCATCCACCAAAGTGGTCGTGTCAACAAAGTGGAACAAGGGTCAACTTGTCGTTGACTATGCATGACCTCCAACTTCGTATATCATACTTCCTTCGCTTGAACTCCGATTTGAGTGTTCTCGACCTATGGAAAGCTCATTGGAGTCAAGAATAAGTAGACCATATGCCTGAGGAGGATAGTAGATGTCGACCGAGGTGTTAGAGCGAAGCTCGCCCATGACATCTCGCCGTTGGTCTGTGCTCGCCGTCAAGATCGATCACAAGATGACCTCCAACTTCTGGAAGGGTCATGCACCTTCGTTTGAACTCGATGGTGTTCTAGACTCTATGAAATCCCATTGGAGTCAAGAATACATTCATATGCCCGAGGAGGATATTAGATGTCAGACCAGGTGTTAGAGCGAGCTCGCCCGCGACACCAAATATCAGCCCAAAGTCACCACAAGATCGACTGCGCATGACCTCCAACTTCGGAAGGTCATATCTCCTTCGTTTGAACTCCGATTCGGGTGTTCTTGGACTCTATGGAAAGCCCATTGAGTCAAGAATTCATCAATAGACAGCTTGATAAGATTGGAACTCATATTAGTTCCAAAACACTTTAAACAATAGCGCATGGGCAACCATGGGGCTTATTTTGTATTATGAACGCCATTATGAATTCGCAATAGGCCTATGAGCATACAAGGTAAGCATAGTTATTTATGCATATAATGAAGTATGAAAAATGTAAAGATATGAATAACTGATTGTATATATATCACATATGATTACCGAATGACAATAATTATTCGGGAATATGAGATATATACTGAGCATAAAATACACAATGATTGTCGCTTAGAACTCCGGCAGAGGAGTTAGATGGGCATGCTAATTGTGAAGAATAAGTCTGTAGCATACGCTTATATTCGAAATCTAGACCCCGTTGTCAATGTGACATAGATCCCATTGATCAGTGGCCCCGGGAAGGGTCACCACACTTCTCGGGCCCTCATGGAATAGGTCATCTCGATGCTGATGATACCTTCTGCATAATATTGGCGCCGCCATGGGCTCCTCAAAGTGACCACTCGTTTACAGCAATATAGCGCCTTCTGCCCTCATGGATTATAGTTTCGTATCCACTTCTAAGGTTTATGCATATGAAAGCATAAAAGAAATGATATATGCAAGAAGTAGAGATTACACGACATGATGTTATGAGAAGCATACACTATGCGATGATAGTATACGCTACAAGAACAAGAAGTAAAAGTACAAGATTACAAGGAAAAGTATATGAAAGATGATAAGAAATGAAATCTGTTATAGTATATATATATATATATATATATATATATATATATATATATATATATATATATATATATATATATATATATATATAAACATGGTAAGAAATGAAACTTAAGTTATGAAAAGTATATATATATATATATATATATATATATATATATATATGGAAATGATAAGAGTCTCAGAAATGTTATATGTGTTATATGCATTTGTATAAAAGTGCGGTGACTCTTAATGTCATATTCTACCTAAGCGCAGCTTAGCACGGTGTTCAATCCGTAGGTACAAGAGGAAATCGTAGAACTAGGGTAATCCACATCACATCAAAGGCCACACATCAATAGGTGCTCACCGGAAGACCTTTAGGTCTATTTTGTATGGGCGAAATTTTGTAAAACTAATGTAAATATTACAAATGTTGAACATTTCCATATTCGGGAGCTTGTATATATATTTGTAATCCGCTACTGCATCGTAATACAAGTTAATTTGCTTAACATTATATGAATATGCAAGTGTAAAGGTTATAAGAAGGCAAAGAGTGACTTACTTGACATCCTATGCCGAGTCACGCCACAATTAGTGGTATCGAGTTATCCCGGATTCTGTCTCGACCACAATCTGGTCGATTCGAGAAAGGGTGTCACGCCGCCGTAACTTTCAAACCAAGGAGGAATCTGGCAAAGGACCACGGAATGAGTTCGTAGGTCCAAAAATGGTGGAGTGGAGGTATGGGTTGGTCTGAAATGGCCTCGGGAATGGCCTAAAATCAAGAAAAGTCCGGCGGACCCACAATGGCCGCCGCCGTCACGGCCCGATCCCCGGCCCGTCTCGCACGGCTGGCTGGCCAGGAAACTTTATCGCATGATCGTCCGAGGTCGCAGCTCGCCCGGGCCGGGCGCTGCTGCGTGGATGGCCTGCGGATGCCTCCTTGGTCCAAAACTCCACCTGCCGTAAATGGGTTAAAACTGACCCAACTCCCTGCGTTCACAATTTCGAGAGCTCTTTCCAAAGCCGCTCAAGATGGTGTTTTGGGGCTAGGGTTTCATTTGGCACCCAAAGTTATGTTTATATAGCCAGTCGCCGTAAAAACCCTGCATTAATTTTTGATACCGTAAAGCGCGAATCGTTAACTTCTCATAGCCGCACTTTTATCCGTAAGTCTGATTGTGGACGCTCCGTCCGCCCATGAACTCAGATCGACGAGGCCTACGAAATTGAGCTTTAGTTAACCCAAACCATTCATCCCTCGAAAAGTCAACTTGGGCCTAATATACTAAGTGTTGGTCAAACTTTGGTCAAATTTGGTCAAACGTGTTAAAAACTCAGATATTTGCACGGCCGCTACAACCTACCCCCTAAAGAAAATTTCAGCCCACGAAATTCGTGACTGTGTCATGGAAGAGATGAGGTAATCGCCCGCATTCGGTCCCTCCCGCTCCCGTGTCGCTCCTCGACCAGGTGGTCTCCCACGTAATCTTCACTAAGGATATTGTCTTGTTGCGTAGCTCCTTCTCTTCTCTACCTAGACCGTGACTGTCGCTTCCTCGTAGATAAGTCATCCCCAACATCTTCCGGGCGCTTCCAACACACATGTGAGGGATCCGGGATACTCTTGCGCAGCATGGAGATGGAAACATTATGGACTCGAGGAAAGCTCCTCCCAAGTCTAATCTATAAGCCACTCCACCTATCCTCTCAACAATCTCAAAGGTCCAATGTACGAGGACTTAGCTCTCGTCCCAAAGTACCACGCCTTCCAAGGAGAGAGAGTTTCAAACACTTGATCGCAACCTCAAACTCAAGATCTTTTCCTTCGCCGTCTCGCATACCTCTTTGCCTATCTTGAACCGCTTTCAACCTCGCACGATAATATTAACCTTGTCTAATCGCCGTTCGTATACCCTGTGGCCTAGTAACTTCCTTTCGCCGCCTCATTCCAACATATCGGAGTAAGACATTGTTTCCCATACAATGCCTCATAAGGTGACATCTCAACGTTTCGAGTGATAGTCATGGTTATAAGTGAACTCATTTAAAGGTAGATATTCATTCCAATGTCTTTGAATTGCAAAGAAGCATGACCTCAACATATCCTCTCTAAGGTCCGAATAGTCCTCTCCCGATTGCCTATCTGGGCCCCGAGGGTGAAAAGCAAGATCAAATTTAACCCGACACCTAGCCTCCATCAATCTTCAAACCAGGTAATCGTGGATCTCATCTAGATGATCGACACCGGCACCCCATGCAAACTCACTATATGATTCATGAAGAGTCTGCTAGTTTCTCGAGGGGAAAACTTCACGAATAGGTAGGAAATGTGCGACTTTGTGAGTCGATCAACTACTACCCAAATGCCGGCCATGTCTCAGTTGGGCTGAGGGAGCTGAATACAAAATCATTGCGGATGTGCTCCCATTCTCCGAACGGGTGTGGTCAGCAAGTCCGTATGATTTTGTCCTCCGCCTTTACTGTTGACAAACTAAGCACTGGATACATACTCAAGAACCTCTCTTTTCATCCTCGACCACCAATAATATTCCTTCAACAGACGCAAGACATCTTGGTACTACCGGTGCATAGTATGTTTTTTAACCATGGGCTTCCCCAATATCTCGCCTTTAACTCTTCACCGGCCGAACACAAAGTCTAGAACTAATCACCAAGGTCTCCATCGCTCTCACAGCAAAATCCTAATTGCTTCCTCTTCTTCGACCTTCCTTCTCATGCTCATCAAATAGGACTTAGTCAGGCCTCGAATTTGATCTACAAGTATCTACGCCAGAGTTGAAAGCTAGCAAAAGTGTCTCAAACATGCATCCCCAACTCAACACCCAACTCGCAATTCACCATCCATGAAGTTGTATGGTCGGTATATACAAAGAGCCGCACTTCCCGCTCAAGGCGCCCGCCACTACATTCGGGCCTTTACCCGGGATGGTAGTCAAGGTGCAATCATAATCCTTAAGTAACCCATCCACCTTGCCTTAAGTTTAACTCTTTATGGGTAAACAACATTTAAGGTTCTTATGGCTCCAGAACATCCCAGACGCCGCCCGCATGCTAATGCCTCCACGTCTTCACGCGAAATTAACGCAGCCAGTTCCAAGTCACGGTAGATGATACCGTGTTTCTTCAACTGCCCTGAAGCATACGCCACAACTCTCTTATGCGTCGAATCAACACGCAACCTAAACCCCGATATGAAGCATCGCCAGAAACCTCAACCCTCGCCGCCTCCGCAATGCCGAACAAATGATGTTAACCTTCCTTCGTTCAGTTTCTCACACCAGCCAATCCACTCAAATCCTGAATTCCCTTTCCCGGGTCAACCCATGAAGTGGTCCCTATCTTGAGAACTCATGAACCTCGCGGTAATACCCCGCTAATCCTGTGAAACTCCGCACTTCACACCGCAGGGCTGCTCCTAATTCCGCCACCGGCTTCTACCTTCGAGGTCCACATAAATGCTACATGACACCACATGCCCGAGAAATCCTACTCCTGGCTTTTAACTAAAACTCATTTGTCGAACTTGGCATATAATCGATGCCGCCTTAATGGCCAGGAATAATTAAACCCAAATGTCTTTTTACGCCTCCAACTCGCTCCTCGAGTACACTAAGATATCGTCGATGAAGACAATGACAAACCGATCCAAGTAGGGATGAAAGACCTGGTTCATCAAATCCATGAAAGCTGCTGGGGCATTGGTGAGTCCGAAAGACATCACTAGAAACTCATAATGCCCATATTCGTCCCGAATGCCATCTCTGGGAACGCCCAATTCCCTAATCCCACTGATGGTACTCGACCTCAAGTCAATCTTAGAGAACACTTTTTGCACCCTGGAGCTGATCAAATAAATCATCTGAGGCAAAGGATATTTATTACGAATGGTGACCTTATTCAATTGTCTATAGTCCACACACAACCTCCAAGTACCATCCTTCTTCTTCACAAATAACACCTAAAATTTCTAAGGTGAAATATCGGGCCTGTCAAATCCCCCATCCACCAAATTTTTAGTCGTGCCTTCAACTCTTCAATCCCTGGGCTTCATGCCATTCTATGTGGTGTAAGGAGATAGGAGCTGCATCAGAACTAAGTCGATGGGAAAGTCGCCTCTCGCTCGAGGTGCAGACTGGAAGATCGCCGTGAAACACATCTAGAAATTCCTCAATGGGTACATCCTCCAATCTCACTCATTGCTACTAGCCAACTACGTGAGCTAGGTACCCTTACAACCTTTTGAAGCATCCATCTAGCGTAGTCGGCAGAATCAAACCCGATGCCTCGCCTCCGTTCTCCTCCATGCGAAGATTACTACCAGTAGTCCCTACTGCCTAAGTACCACTCGCTGGAAATGAATCCATCGGAAGCATAGCTCAAGCAAGCTAATCCATCCCAAGAATCACATCCAATCCCTTAAGATCTATTACTATCAAATCTGCTTCCATATCTTGACCCTCAATAGAAAACAAGCTACCCTTAAGCATCCGGCTAGGCCATAGGGACTCTCCTGTGGGTGTAGCAATCTCCAAGCCACAACCCAAAGGAACTGGAGTCGCCGACTGTAACATACCTAATTGAAATAAAAGAGTGTGTACCGATCGAAGGAGTACACGCGGTATCGCCACCAAAAAATAGATAATCGCACTGCCACCACGCCTGCGGCCGCGCCTCCCCGACCGGTCATCGATAAACCCGCCTAGAAGGTGGCTCGCCCCCGCGCCTACCGCAGTGCGCATCGCCGCCCCGATCAAGGAACCACCAGTCCGCCCGCCCGCATATCCTGGGCCCCATGTCCACTACCCTGGAACCGAAAGCACCCGATTCGGTGACTCTAGTCCGTTGATCTCGACAGCGCCCTCTTGAAATGTCCTGTCTGCCCGCACTGAAAGCATGTATAATCCCACTGGCAGGGTCCATCATGAACCTTGCCGCATACGTCACAAGGCGAACGGAAACCGCCTCGGTCTGCAGACCCCTGAAAATAGCTACTGCCACTGCTCACTGGTCGAAATCCAGAGCCCTGTGTGTGTCCACCTCTCTGGAGCCCACTACCGTTGGCACCACGCTCAGTCTCCCACTCGGATCCTCACACCAAGTCCAGACCAAACTACCCCTGACGACCGATCACCTCAAGACAATCCATCAGATGACCGACGCCGGTCTCATCGTGATCGTATCCGGGCCTCTACCTCTAGAGCTTGCCGCCTCTCATCGACCGGTACTGTGGGATGATCGTACTGAGAGGCCTGGGGCTATCGCCTCAACCAACCCGCCGAAACCTCCTCTTCGGCGATTTCATCCACAACCAAATTCAGCGTAAATCCGATAACTCTTGAACTCGCGCCGCACTTAAACCGCCATACTCATCCTCGGCGAGTGTCTCGAACTCCAAACTCTCGTCTCAACAAAGGTCAGGCAAACTGGTGAAAGAAAGCCTTGAACTATGCCCAGGTGTGACGTTTCCTAGTCCTCTCATACGCCCACCACTTCCTTGCATTACCCCCGAGCAGAAACCCAGCTATCCTGACTCTGTCCTCATCCGGACATCGATACCGCCCGCATCTTCTCTGTCATCTAAATGTATCAGGCTACCATGTGGGATCCGTGGCGCCCATCAAAACCCATCGCCCAAGTCTACGAGCCCGATCAACAAAGATACCGTTGAAACCCACTCTTCCAAAGATCGAGCCAAAGCGCCGACAAGATTTTCTCATAGCTAGGTGCACCTGAAGCCAATCGGCACCGCCGACCTACGTCTACCTCTGGGCGCCATCAGGAAGGAGAACTGTTCCTAAGAATCAAAGAACAGAATCAGTCCCAATGATAAGGTTAGGAAGGTATACCAAACACTAGATGAGTCGCACAGCAATGTACAACCCCAAGGAATTTAGAACCCAGAGTCATAATTAAGTCGACAGAACTGACTCCCGATACCCTCCCAGATTTCTGGTCCCGCCTGTTGAAGATACTTCGTGAACTCCACTTAAGGAGGGAAGTAAATACGCTACTAATTTAATATCCCAATTATATATAAAAGACCCACTACATGTATAGATAAGGACCTATAAAGCTCGACACGATTATTTGGAAGATTCTAAGGAGTATTTGGGGAATTTAGGGGTACAAGTAGAGATGAATAAGTCCAATATAACAAAACAAAAAACAGAGGATGCGATACAGGGTTTCAAGAATCAGATTCGAAGAGCTATGGTTTAACTGCACGAAATAAGCCCTACGAACTGCCCGGACTTGGTGGAACATATTTAAAATAATAATGTGAGATAATAAACCCAAGAGGACATAGTTTATAAGGAAAATAACATTCTTTTTATTTTCAAAGATTTCTTCTCTCAAAACCTCCCGTCCACTCTTTTAAAGGTTCCCCGTTTAGAAACATTTCACAAAACCCAACTTTACCCCAAGTCCAACATATGTAAATCATGCTCAACAATTTAGCCGACACAATGTTAAGAAAACTATAACTGAATTATACACAACATAAAAACCAATCATAAAGCATGTATAGCCAAACATGTAATAAAATAACCATGAAATGCACCATAACTTATAAGTATTAAAATAGTTATTATACCATATTCAAATCAACAAATACACCATACCATGTACCCATCATAAACCGTCGATAAGCCCGACCTCACAACACCGTGACAACTAATAAACCTGTGGTTACACCCAGCCATCACGTGGCAACTAATAAACCTCCGTGCAGTAATCTCACATCACGGGCAACTAATAAACCTCCGTGCACCCTACCATCACGGGCAACTAATAAACCTGGCAACCCACATCACGCGGCACCAATAAACCTCCAAACCGCCATCACGTGGCACCTAAAACCTCCGAGTAAACCCGGCCATCACGCGGCACCCTAATAAACTCCGGTAACTCGCCATCACGTGGCAACTAATAAAACCTCCCGTAACCCGCCATCACGTGGGCAACTAATAAAATCGTTCTCATCACATGTACTTTCCCCAACAATACCGTATCGAAATATTCCACAAAATCTCAAGATCCATTTTTTTCAATAAATTTTCAAGATGGTTTACAACCTCAATCCACGTGACTCAAAAATATTCAAATACTACATCATCCACGAACTCAAAGACAACTTCCAAACAACTTAAAATGTTGACAAATTCACATGAAATGATAACTTGTTTTATATGAGACCGATAATCACATTTGTATGCAACCAACCATTTGATCAAAAACAAAGATATATGTAAAATATTTAGTCACAATGAGCATCAACATCATACTCCCAAATCATTTAAAACATATAAACCACTCAATAGACTATAGACGTCGTCCCGCTTCCCCGCAGATCTGCCTCCTGGCCAGGCGGAGGTTTATAATATAAATAAAATACCACTTAGGCTCCAATACCTGAACTAACGACATTGATGCCCCTAAGGCCTCAAGTGTAATTTTTGGGAACTATGAACCTCAAGCACCCTGACTCGACAGTCCTAATTATACTATGGTAGCCCATAGCCCGATACTCAAAATTGTGCTTTTCGCCGAGCTAATTTCGAAATTGAACCGTCCATCAATTCATAAAACATCCAATTCCACTAATCCAACTCAATTTTACTTGATCCTGACCAATTGTACTCGATTTTAGTCCAAACTTCGTAGAATTACCTAATGACCCAAAATGGAAACCAACCAAACGATGTCCAAAATTCATAAACCATATATCAATGAAAAGCCCAAGAGACCAGAACCCATCAAGCATCATGACCTTGGTCCAATAGCTTGTCGGTGGGTGGCTCTAAACTCGATCCAAACAATACTAACTTTGTTTACGAATCTTCAAAATGGGCGAGAATCCGCAAAGGGACCACGAGAATGAGTTCGGGAGGGTCTAAAAATGGTGGAGGGGAGGTATGGGTTATCTAAAATGGCCCGAAATGGCCGAAAAATCAAGAAAAGTCCGATGACCCACGGTACGCCGCTCGTCACGGCCCGGACCCGGCTGTCCACTACGGCCGGCCGGAAACTTTACCCCAAGGTGGATCATCCGGAGGTCGTATTCTCCGCCCGCCGGCGCCAGGTTAATGCGGATGGCCTATGATGCCTCCGTCAAACCCACTACGCAAATGGGTCAAATGACCCAACCCTGTTCACGAGATTCGTATATTTTCCTAGGGTTTCGTATCCCAAGATGAAGGTTTTGGGGGCTAGGGCTCATTTGGCAACTGTGCTATGTTTATATAAATTTGTGGTCACCAGTAAAAACCCCGTACGACTTGGACCGTAGCGTCGCTTGAACTTACAGTCGTGAATCTCATCCATAAGCCTGATTGCAGACGCTCCGCCCGCTCTATGAACTCGTGACGACGAGGCCTACGAAATGGTGCTTGAAGCAACCCAAAACTATTCATCCTCAAAAAGTCAACTCGGGCCCACATACTAAGTGCTGGTCAAACTTGGTCAAACGCGGTTAAAACTCATTATTTGGTACTGTCGTTATTAACAGTCCCCGCCGCCTCAGAAAAACACTATACAGATTAAATTAACAAAGAAATCCTCGAGGGCATAGTTGTAAAAGAAATTGTTTCATAAAGAATTATAGTAATTATCGATAATTGAAAATGTTAATTAATTAATTATTGAATTAATTAATTAATAGTAATTACTTAAATGGATGAAACTAATTGGAAAATCAACTTATTTATTTTTGGTCACTTAATTCACTAATTCTTAATTCAATATTTCAATATGTTTACTTGATTCAATCGTTGCATCAATTCGCTGATATTATAAATAGAGGCAAACCCAGGCCGAGGGCGACAAAAATTAGAGGAAAAATGTAGAAAGAGTTTCATTTTTTTGCTCATCTAACCCTCTTGATCTCATGTGTTTATAGAATATCAAGAGTTCTAAAATAAAACCTTGTTAATCAGACGCCCACACGCACTCGGGAGCGAAGGGGAACGCTTGGAAGATCGAGGAAAACATGGAGAGAAAAAGATCTTGAGTTGTCAACCCTACGGTTTAAAAAAATCTCCGATTTGATCAGGTAATTCTTCTTTATTGTTTGTTGATTAGTATGCATGTACCATAGGATCGTAAAAAGAGTTTTTATTAATTTTTAAAATTTACTGGACCAAAATCTTTCGCTGCAAACTTTGTTTTGAACTTTAAAAACCTTCACAAACTGCTAAAGAAAAGAGATTACTCCAAAAGAATGAACTAAAAGAGTTAAGAAATGAAGCTTATGACAATGCCAGGATCTACAAAGATAAAACCAAGAAGTGGCATGATCAGAAGATTTTGAGGAAAGAGTTCATAATAAGAGAGCTAGTCCTACTATACAATTCCAAGCTGAGGATTTTTCCAGGAAAACTGAAGTCAAGGTGGAGTGGTCCATACACAGTAGTTGCAACTACACCCTTTAGAGAAGTGAAAGTGAAAACTAATTCTAGAAATGAGTTTAAAGTGAATGATCAGAGATTGAAGCATTATCTTGGAGGAATCATAAATGAATAACAATCCCATATTTAAAGAGATAAACAAAATTGCTGAAAAAAATAACATATTGCAACAATGTCTAGCTAAAGACATAAAATTGAGCAGCTACTTGGGAGGCAACCCAAACACCGTTTATTTTTCATTTTAAACTAACAATTTGATTTTGTTTAATTTAGTGTGTTTTTAATAAGTTTAGTTTATAGAATAGTTTGGTATTAGATTAATAGACACTCATGCTAGTTAAGTTTTGGTTTGATTGCAGGACAATGAAGCTACAAATATCTTTCGAATTCATAGCGAAGCAAATCTCCAAATTCATTGAGCATGATTGACCACATAGGGAGGTCCTTTTTCTCTAACTTGTTCTTTAATGATAATGCACGTGTTTAGAGTGGGGGAGCTTATTTTTCTGATGTGGAAAGCATGACAACTTCAATTTCCTAAATTTTGTAGGTTTCTTAAGTTTTATGATTGGTTTGATAGTTTATAGTAGTACATGTTTACTAAATTATGCTTAGTTGAAAAATTGAGTGTTATTGTCTATGCTTGAATAGAGATGCTGAATATTGTTAGATTTATATTCACAAGCATAAATTGAATAGGCATAAATGAATAAAATTGCATAATTCTCAAGAGTTGCGACATCACATCCTCAGAGTTGTGACATTTTCCTTAAAGTCATGACATTTTAAAGAATGTCGCGACAATTTTTTCTCAGAGTCACGACATTCTTCTCAGAGTCGCAACATTGCATCTGTGTGGCAAACCTCTATAAAAGGAACACTTCTGAAAAATTCAAATACAACCAACTCCTAACCTTCGAGCTCAAACTTCTCCAAACTTCCATTTTGAAACCAAAAGATGTCTAGCCCTAGCTCACATCCCACCAAGTAAAGGGAGAAATGGTGGAAAGCATACTTAGAGGAGAGGGCGGTGGCAAACCAAGAAACCAAGAGACAAATTCCTACAAATAGAACGAGAGTAATAGCTGGAAGATCATGAGGAGAAGAAAGAGTTTTTATTTTCTGTAAAGTAACAGTAAGGAAGACTTCAAGGACATCTTAGCTAAGAGTTAAATCATCAAGGAGAGGATTCAAGGACATAGTGCCTTCTTTCAAAGAAGAAATTGAGAGAAGAAGATGGGGAAAAATCTGCAAACACCTAGGGGAAGGTAGTATAGCTCTCATTGGAGAGTTTTATGCCAACCTCGGGGATAGGAAAACTTTACTACAGGCCAGGAAATGGGTACTTTCAGAGAGAAAGACCCCTTTCCCTAAACTCATTCATTGCATGAAGCAAGTGGACCATCCCAACATGAAGAACCTAAGAAGAACCCAACTACAGACGCTAAAATGTCAAGAAATACAGAAGAATGGCAGAGCACACTGACAATTCCCCACGCCTACGTTTACAGAGGAGATTTAACTGAAGTAAGTAAAGTCTGGTTTTATTTTTTGAATTTTGTAATGAAGCCCTCCAAGCATGTCTCAACTGTGAGACAGGATTATGCAATAATCTTGTATGCACTGGTCTAAGGCTATGAGTTAGATATTGGAAAGATCATTATAGAATCCATACTGGAATATGAAGATGGGGAGTTTTCTGGAATAATCCCCCACCCTTTCTTGATCACACATTTGTGCATTAAGGGGGGTGTGAAAGTCAAAAGTGACGAGGAGAAGTGTCCTGAGACCCCACTCACTTCAACACAGCTGAAAGCCCAGCAGCAGGCGTGAAGCAGGAGGGAGAAGAGAGCAGATAAGAAATAGAGTGAGGCGGTATGCAGGCAAAGCCCAAATGTTGTTTTCATGAGGGGGATAAATAAAGAGGGGCATGCCTGAGGGGCGATGCAGAGTGGGCCTAGAGCTCTCTTTCTATAGATCAGGAGAACTAGTCACAGAGCTAAAGAAAGAAGGTAATAGAGGATGGAAGATGAAGAAAGCAGCAATGTTGCACTTATAACACTGCTACAAGAGATGAAAGCAGAGATCAGGGAGAGAGAGGAGCATAATAGGGAAGAGATGAGGTGTATAGATAACAACATGCAAGAACTGATGAAAAAGATAGAGGAAGACTTGACAGCAGCCTTGCAGAAAATAGATAATGGATGGAGAGAAGAGTTAGCTAAAAGAGATAGAGCTCTTAGAGTTGAGTTCAGAGAGAGAGAGAGAACTTTAATAAATGATAAGTTGAAAAGGGACTAGGAATTGCTAAAAATCTTGGAGACCAGAGAAAAGGAAATGGTGCAAAACATGCTTCAAAAGGTAGATGTTTTTAGGTATCTATACAAAGAGCACCAAAATGAGATCAAGGCCACCATCCAAAAGAGGGATGAGAAAATGGAAACCTCCATGAACTACAGGGAGAAGCTTTCGACTGAGAGCCTTTATATGGTGAATGCTAGTATGATAAAAATGTATAATGCCTAGGGTGATTTTGAGAGTGCTCTGAACTCAATTGGGGATGGAAAAAATGAACTGATCAAAACTAATAATTTAATGCTAGAATGGTTCACCCTCAAGATGTCAGGAGACAACACAAGTGAAAGACCCTAACCCTCATTTCCTAAATATACTCCATCCAATGTTAGGTATCCATATGAGTCAATAAATCTTAAAGCATCCAAATCCAATAGGAAGAAGAAATGAACCTAATGTATCCCTTTCTCTCTCTTTGTAATCCAGTCAATTACAATTGTACTTGAACATATTGATGAAAAATCAGTTTCCAAATCTATGTGCAATTGTGTCCCTTCTTCTTTTTCTTCTTATCTCATTTTCATTCTGCATTTTGTGATTTGGAATTTGTGGTTTGCTTTCTTGAATAATTATGAATTCAGTTTTACAGAATTCAAGAGTGATGAAAGGAAATAATAAAGGGACTTAAAATATTATTTCTTAAGTAGTGAATGCAAAAAATCTGGAACTTGAAAACAAGAAAAACTAAGTTTCTGGAAGTTGTGCAGAATTGAGTTTTGGTTGAAATTTTTTTGAATTTCTGTATAATTTCTTAATGATAGAGGTTGTTATTGTTTGTTTGGTTGATTTTGAGAGAATTTATGGATTTGTTTATGCTATAATTGCTGAAGAAATAAAATGTTGAATCAGGATGAACTGATGAATTGTACAATGGCACAATAATAATAATAAAAAAAAAACAAGGCAAAATATGTGAATGAAATTGAAGCTAAATAAGAGGAACATAATTAAAAGTTGTGATGTCAAGGACAAAAAGGCTAAATTTTAGATTCTAAAAGATTAAAATTGAATAAAATTTTAATCAGGCTGATAATTCTAACTTGATTGAACGATACAATCTTAAATGACTAAAAATGACACATTGTCAAGGGTACTGAAAATTAATTATTGTTTCCTAGTTTGAAGAACACCTTATTGATTCAGTATACATTAGTCTCACAAGGTCCCCAGAACTTATATTATTATTCAAGGCGTAAATCCTAGGCATCACAAACTGAAGTGATTTAAAGCCATTCTGCTTTAGTGGCAAACCTAAGCTGACAAAACTACAAATAAGTGCAGAGAAAAATTAGTGATGTTGAAAGAAAATTAACTGAGAGAAGCTGTAAAAAAAGAGGTGCACAACAGAAAACTAAGAAGGTGAAAAATATGTGCAATTTCAAGGAGGAATGTGTTTTGCCTTAAAGCCTTCCTCCCTTGAGCAATTAAGTCCTTAGGGGTGTTCTACACCTAGCACCCTAATGCCAACTGGTATGTGAGTTGCTGACCCATAGCTTGATAAGGGTGGTAGAAAGCTTAAGAAGGTAAGACATTGCACCATTCCTAAAACCTTAAACAAAGTGAAAAGAAAACTTCTGAACTGAGAAACTGACTTGGAAACAAAAGATGGATAAAAAAAAAACAATAATGGATAACTTATAAAAGAAGATGTATGCAGTTTGGGTAAACTTGAACCTTAAATATCCAAGCCATTCACCCAAGTACTCGGCTTCATAAACATAAGCCTAAAAGACCTATTTGATCCTGAGGGTTGTGTTATGCCTACATTAGTAAAGAAAGATATGTTTACCAAGCGATAGACCTAAGTTTCTACCTAAAGATCACATTTGTTACGTATATATCATGGGGTGGCTACTTAACCCGCAGACAGTCATAAAGAGAAGACCAACACACTACTAAGGGTCATGAACTAACTGCTTATATTCTAGGAATTATCGCTAGGATCAATGATCCGAATTGAAAAAATTTAGATCTCGTAAATTTGAAGCTCAACTAAAATAGATATGTCAACTGAAATTCCATTCTAATCAAATTGTTGTATGATTAAAAAGATATGGTTGAAAATAAAAATGTCCTTAAAAATCAATTTTAATTGTTTAAGGACAAAAAATTAATCTTTTCTTTGCTTGGGGACAAGCAAAACTTTAAGTTTGGGGGAGTTTGATGAGTCTAAAACTCATCTATTTTTAAGCCCTTTTTCATGGTAAAGATTTAAGGTTTAAAGGTTTAATTCAACTGGAATTATAATCTTCAATTAAAATTTATGTTTCTATGTGATTTCAAAGAAATAAACAAAAATAAGCAAAATGTCAACAAAGTCGTGAAAGGTAGTCGCGACATTGGATGAATGTCACTTTACATTATCTGTAGCCTACGACATCAAGATTCCTCGAAATGCTGACATCGACACGAGTCGCTGTATTACATCGATTATCCGTAGAGTCACGACATCGCCTAAAGCAAGTGAAGTGGAAGATTTCAAAGCCGTGGATATTCTTTCATAAGAGTCGCGACATATATTCGTATCGCCACATCGGACCGAGTCACTCCATACTAACAATTAACAAGCAGAGTCACGATATTTTCTCCAGAGTCGTTACATTGGAACTCAGAGTCACGACATCGATAAACCAGAGTCGGACATTACTTCTTCAAAGTCGCGACTCCAATAAACAACATCATAACAGAGTCACAACATTAACTCTCCAGAGTTGCGGCATTATAGAAACAGGCAAAATTCAAAGTCACAACATCAGTGGCATCATTATGTCAAAGTCGCGACATTGATATCCAAAGTCGCGAAATTTTGCAAAGTCACGATATCGGGCCATGTATATCGACCACGGCATATCAAAGAACTAAGGTAGACTTGGTCTCTCGCTTCTCCACGCATTTTCACCTTGTTTTCGTGGCCCAATGTTTGGGTTTACAACAGAGGCTAGAGCGAAGGCGATTTTGCCAGAACTCAGCGACTTAAGAAAGAGTTCCGGCATGCCAAGTTCACAGATATATTTTATTTTATTTTATTTTACTTCAATTTTTTAGTTTTCTGGTTTTGAGAACTTGAATCGATTCATTGAAATTCACGGGTTTTGTAAATGATTATTCTCATTTATGTCTCAAGTCCAAGGAACTCTAGATTTATTTATTGAGCCTTTTTCTTCGCCGTATTAAGGTGACTTACAAATTTGTTTAATCGAATAGTCATCAGCACTGTAATCGCCATGGATGATCGAGCCTTTTCAGAAGGATTTGTGTTTTGATTATCAAGTAGTTATCTTAAAAGATTCGTTGGGTATGAAAACTAGATTGATCCAGTTGGTATTATTTCATAAATGTGTTATTCTGAATATTAGTGGTTTATAGCCAGAAAGAGTTATATCCTTGTTCTGATTTCCAAGATCTCTCAAGTATACGTAGATGGATGACTCGTAGTCACTCAGGGCAGGGCTCTTCATTGATATTCAATGAACTAATGTACTGCCAGGTTTTGATGCTTCACAAATTATACCCTACCATTGTGCTGAAAATTTGGTTTGATATATCTTTCATAATAGAGAGGTTTCATCTCACCTGAATGATCTTGATCCAGTGTTAGCTAGATTCTAATCAAGGAAAGAGAAAATACTGATGAATTGCATATTAAGGTACCAATTGAATTGGAAAATGCTTGTATTATCCTGTCTATGGGGATAAGCAGTTTTCAGTCCTAAGAAATGGTTGTGAAGTATTGGAAAGGAAAAACAACTAAATCTCAAAGAGTGTCATATTTTACAAGTAGCTACTTAGATCCATTTGTCTTGGAAAGGAATATGGTGTGTTATATGAAATTTATAGTGTCAGAGATCTAAGTATAATTTATTATGCCTTAGACACATCTATATCCTAAACCTACGGATAGTTTGTTTGAAACCAAAATGAAATCTATGATCATATCAATCGAATTCTTCCTAAGGTTATTTCTATTGAGTGAAATTTCTGATTCTTGTAGATTAGAATTCTTCTTACTTAAAGTAGGATGTATACAAGCTTTCCATTACAGTTTTGATATCCAGTAGACCAATATTATGTTAATTTAATTCAACAGATTCTTTCTATGTGGGTATTTGAGCTTAGATTTCTAATCAATTTTCGTGGGAATGATATTTGGACTTATAAACCACTTTATTACTTGTATGACCTATGCACTTGCAGTGATTTAGACCAAAATCAATTTTAAATTCCATATTATTTTATACTCAGCAGAAAACAATATTTACAAATGTAGTCAAACAAGTTTTTGGAAAAACTGCCAGAGATTAAAGAGTTGTGGTAGTGATATAAAAAAACAATCAGGTTTTGGTTTATGTAAAAATCAAGTCAATCAGTAGGCCACTCTCTAATTGCTCTCAATTTTTCTTCATCTACTCTAATCCCATCTTTACTCACAACAAAACCCAAGAATAATAAACTATCACTCATAAAAGTACATTTTTTCAAATTAGCATATAGTTTATTTTCCCTCAATAAACTCAGTACCTCACGAATATGATCAATATGCTCATCAGCTGACTTACTAAAAATTAAAATGTCATCAAAATACACCCCAACAAATTTACCAATGAAAGGGCGAAGTAATTGATTCATTAGTCTCATGAATGTGCTCGGTGCATTAGTTAATCCAAAGGGCATGACTATCCATTCATACTATCCATCTCTTATCTTGAACGAAATCTTCCATTTATCCCCAGAACGGGATTCGAATTTGATAATACACGCTTCGAAAATCAATTTTGGTAAAGATCATCAACCCATTCAATTGATCCAACATGTCATTAAGTCTAGGAATCGGAAACTTGTACCCAATGGTAATTTTGTTAATAGCTCAGCTGTCAATGCACATTCTCCAACCCCAATCTTTCTTTGGTGTTAATAATGTCAGTACAGCACAAGGACTCATACTAGCTTGAATATGTCCCTTCTTCAATAATTCTTCCACTTTCTCCCTCAAAACCTCATTCTCTTTAGGACTTATCCTATAGTGGGGAAGATTTGGAAGGCTAGCAACAGGACTCAAATCCATGTGATGTTCAATATCACGCAAAGGAGGCAGTTCATTTGGTGTATCATTAGCCAAAACATCAAGAAATTCGATCAATGGTTCTTGCACCTCTACTGAAATTTTATTCACTTTTACTGGCTCACTCATATTTTCCCCATTTACAATCATTACATGAATCTCTCAGGTATCTTTACATTCTTTGAAAAAATCATTAGTAGCTTTGGTTTGGTTCATTTCCATAGGCAATATAGTATAACGCACACCCTCTTTCACGAGTTGGTATGCATTTTTCCTACCCAAATGTTTAGCATCAACATCAAATTTCCAAGGTCTCCTTAGTTGGTTACTGCGAATATCCAACTCATCGAACATAAATGCAAATGCAATTAAAAATTTTTATCCTTAACTCCACTGCGATCACATGCTTACAAAAATCAAGGAAGGGTAAACGAACTTACCTCTTGTATATCAATTCAAGCCAAGCTTTCAAAAAGTTCAAGGGCCTCTCGCTTTATTCCTGATCTTCAAAGGTGCTACCTTCAAAAGCACCACCCTACACAAGTATCCACACACAAACAAATAACAAAACAAGCTTGTTGAATGCTAGTTCGAAGTTCGTCTCTCAAAACGAATTGTGGTTTTTCTTTCTCTCTCGCTTTCTGCTTGTTCTCGCATCAAAAGACGACTACTAAAAAATATATATGTCTCACATATATATATCTATATAAACTGGCTAGTATTTAAGTAAAAACTTAATTTTATATTATTATATATTTAAAAATCTTTAAATAATAAATAATTTAAATTCACAAACATAACCGTTCAAGACATAACCGCTTTCTACTAATTTTAAATTTCTAAAATTAAATTACCAATAATAATTAATTCATTAAACATAGTCCGCTCAAGACATAACCAAGCTCATGAATTTAAACTTTCAAAATTAAATTTGAATTTAAATAATAACTATTTATTGTACTAAAATATCCATCATTTTAATTACTACATGAGGAAAACCATAACCTCATATTATTCTGTTTACTGTGCGAATTCTATAGGTTCAATTAACATTGGCGTAGGGCCTAAATCACATTTTGATCCTATGCTTCAGTAAGCGTCCCAGCAAGACATTATGACTACCCAAGAATTGAAGCTCACATCCCAGACAACCTAATATAGCTAATGACATAATCCTTTGTCTCGATATCTTGATAGAATATATGCATGGACAAAGTCAACCCAGCATCGCTTCTATCTTTGATTACCGAACCCAATTAGATCGACTAAACAAAATGACATTGATCTCCAATTCATTTTGAGCATGGCCATGCATTTCGCCTCAATTGTCAAGGGGGACTCAGAGATATCTCTTATAATAAGAGGGACAAATTCCATTTAGCCTCTCAGTATCTCACTACATAATTTGACATGTTCAAGCATAACTTTATAGCCATCCCATTAAAACACAACGCTTGATTATATCAAAACACAATATTCTTACGCCGGGTAAGATAATGACTTCGTGTCAAAGGATTTAATGACACAACTATTGTGAGATTAACTTTATGACTTTTGATCCATGTATTAATCTCAAGACAGTATGTCCAATATTTGTTCTCAACAAATAGATATAAATTTGATTTGTATTCATACACATATTCATCCCATGAATATCAATCAAACTTTATACTATCTAATTCATCATATTCCCATAACAATAACCGATTAGGACATTTAGAATAATACAATATTATTCAAGGACATTATATATAATAAACATGCAAATCATCATAATAATTAATTCTCATAAATAGTCAAATACCATGTCCATACAATAAAGCCTAGAGTACACTATTACTAAGAATTCCCCACTTCACGCTAGCCCATTCATCAATGTATCTAATACCTATGAACCTAGCATGACGATCATGTTGTTTGCGGTAGAGGCTACCAATGGATCAAACAAACATTATCTGCGAACTTCTCATTATTCAAACGCTACCTCTCTCAATAATTTAATGAGATGATAACGCCAAGAATGTGTTTGGGTGATCTTAGGTTCTTTGTTTCGCTTAATAGCAATTCATTATTGTCACAATAAACATCAACGTGATTTGTAATGCTAGAACCACTTCAAGGTTAGTAATGAACTTTGATCCAAACTCATTTCTCATTGCATCGATGTCGCAATGTATTCACTTCGCTGTAGAATCAAAGAATGCTGCTTTGCTTTCAACTTTCCATCATTCACACCACCATTTAAACAAAACACATATTCCCACCGCGACGGAATATTCGTCGGGATTAAAGCCAGATTCGTAACTATTTACAACCGATCATCTTCCATCCGCATACACCAAGAACATATCTTTACCTTCTCGGGATACTTAAGAATGTTCTGATACCGCCCAAGGACTCTCACCGAGATCCGACCGTATCTACTATGATTAAAGCATAAGATACATCCGGTCTAAGAGGTCAACATGGCATAAATGATATATCCTATCGCCGAGGGCATATGAATCTTTATTTATCCGCTTCGCCTCATCGCTAGTTGTTAGACACCGAGATTTGCTAAGAAAGTAATACCATGAGACATGGGCAAGTATCCTCTCTCGAATCTCGCACACCGAACCATTCAAAGATTCTTTGTCTATGTATACTTTGACTTAGACTAATCACTTCTTAGATCTATCTCTATAGATCTTTATCCCTAGATATAGGCAACTTCGCGCCAAGTCTTTCATCGAAACACTTCCTTAACTTCAAGACCTGACATTCTCGCAAGGCAAGTGGATATCATTCAATGAGTAAAATGTCATCAAATATATAAGACCAAAAATACAATCAAGGCCCCACTAATTTTCTTATGTCACAAGGCTCATCTTCATTTTCGGATAAATCCATACCTCGGGATCGATTCATCAAAACGAAGATTCCAACTCGAGAGGCTCCGCTTCAAACTATAAATGGATTCGCTTGCATACTTTTACCGTAATTTTAGGTCAGTATTAAAACCTCAGGTTGTGTCATGTACACATCCTCAAGTAAGTTTCCATTAAGAAACGCAGTTTTAACATCCATTTGCCAAATCTCATAATCATGATATGCAGCAATGGCAATAAGAATTATGATAGACTTAAGCATAACTACAGGTGAAAAAGTTTCATCATAGTCTATACCATGAGTTTGTTTGAACCTTTGCAACTAGCCTTGCTTTGCATGCACTTGCCATCCATGTCGCTTTCTTTAAAACCCATTTTCACCCAATGGTCTTTGTACCTTCAGGTGGGTCAATCAAGGTCCATACCTGATTATCATACATGGATTGAATTTCAAACTTCATGGCCTCTAACCATTTCTCAGAGTCTGGATCCAACATAGCCCCTTGATAGGTAGTGGGTTCATTTTGATCCACTAACAATACATCATGGTTATCAGTCACAAGAAATCCATATTCTCGCTCATGACGATCCTATCAAATCTACGAAATTTTGTGTTATAGAGGTGTGTCAACAATAGTTTGTTGACTATGAGTATCCACAAAAGCAGCTCAATGTTATCTGCGGGTTCTAACTTCTTCGAGTCAGACTACTCCCACCGGTTCCTTTAGAAATAAATTTTCTAGAAAGATACCATCTTGAGCAACAAACACTTTGTTCTATGGGATTGTAAAAGTAGTAACCCCTTAGTCTCTTAGATACCCCACAAAAAGACATTTATCGATTGGGTCTACCTTATTTGGAAACTCGACGTTTTACATGTTTCCCACAACCCCAAATCTTAAGAAAAGACAACCGGGGCCTTTACCGGTCCACATCTCATATGGTGTCTTTTCAACCGCTCTTGATGGAACTGATTTAGTGTGAACGCACTGCTTCAAGTGCATAACCCCAAAAGGTAAAATGGAAGATCTGGTTGACTCATCATAGATCGAACCATTCCACAAAGTTCGATTCCTCCTTCAGAATAACCATTCCATCAGGTGCTCACGGGAGTTAATTGTGAAATTATTCCACAAGTTCTAAGATGGTCATCAAATTCCCCGCTCAAATATTTGCCACCTCGACCGTAGATCAAGTTCCGATTGTCTTGCCAAGTTTGGCTTTGTACTTCATTTGAAAGATTTGAACATTTCAAATGATCTCGGGATTTATGTCCTCACCAAGTAGACATAACCATATCTCGCCGGGGGTCACGCAAATGTACGAAGTACTGTAACCTCCTCTAAAGACCGAATCCTACGGTCCACATACATCTATATGCTGAGATCCACACCATTAGCCCTTTCATCGTGTCCAAGAAGGGATCCTGTCATCTTTACCCAATAGACAAGATTCACATGTATCATATGATTCAAAATCAAATGAATTCAAAAGTCCAACTTGATTTGAAGCTATGATGCGCTTCTCATTTATATGACCATGACAATGCCAAAGATAGGTTGAATTTAAATCATTGATTTAAATTTCTTAGTAGTTATGTTATAGACATGAGAATTGTCAGATTCAAGGTTCATAACATAAAAAGACCATCCCTGTAAATAGGCATTGCATAGAACATGTCTTTCATGAAAATCGAGCAATTATTATTCTTAATAATAAAAGAAAACCATCATTATCCAAACAAGAGTCTGAAATAATATTCCTACACATTATAGGAACATAATAGCAATTGTCCAAATTAACAAACATTCATTGTGGCAAAGTAAGTTCATAACTTCCTATAGCCAGCAAAGAATCTCAAGCCTATCATTTTATTCTGTAGATCAACTTCGCCTTCTTCGCTTGTTCACTCCTTTTAAGTCCCCGCACATTTGTACAAATCAGATCCACATCAAGCATTCTAATACCTGTGAACTAGAAGGAGAAAATTATCCCAGATAACATAAATACCTCAAGAACTAGTCTCACCAAATTTTCTTATTCTTCTTTAGATCCTCTAAATATAGCTTGCGCTTTCCAATGACGTTCATCGTAAAATAAAACAAACACTTCCTTTTCTGGGGCTTTAGCCTCAGGTTTAGGTTTGGGTTTGGGTTAAGTATCGGGACTTCTTCTCTCTTTGCCCTTGCTCCTCGCCCTCGCCCTCGCTCTCGTTCTTGAAGCCCTTTCTATTTTCAACCATCGAACACGCTGTGCTTGGATTTAATATCTGGTCACGGCTTGCCATCAGATGTGAAGCTCGTAGATAGATTTGTTCATTTCATTCATGTTATAGTTCAAGTGGCCAAATTGGCCATAACTATCGTGAAGTGAATTTAAAGATCAAATCGCTTGCCAACTCTGGCTCAATGGAAACTAAGCCTATCAAGGTGCTCAATATAGCCTTATTTTAACATGAGTTAATTAACTCAAGCACCCTCAAACTTCATCTCAAGAATGCAAGGCCTCGCAGTCTCATACCTTGCCTTGCTTGCTTGCTGAACATTTCCTTAAGATTGAAGATCATATTATAAGCTTCCATATTTTCCGCACTTTCCTCGTTCGGTAACTCATGGAAGCAGCATCAAGCATAACATCAATAGAGCCATTATGATGCTTCTCATAAGCATTCTTTTCACTCTAGGAGCATTATCACTGGTTCTTCGTGTGGAGAGGTCTATCCAGACATAAAAGCCTTTCTTGTTTGAGAACAATTGTCAAATTTCTCGAAACTAGTCAAGGAAGTTAGTCCCAGTTTATCCTTCTCAAGACTCCGATCGCAAAGGACATAGTAGAATTGTTGTTGCTATTTGTCATTACCACAATGAATGCAAGTTCGATAAGTATTTTGATTATGAAAATTCTCACTAAATTAACAACCTCAAGAATAATCATATTAATCTAGTGAGCTAAGATTCATATTTTACTCAACTTTAAGTGAGTTTTCAGATTAATTTAAAATTAAGTTATTTAAGCAGGTAACTCTTACCAATTACATCTCATGCAACCTTAGATATTTATGGGATTTGACATCATATGTCCCAACATAAGCAATCCCATCTAATGTCATTAGGCCCAAAACCGTTTTGATAACCTAATAAATTTAAACCATTTTTAAACATATGGGTAGCACCATTACTCATCTTGTCTCACTAATTTAAACTTTCTCAAAATTAAATTCGAATTTAAATAACAACTAATTGTTATTTGTAATTTAAAATAATCTCATCATTTTAAATTACTACAGAGAGTGAAAAACCATAACCAAGCATATTCGTTTCCAATGCAACCCATAGGTTCAATTAACATACGCAGGCTCCAAATCACATTTTGATCCTACAAGTCAGCGTTTACTTCTAGCAAGACATTATGACTACTCAAGTTAAACGAAAAGCTCATGATCCCGACAAACTTAATATAACTAATGACATAATCCTTTGTCTCTATGATATTCGGAGAACAGCAAGGCATGGACAAAGCCTAACCTATATCGTTTCATCTTTGATTACTCGAAACCCAATTAGATCGACTAAACAAATGACATCGATCTCCATCAATTCATTTGAGCACGAATTCACGCATTTTCGCCTCAATTGTCGAGGGGACCTGCAGATATCTCTCTTATAATAAGAGGGACAAATTCCATTTTAATCGCTTCATATCTCACTATATAATTCTTATTATGTTCAAGTATAACCTTTATACATCCGATTAAGACAATCGCTGATTAAATCAAAACACAATATCTTTATAAATGAGAATCCAGTAAGGATCTCAAGTAAAAGGATTTAATGACACAACTATTAGAGATTTACTATGACTTTGATCCATGTATTATTAATCTCAAGACGGGTCTGTCCAATATTTGTTCTCAACAAATAGATATATATTTGATTTGTATCTCATACACATATTCATCCCATGAATATCAATCAAACTTTATACTAATCTTAATTCATTGTTATTCCCATAACAATAACCGATTAGGGAGATTTTGAATAATTAATAATATTATTCAAGGACATTATATATAATAAACATGCAAATCATCATAATAATTAATTCTCATAAATAGTCAAAATATCATGTCCATACGATAGGCCTAGAGCACTATTACTAACACTCCCAAATAAAAGATTACATGCATCCATATCAACAATATCATAATAAACCTCATCATAATATTTGCAAATAGAGAAAGGTACCTTACAACGTTCTTCCACTTGAATGCCATCTAGTTCTTTTTTCCACCCAATTGTATAAGGATGCAGGTGCTTTTTTGGGGTCAGCTACAATTTCTTAACTACATTACACACAATAATGTTCTCTTTGCTACCACTATCAATGATCAATTCAAGTTTCCTTCCCTTCACAATACATCTAGTGTGAAAAAGCTTGTGGCGTTGTGTATCATCTCCATGCTTTTGTGACAACATAAGTTGCCTTACAACACATGTGTACACCTCATGTTCAAAATCATTCCCATCATCCTCATCGTCAGGTCCACAAAGCACCTCATTATCACATGTTTCTTCTTCCTCCCTTTCTACAAAATTGACTAACTTTCTCTTAGGACACTCATTAGATCGATGCCCAAGTTCATTACATCAAAAACACTTGGAAGGACCAAAATTTGCATAAGGATTATTACTATTATTATTATTAGGAGGATATGTATAGTTACCTCGATTGTTGCCTCTAGCTAGAGCTTTAATCAATCCATTGTTGTTTGTGGACGATTGATTAGCGGGTTGCGCACCTTATGGTTGCTTGCCTTTTTTTAGTCATTATTTGTTTGTTGTCACACCCATCATATCGCCTATAATTTTTAGTTCGAGTCTTTTCTTGATACATCAATTGAACCTTCAAAGCTAAGTTCCTTACCTCTTACACAATCAAAACCATCAGCACCCAAATTTTATCACAAATATTAGTCCGCAAACTACCCAAATAACAGGATGCCTGTTCATTATCACGTTCTAACAATTGATTATGAGCCGCCAATCTTAAATTCGCAGGTATACTATCGCCACAGCTTTCATTCATAACATCGCTGGATACAATGATTCGAGCAAGTATTGTTCATTGTCAGGAGGTAAAAATCCACCCCTTAAATATTGTTTCATGCGCCTCCATGACTAGGCAACACCTCTTCCTTCCCTAATTCGAAGCCGTAATCGCTCCCCACCAAACTAAGTTCCTCTTCAATCAGTGTTTTACCAACTTTACTTTCCTTTCTTCAGGGATTTATGTATACTCAAAGAAACCATCTACCTCAATATTCCAATCAAGAAATCCCTCTATATCAAGATCTCCACTAAAAGTAGGGATATGTACCTTAAGCTTAAACTCATTATCATGCCTATTGTAATTAAAGTTTCATTTCCTTTCAAATCTACCCATACTTGGAATAATTGGATTGACACCAAAGTTTAGCTCATCATCAACAATAGGTCTTCTTAATATTTAAGGAATTGGCTCAACTATTAGCCTACTGTTGGATACATAAAAGTGCAACATTTATATAGGGTTTTAATTCTGTACTATGTTTTGCTCTCATTTGTAGAATAGGTGCTCAATCAAGCTACGCTTTTATGCGCAAAGTGTGCTGATCCCGTGCATATTTTCGTAGGGTTTGGTTCCGTAGAACAAATGTAGATCATCGTGAGTTGATTACACCCACTCGCTGAGAGGCCCCGTAGTGCAACAAGGAAGAGGAGAAGCCAAGGAGTGCGTTGGTACCGATACCACTTATCGGTGACTCGGTACCACATGCAAAGGAAGCAATGGTACCAGACAACATAGTGGTACTTCTGCACCAACATAAGTGGGTAAATTTCCACCCCAAGGCTTCGTGGAGTACTGTACAGACTTTCTAAGATCGATACCACACCCATCGTACCCAGACAACATGCGATCTCTACTTCGACTTGAGCAGACTTCACCTCAGGCAAGGGCATGCTCGCTCTTTGACCACCACTTCGAGATCACTAACGAGGATTGTATTTGGCCCACTTGTATGCAGAGCGAAGGGGAGATTATTGATTCTAGGGTTTGGTTTTAAATGGTAGGAGTGTTTTCTCATAAATTGCTAGGGTTCATAGAGTAGAGTACTTAGTTTTCTTCTGATTCTGAGTTTTTAATCATTTGTAATCTTTCAGTTAGTTTCTATAACTTGGTATTCTTTACTTCGATTCTGTTTATATCCCAACCTTGCAATTGAAGTGTTATTTCTCAAGTCACATTTCACGATTAGTGTTTTATTAATCATGAATCGAATTTCTACTTTTAATAGAGTTCAAACCCTCCATGATAGGGTTCTAACTATGGAAACTCACCTCCTTCAAGGTAACAACCCTCAATACCTCTTTTCAGGCTTCAATGGGATTGCACGATGCCAAACACTTGCGAAAAATCTTATAAAACCTTAGTTTGGCATCTTCGACAACATGTGAACGAGACTCTCACACTTATGCTTGATCGCAAATGCGCACTAAGAGTCCAAGAAAATCGTTACGAGACAAGTGTTATTTATAATCAATCATTCTTTGTCTAAAAAAGCTTTTAATGTTATCTTCCGTGAAGACAGTTCATCAATGGCTCTATCGAGGATTGTGGTAGAGGTGGGTGTTACCTAGTCGGTGGTGAGCGAAAACCTAAGGATCATATCATTCGCCCTTCTTGTTTTTAAATAGTTAAGTTAATCGGTTCTTGTCCATTCGATCGCAGCCACTATATTTTACTTTAAACGCATTATCTATTTGGCAGAGCAATCCCTAAGGATCACCTAGGAAACCACTCTGTGGAAATTACTGTGGACTCCGTAGTAATTATAATGTGGCAGCATTAGTTCCTATGCTTAGGAATAATTTCAGCATACGAAAAAGATGAAGCATTTTTGGCGCCATTGTCGAGGAGTGGCGAGCAATCTAGTTGATCCAAAGAGAGCTAGGCTAGTGATTGCAATTGCATTTACAGAATCAGTGCGTTCTCTACCTTTCTTTAATTCGGTTTTAAGTAAATAATCTAAGTGGATATAATGCAGTTTGGGGTAAGATTGGTGCATGTAGGTTTGGACTCATAATGAGCAACAGGCTTGTAAGAATTATACCTCAAGATATTCTAAAGATCCATAGTAAGACATTTGTTTCAAGAAAACCACACACATCGAATGGACCATCCACGGGAGTCGACAAACTCGTTAATCCAAATGCCCAAGGGTTACTGTTGACCACCAAAGGAGCTCCATGAACCTCCACCTTGAGGACGATTGTTGCACCACCAGAGCAACCTAGCAGCGGGAGGGAAATCTAATTTTCAGAAAAATCGATATCGAACTCCCCACAGCGCTACTAACGTTGAAAGAACCCTCTGAGAGATTACGCAGCCTCGAGAACCCTGACAAATTCATGTATTCCTTTAGGCGAAGAGAGGCTAACCAATTCCTTATGAAGTCGGAGATGATTCGCCTTCTCCCTGTGTATCAAGGGTCGATTAAAGGAACTACTCTTCATGAAGATTTGAGGATGTCTTTACGGTGCTTTCCTTTATACGAGGATGCGCCCCTCCGTATAATTTGTATGGTTTTTATTCCCAATCACACAAAGGAAGAAGCTAAAATATGGTTTCACTCGCTTACGCCCAATTGATTTTACTTTTGGAAGACATGCGAGTAATTCACTTAATAAATTCTTCCTACTTTACATTATAGCCACTCATGTGACAATCAAAACTTTTCGGAGCTTGGTGACCTTCATTGTTACTTCTGGGAAAGATATAAGGACCTCCTCCACGCTCTCCTCATGTAGGTTTGGAGTGACAAATTTGTGCTTATTTTCATCAAGGACTATCCTTGAATAACAAACAATACATCCAAATGATGTGTGCGGGGGAGTTCTATGAGAAAAGTGCCAGGGAGGCAGTTCAATTTTTCGATACAATAGCAGAAAATGCTCGAACTTGGGAGACTAATACCTCCTTAGATACCAATAAAGTGCATAGTACACCTACGGGGAGAATCCATCACTTAAGAGACGATGACTGTAGCGAAAATAGCCAACTTAAGCTGAGTTGGAGGCCATAGGAATTAGGGAGTGAATGAATTACTTTGTTGCTAGGTACCTTAGGCCTATGGGATCTAGAGTGGAGGAGCCATGCATCATTTCGATGACCCTCCCTCAGCTAATGCTACCCAACCTTCTCGAGTCGAGGAGCAATCAAATAGAAACGAAGCTAATGCTCTTAATTACCAAAGGAAGCCTTTCAATTCTCCATACTCTGAAACTTATAATCCAGGGTGGGGTAAGCACCGAATTTAGTTGGAGGAATGAGAGAGGCCCCACCTGATTTCCAAACAACGAGACGAAACTTCCCAGTAAGGCTTTTCCAAATCAAGCCCTGCCAGTCCCAAATAAGGTCTCAAGTTCCTATGAACCCTAACCACGGTTTGCACCCCTCATCTCAAGGAATTCAAACCCACAGCACCTCAACCTCACCAGAGAAGTTGGGGACATTGGCGGCACGGTTTGTCCGGGCTCGACAATCACCAACACTGAATTTCATTTTGGCGATGAGATCAGAATCATAAGTGACCTCTTCATGGGGTACCAGTGAAAAACCAAACTCCTTCTCATCATCCAAAACCCCCCAAGGTCAAATAGTGTTGCAGTCTCAGGTCAAGTAATTATTTGTTGAACATTTGCAAGGAATTTGTCACCACTCTTGAAGTGGAAAAATAGTGTGAAACCATTCAGCGAGAAACGATAAAGATGTGCAAAATGAACCACTAAGGGATGATGGGGTAATACATGAGCCTCATGTTCGTGTAAATGTTGTTGATGTTGGGCCAAAAGAGCCTCCCATGTCCCTCACGTATCCATACCCTCAGGTTGAGGCCAGAAGAAGTGAACAATCTGTCTGAAATTTATGAGTTGTTAAAACAGGTTAAGTTGAACATCCCTTTATTGGATGCCATTAAGCAAATCCCGTCATATGACAGGTTTTTGAAAGACTTGTGCACTGTAAAAAACTAAGTGTCAACAAGGATGCATTTATGACTAAACAATCCACCTCCTTGATCGAAACAATTTACCCCAAAATCGAAGACCGAGGAGCCTACTATTTCCATAGTGGTAGAAATTCAGAAATTAGGACATGCTCTAGTGGACTTGGGAGCGAGTGTTAACTTGTTGCCATACTCAGTATATGTTGAGCTAGGGTTAGGAGAGTTAGAACTAACTAATATCACCCTCCAGCTAGCTGACTGTAGTGTGAAAATTCCTAGAGGGATAGTGAAGGATGTATTGGTGCAAGTAGACAAGTTCTACTTTCCTACGGACTTTGTTGTTCTTGACACTCAACCTGTGGTGAATCAGGGGACTCGGTTCCCAGTGATTCTTGGTAGGCCATTCTTGGCCACTACTAATGCCATCATACACTGTAGGGAGGGATAGACATTATCTTTATTAACATAATTTTGCAGTGAATTTGAATATCTTCCAATGTTATAAGACTAAGGGGATAGCGAGGGCGTGCCAGTGAAACATGATGGAGCTTTGTTGTCTAGCTATGTAGATCATGTTCTACCATCTGATGATCCTCTCAAGTCTTGTCTAGTAAGCCCAAAGATGTGTCGAGAGGTAACCATACGGGTGGGTTCTGCACTCCATAATTGAGCCTGATGAAGTCTTGGAAGCAAATGGGTGGGCACTGGGTTGAAATTGCCAGCAATTGAGGACAGGTGTACCTTCGAAAGAGAGCCACTAAACTTGAGTTGGAGAGCCCTTACCGTCGCATCTGAATATGCATTCCTAGGGGTAGAAGAGCTTTCCCGGTAATCTATAACTCTTCAACAACAAGTGGATGTCGAAGAGATAAGACTTACCGGAATGTGGGAGCCCATAAGGCCGCCATAGGGATGGACAGTTGCAGATAGTAAGGGAATCAACCCCTTGTTGCACACCACAGTTCACTTGGAAGAGGATGTCAAACCCTCTAGACAACCATGTGGCCAGACGATCACGAAAGAAATTAATTCGAAAAGAGGTCTTAAAGCTTCTTTGAGATCATAGGTGTTATTACCTAGTGCCAATATGAGTGGGTCCAGTCAACCAGTGGTTCCTAAGAAATGCAGGGTCACTATGGTAGCAAATGAACACAATGAGCTAATTCTCACTCGGGTCACCATAGGTTGGAGGGTGTGCATAGATGGAAACTGTCTGACACTAGGAAGAATCATTTCCCTCTATGGCACACTATGGATCCAATGCTAGAGGATTGTAGGGCATGAATTTATTGTTTTCTAGACAGATTTTTCCGGTACAATCAAATTAAGATAGCCTTAGAAGACCAAGAGAAAACCATGTTCACTTGCCCATTTGGAACATTTGCCTTTAAGAAAATGCCCTTCGGATTATGTAATGCGCCAGGAATCTTCCAGTGGTGCATGATGAAGATTTTCAGTGATATGATAGAACACATTTTGGAGATTTTCATGGACGATTTCTCTGTTTTTACGGAAGTTCGTACGAGGGATGCACGGAGGAATTTCACGGAGTGCTTGGAAGTGCCCTAGAAGAATTTAGTGTTGGAATTGGGAAAGTGTCACTTCATGAGCGACACAAGGGATGTCTTGTAAGCCACATAGTGTGTCGAAAGAAAGAAGAAGGAATAGAGTGGATAAAGCCAAAGTTAGGTTGATCTCAGCTTACACCCCTAAGTGTATTAAGATATATGTGTGTTATTAGGTAATGCAAGATTTTATGGGAGATTCATGTAGAGATTTGGTGCCATAGCCGTCCTTTGTGCAATTTTCTTGCGAGGAATCACCTTTGCATGGTCACGGGCTTGTGAGGGAGCCTTTGTTAAATTAGAAAGCTATGTTAGTGTCCTCCTATCATGAGATCTCTAATTGGGAACTCCCTTTTGAGATCATATGTGATGCTAAGTGATTATATCTGCAGGGCTTATTTTACAGAGAGGAAGATACAAAAAACTTTATAGTCTACTATGCCAGCAAGACTTTAGATTCCGCTCAATCCAATTACACAACTACGGAGAAAGAGTTCTTGGTTGTCGTCTTTGCCCTAGAAAAGTTCAGGTCGTACATTGTAGGGTCTCCTGTAACCATTTTCACGGATCATGCAGTGTTGAAGTACTTGCTCTCTAAGCAGGATACTAAGTCTTGTTTGACTAGGTGGATCTTACTTTGTCAAGAATTTAACTTGACTATTAAGGATAAGAAGGGAGTTGAGAATGTGGTAGGCGTATTTTTGTCTCGATTAGTTAAGGAACCACTTAGAGCTGCCATGGCGACACTTTCCTAATGAGCAATTTTTGCTCTTGTCCACTTGCCATGGTATGTGGACATGTAAACTCTCTAGTGATGAGGTGATTCCACTGATGGACCCTCCTCTGCAAGAGGAAATTTTGAACATAAAAATAATACTTTGATAACCCGTACTTGTTTAAATATTGTCGGACAATTGATGAGAAGGTGTGTATCGATAGGGGATCAAGTGGAATTTCATCTGCCACTCGAGAAGCTTATCGCATTTCTCCCACAGAAAAAAACGCGGACCAAAATCCTACTAATGGGTTTTTATTGGCCTCTTTAAAGGCCCCTTTGGTTTTGCAAGAAGCACAACGCTCGAGTGCTGTGATTAGGAGGGTCACAAAGGAACATGATGCCTCTGCTCCTATTTTAATCATTGAGATCTTTGATTCTTTGGGTTTTAGATTTCATGGGGCCCCTTTTCCCCCTTTGTGAGTACCTTTACATTCTATTAAGGAGTTGAGATTATGTTTCCTAAGTGGGTGGAGGCCATTCAGAGAACTAATGTGAAACCATGAGAGTTGTTTGAAATTTGTGAAAGAACAATAATTTTTTCTCAGCTTTGGGTGCCTCGTGCAATCATTAGTGATGGTGGGCTCCGTTTTTGTAATCGACCCTTTGAAGATTTATTTGAAAAAGTATAGGAGTCTTAAAGTTTCCCGACTTACCATCCCGGATTGATGGTCAGGCAAGGGTGCTTGATAGGAGTGAGCATATTTTTGGAAAAAATGGTAGCCCCAAATCATAAGGATTGGTGAAACCCATTCTTGACTCTTTGGGCTTCTTAGTACTACTTTAAGACGATTCTTGGTATGTCTCCTTATCCCATTTCTAGTTTATAAGAAAGACTGTCATCTGTAGGTGGAAATGGAACATAAGGCATATTGTGACCATTGAAACTCTTAATTTTGATTTGGCTCGGGCGGGTCGCGAGATTACTGCCCGGATGAGCAGAAGCTGATGAATCACGGCGTGGATGTTGTGAGAGCTCACAATTTACAAAAGAGGAGGCTCAAGCTGTTCCATAGCCAAGAACATTGTTAGGAAGACCTTTGAACCTCACCGAGAGAGGAGAGAGGAGGAAGGAGGAGGAGGTGCTGTTATTGTCGACTCTACGTTTGCGCATTTCGGGTAAACTCAGTTCTAAGTGGTGGCGCTGCCGTCGAGGCGGAGTTTTACCCATATGGTGAGATTGAGAATGGGAGAAAATATCTTAGGAAAATCTTTAAAGTCAATGGCGCTTGAAGCCAGCCATTTCGAGAACCTAGGCACCTCCCGGAGGCTATGATGAGAGCCATTAGATCCGCTCTTGGGATGTTCCTTCAGTAGTAATCTCTATCTACCTCTTTTTATATACAAGTTTTTAATTTCCTTTTCTTACATTTCTCAGCTTCTTCATTTGTGCTTTATATTAAAAGCGATATATACATATATATATATGCCCTTAATAGGTACACATTTCTGGAGAGACCCACCATACATCCATGTTTTTCACCTCTTTTAGTACATTTGGGTGTGTCATCGTGCGTGAGGGCAATGCTATTGTAATCATTTCGCGGTGGGGTGGGCTACACTAGTTGGAGCCATTTTCAATTACATGCTTCATTTGGGTTAATTCGGTGTTCTAGGATTAAGAATTTTAGTGTGTTTTGAGCACAGCGATGTATGCGTGCGTGACCTTATGTATGCATACCATGAGTCTCACTTGCACTTTGATAAGAGTATCTTTGATGTAAGGATGAAGCGAAGGATTAATTTGTACTCAGTTGGACTGTCTGATGGACTGAGGCCCGAGACCATTATCTTTGTCACGTATTTAAATGGAGTCTAAACAAAATTATGGACTTTTTATCGTTTGATACATGCGGACTAGTGGTGTTTGTTTAGCAATGCTGAATAATTTTTAAAGGCTTAATCTCTGAATAATTTTTAATAGCATTAGCAGTATATTAAGTTATTGTTTGTATTAGTGTGTGATAGGGATAAGCGTAGGGCGGGATTATTTTGGGTTCTAAATCCGGCCTCGTCTTAATGCTTGCAGTTTAAACCCAATTTTAATCGGGTTTTTTAATATGGTTTTAGGTTTATTTACTAAATCAAATCAGGATTTAGACTAATTTTTACTCTTTATGACAAGAAAATTAGATTTTTCAAAATTAACAAAATGTTAATAAAAATAATAAAATTGCCATAGGGTTCAGGGCTAGAAAATTCTCGAATCTCGGATGGAATTGTTGAATGTAATGAAGCATTTGTGTATTAAATTCGTCTCGAAATCTAGTGACCGGAAAAGTTTCATTAAATTATCAGAGACAGTAGAAGTTCTTCACAGATTTTACGGAGTGATGAAGAAGTTCTGAGTGACTCAGGACAGGATTACCTAAAAAATCTGAAGTTAGAAATGGTTTGTGCTAGTTTCATTTAAAATAAAATTAGATGAAAAGAAATAAATTGTTTAATTAAAGCTTGGGCCCCGAATAAATAATATGAATCTCTTATCCAAAATATAATAAAAATACATACAAATTATATTTTAAAAATAATTTTTTATTATTTTATTTTATGCACCCAATATAAATAATATAATTATTATAATGTTTTTAATAATAATTTATAAAAATTCATAATATTTTTATTTGTATGAAAATATTAATTTTAATATAAAAAATAAAAAAGCAAATATCAAAAATATTAAAAATAAAAATAAAAACAAAATAAATCTAGCAGTGAGTTTGGAGAATTTTCCCAATATAGCCCCATGTATTTAATTTTTAAATGAGACAAGTTTAGAAATTGAAAAATAAAAGAATTCGAGATTGGGATGGGACCTTACTATCCAGCCTCAAGATTGTAAATGTCCCCTGTTAATTGTATATTCAGCTCTTCTTCTTGTTGTGTTAGTTTTCTTATATTTTGTGGAAAATGACTTTTAGATGAAAAGTCAAAATAATACCTCCTTTCTGTGGAACTTTTTAAAAGAATTTAATAGTCTGAAGAATTTAAAAACATATTAATAAAGCTATTTAGTTTATTAAGTCAACAAAACAACGTCCTTTTAATTTAAATATGTTTTTTGGGATAATATATATTAATTTTATATGTTATTAAATTTATATTACATAATATATTATATCTATATATAATATATTATTATTTTTATTAATGTATTTATTATTAAGATTATTATTAATATATAATAGTTAATAAATTTTTGTTTAAATTTTTTAGTTACATTAATTATTGTTTTTGTAAAACTATAAAATATTTGTCCCGATTTAGTCGAATGAGACCCACTAATTTGGGAGGTAAAAATAAGTGAATAACTCATTCACTTTTAATTTTGATATCCCCGATTTAGTCGATCGACATCTACAAACATTGCACTTCACTAATTTGTCGAATTAATTAATCAGTCCCAGCTTACCAAACACGGCCTAACAGGACATGCACAAACTTTTTTCATATTAGGACCATGCTTCTTGAGTTCTTTCATTCTCCAGGTGATCTTGATTGGAGTATCACCTTTCATTCGCACACTACACAGGTCATTTGGTTTCTGCCCCAAGCTCTGTTTTGCTTACTATTGCTTCAACGTGCATTGTTTTAGCATTCCTTGTAACCTATCCATCTTATTCTCTGAACACTATCGTAGCTGAAAAGTGAGATTTTAGGCCATAATTTCTCTGTTAAAACTTCTAAATCATCTTGAGTTAACCCCTTTGCACCCCTCTTAACTTGATTTTCAAGTCTAACATGTTTGGAATCGTGATCACGAGAATCTGGTGGACACCAAAGGTAGTGAAAGGTGTCGAGGAACATTACACAGTCATAAGCGCCTTACAGAGTGTCGATTGGAGGGTATGAAGCGAGGGGAAGAGCGAGCATCCGGTGAAATCCAATATGTAGGAATTCTCTGGAAATTTACAACCAATTGTTAACATTGCAGAACAAAATAAATAAATAAATAAACAAAGAAGAAAAAAGTGGGTACAGTACCACACTTGGCTGATATCAATTCCACAACTAAGCCGTGATTGTGTGATATATAAGTATGGTGTTCCCATGATCAGAACCCAGTCAACTTGTGAGGAGACAGTGATCGAATTAATTTCCGGAAGAAGCGCCTAGTATTAGAAGCTGAGTGGTGGCTTGTGACCTTGATCCTTACTCAAAGGAAGCGAGAACCTTGAGTATGAGGGCGCCACAATCGGTGATGGAATTAAAGTTGATAAATCTTATGGAATGAGCCTTACATTCAACTATGGAAAGGTTGATTGATAAATTCGATAGGATGAGCATACTTGGAAAATCCGATACGTTCAAAAGTTCTTGAGAGGAACCAAAGAAAGATAAACTCGATTTTATTAATACATGTATGTAGAATGTAGGGATAACAAGCTAAATATCAAACCCAAAAATATGAAAAGAAACTAAATCTTTTGCCAAAAACTAGAGAAACTAACATACTTTTCTCATACTACATACTAAAAACATCCATGGAGGAGAAAAGGAAGCTAGATAACTTTTAGGATAGACTGTGTCTCCCAGCATCAAACCTGATAGGAACAAATCAGCTCTCCAAAATAGCAGCAAATCAGGAACAAATCGGCTCCAACAAAGCCAAGTCAGGAGACAAATCATCACCAAATCAGTGACAAATCCTTTTCCAAATCTGAAGCAAATCTTTTTAAAAAGAAATAAAGCTCCCCTATTTTCTGCAAAAATACACTTTCTAATTCAATGCAAATCTACTTTGACTTGGAGAATAAATCTTTTTAAAAATAAAACAACCAAGTAAAATAGTAATAAAACTCAAACACTTGGAAATAGAAATATATTCTAGTCTCCAGGTTTCCTGACCTCCAGATACAGACTTTCCATAATTAAGATTGAATTCTAATGAATCTTCACAGAAGCTCTGCCTCACGGATCCTTTGTGCTTTGATTCTCATCATTCCCCCCTTCCTCGAAAAGATTCGTCCTCGAATCTTAACCATAATGTTGTTCATGGCATGAAAATAAATACACATCCTCCACGGTAAAAAGGACACAAAGTTTCTTGACTTTTTTTTTATACTATGGTGGGGGTTGATTTCAAACAAGCCCAGAATGATAATATACTTAAAAATTCTGGTTTTTTTTTCGACTTTTTAGGTTTTTCAACCTTTTTTTGACCTTTTTCAACCAGATTCTTTTCCTTTACTTTCCCTTTTTTCTGTTTTTTTTTTTTTTTTTAACTTGGGATGGTTAATTCCTAAAAAAAAAAAAGTCAGCTTTGTGTCCTTTTTCACAGTGGAGGGATGTGTATTTATTTTCATGCCATGAACTAACATTATGGTTAGATCGAGGAATGAATCTTTTCGAAGGGAATGATGAGAATCAAAACAAAGGATCATGAAGCGAGAACTTCTAGTCGTAGGAATTCAATCTTAATTATGGAAAGTTCGGATCGGGAGGGCATGAAGGCAGGAATTGTAGAGATATATTTCCTATTTCCAAGTGTTTTGAGTTTTATTACTATTTTGATTTGGAGTTGTTTATTTAAAAGATTTATTAAGTCAAAGTAAGTTGCTTTATTTAATTTAGAAGTGTGTTTTGCTAGGAAATAGGAGTTTCTGTTTCTTTTTAAAAAGATTTGCTTGATTTGGTGTTGATTTCTTTCTTTGATTTAGTGATTTGATACGATTTCTTTGCTATTTTGGAGGCGATTTGTTCTGATTCTTTGCTATTTTGGAGAGCTGATTTGTTCCTGATTTGTTGCTGATTTTTTATTACCAAGTCTTGTCTAAAGTTATCTAAGTTTCATTTTTCTCCTCCGTGGGATATTTTTAGTATGTGATGGTTTTGGAAAAAGTATGTTAGTTCCTTTCTAGTTTTGTAATATTTAGTTTCTTTTCTTCATATTTTTTGGGCTATTTAAGGGCTTGTTATCCCTACATTCTACACACATTCTGATTAATAAGTCAGTTTATCTTTCTCTTTGGTTCTCAAGGAACTTTGAACTTGCTCGGATTTTAAGTGGCGTTCATCCTAACCGACTTATCAGTAACCTTTCCATAGTTGATTGTGGCGTCTTCATTAGACTTATCGATCGGATCTCCATCACCAGAATTTGTGGCATCCCTCATATACCGAGTTCTTGCTTCCTTATAAGCAACGGTGTGGTCATCATCAGCCGAATACTAGAGCGAGTTCTTAGAGCTAATTCGATCAGGTCTCACTACAAGTTGTGGGGTTCGTATCATTTGGTATCAAACCGTTCTACACATTCTGATTAATAATCGAGTTTATCTTTCTCTTTGGTTCTCTCGAGAACTTTTAGACTTATCAGTTTTTTAAAATTAGGCGTTCTCCTATCGACTTATCAATCGACCTTTCCATAGTTATTGGCGTCTTATTTCCATAGACTTATCAGTCAGTCCTACCATCACCGATTGTGGCGTCCTCATATACCAAGGTTCTTGCTTCCTTATAGCGCGGGTGTGATCATCCATCCCAAAGCTGGAGGAATCTTGGGGCGGTTCTTGAACTAATTCGATCAGGTCCTCACAAGTTGACGGGGTTCGTATCATTTGGTATCATTTGGTATCAAGTTTTTGGCAAAATATTTAGTTTCTTTTCTTCATATTTTTGGGCCTATTTAAAACATTCCACACATTCTACATTGGATTAATAAAAATCGAGTTTATCTTTCTCTTTAGTTCTCAAAGAACTTTTGAACTTATCAGTTTTTCGTGGCGTTCATCCCTATCGACTTATCAATCAACGCTCCGTAATTTGATTGTAGTCTTCATTCCATAGAACTTATCAATGGATATATCCCAGATTGTGGCGTCTCGTATACCAAGGTTCTTGCTTCCTTATACAGCGGGTCGCGATCATCATCAATGAATACTGGCGATTCTTGAGCTAATTCGATCCACGGGTCTCCTCACAGAAGTTGGCGGGGTTCGTATCCACCACACTTATTGAGTGCGTTTTTGTGAGACAAACCAGTGGTACACTTTTGGTACTGTTGCCGCCTTAAGTGCCAGAGTGCGAGTGCGTGAATGGGCCATTTGAAGGTTTTCTCCGAAATTTTAGACCTTTTCATCTTCCCTTCAACTCCTATATAAAAACTAACCTAATTTCCCCTCTCACCAAAAGCAGAGCCATATAATTAAACGTTCCCCAAGTGTCTCGAACCTTTCGACTTGGGGCATCCTGATTCGTCTGCAGAGGGCTGGGTCTGAGCACATGTATTGGTATATCATCTCTTGAAGCGATACGAATGAATTTTCACTGTGTTAATATGGATTGTGTTGGGTGGCTTTGGTTGGTGGTTCTATGTTCTTAGTTGATTAGGGCATCCACAACGAACGTTATGAGGAGAAAGGTTCTGACTGATCTGGAAAGGGTTAGTCTGATACTATTGGAGATGGGTTGTTGGGAGACCGTTGTGTGTGTATGGGCTATTCTTGTTATATTCTCCATTTTGGCCATATCTATGGCAAGATCGAAGAACACTGGGAAAGGGAAGGCTACTGGCTCTTCAATGGGCGGCCAGTAAAGAAGCGAGCCGATGCCCGGATTGTAAAGGAAAGGGAGCGGAAGGTTCCTGCGAAGTGAGGAAGAAAGTGAGGCGAAGATGAGGAAATTGAGGCTATGTTTGCCTAAAATCATTAGAATCAGAGCGTAAAGAAGGTCAGTCAATTGAAGGCGGGGTTTCCATGTGAAGTAAAGGAATGTGAGAATTGACGTTTTGTTCCTCCACCCCATTCGCGTTGTTATCAGCGGGATCGAGAATCTTTGATTTTAGGTGAGGAGGTTAAAAATTTATTCTGAAGCGAGTGATGCAGGATTTCCAACTCCAACGAGAGAATCATAATGTAGACGCCTTGTTGGAAACTAGAATTTGGGGAAGCAGTTAATGGTCAGCCCTGACTCGATCGCTCAATCGTTGAATTATGTCCGCCCTGCCACACATGACCGACCTTACCCTCTTAGGGCTATTACAGAGTTTGATGCTAGTTTGTTTGCACACACCATGTGCACCAACCCAGTACCCATGGGAGGTTTTGTGCATAAGGAGTTTACCCCGGGGAAATTAAAGCCTAAGTATGCATTGATGAACAAGGTCAGTCACAATATGATTGGGCGAAGGAAGCGAGTTATAGCGAGGAAGAAATCGGTTTCTTTATGAAGTATGGCATTGGAAAAATTGTGACTATGCTTTGGTAATATGGTGTATTATGAGGGACTTTCCCGAGTTCCCCAAGCGAAGCGAGGTACTTCCCCTTCAGGCCTAGTTACATATTTAGTGGAAATTCTCTGGATAAGGGGCTCTGGTAGAGAAAAAAGAGTTCTTCCTAGGCTGGGGCCCATCACAAACAAGATAGAAGCAAAAAGCCGAGCTGCTTCCACAAGGCCTCAGTCAGCATATGCCCCTTCGACTATTTCTGGGGCTTCATCGTCGTCAGCTCTTGGTCCTATGAGTACATCCCCTTTAAAGAGGATGGAGCGTAGAATCAAAGGATGGTTGAATGCATCTACAGGGAAGTAGAAGCAACTGGATCACAGGCTCTCCAGGCTTGAGAGTCACATCCTACGAGGAGAACCCGCTGTTGTAGATGATCTTCCTCCTGACTTGGAAGGGGATTCTGACGAGTTGGATGACTGTGTAGATGAAGATGCATTCTCCTCGACTGAAGAGGAGGAGGACATAGAGTAGTAGCATTTTGGGTTAGAATAGAGTGGTGTTGGCAATTGGGTAGAGACCTCAGCCATGTCATACGACACCCGTTTGTTCTGTGAAGCCACTGTTGTGTGGCCATGGTCATTACAAGCTTGAAAGACCTTTTTTATTTTAGTTATGTAGGATGTTCCTCTTTGACTTCTATGCGTGTTAGTTTGCTTGGTTATGGTAAAATGTTTGCAGTTATAATGAAGTTCATTTCAGTTTGGTGATCTCATTGTAGCCTTTTTTTCATATCCATGGTCCTTTATATGAGTATCTCTGTTTTGTAACAGATTGTTATTTTGTCCATTACTTTGGGACTGTGGTATTCATTTAAGTTCAGATGGTTGCATACTCTGTCAGGTTATAGCATTGTGTTCATTTTTGCCCTTGTGGGACACTTGCAATGCCTAGCACCTTAAGCATTTGTTGAACCTCATGTCGATGGCGTTGCAGTTCAAATCTTGCTAGGACTATGAGTTGTAAGGACTAAGGGGTGTGTTGGATACGTAAAAGTGCGACATTTATATAGAGGTTTTAATTCCTCCGACTCTCATGTTTTGCTCTCATTTTGTGTAGAATAGATGCCTTTGACCGTTTCAGCGTTTTTTTATGCATGTATGCGGGGTTTTTCGATCCGTGCATATTTTGTAGAGTTTAGTTCAAAGAAACAAAATGTAGATCATCGTTGTCAATTACAGCCGTTGTCGAGAGGCCCCGAGTAGTGCAACAGTGAAGAGGTGCATCTGCGGAGGCAGTGGTACTAGTACCACACTTGCGTCTGGAATGCCCACATGCGGTGAAACCCAGTAGATGCCCAGGTACCAAATATAGTGTCACCATTTGAGTTGTGGAGTACTAGTGCACTTTTGGTACCGGTACCACGCTATGATGGGGTACCAACATCGATCTACGTAGGGACTTGAGCAGAATTTCAATCTTTGTGCAAGGGCACGCTCGTCTTTCGACCACCACTTCGAGATCACTAATGAGGATTGTAACATCCCGAAATACACCCTAGTAGCTTTCGAACTTGTTTAGGGTATATTAAAAGCTAAATAGGAATATTCGAAAAATAAAACGAGAGACCCGGAATTAATATTAAAGCCAAGGGTAAAGTGGTCATTTACCACTTGAGGACCTAGTGGTCATAAATGGGAAAGACTAGGGGTTAATGTCTAAAATGCTTGAAAATGAAATGTAAATAGAAGGAGTTATGGGATTCAAGGCAATTAGAGAAAAGATGGAATATAAATAATAAAGAACGGAAGGGCTTAGAGGTACGAAAATGAGAGAAAGTGTTAAGAAAAAGTAAGGTAAACATGGCCTTAACAAAACAATGGGATAAGAGCAAATGGTCTCTCATTTTTGAGAGACCAAACACGTAGAGAAGAGGAGAAGAGGAAAAGAGAGAAGAAGAGGAAGAAGAAGAAGAGAAGAAGAAGAGAAGAAGAAGAGAAGAGAAGAGGAAGGAGGAGTCAAGCAAAAAGGTATGGAACTATATGGAATTGTATGGATCACATGGATTTCTTGTATAGATACATGTTTGTGGAGTTTATTGGGTTATGAGCTATAACCTAGAATGAGTTCTTGTATGGAAATCATCATAAATCCCTTTGTTTTCTAGGGTTTTGTTAGAAGACCTAGAGGTCCCATTACATGTGTTTTTTTTATGGTTCTAAGGGTTATGGCTTATGGATATCTTTGTTCTTGTTCTGAGAGTTTGATAAAACCTAGATTTCTTGAAAGATGATTTGAGTAAAATAGAGATTTCAAGATGAATTTAGATGATCTTAACTGTATATGGAATTATTGAGTTGATTTGGGTATCGACATATGGAAAAATGGAAGAAAACAGCGCGAATTACGGGCATTTCGGAGACTGTACCAGTACCTTTGGACTGTCTTGGTCTGACCCTCGAAGCTAGAACTGTCTGGAGTGCAATTCGGAATTTAATACTAGTACATACTTTCTATTTGGCCAGTGTTCGTATTTTAGCCATAACTTTCTCATTTCTTATCCGATATGAGTGATTCAAGTGGCTAATTAAAATAGACTTCAAGGAGAACCAAACATCCCGCAAATATACCTTCTAATTACAGATCTAGGTGATGAAAAATTCACTCAAATTGGAAATTTATGTTCAAGCCAAATTCACCAGTTGTTTTGAACATAGGTAGTCCCAGTGTTTAAGTCATAGCGAGTTTCGGTGCTCCGTTCGGGTGATTCCAGTTGGAAGAACCCTTAGCACCTTAGCTTTAAATGGTACAAATGCCTAGTGTCAAATATGAGTTAAGATCCCAGAGGAATTGATAAAGACGGGAGAGTGAAGCTACAGGTCTGAGTGGCTGATTTACGACTGCGACTTGCATAACTCTTTTCGTTGGGACTGCAAATTATGATGTTCTTCGACTCTATGGAAAGCTGTTAGTGCAGAATCTAACCATATTCTATTTTAATGGCGTTTGATGCCATATAACGTCAGAAACTAAATTTGATGCACCAAATTAATACTAATCTAACCCAGTTTAAAGTTCTAAATGGAATACATGGTAAGAAGATATGAACAAGAAATAGTATTATATGTAGATTTGATATGTAAAGGAGTATAGATAAGAAAAATACCTACGGGCATCAAAGGAAGAGTCTCTGTTCTATACTCCTATGGGAGATAGGACAGTCTGATAAAGTACAAGTAAAACATATAAGTATAGAAATGTATAGGGATATGTCATAAGATATGATAAGTATATGTCAAAAGATATGATAGGTATATGTCATAAGATACGATAGTCTGATAGAGTACATGAAGATATAAGTTAACAAGATATATAAGATATTCAAGTGAATGTGAGATATGATTCGATAAGGTTATATGCAAATGTTATATGCTAATATATGAGAATATATGATGAACTATCAAAAATGAATAAGATGGAACATCTTTAAAAACTTTATAATGGAATGTATAAATAAGAACGATAAAGATAAGTAAAAGATGACAAAGCACAGAATAAGTACATGTACATGAATGATAGGCATAAGTAAAAGGCATGTGGAGTAAGTAATATAGACGATATATGAAATACAATATAAAAGCATCATTAAGTAGAAGCATGTATAGGAAAATTATATATGAATATAAGCGTATATGATATGAATATATGAATGAGTAAAAGCATACATGATAGAAATATAGAAAGTACATGAATAGCTAAATCATGATAGAAACGCATAAAGGATATGAATATATAAAGATATATATGAATATATGAATACAAGAGTGCATAGATGCATCCATGATATATGATACGAAGACAAAACTAAATGATAGAAAAAGATATGAATATATGTATTATAAATGTAGGGAACCATAATATGAAGTTGCGGATATAAGAAGCGAATACGGATTAAGTAATGATAATTATAAATTCATAAGCAATTATGATAGCAATAGTTATTCATGCTTATGAGATATCGAGGAAAGCGTAATAAAGCTGATTGTCTTGCAGAACCTGGTAGAGGGATAGATAGGCATGTCTATGGGAAGAATCACCGATTCTTTGCAGCCACGTAGACAAATGCTCGAGGCCCCGTTTGGGTCGATGACATAGATCCAGGTTGGATCGATGGCCCTAGAAAGGGTCACTACATAGTACATGGCATGGGTCATTGTCTCCATACAGGTGATGATACCTTCGGGTGTTCTGGTTATATATCAGCGTCTCGTCTGGGTGATGGTACCACTCGGTACATACGGATAGAGATCCTTTGTCTCATCTGGTGATGGTACCTTGGTACATATAGTTATTTCTAAGTATCCGCTCTAAGATTATTCGCGAGGCATGAACATTAAAGAAAAAGAAAAAATATATACGGGAAATGTAAAAAAGTATATGATATGATATGAAGCATAGCATTGCTATGCGATAAATGCAAACGATTCTAGAATAGTAAAGTACAATATAATGATTATATGAAAAGTACAAAATTACATGAAAGTGTATGAACAAGTATATTATAGAAAAGCATAGTATAAAAGCATATAGAAAAGTCTGAGTATATTAAAAGTATAGTATATATAGAAAAGAAATGTTATCATGAATATCATATGCATGAAATTATCTTAATAGTATATGCAGAGTACATGAAGAAAGTCATGTAAAGTATATGGGAAAAGCAGTATAGGAAATGAACAGTACATGAATATAGATATAAGAAAATAGTATATGAACAGTACATGAATAAAGTATATGGAAAGTACAAAGTATAGTACACGAAAAGGATAGAAAGTAGATAAAAGAGAAAGGTATATGAAAAATATAGTATATGAAAACACATGAAAGCATATGTGAAAACATATGATAGTATATGATATGATAGTAAAAGTGTAAGTCTTATACTCCTATGGGAGATATGAAAGATGAGATAGAAATTCACGTAATACGAAAAATAAAGATATGATATGAAAGTATTAGCTTTAAGCCAACACAAGAAAGTACGGAAAATATCACGAAACCTGAAGTATGATAGAATAGAGCGTGCAAATGTGCTGGAAATTATATGAATAGTCGGGATATGTGATGTATAGAAAGTCTGAAGATGAAACATATAACATGAAGAGTATAAGATAATCTGAGAGTATGAAAATGAAGAATGAAAGGTATAGCATGGGCGTGTAGCCACTACATGAAATAAGACATGATATATACACAGTCTAAGAAATGATATAAGTAATAGTACATGGAATGCAATAAGTCATAAAACGGAAAGATGAGAAGTATAGGAATATGTAAAGTATAGAAACAGGAATACAGTAAAAGTATAGATAAAAGATATGCCAAAGACATAGAACATGTACCGAAAGAGATTGACATGCAATAGGAATGTAAAGATGATAAGTAATTAAAGTTATATGAATATGCATATGTATAAGCTTGTGACGGTCACCATTAGTGGTTGTCCATGCTTATGTTCCCACAGCGTAAGCTTATACGGGTGTTAATCCAGGTGTGGAGTCTCAGAAAGAAGGCTAGAAGGACAGTTGTTCCACATCGGCCAAAGCAAGCAGGCTCAGGAGATGGAGTGCTCCACCGGCCATTCCTTCGCAATCTTTGATGTTTTGTATTAGAAATGTACATGTATAAGTATTTGTATAAGTAAATGGGACTCAGTATATGTGTATAGATTTTTATGGACGCCACTCTGGTGGTAGTTCTTTTGTATATGTAAAATGATTTTTGTTATTACAGAAATTGTTTATATACCCACAGGTACAAGTTCAACTCTGAGAAAGAACAGGTCAATGAGAGTCCCAGTATATAGTATAGATAGTATCGCGCCTCGGACTTCGATTACGATCCGCCAATAGGGTCAGATCGGGATCCGTCGAGGGTGATAAGGATTGTATTTAAGCCCTTTAGGGTAGAGTGAAGGAGATTATTGATTCTAGGGTTTGGTTTTGAACGGTAGGAGTGTTTTCTCATAAATTTCTAGGGTTCATAGAGTAGAGTACTTAGTTTTCTTCTGATTCTGAGTTTTTAATCACTTGTAATCTTTCAATTGGTTTCTATAGCGGTATTCTTTCACGGGTTCATGTTTCGAGATATCGACCTTACTGATGAGTGTTATTTCTCAGGTCACATTCTGAATAGTGTTTTGTGTCATTGAATCAACTCTCGGTTTTAATGGGTTCTAAACCTCCATGATAGGGTTCTAACGGTGGAAACTCACCTCCTTGAGTAGCAACCCTAAAATCCTCTTTTGTGCTTGATAGGATTGTACAATACTAAACACTTAAGAAAATCTTTCAGAAATATAGTTTGGCATCTTCTTGACAACATGTGAATGAGAGACTCTCGGTACACGTTGTGTAGTATAAATCACGGTAAGAGTCCAAACCATCGTCACAGATAAAGTGTTTGTTATTTAACCGATCATTTTTATCTAAAAATCTTTTAATGTTATATCTTAAATTGAAAGGCGGATTCATCGGTGCTCTGAAGCGAGATTGAGTAAGGGTGGGTGTTACCTAGTTGGTGGTGGCGAAAACCTAAGGATCTATCATTCGCCTTCTTGTTTTTAAATGGTTAGGATTGTCGATTTACTCGATCAATCGATCACAACCCAGGATTTTACTTTAAACGCACATTCATTAGAGGAAGCGATCACAGGATCACTGAAACCCCGCTCCTGTGGAAATGACCTATGGACTCCCACAGTAATATAATGCTTGATGAAACATTAGTTCCTATGCTAGGGAATAATTTCGCTTTCTGAAGCGAAGCACCTACCAAGGTTACGCTGGCTTGATTAATAAGTTTTTCATGTTCAGCAGACACCTCCTTTTAGCAATTCAAGTAGTTGTCAGGTTACATCGACTATTGTTAGTTGCAAGTTGAAGTTCTCTGTTCTTCAATTGCTCTCCAAACATATGTTAATCACTGATCTTCGTCTTGGGGAAGGTTACCATCACCATCTTGGGCCATTTGATTGGGTGAATTCCCACTCTGATACCACCTGACTAGCATAAAGCGCGCGAAGATCGTTAAAATGATAAATCTCCAATCGAAGTCTCAATTAAGAAACCATAAACACAATCTCAAACAGATTTAGCAAAATTTTATAGGTTTTGATTATTGAATAAAAATAATAATTGCTTACAAAGATAGAATGACTAAGTATGAATTCTTGTTAAACAAGAATCCTACCTATATAAGGAAACTATAATACTTGATAGACAAGAAAAGTAATTAATCCTAATTAATCAAATAAAACAATTAAAAAATAAATACTCTTAATTAAAATATTTAATAGGAGTCATCATCATTAAAGAATCATAATTAATTAAAATGATTAATAGGAGTCCTCATCACTAAAGACTCGTAATTAATTATAATAATAAATAAGTCCTCATCATTAAAGACAATTAATTAATTAAAATAATTAATAGGTGTCCTTATCAGGTACAAAGCTTGCTCTTGTATCCAGTTGGGTATCTTTTTAGGAAGGCATGGTCAATTATAAATCAATGATCGATGAAACCTTGTTATATTTGTGTTCAAAGAAAGATAAGGGGTCACTTTAACGACAAATCAGCTAAAGATATCACTATAGAGATTGGCATAAATGAATAATTGATCGATGTTTTCCATTGAATAACTTGAGATATAAATAGTACAAATTGAATCAAGAAATGAAAGAATGAATTTGGTAACTAAATCTAGACGAGGCATATTTGTACAGTAGAATCAATCTAAATTTAAATATTACATATTTATAATTACAGGATTTAAATTAAATTAGATTTAAAATATAATTCTCCAATATGCCCCCATAAGTTGGAGCTAATGAGAGGAAAGACCAATCTTGAGTAGTAAATGATGAAAACATATGCGGGGTAAAGGTTTGGTGAGAGCATCTGCAAGCTGATCCACGAAGGCAACATGTGTAACATGGAGATCACCGTTCTAAACTTGTTCGTGAATGAAGTGGTAATCTAGTGCAACATGTTTCATATCACGAACACGGGATTAGAGTGGGGTTAGGTCACCTTTGAGTTAGAGTAGAGGTTGGTCACAGGCATTGTCTAATAGATAATGGTGTCTGATGGGGCGCAAGGCTCACATGTCTGAAATTAGAGATCCAGCGAAGAGTCCTTAATAGTGCGACATAGAGATATTCTGGCTTCAATGGAGCGTATAGCGTAATTTATTTCTTGGAACTCGAGAAAATGGATTATGTTTCAGTGATATTTAATGAATCACGCCCAGTGAGTAAATATCTTTATTTCCAACCCAGTCAGCATCAAAGTAGGCATGTAAGTGGAGAGGTGAATGACGATGGATACTAAGCCCATGATCAATAGTGCCACAAAAATAGAGGAGAATACACTTTACGACATTCCAATGGTCACCAGTCGGGCATTGCATAAATTGAGAGAGTTTATTAACCGCATAAGCAATGTCTGGTTGGGTCATCGACAAATACTGAAGGTTGCCAAAAATAGTGCGAAACTCAGAAGGATCAGAAAGGGCAATGCTCGACTTAAGAGACAAGGTCGATGTGGTCGGCAGTGGGGTGGAGATTGGTCAGGCATCTATCATCACAGTTTGGGCAAGGAGGTCCTCTATATACCGTCGTTGGGAAAGGATCGGACCGAGCGGGTGAGGAAGGACTTCAATGCTAAGAAAGTAAGTTAAGGCACCCAAGTCCTTGAGTGAGAACCGACGGGAAAGTAAGATGATGAAGTGTTGAATGGTAGATGGATTGTTGACAGTGATGATGATGTTGTGAACATACACTAGTAGATAGATGGAAACACCAATGCTATGTAGAATGAACAGAGAAGTATTTGTAGTGGAGTTTAAAAAACCAGAGGTAAGTAAAAACTATTTGAGTTCATTGTACCAGGCAAGGGGCTTACTTGAGACCATAGATGACTTTGCGCAGCTGGTATACGTGATTAAGGTGATCAGTGTCTATGAAGCCCTGTGGTTGAGCCATGAAAACATCCTCAGTGAGGGTGCCCTATAAAAATGCATTGTTGACATCTAGTTGACAAAGGCACCACCCCTGACTTGTAGCGAAAGAGAGAACCAAACGAATAGTGGTTCGTTTCACCACCGGACTAAAGGTGTCATGATAATCAAGGTCAAGGTGCTGCCAAGCTTTGTACCTGTCCACATAACCATTAGGTAAGCGTTTGATTCAAAAGATTCACTTATAACCCACAAAGTTCTGAATTGAATCAAGTGGAAGCAATTCCCAAATGCCTTTTCAAACAAGGGCATCAAACTCTTCCAACATCGATGTGCCCCATTTGGGGTCTTTGATGGCTTGGGTTACAAAGGTCGGTTCAAGGTCATGGTCTAGTTGGGTAGAGAGAATGAGTTTCTGGTTTGGTTTATGGATGTTGTGGCTAGAATGGGTAACTACCGGGGAGGTACAGGCAGTGGGACGAGTAGCTCGGGCAGGGGGTAGGTCGGTTAAGGGCTCGAGTGCTTGAACAGGGGGTAGGTCGGCTATGGTAGAGGGGCTCGAGAGAGTTACGGGTAGTGGGACTAGGTAGTGAGGGCTTGGTTGCTTGGGCATGAGGCAGGTCGGCTATGGTAGGGGGCCCGAGAGGGTGGTCGATAGAGGGATCAAGTGCTTAGGGTTGGATGCAGGATCCGTAGCCAAGGTTGCTGAAGGTGGGGTCGAGTCAACGAGAGTTGTAACACCTGGTATATGTTTTGTTATATTCAAGTAAGGATTTTTGGGGAGCAAATGCAACTTATGCCCTATGATATTTTAAATTGTGATTAAGATTAGCCATCTTAATGGTTGGTTTAATTAGAGGATTAGCAAAGTGTGTTGAATTTTGTTTTTATGGCATGTGGTCAATTATACAATTAGGTAAGTTTAGTGGTTTTGACATAGGGTTTGTAATTAAGTATCTTGAAGGACACTTTGAAAAACATTGAAAAGAATTGGAAGGGACTAAAAATTAGCCAACTTATCCGCCCCCTTGTCTATGGCATCATGAGGGCACTGACACCTCATATATGCATGGTAGAGAGATCTTGACATGGCAGAAGTGCATGAGAAGGCTTGCCATGTGCCAAGCAAACCAATTCCTCTTGGTTTTGGATGCTAAGACCAGCTTCTTGCTGAGTGGAAAATTCTGGAAATTTAAAGTGAGAGAGTTCTAGAGAGAAGCTAGAGAGAAGGAGAGGAGAAAGGAAACTGAAGGAAGCTTGGTTTGGTGGAAAAGAGTTCACTAAGGTATGTAAACATGATCTTTGAGACCTTAGTTGTATTTCTTATGGACTTTGGTTATATTCTAGGGTTTTGTTGGGATTACATCCTAACCTAGATTTGATGAAGTGTGTTTGGTGGAACCCTAAATTGTAAAGACCGGTTTGTGAGATGGCGTGTGTGTGTGTGTCCAAGGGAAGTGCTGTCCAACTTTCCCCTTGACCCCATGACAGTGTTTTGGCCATAAGTTGGCCTAAAGAACTCCGAACTGGATGATTCTAGTTGGAGAAGAAGCCCAAGATCTAGCCCTTCGAATGTCTAGAAGCAACCAAGAACTAAACCCACCACCGTAAGGCCCTTGAATTTGAGTTGAAAGTCAGATCTGATTCTGTCCACGATTATAGACGGAGTTCTGTTTTGAGTCATAAATTGAGTTATATTGATCCAAATGGGTGATTCAAAATCATACCGAAGTAGCCACATGAGGGCGTAACTTCATGAAGAAATTATGGCTAAAATTATGGCTCATTTGTTTCCCATAATTTCGTCCAAAGTAAGGGTGAAGTGGGGACAGGACTCTGTCACTGAGAATGAGTCTCGGGGGAGGTCAGAGTGTAAAAACCATAACTCTTGATTCCGAGGTCTGAATGACCTGATTTAAGAGGCTATGGAAAGCTAAGAGATAGGGGAACTTTTAGTCAGAGGACCATAGTGAACAAAAAACATGTATGGCTGGTCAAAATGGTAGTTAAGAAAAAAAAGAAAAAATGGGAGTCTTAAGATAGGCTGAAACAAGGTACAAGTGTTGTGTGTGCTGTTTGTGTTACCCTAATAAGGGGTGTTAAATGTTGATATTAGTAAGTGTAAAAGAGAGTGCTCTTGAAGGATCAAGGTTTATGTTGGTAGGTATAAGAATATGTGTGATTCAGTGGTGAGTAGTAATAAACCAATTGGGTAATTTTAGTAACACAGTTGTTTGAAGGCTAAAAATCATGAGCTTATTAATTGTAGATCTTTGGAGTAGCCTTTGTTTTGACTTCCTTGGAGACTTGTGGATTTTGAATCCAAGGAAGGTAGGGATCTTGTAGCCTTCTCTGCTTATACCATGGTTTGTGATGCATACCATTCATGCTTGAAGCGTAGTGATTTTATAATGATATATAAATGTGTATATTTTATATCTATGAAATTCTTTAAGATGCTTGGTACATGATGTTTTAAATATCCATGTGGTGAATGCTTTGTGAAATAGTTTTAAAAGCACTGGCATGGGTATGGGGCTTGTGTGAGAGTGGGATTGATGTAGTGGACACGGAGGCTATGACTAGTCCAGGTTGTGAATCAGGAAAGTTCCACGGATATCGGGATGTGGGCATATCACGGGTGGTAAGTCCCGGCAATTTGGCCGTTCTCTGGGATGTGGGCATATCCACCAGGTGGCTGTCAACAATTTGCCGTTGTTCGGGGATGATCGGCTAGTCCTGGGTGAAAGCCAAAGAGTCTGATGAAGTGAGATGGTGGTAGTATTCCATCCATTTGTTTCCACATCAACCTATTAATTGAAAATGCTCATGTTTTGAGATGTGTTGGATTATTTGTGACTTGAAATGTTTTTATAAGCATGGCTTGTTGTAGGATTCACCCTACGAGTTGTCGAACTCACCCCCATTCCCTCGCGCTTAGATGCGATTCTGAGACCCGGTGCGTGACTTGAGGATTTGACTTGCGGGGTTTTGGAGGTTGGGGTATGCGTCAATATATAATACTGAGTGGTTAAGGCATACATTTTGAGGAACATCTAGTGTTGTGTGGAGTTCACACTATATATTTGGACAAGTTCACTGATCTGGTCATTGTATATTTGGCTTGTGGCCGTTAGTTTGGAACACTTTGTAGAAAGTTTTGGGATTTTATTGTAAATATTATTTTTGATCAAGTGTAAGTGTATAGTCTTGGGTACGTGAGGACTTACCTCGGTCTGGATATGCATATATATGTTTGAGACACAGGTTGAGTTTTAATTACGTTTCTGGGAGATTACTCGAGTGGAGTTTTGGACTCGGGTTTTGAGGGAAATGGGTTGATATATATATATGTGTGTGAAATTTAGTGGTAGCCCCTTTTATGAAAAGTGTTGGATTTTGAAAGAGTCCTATGTTAGGGACTCATGATGAAAAAAAAAAGATGGTAAAATAACATAAATCACACCGTTGAAATCAGGGTGTGACAAGTTGGTATCAGAGCAAAGGAGAGCTTTGGTTTTTAGTGCTAGGATTGTGCTATTGGGTGATGATATGAGTTTCATACAAGGCATAAGGCTTCCTAGCAATGACAGCTAGTGAAGGGTGTTTTATGATAACATGTTTACCTGAGACTATGTGATAACATGTTGGTGTGATTCTGAAGCATGATATAATGAGTTTAGATATTACAAAAAATGCTTGTATGGTTTTTTCTTGCTAATATTATTAGTGTGTAATGATTCTTATACCATGTGCAATTGTTATGAATTGGGTAAGACAATTATGTCAATAGCGGTAAAGATTGCATAGCTATAATGAATTGATGTTGAGAACCTTCGAATTGATGTTGCATAGCTACCATGACATTATGATAACTGATTGTCTATTTTCTTATATATAGACGATGAATAGAGGAAGAAGGAGTGGGCGACCAAGGGTCAGACAGCCTGTGAGATTCTCTTCACCAGTTCAAGAGGATGGGGCTGGAGAGAGCGTGGCGTTACCTCCGAGGGTCATTCCGGGGAAGATGGACGTGCGGTTGATCAAGGATTTCAAGGCACTTATTCCCCGGTGTTTGGGTGAGTATCATTTCCTTGAGGCTGAGCATTATGACTAAAGGAAGTGAAGAAGGTCACGGATGTCTTGATCCCACACGAGATGAGAGTATCTCTAGCCTCCCAGCATCCCGAGGGGCAAGGCTGACAGTTAGTGGGATGGGTTAAGAACACCCATGATGTGCACCACACATGAGGGTGAACTGGATCAGGAGTTCTCTTGGCCCGAGTACTCACTGGGGCCATGAGGTGGAAAAGAGATCGGGGTTTGTGCTACGGCGAAATTATGATGCCAGCCGAGTATGCCTCCCGGTTACTGCATTGTTAGGGTATGCACAACATGTGGTGGCAAGTGAGCAGATGAGAGCCGAAAATTATATTGCGACAGTTAATATAAATCACACCATGGAAATCAGGGTGTGCTATATTGCGACATAAAGTGTGAAGAAGGCAGAAAATTATGTCACAACACTTCAAACCTATGTCGCGACATAAAAACTAGGCTGAAGGTAGCACTTTGTCGCGACACTTGAAAACTATGTCACAACAAACAATTGGAAGGACTGCTTAAGAACATTGAAAAATATGTCGCGACATACTTTTGCATTGTCGCGACAAAAGTAAAGGCAACGGAAAGAAAGTATGTCACAACATAGTTTTGAAGCAGCAACAAAATAGCTCCTGAAGATGAATTATGTCGCGACATAGAACATCTCTGTCGCGACATAGCAAAGTAATGTTGGAAAAATATACATATCTGCGGTCTGATACAACATAAAGAATTTATGTCTGACATTTTACAAGGAAAAAGCTAGCTAAATTTTGCCGCGACATTAAAAATTTATGTCACGATAAAAGAACCCATGAAGATGCCAGCTGCTATATTGAAACAAAGCCACAACAATGGCTGAAGACATAAGAGTAGCATCTATAATAACATTCAAGAAATAATGTATTGATAAGATACCTTGGAAAGCAAATCGGCCATTATTCGCGACCTTTACTTACAACAAAGCAAAGCCAAAGAAACGCTATTATGTTCACGACATAGACCAGCATATCATGACAAAGACAAAAGTGGCCACCTTTTGAAGCCCTGACATCCACCTTGAATTGACCCGACATCTAATAAGCCTATAAATAAGATATCTAGGCGAAAGAGCAGGGGCTGATGAGGCGAATCTGACACAAGGTTTTGAAGGGCAGAGATTGATGAAATGAGAGGGAAAACGTGGAGGACGTGGATTAATACATTGCTTGCACTAGTTTTTATGTATTTCTTTTCTCAAACTATTTGATGATGTCAAACCTGATGACTATAATAAACCTCACCATGTTCTAGATTTAATTTTAGGGTTTTTACGAACCTTGCGTCACTTGTATGGATTAATTATTAATTTCATTCTAATATTAATGGATCTGATCAACTTGCTCTATTTCTATGATTTATTCACATGGTGGTGTTTGGCCAACATTGGCATGTTCTTGTTAGGAACCTAAGATCAAGAGATAAAGATTCCCAGGGATATGGGTGGAGCGACACTTGGTAAATTGGAAAATAAAGAGATCCCAATTCTAAGTGTGGTGATTAGGGTTTAAACATTTAAGCGTTTCGGAGTCCAGGGTTGAGGCAAAGATGCAATACACCCTACTGGTGAGATAGGCGAATATACCTCGAGAGAGGATACCTCGTAGGCACAATCAACCCGCCAACGTAAATCTGTTAATATACTGAATAAATTCTTCATCTACGTCATAATCCATTGAGTGTAGCAGGGGGAGGCAAAACCCTAGTTTCCATTAACTGATTTAGCAGATAATTTAGAGTTAGTTTTTCTCTACATTAGTCATAATTCACTACAGATTTTGATCCAGATAATATTTAAAACGTAAAGTCAGTACTCAACGCACTTCTCCTTGTGGGACGACACTTGACGAGCTACTATATTACGTAAACTCAACGCATATACTTGCGTGTACGGGCCAACGTTTTCACACAAATCTACACACCTACAACAAGCCCGTCAAGTTTTTGGCGTCGTTGACGAGGAGAAGTTTTTGTGTTGTTATTGACAACAACGCACTTAGACATTACTTTGGATCATTTTTTATTTTTTTATTTTTTTTTCTTTTATTCAATTTTATTCATTTTACGTTAGTGCTTGTGACTTGGTCTCTACTACTGTTTGTTTGTGTGTTTCAAGATGTTAATCTAAGTGCATGCAACCACAGGGTTAAGGCGAACTAGTTCCTTTTGATCCCGAGCATAGAGAACCGCAAATAGATTACATAGAGGGCAAAGATAAACACAAATTTAAATCACAATGGATCCTTTCATCAAGTTCATTGGCTCTCCTTAATCAATAACTAGGAATGAGGCAAATGGCCAATGAGTATAATCAAAGAATGAAAAATCAGTGAGAACACATATGCACACTTTAGCTGAGTTGCCAGTATGGAGGTACCCCATATTGGAACAATTATAATCTGGTTTGGTAACATTGCCCTAGCACCCCATGGAATACAAGCTATAACACTCTTCAATCTCCACAAGTCCAAAGATCAAGACTAGAAGAAGCTATGGATGAATTAAGAAGAACTCAAGCTTAATCTACCATGGAACAATCTAAAATTTCAAGAACAATGGTTGAAATGGACCACTCTCAAGTTGGGTTGTCTAGGTTTCTTGATCCAAATGAGATAAGTCAACCTCCACAAGAGAGAATGACAAAGGTAGAGGCAGGCATGGATGAATTGAAAAGAGCTCATGCTGAATCTCCAATATCTCATTTTCAATTCATGGAATTGACAAGGGCTAATGTTCAAATTCAGCCTATGCCATTCAATATCTTGAAAGAAGAGATGGCTCCAATGGCCACTTCTGGTACTCAACTTACATTTGAGAAATAACATTCTAAAGAAGAGGAGAGTATGAGTATAGAAGAATTAGTGGCAAAATATATGAAAGAACAAGATAATATGGCTACAATGTCCTTTGAAGGACAACATGAGGACTGCCATCCACTCTTGGTGAGCACAAAGAAAGAAAACTGGAACACTTATTGAAGAAATCAGTTCAAGAGGTACTGAAGAACTTGAGAAGTTTCAAACAGTGGAGTATGATGCACAAATTTTGGAAACCTTAGTTGTGAAGGAAGATGAGCCAACTTCTCTAGAATCACAAGAAAAGATAAATGATGAGTTGTAAAGACTATTCTGGAGATGGCTCCATGGGAGGAGATGCATGAAGAGTTGAAAAATGAGAAGATGACCCCAACCTTTGAGGTGGATGAGTACATCATTCACTTAAACAATGAATTGAGAGGAATCATTGTAAAGAAAAAAATATAAAAAAAAATGATGATATTGGAAGACTATGTGCTCAAGTTGCTGATTGAGCACAATTATCGCCTCTTAGAGAATGATGGAGGTAAGACTCATCGCCTCTTAGAGAAAGATGGAGGCAATAATTACCAACATATCCATAGTTAGTAGAGTCTAGTTGGACTCAAAAAAACGGAGCAACTGCTTGGGAGGCAGCTTAAGATCAAAAAAGTTTTTTTTTCCTTTTTCAATTTCTTAGTTGAATAAATTTTCTTGCTTAATCTTGTGTTTTTTGTTTTTAGATTTTGGATTTCAGGTTTATAAAGATTAAAAGTTGGTTTTGAAACTAAAAATCTTTAGAAATCATGAGTTCAATTTTTTTGGGAAGCAAAAACAAAAGGTAAACCATAAGCATCCTTCATTTGGACCTAAGGTCTAATCCCCTCAAACACTGCTGCCTCCAGTAAGTCATATTCTATTTGAACAACGTTGGAACTTGATCAACCTTCGAGGAATTACTCATTATCCATTCTTGCTTTTGTTTCACACTGAGGGCAATGTTTAATTCAAGTTTGGGGGGTGAATCTAGGAATTCAATTTTTTATTTTTATTTTAAAAAAAAATCCAACTTTTGTATTTCCTTACCTATTTTAGTTATTGCTTTATTTTTTTAGGTTATTTGCATGTGCTTTTCTTTCTTTTTTTTTTTTTTTTTGTTTAGGTGTCTCATATGAGGTGGGTTGATGCCCCCATTGGCTGATAGAGGTCATTTTGAACACAACTATTCAAAAGGCCAAGTGTAAAGAAATTGGATCATAGGTTTTTAAATGATGAAATTGTGTGCTTGCTTGGTATGGGTGACTTAAGCAGTCACCTCCCTTGTCTTGAAGCTATTTCTCGAGGAATTTATCACACTCCACCTTTTTGGTCTCCCTTGTATACCTTGGTCTGAACCCCTTTGCCTTGGTCGGCTAAATTTGAGGATTCTAGCCACCTAAGTGATGGGACACCTAATCCAAGAGGATTTCCATCCAGCTGACTAAAAGAGAAAAATACAAAAACCAAAAAAAAAAGTGAAAAAGAAAGATACAAATCAAAAGAAAAGAAAAATGTCAAAAAGAAGTATGTGAATAAGGATAAGTAGAATTATCCAATCGAAATCTCGGGCATAGTCTAAGGGGCCTTTCCAAGCCTAATGCCCTGAGCCAACTGGGTGAGAGTCATTAACTTCACTACTCTCTACATGGGACAGAAGATGGATCCTTTCCACAACCTAGGGCCTCTGAGTTTAGTTAGGTGTTCGAGGTGAAGTTTGAAGGGAATTTAATGCTTGGTGCCCTTAACCAACTGGTGGGGAGTCACCAATGGATCCCCGCTATAGGAAAACTCATCTAAAACTTCTTGGCACTGGTTTTCTTTCATTTTTTAAGTATTTAGGTAATTTTTAGGTCTTTTGGTATGAATAAAAAGGGTGCGTTCTTATCCTTTCTTAGTTAGCTTCTTCCAAATAGGTGAGTTGAACTTAAGTTTAGGGGTACTAGGACCTTTCTATACACTCGATATCATATTATAACCCACACTTAGATTCCTTGGGAAAAGTCATTGAGGACTTGTGGGGGATTGATTTGCTTTACTTACCATGCTTTGTTGTGCCATGTTCCTTAGAGAGTTTAAAAGTTTAAGGATCCTAAATTTTGGTTGTAATGCTAATATTTCTAAATTATGTTCATAGCGATTCTTCCATTTAGCATCATGTTATCATATTTATCTCATTATTGTTAATTCGTACCATTTTCAATTTTTGTTTTGTTTTGAGTCAGTCACTTGCTTGGGGACAAGCAAGAATTTAAGTTTGGAGGTGTGATGAGTATCTCAAATACTCATTTTATCCATATGTTTTACTTAGTTTTTGTTTTAGTGTTTTTATGTTGAATAAGTGCCCTAATGCTCTAAATGTTCATGTTTATGATTAGGTCATCCATTCAGCGAAATTGTGTGAAATTGGAGCGAAGATAAAATGAAAAAGTGAAAAATCAACAAACACTGCTACAGCAACAACTACTATACTTTGACATTTTCGGATATAAGATGAGCTCAAATGGCAGCAAGCTTTATATGGATAGATTCTACACTTCAAGTGCTTTCTAGCAGTTGTATAGGTGAATAAGGAGCGAAGGCGAGTGCTGGTGTCTAGCAGTGTCAGTAGCCCATGCTCGACGAAGTGGTAGAAATAATAATGTCCACGTAAGCTAAAAATAATGTTCTGACATAAAGTGAAAAGAACGCCTGGCCTTAGTGAAAAAGCATTAGTGGCCCATTCCGCAGTTGTCGTGAAATAAAAAAGAGTATGAAAATGAAGTATATTCGACATAAAAAGCTAGATTTGACGGTGCCACTTTGTCCGACACTTGAATATGTCATATGAACAATTGGAAGGACTATTAAAGAACATTGAAAAATATGTCGTGACATATTTTTGTATTTTTGCAACAAAGGTAAAGGCGGCGAGAAGAAGTATGTCACTTATGAGAAGTTTTGAAACGACAACAAAAGATCTCACAGAGAAAAGCTAAATTATGTGTGACATTGAACATCTGCAATCGCGACCTAACAAAAAAAAGAAATAGCTGTTGGAAAAATGTCATAACTGAATAGTGTAGTCATAACATAGGAATTTATATTATGACATTTACAAGGAAGAAGCCAGCTAAATTATGTCGCAACATTAAAAATTTATGTCTTGAAAAAAGAACCCAAGAAGATGCTAGCTGTTATATTGCGACAAAGCCATGACAATGGTTGAAGACATAAGAGTAGCATCTATGTGTGACATTCGAAACAATGTTTAAAACGAAGATAACTGGAAACTCAAATAGCCATTATTTGCAACACTTTATACAACAAAGCTAGAAGCCCGAAGAAGAAGCGCTACATATGCGTCATAGATAACAATGTCGTGACCGCAGACAATCATGGGCTTGCACGACATAACCTGACCTGAGTGAATTGCAAACATCATGGAAAACATAAATAGAATATTCTTGAAAGAACTATAGGGGGCTGATGAGGTGTGAATACAACATAAGGTTTTGAATAGCAGAGGTTGATGAACTAAGAGGGAAAATGTGGAGGACATGGATCAAGACATTGCTTGTACCAATTTTTCTGTATTTCTTTTCTCAAACTATTTAATGATGTCAGACCTGATGGTTGTACTAAACCTCATTATGTTCTAGATTTAATTTCAGGGTTTTGACGAACCTTGTGTCACTTGTATGGATTAATTATTAATTTCATTATATTCAGTACATTAATGGATCTAATTGACTTGCTTTATTTCTACTGGATTTAATTTACCTTGGTGTTTTACTTGACATTTAGCATATTTCTTCAGCTAGAGATGCGAGATGAAATGAGTTCCCAAGAATATCAGTAAGCAGCACTAATATTGGAAAATAGAGATATCCCCAATTCAAATGTGTGATGATTGGGTTTTTTTTAAATTTAAGCGTTTAGGAATAAGGTTGAAGGCAGAATCACGATACACCTATTGTGAGATAGAGTAGAATATATACCTGAGAAGGATCTCCCAAATAAACACGATCAACCATGCTTAAATCTATTAATATCTTGGATATTGATCTGTCTAGTTATAAATCATTATGCTTGAGGAGAGTAAACCTAGATTTCCATTAATTGATTTAGTAGATAATTTAGAGTTAGTTTTTCTCTACATTAGTCATAATTCACTATAGATTTAGATCCATATAATATTTAAAGCCTAAAGTCAATACTCAATGCACTTCTCCTTATGGGATGACACTTGACGAGCCACTATACTACGTAAACTTGACTCGTATGATATCTATTTGTGGGCCTCACGTTTTCACCTGATCACCACACCTTCTCTGTGAGGCAGTCGATGGACTCCATCAAGCAGAAGAGAGGTCAACAACATCTGAAAAATATTGACTCTATGCATGGTGTAATGAGTGATAGGTCCACAGTAATTGGAAGGTCCAGGCGGATGCATATACTTTCAGGTAAGCGGTAGTGAGGGGAGGCAGAGGTGTGAGAGCCTAGTTTATCTACCAGCAGTGAATTCGAGCCATGGATATTTAAAAGCCCCGAGACAAGAAGTTTGGAGTAATTGGGAGGTCTAGATAATATGTGATGGAGAGGACATCTGACATGTGGGTGTCAGGAGGGCGATTAATGAGATATGGTGTAGGAAGCGCCATGACCATAAGGAGCGGAAGAGGCCCAGGGAAAAGTAAAATGGTTTCAACAATGTGACAGTGGTGACGCTTAGAGAAGCCATTGTGTTCGGGAGTGTGTGGGGGAGATGTATGATGAGAGATTCCATGAGTGGCTAAGAAGGTAGACAAACCAGTGCATTCACCCCCATTATCCGAGTATAGTGTAATTATTTTCCATTTAAAGATATTCTCAACAAGGGTTTTGAAGTGTGGAAAAACCAAACTGACATCTGACTTGCATTTGAGTAGGTAGAGGCATATATATTGGGGTGAAGTGGTCAACAAAAATGATGTAGTATTTGAAATTTTCAGTCGATGGAATAGGAGAGGACCATACATCAGAGAAGATAATTTGCAAGGAGCGGAGGAAACAAGTGTGGATTGAGAAAAAGGTAACTTATGACTTTTATTGCAATAGCAATCTTTACAATGAAATGAAGGCGATAAGGCATAAGCAAGTTGGAGCTTGTAATTTGAAACCAAGGGCCGAAGAGTAGGCTCGGCATCATGTCTGGCGATGATGCGGTCGGAGATAGTCGTTTGACATTGGAAGCGCCCAATTATAGGGGGTGGAAGACTTGTTAACCTCTCATAACGTGATCTCTTTTAGTACGATTAGAGTGAAGTATAATTGCCCATGTCTACAAATCCTTCACATGAAAAGAAGAGGGTAAGAACTCAACTGATGTTTTGTTTGTTTTGCAAAATTGTGAGATAGAAATAAGTTTATTTTCTAATATGAACTATAAAACTTTGTGTGGAGTAAATGAATTGAATGAATTAGATAAAGAAGTTGTGCGATATTAATGTGTAACACCGATATATCACAGTAATGATATCATCTAGATCGTCATAGGGAGCATGAAGCGTGAGATTGTTGAGGTCGGCAGTTACGTGATGGGAGGCTCCACTTTCCAACAACCATGGGAGATTCCATAGTCGAAGATGTTGCAACATGAGCCATGGGTTGCCACTGGTGGTGGTGCCGAGCGGAGGCGGTACATGATTGTGAGGCTGAGGCGATGGAGGTCGGCACCGAGTTGGTGGGTCGCGTATTGGCGATTCGTGACCGATTGCAAATGCCTTATGCCAGGCTTGAGGTATGGGTGAGGTTGGCACTGAGGTCAGCGTCGGGGCGTGAGAAATGGTAGGGACGGGAGTGGGATGTCCTTGATGGATCAGAGTTTGATGGGCGGTATATGTTGTGAGGCAGTAGAGGCCATGTTGGCGTGTGAGACTTGATGTGACGGATAGCAGTGTTTGGGCACGATTCAGGATTGATCAATTTTTTCATGTAATTCATCAAAGAAATTGGGGTCTCACGTTACGGACTAATAGCAACAATGGTTTTATAATCATCAATGACCATCGAATTTTGTTTATAAGGTTCTCTATATGATCAGAGGGGTTTGCAGAAAGGCGACAAGTTGATCGGCCTGACCTTGATATGCATGTATTTGATGATTGTTTGGGAGCCCTTGATGGCGTGCTTAAGTTGATCATTGATTTGCTTAATATGCCCACGAAATGGACGGGCATACGTGTTCGCAAGGGTAAGCTAGGAGTCAAGGTGGAGGTTGTTTTGAATCAAGGAATCGATAAAGTGAAGTCGATCGACAGAGCACCAAGAGCAATTTCTCGAATCCAAGGAGTACGGGTTTTTTAGTGTTAATACGGTTGGTAGAGCGAGTCATGGTCGGTGGACAAGGGTGAGAGCCATCGATAAATTTGTGGAAGTCGTAGCCGATGAGGATAGCTTCAATATGAAGCTTCTAGGAGAGGTAGTTTGTTGATGTGAGTTTGACAATGTTTTTATGGGATATGTTGATGAGGGTGAGAGGTGAAGCAGGATCAGAAGGGACGGTGATTTATTGCTATTCGTGAGGAATGATATAGGTAGAACAAGGGGAAGATGAGGTAGAAGTGGGTGCAGGAAGCGTGGAAGCCCCGAGAAGGAGGAGAGAGCCTGATGACTAAAGAAATGAGGAGAGGTTTGGATAAATCGCTCACGATACCATGTAGAGATTGGCATAAATGAATAATTCAATGTTTCCATTAAACCTTGAGATATATGTTCAATTATGAATCTCAGAAATGAAATAATGAATCAGTAACTAAATCTAGACTAGGTATATTTGTGCAATATAGTCAAATCTACTAAATATAAATATTACACATATAATTACAAGATTTAAATTAAATCCAGATTTAGAATGCGATTAGAATAATCATCCCCGATTTGCAAAAGAACATTTACTAATTACTTAATTATTTATATAAACTTATCATTTAATTATATATATATATATATATATATATATATATATATATATATATATATATATATATATATATATATATATATATATATATATATATTTTTTAAGTGTACTCATTCTTACAAAATTCTACATGAATTTAACGTTTTCAAAAGTATGTGATTTTCACTTTTAAGGAATACATATCTTTTCAGTTTACATGTATATAATAATGCTCTAGACATGCCTTAAAAATATGATTGTTACATTAATTCATCGTTTAATAATTAAAATATTAACTGTCATATTATAAGTATGTTTTAAATTTTTATCTGTATTATTAATACTTGAATAATCATAAAATAAATATTCCAATTAATCTCACATTTGAATATTAGTAAGTTTTTTATTTATTTTTTTATTTTTTTTTTATTTTTTTCCGAAACCTGTAATTTGGCGAATCTTCACTTGACATGCATTGCTGAAGAGATGCTGTGCTTTGGCTACACTCTTGCTCGTTTTCTTTTTTTTTATCTTTTATCTTCTGCTTTATTCTACTCATTGAAGTTCCTTCTTCATCACAAGCTAACCAGACTATCGAATCCAATATATACCAGTAACATGCCACAAAAATCATATGGTTATTGAGGGACCACGAGGGTTCTATAATTCCAGCTAAGAAAATTTCTAACAATGATATAATGCAGCTACATTTGTTACGTATAAGCACTTTCAATCATGCCTTCATGCTAGTGTCATTTCATTAGCTCCCCATTGCTTTTATAATAAAGATGAAAGCACTTGGACCCATTTATAAAGTTTCTGAAGGATGATTATATGTTCAGTTATTGTAGTGCGTTTATAAAAGGGTTAAAAGGGCATTTTTTCCCCCTTTTAACCGTTGACTGAGTGTAAACTTACCTTCTCAACTATTTTTTTTTTTCTTATTTCTGGCCTTTAACTATGAGTCAATTAGATGTCAAAAAAAAAACTATGAGTCAATTATCAACAACTTAGCCTCTCAACTAATTATTTTTATCATTTTTATTTTCGTAGTATGTGAAATTGATTATTCTTACCCTTCTTTGCATATGAAAAAAAATTGGACTATAATTCAAGATATTCATATTTATTTACCAAATTTGATTTCTAAATTTTTTTTTTAAAAAGTTAAGAAAATGCTTTTCTAGTATTTAGTTTCACAAAGAAAAAATAAAAGAATATAAAATTTCTTCAACATATTATATATTTTTAAATTATTTAATACTTATACAAATAAATAAATAAAATTACTTAAAAGAAGTGTGTAGAAGTAAAATATTGAGCTTAAATACATTTTTAATTTATTTTACTTTTTATAAATCAACTTCAAATGAAAAGATGGGAAAAATTATTGGCTTTAAAAACTATAAAACTAAAAATGATAAAAAAAAAATTAGTTTAGGGGTTAAATTGATATGCGATGTAGGATACGAATTTCTAACAACCTAGATCACCATGGAAGAACACAAACATCATTTAATGGAGAAAAACACTGTAAATTACATACCTTTGGAATCCATGTGTCTCTTTCTTTGTTGATGCGGAACTGATGAAGAAATTTGCAAAGGCAGATCTCAAGATACAAGATCTTCTCCCAAGCGACCCTTTGAAGCGCTTTAGCAAGGATTGCCGATCCTTTTCTCGGGCCAGGTATGAGAGAAATAGCGTATGTGATAGAAAATGTATCCTTAGGGTTCTGGGAGGGACTTGAGCTTTCCTTAAATAGAGTTCACGACCACGGGCCCCTCTCATACTTGATAGTAGAACTCGGCCTACACCAGCCAGCCAATATGATTTATTAAAACTGATAACCTCACTTAATTAGACCAATCTTAATTCGGTTTTAATTCCAATTAATGAAGCCCCCTTAATAGAAAACCTTACATTCTCCCACTTGGCGTATTAATTGAAACAAAGCTATGTGCGCCTGCTATATATTGGTCTAGAGATTTGTTCTTAATAGTCGATCCGATCCATAAAGTCCTCGAACAAATGAGATCATGGCGGTAATTTATGTACTCACGCAACCCTTCCATGGTCACGAGTGCTTTCCAGCTGCGATATGGATTGATATGGTAGTGTGTTTAAATGGACAATACCTCATAATGAGTGATACTTCATGTGTTATCCATTTGTTAGTCAAATTCTCTCTCCTTAAGTGTCACAAACCTAGTGTGTCACGGAGAATATCGTATAGTTTCCAACGAACTGTATATATGTTACCTTGACCGTGCTACTTAATGTGTAACAAAATATTCACTATTAGAGTATGCCAGAATGCCCCATAGCCTTTATTCAAGGTTTACACAATGCCTTGATATTTTCCACTTGAGTTATATGTATCAGCTCGATAAAGCCTACATTCACAAATACCTTATTGAATGTAAAAGAGTTGATACATATTCAGTAATACAAAATGTAATGTAATTGAATTGAACCTTTATTAGAAGCGACTTAAAACTTAATGGCTCCACTGGTCACGGTATCCCATGATACTCTAGCCCGTGTTAATGACATGTCGTTCAAATACACAAGAGCGAAGGCCTTTAGTTAAAGCGGATGCAATCATATCATCCCGGATTGATATGTGTTCCCTTTACCAGCGTCGTTTTGAACTTTTTCCTTTATGGTCAGGTATTTGACCTCCATGTGTTTAGACACTTGAGACCTCTGTTGTTGTTAATAAACCTTGCGAATTCTTGTCCCTAATACAAAACTGTATGGCCTATCACAAATCCATCTGGTTAACTCTTAATTAGGTTTCGAGCCAAATTGCTTGAGTAGTTTGCTGAAAGCATGCTACAAACTCGCTTGCATGGTAGAGGATGCAGAATTAATTTATGCTAAACTTTTGCCAATCACTGTGCTATCTGTTAACTTAAAATATAACCCAGTTGTTGACTTCTTTTCATCCAGCGGCCCGTGAAGTCAGTCCCGAGATACTGACTAATTTGTAGGTCCTTAACATGTTTGTAAATCAACATATAGTCTTTTGTCCTCTTTAAGTACCTCATAACCTTCTTGGCGGCAGCGATGAGTCTGTCCTGGTTTAGTGTCATCGCCTAGAAGTCTGTTCTCAGGCAATATCGGGCCTAGTGCATACTTGAGCATACATAATACTCCCAAGTGCACTGGCATAAGGTATATTCTTCATTTGGGCTTTCACATATCTGAATGAGGACATTTGTGATGGGCTCGACTTATCACCTTCCTGAGGACGGGAGCAGATTTCTTGAAGCACATAGTTGCATGTTGAGATCTTTACAAACCACGATCAACATATGCCCTCTGAGATAAACCCCGATAATTACCCAAGAGCGATCCCTATGAATCTCAATGCCTAGGACAAAGACGCCTGCAGGTCCTTCATATCAAAGTTGTTTGACAACACGCATCCGCTTTGTCTCATGCGATAGACCAAAGGTCAGCGCTACCCAATGAATATCATCCATAGAATTAGGAAAATGAATTTCCTCCCACTTGACCTTGCATTATATACATTGATACCCTTTGTTCTCAACAAAACCATGAGCAACAACACTATGAAACTTCAAGTACCATTGTCTAGAAGCTTGCTTGAGACCATAAATAGACTTTAGTCTACATCTATAGTTTACACAGATCATTTGCCTGACAGCAAGGGTTGCATCCATATAGACTTCTTCGTTAAGGTCTCCATTGAAATGCGGTTTAACATCCATACGGGTGTAACTCCATATCAAAATGAGCAACTAATGCCATGATCACTCTGAAAATCTGAAAGAAATGGAAAAGTTGCTTCATAGTCTGCTCCTTACTACAGTGAAACCTTTAATTTTACCAGTCGGCTTTAAACTTCTCAATCTCCTTTAGAGTCCCTTTTAGTCTTATACACCCATTTGCAGCCAATGGGATTTATGACCCTAATTAATTCAATAAGTTCCCAAACTCCATTATGCCTCGTAGATTGGATTTCATCTCTTGCATCTAACCACGGGTTCGTGAGGAATGGCTTGACTTCCTCATAAGTTATTGGATCAGTCCAGAGCCGATATAAACAGTCTTGCTCTCTATATAGACTAAATGATCAGGTGTAGTATAGGCGATCGTCTCTCTAGTGGATCTCCTTCTTTGGGTAGTAATAGCCACATTACTGAGGCTTTGATGAACTTCATTAGAATTGTCTCGACAACGGGATCCTAGTCTCAACGGGTTCAATATGGTATGTGGGAGTTTCCACAGTATTTATATGGGAGGAGATCTGAGATATACATTACTCAAGCTATCATCCTCAATAGTGCGTGACGGCTACTTTCTTAATTTTGTCAAACTCGAAAACTTAGGTATCACGTGATTCCCTGATTCTTGTGCCTCGAATTTGGGATTATAGAGCCAGATATCCCTTTGAATGTTCTAGGGTGAGATGCAAAATAACACCTAGTGGTTCACGGAGTCCGACTTACTTAATGTTGGATTATATATAACTGCCTGGGACATCCCGAACCTTAAGATGGTTAAAGCTAGACTTGCTGATCCATAACTTCGAAAATTGATGGAGCGACTTTCGTAGGTACACGATTCAAAATGTACAAAACATTTTCAAAGCTTCACCATAAGCCCAGGGTAAATTTGTCCTACTAATCATACTCACTTACCATTTCCATAAGAGTACGATTGCGCCTTTACATTATATCATTTTGCTCAGGGACTCCCGGGCATAGTAAAATACATTACTTGTATCGAGTCCTCTAAGTATTTCGCGAATGGCCACTGGCATCAGCTATCATATATTTGCCATATCTCTCCTCGGGTCAGATCTAACAACCTTTATGACTTTTTCCCAATTGTTTCTCGACTTGTTGAAAAATCTGAACTTGTCAGAAAGAGACTCGGACTTTTCTTTAATCAGTACAAATAACCATATCGAGTAGTCATCGATAAATGTGATGAAATAAGAAATTTCTACCAAAGGTTTTGCCACATAAGGTCCACTTATATCGATGAATGACTTCGACAAGTCGGAACTACAGGACTGCCGATTTTCTTTCTTATCTTGGTCATTTACCCTACAGCGGTCATATCTACAAGTGTTTTAAGGCGGGTGGTGGATATTAGTCTTTATTAGCCTTTCTACTCTATCCTTAGAATATATGGCCGATCATTTATGCCATAATGCATAAGACTCATCCTTAGGTAGTGGTCTTTTTGGAAACAACCTTTTAAATTTGTATAAGCCCACGTATATGTCATCGGAGATAAACTTAGTATAATCTAGTTGGACATGTAATGATTGACTGTTTGAATTAAAATATTGAAATAATATTGCTCTTAATTTCTAAGAATAATCATATAAAATCAACACCAATCTAAACTAATTCCTTCTCTGAGAGGTACATAAAATGTGTCTTTCAACATCAATTCAGCAAGATCTAAGAACTAAGATTACATCTCCCACGAACATGACTTGAAACCTTCTCGTTATTTCCAGGTGAGCTTTGATTCATCCTTGTTTGGCTTCCTCCGGTTTATGAATCCCTGTATGGTAAATGCAACATGATTAAGTTGCTCCACTATCAAGCCACCAGGCTGGATGGTGCTTCGGATAAGGTTGGATTCACGAGCAAGTATTAAAAGTCATTACACATGGCCCACGCTTGGACGTCAAGCTTTAGAATTTTGTACAGTCCTTCTTCATGTGACTTTCTTCTTGCGAAGCGGCGATCACCATCCTTTTCAAAGAATGTCTTCCTTTGGACCTATATTGTCGAGTTGACCCGGTAGTTTCATGAGCACCTTTATGAGTTCGACTTTGAACTGTATTCTTCCTCTTATGGGGACTTGCAGCATATAAGGCCATATGCTCTTTATCCTTCTTAAGCTTCTCTTCCTCTGCCACCACCCTTGCTATCAAGTCATTTACTGACCAAGTTTCATCTTGGGAATTGTAGTTTGTCTTTATAATCCCAAAATCAGGTGGAAGGGTGTTCAGGGCTTGATGCCTGCAAATCTGAGCATCGGGAATGGTAACATTAAGAGCTTGGAGCTTAGCGCTGGAGTCTATAAATACGAGACATGTCTAACACATTGCATACCATCATACTTCATGTTGAAGAGCTTTTGAAGAAGTGTTCAACCTCGGCATTGGATGAAACTCGATTTCTAGCCTCTATGGTGCCATCATCTCATGCGATCTGAGTCTCTTGTAAACCCTTTTCAAGTGTTCTTGTATGGATTTCTTCATTGTCAACAAGCAAATCCTATTGCTCCTTTCCCAGGCAGCATAGTCCGTTTTCTCAAATTCAGTGCTAGAGGTTGTGATATCACATTACATTATATTGTAAAGCGCCATGAACATCAAGCTAGGCTCCATTCCAAATGAAAATCCTGCTCCATTTCTTGAAATTCAATCGGTAAGGATCTCGATTGAAATGGAATTCTGCTCTGAAAAATTAAAGTGAAAAATAAAACATAACATCTGATCAGCATCCATATTGAATACTGCAGAAATTACATACATCATCACCACAATCACCTTTGGGTAGAAAATATGACATGCGTTGTACATTCTCCACATGTGTGGCCATAAGAGACATATTCTAATCAACCGTGAAATCCACCCACGCTGGGTGTATGAACCACTAAGATGAGTCATTTCTCATTGCATGCCCATCATGTATCCCTCCACGAACTAACCTGAGATCACCTCCTTTGGGAGTATGACCATACATTAAAGCAGGAGACATCCTACCCTGATATGAGGTTGATATTTCTCAAACCAATCCAGTGTGCCACTTTAGCGGTCACAGCCAATTAGTGTAAAAATCACTCATACCAGGATATAAACTTTATGTATCACATTGATATATATATGTTATGCGATTATATTGTTCAATTCATTAATAGTCGATTAATTTTAGAACTTACGGCCATATGCGGTGGTATTCATGTTAGTTACCTTATATTTAAGAACAGAAATACCCGAGAATACGTGAAAATACCTAATAACTAGGCATACATAGGGTTCTATACGTATTTATATACGTAAAGCTGAAACATGCTAAGTCGATATGCCAAATTGTAGAGAATTTCGTCTGAATCTTTGGAATGTAAGTGCCCCCAAAATGCCCTCCGCAGCGCCCTCTGTTTATACGAAGGTTGTTGCGTGTGGCGGTAGCGTCTTGGCCAGCGATGCATCGGGGTCGGGTTGTGTTGACCGGTCGGGTTTGTGGATTGATGGTTGACGTTGGCCGGTCGGGTTTGACCGTTAACGGTTGGCGTTAATGGTCGGGTCGTGACCGGTTGGCGGATTGGCCGGGTGGGTTTGGCCAGTTAATGGGTGGTCGGTGGCCGGACCGGGTTGGCGGTGTACGTTCGGGTCGATCTCAAGGTCGGTCGGGTTAGATCAAAGGCGGCGCGATCATCAGCCCGCGTCGACCTTAAGCCCGAGCCCGATTCGACAAGCGGATCGGGTAGATCCGGTTTGGCCAGAATCGATTCTTGTTAGGTCATCGCGGCGTCATCAATGGCGTCGGCGACAATGGTTGTCTATTGGCGTGTCTTGCCTTTGGCCGTCGTCTTCAACGCGTGGTGGGCGGCGTGGCGGCGTGAGCTCGTCTTTGCCGGTTTAGGCGACGTGCCACCCACCGTTGTGATCGTCTCGTCGTGAAGATTCCAAATATGTAAAAATATTTAATTTTGGATGTATAGAAAAAATCCGAAATTGGACAGAATGTCCGATTTTTCATAAAACCCAAAAAAAATTTCTCCAAATCCGTATGTTTTGAGTTCTAATCCATGGTTGGCTCATTACCAGCGCAGGATGCGAATTTCTAACAACCTAGATCACCATGGAAGAACACAGAAACATCATTTAATGGAAAAACACGTAAATTACATACCTTTGGAATCCGTGTCTCTTTCTTTGTTGATGCGGAGCGTGAAGGCTGCGAGAGCCCAGATCACCGAGATCTGAGATCTTCTCCCAAGCAGTGGCTGAGCTGGAGCTTTTTATGGTTCTGCCGTCGGCTTCTCGGAGAAAGCCCAGTGAGAGAACACGTGTCTTGATGAAGAAATGTATCAGCTAGGGTTGGGAGGGGGACCAGGCACTCCTTAAAATAGAGTTCGACCACGGGCTCTATAGGCGGGTAGATCAGCCCGCTACAATAACCCGTATGATTTGATGAGCCCGATAACCTCACTTAGGTGGGCCAGTCTTAATTCGGTTTAATTCCAATTAATGAAGCCCACTTAATGAAAACCTTACATGCGAGTCATAGTTGAGAAGCTAAATTGATACATGAATCATAGTTGAGGGGGAAAATGATAAAAAAAAAAAACGAGACTGGCTAAGTTGATATGTGAGTCATAGTTGTGGGGTAAAAATGTTATTTAACCCTTTTTAAAAAACTTGAATGAACAAAAAGAGAGCGATTTATTTTATTTTAGACTTTAATACTTTAGTTTAACTAGCCCGCTAATTATAAATATTCCAAAAAAGATGAACCCTTTCTTGCATATACACTTCGTTGTTTAAGCATTACCCAAAAAGAATGAACCTATCCTTGCATCCTTTATGACTTTTTTCGTTAACAATTATTTAACAAATTGATTTAAATCATGTGAAAAAAAAAAACTAAATGTTGGTATTCTTTTCTTTTTTCGAAAATAGAATTCAATTCAAGCTTTACCACTATTTGGGTAAAACCATTGCAAGTGATTATTGAAATGATGACACAGCCTAATATAGATGCATCAAGCTGGTCATACTGTTAAATGTTATCTTGCTTTGTCAGAGTTGCTTTGGAGATTAAAGATGAAAGGAGAAAGCAAAAGGCAAAAGATAAAGGGATTGTCGGGTTAACAATGACTAAAATAAGCTATCGATCAAAGCAAAAGGACAAAAAAACCGAAAAACAAAAACATTCGCCACGAAGGGAATGAAGGATATTAATGTCCTACACATCAAAGCTGGTCATACTGTTAAATGTTATCTTGCTTTGTCAGTGTTGCTTTGGAGATTAAAGATGAAAGGAGAAAGCAAAAGGCCAAAGATAAAGGGGTTGTCGGGTTAACAACGACTAAAATAAGCTCTCTATCAAAGCAAAAGGACAAAAAAACGGAAAAACAAAAACATTCGCCACGAAGGAAATGAAGGACAATGTCCTCAGAGATCCAAGTAGACAGCTTTTCAATTTTCTTGTGCCTCTTATACTTTACATCATACTTTCCCTTTTATTATTATTCATTATATAAGCGAAGTTATAGTGCAGGCAGAGTTGTTGCATCGTATGCAAGAATTCCAAAGGGGGTAGAGTTGTGAGGAAAGAAGAAAAGAGAAGAGAAGAGAAGATGAGAATGGGAGTAAACAGGAAGAAGGGTTTTTGTGTGGTATTCCTCTTCCTCATTAGTATCATGCTGCTCAACATAAATTGTTGCGGCGCAGTTTTCTTGGAGATCAACAGCACCACCTCTTGGTGCAATGGTTCCATTGATGAATGTCTAATGCTAGATCTTGATTTCGAGCTCTATATGGAGCCAGAATTCAGCAGAATGCTTGGGGATGGCAATCACCCGGCAGTGAACGCCAACAATCCTAACAAACCAGCCGTGAATAATGATCCTGGTAAGCCCTATAATTGTGGAGAGCAAAATCGGGTGTGCCACCCTTACAAATAATGGTCCTGGTAAGTCCTATAAGTGTGGAAAGCAAAATCGGGGGTGCCACCCTTACCCCGATTCTCCTGTGTAGAGCTTTGAATGGATTGCGGATGTTGCCTTTCCCTTTCTGTACTGCTTGTTCTTGTTCCCATTCCCATTCCGTCTTGTCTCTTTAATTACCCTTTTCCTTGTGAAATTAATTCAAGCCCGTTGTGAATCAGAATGTTTTTCTTTGTTTTTATTCTTTTAACTGTGGATGTTTTAAGTGCGCATCATTTAATCCAATGGGTCCTGAAATTAACACGGGTCAATTTCCAATGACTGAAGAAAAACGAATTAATAACCACCGTGTGTCGAATAACGGCACAGTAAACCTCCGGTTAACTGCACGCACCGTTGTATGTCGAACGGTGATATATGTATCCCCCATTTGTGTAATTTGATAAAGTGGAACTAACGAATTTGCGTGAATTAATTCCTTCCATTAAAGAGTTGAGACAATCTTTTGTTTATTTATTTATTATTTATTAGTTAGATTTAGGTTCAGCTTAATTAAACACTTATTTTATAAGAGCTTATATCATATGTATTTTATTCAATAAATTATTTGTATTTAAATACATATTTTAAACAACGTTTATGCATCATTTTAAGGTATTTGGATACATTACTACTAACACTTATAATAACTAAAATTATTGAAAAAACCATTATAAACACTTATAAAATTGAAGTATTTGGTTAAATAAGTAGTTGTCATAATTTAAAAAAAAATTTAAAAACTAAAAACTAAAGAACTAAAAATTAATATTATATATATCATGAAATCATAATAAAAAATAAAAAAATAAAGTAAAGATTCACTATATACTGAACACATTTATCATTCACCTGTAATCTCCAATATAAAAAATAACTAATGAAACATACTCTTATCTTCAATTTTGTTTCATATGCATCAAAGATCTTATAAAAACTAAAATATTCTAGATTTTTTTTCTTCATTCAAATCTTTAATTTTTATGTTTTCTATAAATTAGTACTTTATGTATCATATACTTATAGTTATTTAAGGCGCAAGACAAACGAGACAAAAGTTTCAGGTTTTGAGGCTGTAGTTGCACACTGGCGCCGCGAACTTTTAACGACGCAAGACCCTTACCTAATATAAATAAAAATTATATATCACTAAATATCGTTTATAGCTATCTAATAATAAAATACAATGTTTAAAACTATTAATAAAATATAAAAATCAAATATCACTGGGTGATTTCATTATCACAAACATTTCAAAACAAATAATAAAAAGAAAATAATAAACATCATCGTTGCTTTTTTAATCATCACAAAAATTCTGGAGTCTAAAACAAACTAAACACTCACTGATTTCCAGATCAAATTCTAAATAAAAGAAATTCATCATCAATATCATTATTCTCATTATCAATATAATTTTTTTCCTATTTTTAATTATATGTCGTAATCTTTTTCATATATTTTTCTCAAAATTTTACCTATTTTTACATAAATTTTTTTAAGTTGTTTTCTATTGTTTCATAATTTTTCAAAAGTTTTACCTATTTTTACATAATTCCTCTGAATTTATTTCATTATTTTTTCCTCTTTTTTTTTTCAAAAATGTTACCTATTTTTTACAAAATTTTTTGGAAGAAGGACATTTTTGTCATTAAAAATAACCACGGTGATTTTGTATGTCTTTTCGACAAGCTTTCTTCTATAAAAAGCCTTATTAAAATGTCTAAAATCTAGCTGATATGAGCCATAAACTATTTTTATAAACTCTTTTAAACATATACAATTTTTATTAAAAGTACTTATATAAAAAAAATAAGCACAAATACATTGTAAATAAACTCTCACAAAGGCACCCTTACGGAACAAAGCTAAAAAGCTGAAAATGAATTTCACTCATGGATAACAAACTAAAGAGATGAATATATGTTTTGAAAACAATTTGAGATGACATAATCGAAATGTTAATTTCTCCATTGGTTAATTAATGCAAGTTACATATAAGAGCAACTCCAATCATTCTCTATTTTTAACTTCATCTACATATTTAAAGATTTACATACAAAAAAATGCATTTCAACCATTCTCCATTTCTATGTCCATATTTGAAGAATAGCAATGCACTATTCACATCTCCGGAGTGAAATAGTGACCAATATTCCCCTATTATTTTAAGATTATATTATTATTCTCTTATTTTTTTATTTTTATAATAATAAAATAGTTATTTTAATAATATTTTATAAATATATTATTTAACATATATTACTTTGTTATCTTAGTTGTCTATTAGTTTTTCAATTATTTTTCATATAAAATGATTTTTAATATATTCATTTTGGAGTATTAATTTATAATTATTTCTTAAAATAAATAAATTTAAATAATTTAATTTTTATTAAATTTATTTTTTGATAATGATATAACATATAATTTTTATCTATATTGTAAATAATAAAACATTAAGATTTTAATTAACTAATTCAATAATTAACATTAAAATTTAAATAATTAACATTTTTACCATTATATTAGTTTTTATATTGTATTTTCATCATTTGGTTAACGTAATTTTATTATGTAGCTTTTATTTATATTGTTTTATTTTCTAATGTATAATATGATGATTTATAAAATACTATTTATTAGTTTCAAATATTGCTTAGGTATTAGTGGGTATTTATTTATTAAATGTTACGATTATAATTTTATATTTGTATTTAAATAAAAATAAATGTATTTCATATATCATATTTTTAAAATATTCTAATTTGAAAAAAAATAAAGATTTGACGAATGAATAATAATTTTGAGCTGAAAATTGAGATAGTTGGTTTGAGTTGGAACTCGAAAAAGTTGACTCCATCAATTCTAAATATAGAGGATATGCTAATTTGGATTGAGATTTGTGGTTAAAGTTGCTTTAAATGAATTAAGACTCGTCAATTCTAACACATAAAATATATTATCAACGTAAACTCACATATTTACATCTCCTTAACATCAAAATTGAAATCTACTATAGTATTTCATTGAAGCTTCAATGACCTGATTTCAACTCATCAATTAATTTGCAAAATAACTCAATGAAAATATCATAAGTTAATTAAACATACCAAATAAAAGACGGGATAGAATAACGAGACACCTCTACCAATATTTTAATCTGGAACCCTCTTAAAGAGAAAAAACCATGGCCTCTAGTACTGATTAAAACATTCTCTATGAAGAAAAATAATCAAGTATAGGACTTTACCTAGATGAGAAACCCTTCAATGGAAATCATGTAATATATATATATATATATATATATATATAATCTACTTATTAAAATTAAAGTGATAGTAAGGCCCGTTTGGAACCCATAAATTATTATGAAAAAAAAAATAATTTTTTCATGTTTTTGTTTTATTTATGAAAAAAATCTGAGTAATCAAAATATCTCAAATTTACATATATTTAATTTCTTAGTCCTTATATAATAGAGAGAAACAAATAAAATGAGTTTGAATATATATAATTAATTTATTAAGTTTAAACCTATTTTTTATTTTCCTCCAAATTTTATTTCCTTCTACTTTTCTCCTTATTTTTCTTTCTATTTTATTTTCTTAGTTCTTTTCGGATTCCAAACGGAGCCTAGAATTACCCCCACATGATCTTGATAGAGGGTTATGTAGGCCATGAAAATGGCATGCCCAGGATCACCATAGTTAGAAAACAAAACATAATATCCGAGAGAATTACTGATTCGCGTACCTGGTTTGGAATCCATTATGCTTGATGCGGAATTAGCAACGGTCCACGAACACGAACTCAAGTTCTTCTCCCCTATCCCCTTCGTTAAAACACTGGCCTAATGAGATTGCCACTCACGAGAGGAATGTTTTCTCTAAAACTGTATGTGAGTCAAAATGTGAATTGTCTTGGTTAGGGGAGGGACTTGAGCACTATTTATAGAGTTTTCGACCACGGGCCCTCTCATTACGGGCCGGGCCGTACTCGGCCCACACCAGCCAGCCCCATATTAGACTGATTAAGAATCCATATATCTTACCTTTATTAGATTTAATTACTCTCCAGCTTAATTTCACTCAATAAACCCACATTAGGAAATTCTACATTCTCCCACTCTAGCGATATTAATCAAATGTGAATCGTGTGCGCACCTCATATCGTCTGTAGATTATTCTTAATAGTCAATCCCATCCCATAAAGTCTCAAACACCGAATCATGGCTGTGAATCGTGCATGTACTCACGTTGCAGCTTCCATGGTCACTAGAGTTTAAATTTACCGATAATGGGATTCAATATAGAAAGGTTAATGGACAATACCTCATAATGAGTGATACTTCATGTGGTTATCCATTTGTTAGTCCAAATTTCTCCCATGTCACAAAACCTAGTAGGTCGTCCACAGAACATCCATCGTATCTACTGATGCACCATAATAACCCATCAAAGAATATAAACATACAACATCCCATGGGGCTCCATTCAATAATGTCTAGATTTGTTAATCATAAATCATCTGATAAATCCCAATCACCACATTATTTATTCATTAACGTTGTCATATGTGCGGCAAACAACAGTGGCAATCAAGAATCAGAAACAAAACAGCCTCCGCAATCATATAAGATCCAAAGATCCAAGGCAAGGTGGTTAAGATGTCATCAAGAGCAAGCAAAGGTCTGAGAGCAAGCACTCAACCAGGATTTGTTCGTTTGGGGCTGGTGCCCACGCACACGAGTCGGCCTGGTCTTCTCCCGGTGCCGGGAACTTGACCTCCATATGCTAGACTCTTGAGACCTCTGCTGCAGCAATAAACAACATCGCAGAAGTTATCGCCACAATACAATCAGATGGGCCTATCCACAAAATCAAATACGGTCAACTCCTTAATGAGGTTTCGGAGCCAAATTGCCTGAGTAGCGCTGAAAAGCATGCTACTAACTCCGCTTGCATGGTAGGATGCTATCGATTGCTTTCTCTCACTTTTCCATGATACCGCACCGCACTTAAAGATAACCCGTTGTCGAATTTCTTTTCATCCTGACAGCCAACAAAGTCTGAATCTGAATACCCAACTAGCTAGAGGTCCTGAACATGTTTGTAAATCAACATATAGTCTTTTGTCCTCTTTAAGTACCTCATAACCTTCTCTGGGCAAAGAACTCCAATGATCGTGATCCCGATTTGACCGGGAGCATCCTACTTAGAAGTCCCAAGCAAAGGCAATATCTGGCCTAGTGCATACTTGAGCATACATAATACTCCCAAGTGCACTAGCATAAGGTACATTTTTCATTTGGGCTTTCTCAAAATCTGAATGAGGACATTGTGACAGACTCAACTTATCACCTTTACAGACAGGAGCAATTCCTGGCTTACATTGTTGCATGTTGAATCTTTCTAAAATACGATCAACATATGCTCTCTGAGATAAACCCAATAGTCCACGAGAACGATTCTATGAATTCAACGCCTGTGACAAAAGACGCCACCAAGGTCCTTCATATCAAAGTTCTTTGATAACATCCGGCTTTGTCTCATGCAAGAAACTGCGTCACCGGCCGCAAAGGTGATATCATCCACATGTAGTATAAGGAAATGAATTTCCTCCCACTGACCTCAAGATATACATTGATCTACTTTATGAGCCCTCAACAAAACCATATGAAGCAACAACACTATGAAACTTTAAGTACCATTGTCTAGAAGCTTGCTTGAGACCATAATAGACTTTTTCGCCTACATACAAGCGCATTCGAATCATTTGCCACAAAACCTTCTGCCACATCATATAGACTTCTTCATTAAGGTCTCCATTGAGAAAGGCAGTTTTAACATCCATCTGGTGTAACTCCATATCGAAATGAGCAACTAATGCCATGATCACTCTGAAAGAATCTTTAGAAGAGACCGGAGAAAAGGTTGCTTCATAGTCTACTCCTTCTCTCTGAGTGAAACCTTTGGCTACCAATCTGGCTTTAAACTTCTCAATCTTTCCTTAGTGGTCCCTTTTAAGCCTTATACACCCATTTGCGCCAATGGGTCTATGACCTTCAGTAATTCACTGTGTCTCAACCCATTATGCCCCTTCATAGATTGAATTTCATCTCTCATTGCATCCAACCACGCTTCGATTGAGGACAAGAAACGCCTTCCGCATAAGTTACTGATCGCCTACGTAACCGGGAGCATCATGGGCCTTGCTCTCCTATACAGACTAAATAGTCCCAAGTGGTATAGCCGATCGCCTCCCTAGTGGATCTCCATCGAGTAGCACAGTCACATCCTCGCACCTCGAGAGCCTTGATGAACTTCTCATCGAGCCGCTCCCGACAACAGATCCCGAGCCTCAACAGTTCAATATGGTGTGTGGAGTTTCACAATTATCCTGTAGCGGGAGAAGATAAAGATACCATATTACCTAATCGTACTATTATCCTCAATAGTCCTGTGGAGCGTGCCTACTTTCTTCGCCACATCAAACTCCAAAACTCGGCTGTCCATGATTCACAACTCTTGCCTCCATCGGGATTATAGAACCGAGCATCCCTCTCGAATGTTCCCACGTGCAAGATACAAGTAACACCGAGTATTCCGGAGTCCAACTTACTCACTGTTAATACATACCACTTCGCAGACATCCCAAACCTTAAGATGGTTTAAGCTAGCTTACGCCTACCCATAACTCAAAAGGAGTCAATGGAATAGCTTTTGTAGGTACACGATTCGTAATGTACAAAGTCGCTTTTCAAAGCTTCACCTACGTAAAACCAGTCACCATTCTACTAATCATAATTTTACCATTTCCATAAGAGTGCGATTGCGCCTTTCGCTACACCATTTTGCTCAGACTCCTGTGCATAGTAAATCTGCGGCCACTATCCTGCATCCTAAGTATTTGGCGAATGGCCCCTTATCGCCCCAAGATCGCCATGCTTGCCATAATACTCCACCTCGGTCAGATCTAACAACCTTTATGACTTTCCAACTCCGTTGACTAGCCTGAAAATCTTGAACTTGTCAAGAGATTCATCTTTCTTTTAATCAAGCACAAATAACCATATCGAGAATAGTCATCAATAAATGTGATGAAATAAAAAATTTCTACACAAGGTTTCCAGATAAGGTCCACTTATATTTCCAGGTGAGAACTCGACCCAGCTTTCTTCTTATCTTGGTCATTTTACCTCACAACAAGCCTCACGCATGTCTCTAAGTCATTTTTAAGAGCAAAGTGTAATGTTGTCTTTACGCCCTTTACTCTATCTCCTTAGAGATATGGCTAAGCCGTTTATGTCACAACAATGCATAAGACCGGTTCTTAGGTAATGGTCTCTTAGGAACAACCTTTCAGCCGTATAAGCTACGATATGTCATTGGGAGATAAACACAACTGCATAACTATCGGACATATAATGAAGACTCAACCTTATTTGAATTAAGAAACAAAGAAATAACATTGCTCTTGATTTCAAAAGAGTAGTCATACATGTTCAAACTCGATACGGAAACTAAGTTCCTTCTAAATGAAGGTACATAAAAAGTGTCTTTCAACATTAATCTAAAACCAGAGTCTAGAATCAAGATTACATCTCCCACAAACACAACATCGCTCTCGTTGTTTCATGTTGAGTTTTGATTCATCCTCGATTTGGCTTCCTTCCCGCTTATGAACTCGTATGGTAAACCGCACATGATTAGTATTGCACCGCTATCGAAATAATTCAAGAACTCGGATGGTGTCCTGATAGGGTTGATTCACAAACAAGTAAGCAAAGAATCATTACCCGTAGCTCACGTTTGACAAACCAAGCTTTAAACTTTAATAATCCTTTTCTTTATGTGACCTTTCTTCTTACAAAAGAAGCAAGCCGGGTCACCATCCCTTTTGCTGATGTCTTTTCGGGACCTTATATTGTCAGATTGACCGATAGTGCAAGGAGTACCTTTTGAGTACGATTCGGGTCTTCTTATTTTTCCTTTGTGGGGAACTAGAAAACATGGCAAGGGCCGTATGTCTCTTTCTCCTTCTTAAGTTTCTCTTCCTTCGCCACCACCCTTGCTATCAAGTCATTAATCGACCAAGTCTCACTGGGAATCAGAATTTGTCTCTTTATAATCCCAAAATCAGGTGGAAGGCGTTTATGGCTTGACGACACGTAAGCATCGTGAATGGAAAACATTAAGAGCTCAAGCTTTGTCTTTAGGTCTACCATCCTAAGGACATAATCTCTAACCCCTGCAGGACCATCATACTTCATATTGAAGAGCTTTTGAAGAAGTGTACCAACCTCAGCATTAGATGAAATGCGGTTTCTAGCCTCTAAGGCTGCCATCATTTCCTTAGCAGTACAGTCAGATGGTAAACCACTTTTTAAGTGTTCTTGAATGGATTTCTTCATTGTCAATAAGCAAACTGATCATTTTCCCAGCAAAGATAGTCCGTTTTCTCGCCTTCAATACTGTGGCCGTGGATATCCGCTCTCTACTTTATCTTTTGTAAGAGCAATGTGAACATCCGCCACTCCATTCCAAATAGAAATCCTCTTTCCATTTCTTTAAAGTTCAATTCAAAGAAAACCCTCACTGAAATGGAATCGGCCAAGCATGTAAAAGCACTGAAAACAAAACAAACAATGCAATCGCATCACGTGAATACTTATACAGAATTACATACATCATCACATAATCACCAAGGTAAAATACGACATGCGCCAGGCTAATTTCCTCCACATGATAGCGGCCATGAGAACATATTCTAATCTTTCGTGAAATCACCACCTTTGGGTGTATGAACAACTAAGATCAGTCATTTCTCAAGCACATGCTATACATGTACCCCTCCATGAATTAACACAAGATCACCTCCTTTCTGGAGTATGATCAAGAATAAACAGAGATCCCACCACAATATGAGACTTATATTTCAAACTCCACTGCTAAGCACTCTTTGGCGGTCACAACCCAACCAAATCCTTTGAAAATTTCTCATACCGTGGATATAAGCTTTATGTATCACATTCACTATATATACGTAATGTGTCAAAATTTAAAAACAAAAAGGTATGTCTTTTACATTACATGTCATGTTAATTATACTGCTCAATTCATTAATAGTCAATGAATTACACTTCTACACAGTCCTTACGCATGATATACATGCGAAATATCATACATATTTCGAAACCATAGATAAATACAAGAAAACATCAGTCACTCCTAAAATACGCAGGCATAGAGTTCTATACGTATTTTCAATCTGTAAAGCTCAAATTGTAAAATAAATATACCACATTGCGTAGCATCTCGACACGAGCTGTTTACTCAAGATCGCCCAAAACGGACGCCGACGCTACCACGCGCTTCTGGTTAGCGCGGGCGCGGGTCGCGTTGCGGTCGCGCTGCGGCTCACCGGCCAACCGGTCCGAACCGCTGGTCAAAATTGGCCTACAAATGATGTCGCATGATCGTCAAAGACGATGATCGCCAGCATGATGAACAGCACACGACGCCAGCGACGCATGACGCCGCGATGCGCTTATCAAGGTAAGAGACGCCGCCGCTTCGTGACGGCCGCTACAGGTCCTTCACGCGCCATCGTTTCTAGAGCGGCATGCCGTGACGGCGCCGCTCTCACCCCCTCCTACGATCGCAAGCCACCCATCAATCTTCTCGCCCACCAGTAGATTCCAAATATGTAAAAATATTTAACTTTCATCTGATAAAAATTTTTGGAATCGATTGTAAAACAATCCGAACAAAACAAAAATGGTTCTAATCGCGATGTTTCGATTCTAATCTACTGCGGCTCGATACCATATGTAGGCCATGAAAATGGCATGCCCAGGATCACCATAGTTAGGAAACAAAACATAATATCCTAGAAGAGAATTACCGATTCGCTGCACCGGGGTTTGGAATCCATTATGCTTGATGCGAATTAGCAACGTCCACCGAACACGAACTCAAGTTCTTCTCCTATCCCCTTCGTTAAAACACCGCCTAATGAGATTGCCACTTACGAGAGGAATGTTTTCTTAAACCGTATGTGAGTCAAAATGTGAATCGCCTGGTTAGGGAGGGACTTGAGCACCATTATAGAGTTTTCACCACTGGCCCTCTCATTACTGTGTCGGGTCGCACGCCCACACCACCAACCCCATATTGGGATCGATTAAGAATCCATCTTACCTTATTAGGACCAAATTAATTCGCTAATTTCAATTAATAAACCCACATTAGGTACCCATGTGTTAAATTTTTATTTTTTGTTTTCTAATAGAATCTGTCACCACTCTTCCTCAAACCATTTTAAACAGATCAATAAACTATCAACAAACCCCATTATATAATGACTTTTTCCACTTTGAAACTCTGACTTTTTTCACAGGACATTCAAAAGTCATAAATATGTCAAAACACACTTTGCCAAGTCTGCAAAACATGCTAATAAGTCTAGTTTGCTGAAACCAAAAAATTTCCAATATACTCCCCCACTTATAAAATTCAAATAATAAAACCTCCCTTCTTGATATACTCATCTCCTCCCACTCATGATAGAAACTCATTTTACCCAGATCATCCTTCCCATCCACACATTTCATATATGGATCTTTGAAATCAAAAACGATAACAACATCTATGATCTTCATTGTCAACAACTCATGGTGAGTTTGCCATGATATTAAACTGAAAACAACTCACACGTCTTGAAACATCGATCTATCTGATCTCAGACACTCATTGAGAACATCCATCTTGGTTAAGAATCGGTCGTCAACATGGCCAACAAAGAAATGAAACTGATAAAGATCAATCATAAAAACTACAACCTTCTCACCGAGCTGACGTTTATTTGGTCAAAAAATAATATTTGTTCAAACACGACTGGTTATTAAACGTGGTTGACTGACCAACGATCAACATCTGAAATATGTCAACACGCAAGAAGATAAGATTATTCAATACACCAAGATCCCGTCTCAATGATTGACGCTACTGATTAATCTCATCCATAATATAGAAAGTCTCAATGATAATATTTCATCGCCTCCAAGAACTTTTCTGAACTCCATCACATCTTTCCACTCCAACTTCTCAATGATTTAACGGAACCTCTTGATTCTATCACTATTGACTTTCATGAGTTTTCATAACAAAACACTTGAACGCTTGATCTGTCGGTTACCTTATGTTACTGATGTCAACATAGCTCCATAATGCCTTCTCGCTTTTAGTCTGTCGCTTTAGGTTCTGTCCAATAAAACTCAGATATTTCCAACATAAACACACTGATCCAGACGAACCAAACAATAGTTGGCACTTCATGACATCTGAATAACGAATACAAACGTTATAATAGATAAATAATAACATTAACGGACCAATAAAGATTTGAATGAACGCATAAGTTAAACACATTATTATATTATCATTAATCAACAACAAACTGATGACATATGAATACACAAACAACGGCAACAGAAGATGTCATTAACAAGATGATGGCGGATGAAACAATAATAAAAACATGATTATCACCATGGTGAACAAAACAGTCGGTTATACGCAAAAGCAAAGTTTCGCGGAAGATATGAGATGGCGTAGCTTAGCGGCAGCAAATGGAAATAAAATTCATTGGCAAGAGTCAGGATTTAATGGTCAAAAGAACTCCGATCGGCCTCAAATTTTAAGAGCTTATTTTATTTGTCGTAAGGAAGTTCCTACGATATCTGATCGAATTGTTAATGGTTAGATATTCTAGGAATAAGGTAAGGTGATTTAACCCTAAAATTTTTATTGTTAAATTTTTTTGAAAAAAATAAATCATAAATCTTGTTTAAGGTGTTAATATATGTTTTGTAATAGTTGTTGGATGACTTATTGAGTTGTTTTGATTTTTATTAATTGTTTATATGATTGTTGATAAATTCGTGTTTTGGGTTAATTTACTATTTGAGAGAAAAAATGTTAATTTTTGAAATTTGATTGTGATATTTGGAATGGGTAATATTGTTGAAAATTTTCTTTAGTGTTGGGAATTTATTTAATTGATTATGAATAATAATATGGATTAATTGAGAATTTTAGACATCGCGTTGAGGAGAAAAGGAAGAGATTAAATATGTTGAAATGTTTAAAAGTAATTATTGGGAATATAGGGAACTTTTGGGAAGCATTGAGAATTCCTTTTAGTATAAATAGTAACCTAAATATTTAAGTATTAGTGAAATTGATGAAAACGTGTTATGACATTCTTTGATATAGTATTGTGATATGCTAAGTAATTGTAAATATTTTTATAATCATTTGGAAAGGTGAAAAGAAGAAAAAAAAAATGATTGTGTGATGTTAGAAAAATTAATACTTTGGAAATAAATAAAAATGTATGGAAATGTGGTTTGAATTATGTTCTTGATGAAATATGGATTGCTTGAGAAAATTTTATGTAGGATTTGGAAGATATAATTGATAAGAAAGTTGTAGTACAGATTGTTGGAATATATTGAATATGTTTATAATATATACTTTATTTATTATAAATTAATGAATATTAGTAAATGACCTTATGGATTGACTTAGTGGGAGTAATGTAAGAATTATAGTTCAAAGTTTATGGTCGATGATGAGATTTACATGGAGCAAGGAGGATTGTTTATGTGAAATGTTAAGATTCTTGAATTATCCTTGAAACATGAATGGATGCTTTGAGTGATTATTGTCCATACATGCATATGCATATTAGTGTGAAAAGAATGAAAGGGGTTTGGAAAATATTGGATGTTGATATATGTTTAAAGTGTTTGTTGCAATATCAAAGATTGAGATTTAAATTGGAAAATGGTGATGATGGAAAAATTGTATCATTGCATTTAGTTGCATCCATTATTATTTATAAAGAAATTGTGATATGAAATGGAAACGAAAATGATGAGGCCCGGAAGAGGGCAAAGGTGAAAAGGAAAATAAAAATGAGAAATGAGAAGGGCTTGTGAGGGGTGAATTAAGAAGGGTAAGAGATCCCTAGGATGAAAGACCCAAAAGTTTACCCCGAGAAGACTTCGAATGTGAAGTGTATTAGGGTATGGAAACATATCCTTTGATGAAAGCTTGAAAACGACAAAGCATTTCATGATTGTGCACTATTCTCATTGCATCTCATCATAATTCATTTGTGTACATTTGGTTGATGACGTGTTTACGTGTGTAAATTGTGTGAATCATGTTTGATGATGCGAAGGTGTGTAAAATTATGTGCATATGGTGGAATGTTGTTTGCTGATGTGTTAATGTATGTGTATGTGTTGTAAGTTTTTATGTTTATTTTATTTCACTAAATTAAATTTGAACCTTTATTCAAGTGTTTATGTGATCAAAAATTGTGTGGAGTATATGTGGTGTATTGTAAGTTTCTAAGTTTGTGTTATTCATTAAATATTGAACTTTAGCTATACCACTTAAATGCTCACCCCTTTAGTTTTTAAAATTTTTAGATGCAAAGATAGTTTTGAAAAAACATAAGAAGATCCAGGACTGTACTAGGATGCCCCAAAAAGTCACCGAAGTTAAATTAAGGATTGTTCTTTTTAATTTATTTATTTTAATTTTTTTACTTGTATTAAATAGAGTTATATAAATTCTAAACTAAATGTCATTATTTGTAAAATATGATTTGAAATTCTTGAAATAAATTTTTTGTAGATATTCATAATAAACTTGGTTGGTATATTGATTAGTATAGTGCTGATTTTGTAAATGAGCGAAGTAAATAAAAAAAAAAAAAGGAAAAATAGAGCACTTAGTTCAATTGTCATCTTGGAATAGGAAAACCTTAGGGTCAAACCTTTGACTAAAGACCATGTCTCGGGTTTTGGGATGCCTAGAATTCGGGGTGTGATAATACATGCATGAATTGTCTTCCATCATTATACACTAACTGAAATTTTTTCACCATTGCTCCGGATTGTCATATATCCTGCTAGCCTTTGAATCGCTGGCGTCTCCACCTCCATTATGAAACACATATTTGTGGTGGTGATCGTCATTAGTAGTAGCAGAAGAAATTTGTGAGAGGATCTCCTCCTCATGGTCCATGGTAATTCCCTTTTCTGCTTCTTCTTGGAGCTCCAATGCAAGCTCAAGGCCCTTCACCACATCCTTCATCGATGGACGCTTGATCCTTTGATCAAGCAAGCAACTGACTTCAATCTCTCCGCATTTTTCCAAGCACATTGATGCAATCTCACCTTCAAATGGGGATCGATAATTTCCTCCACTTTCCATCTTTGTATCGACCAAGTGGGCTAAGCCTACTTGCTCTTCCTCCTCTGTTTGATACACTAGTGGCCTTGCGCACAACACTTCAAATAATACCACCCCAAATGAGTACACATCCGACTTCTTGTTCAGACGTTGAAATCTGAAATACTCTACATACAGATACCCAAAACTACCCTTCACCACTGTGTTGATGTGGGCATTTGCCACGCTAGTTAGACTCATTTTGTGATGCCCCAAATCCCGGGGTGTCCCGTTGACCACCGTCAACCTACGGAAATATGTGTGTCTCATATCATGAGACTCATACATGAGTAAAAATTGCCACATTGGCCTACACATCATACTCACAAAAATATATTCAACTATATTACAATAGCCAAGAGGCTGCTACATCACTCTTAATACAAACACGCTTCAATTGTAATATTTCATACATGTGTTTTACAAACGTAATCAGCCACATGTCGGCTTTCTCAAAAAGCGGCCCTTCTAATGAGCGCCGTCTTCCTAACACCCGCCTGCACCGAAATAATTTTCCCTCGACATGGTGAGTAAGGCCTAGTAGTTGAATTCTCTTACATGGGTTACTCCCCACCTAAGTACATATGTAATGGCAACCAAACACACTCAAGCAAATGCATGATCCTACTGACATTCATATGTCAATCCCATGTCTCGAAGGTCCACCCACTCCTCACACGCCATATGTCATGTACATGAAAATCCTTCAAACAAAAAAAAATATCGTTTTAATCAGGGCAACCCTCCGATATAAATACGTTGGATAATCCTCCGAGGTGAATTTGTTAGGTAACTCTTCGAAACAATTCATTGGCCCATCCGACGTAAATTGTTGGACAATTTTCCCAACACAATTCTTCGAACAACTTTCCGATAAAATTATTATTTTTAATAATTTTACAAAAGAACTCATCGTTTGGACAACCCTCCGATTTTATTTGTCATGCACTCACACTTACTATTCTAAGGTGCCCCGGTGCATATGAAATGCATTATGCCATTTCCTATATCCAATTCCAATGGCTCACACACAATATTATTTCATATAATTCAAACATCATGTTAACACATTAAATTACATGCATTAACGATTCTTTTTCGCACATATATCAAACCATTCATTTTTAAGCAATATTATGCAAACAACACACATGGACAATTTCAGTCCAACCATCAACCCTGACCGCTTTTAACAAATCCCAACAGCACGCGTGGCCGTCCATGGACAGCCCCCTCATCAAGCATCGGTTCCACTTCTTTGGAACCGAAATCAATGGCCATTTTCGGCCTCACAACACCCAAAACCACAATTTGCATGTTATTCAAATATCAAGCAATAACACACAAATATAACACACATATAAGGCACACAATGACCATTTTTTAGTCCGAGATCATTTCGAGACTGTCCAAAATGGGTCCCGACATTTCCAACATTCATTCCCAATTTTTGGGACTGATCAAACGGCCACCCACAACCTCATACCATCCAAACCATTTTAAATGGCTCTTAAGCCGAAAATAAATCAAGTAGGAGAAGACCCCACCTCCCCGGGAGTTGCCAAACCACAAAAATCTGTCCACGATGTACTCTTCGTGTGGAGTAACTTTGTCTCTTGGCTCGTCGGATTCGACGAACCGGACAATCGGAATTTAGAGAGGTTAGAGTCTCTCTCTCAAAATCCTCCTTTCTCTCTCTCTTCTTAGTTGTTCTTCTTTCCCTTCTCCCAAACTAGTCGGGTCACCTGACTTCAAGAGGTCTGTTCTTCATGCCATGTCCAATCGCTTACTGGTTCCTTGGATTACACCCACATCCCTTATCCATCTACTTTGGGATTTTCCTCTAATGACATAATGCCACATGTCACCTATGGCCCACACTTGAGCTCAAGTTGACTAATTCTGCACATGGCACGTGACACCGCTTGAGCCACTCAAAATGTGCCAAGTGTCCCAGATATGTTTTATCGACTGAAAACAAATTTCTTAATCAATTTTAATTCGACGAAATTCGACGTAGTAGCTAGATTTCGCGAGACGATTCCAATCCAGAAAGTCCGCTTTCATTATTCTCGAGATCTGAAAATTCTCGATTTGACCGAAATTACCATTTTACCATTTTTCAGAAAATTAGAATTTTCTTGGGTTTTACATTCTTCCCCCCTTAAAAGAATTTCGTCCCGAAATTCTGTACAATCACATAAATCACATGCATATGCAACGTGCACTATGTCATGCATGTAAACTAGTCATTTAAGTATTAAACGACTAAACCACGTACCTTCACCCCCAAACAAGAAGGGATAGGTGGCCCAGATTAGGCCCCCGCGCTCCCATCGTTGTCTCCCACTCCACGATGTTACTAGCAAGATTTTCTCATTAGCTCAATAGCTTCCTTGCGACGCAAAACCCGATCCCGGGTTATCCATAATGCAAGACTGTCTCTCCTCGAAGGTCCCATCTATGTCAACCTCAATCTCTCCCTAATCCACTACATGAGCTGGATCTGGAGTGTACCTCCAGAGCATGGAGACGTGGAATACCTCATGGACACTTGACATGCTGGGCGGTAAAGCTAACCGGTACGCTACAGTGCCTACCTTTTCAAGTATCTCGAAGGGTCCAGCCTGAACCCTGTGGATAACCTTCCGCTCCGAACCCGACAACTCCTCTTAGGCATCACCTTCAAGAAGACGTGATCTCCAACCTCGAACTCTAAGGGTCGCATCGCAGCACACGCATAGCCTTCTCGCGGCCAGCCATGAGAAGACGCCTGTCAGACAAGCTCACCTTCTGAGGTGTCTCTAATCGATCAGACCGCCGACGGGAGTTCTCTCCACCTCGGTCCAACATATCGGTGATTTGCATGGCCTCCATAACCTCATGGTGTCATCCGATATACCGCTCGATAACCCGTTGTTGTAGGCGAATTCCACTAAGGGCAAATGCTCTTCCCAGCTACCCTTATGATCCAAGACGCATGCTCGTAGCATGTCCTCTAACACCTGTATGGTCCTCTCTGATTGACCATCTGTCTATGGGTGGAAGGTTGTACTCATGGTCAACCGTGTCCCCATGGCCCTTTGGAAGCCCTTTCAGCAAGGCCAGAACTTAAGCCCTATTCGACACTATGGATACTGGTACTTCATGTAGCCGGACGATCTCTCGAATATACAACCGGCATAATTCTTCCACTGTGAAGGTCATCCGCACGGCTAGTAATGTGCCACTTCGTGAGTCGGTTCATTTATCACCCATTACGCCATGCCCGCGGGCGCCCGCGGCAAGTGGGTCACAAAATCCATCGTGGACGCGCAATACAATTTCCAATGGATGAAGCAGCTCCTACCGCTTCGGGGTGCTCAACCTTAACTTGTTGACACATGATACATCGTCGAACAAAGTTCCCTACGTGTCTCTTCATCCCACTCCAATAGTACTGGCGACGAAGATCCTGGTACATCTTCGTGCCACCTGGATGCACAACAAATCAAGAGTAGTGAAACTCCATAGGATCTCCTCTCTTAAATCGGTCAACTAGGGAACCACTACATGTCCTCTATACAGAAGACTACCATCTGCGTGGATGGTCTAACCCTCGTCACATGTAATTTGATCGCACCTGGTCCCCGATGGATACGGTCCTCTGGCCCCGTCTCCTCGGACCCATCACTCCGCTCAATAGAGACGTAGCTAATAAACTCCCCAACACCTGAGGTCGCTTCACAGATCAGGAGATAAACTGTCCCATAGCCTCGAGCATCCGCCATTCCCGGGAAGCTATACTAGCCAATGCTCCCCGTGACTTCTAACTGAGTGCATCAACCACCACATTCGGGCTTTTACCAGATGGTAATGTAAAATTAAGTCATGCATCCCTTAGGAACTCCATCCATCCGTGTTGCCTCATATTGAGGTCCCGCTGTGTAAAAATATACTGCACTCAGGGTTCCGAGCACATCTCAAACTCGCCGCCATAAATAGTGACGCCAAATCTTCGGGCGCGAAGACTTCTGGCCGCCGCTAACTCCATATCGTGTGTGGGGTAATTCTGCTCATGATTCTTCAACTGACGGGAACCATAAGCTACCACTCTCTCGAATCGTGACAAAACACATCCCGGCCTGCCTTCGAGAGTGGTCACGGCGACAATCGTGTACCGTCCTCTCTCGGGACTATCGTATAGGAGTCGAAGTAAGCCCTTCATCTTCAACTCCCGAGCCCCCGCATCGGTCATCCCACCAAACTTAACCTCCTTCCGGTCACTGACCTAGTCATAGGTGCCGCGAATCGGTGGAAAATCCTCAATGAATTCCCCGTAGTGCCCTGCCAATCCAAGAATCATGATTCGAAGACTCCACTTCGGGCCTCTCCCAACTCATCATGGCCTCGACCTTCTCGCAGTCCTCACCGACACGCCTAGTTAATGTCCACGTGTCCCAAAATCTCACCTCAATAAGCCAAAACCTCGTGATTTGCATCGAACTTGGCATAACCCATGGTCTCTCAACAGTCGCAAACACCCTAAATGATCCTCATGTTCTCTCTCGATTGGGAGTAGATCAAAATGTCATCCACTTAAAACCAATTTAATAAATCGATCCAAATAGGGCTGAATACCCTATGCACGTAGGTTCAAGAATGCCGCTAGAAAGACTAAGCCGATCCAAAGGGCATCACTGTAAACTCAAAGTGCCCATAACGCGTCCTAAACGCCGTCTTAGGGATATCTGCCTCCCTAACCCTCAACCGATGGTAACTCGGTGCTAAGATTCATTTTGGAGTAGACTCACGCTCCTCTCGTTAACCGATCAAATAAGCCATCAATCCCCAAGAATGGGTATCGATTCCTCGATCATAACCCTCAGCGCCTCACAATCTCGTGAGTCAACACACGTAAGGGTCCTGCCTCTTTCTTCGAAAATATGGGGTCCTGAGCGCCCTCACAGAAGTGCTCTGGTCTAATGAATCCATTGTCCAAGAATCCTTGTAGTTTGACCCCCGAGCTCTTGCAACTCAACCTGGCGCCATCCTGCGCGGGAGCCATGGACAAGGTACCAGTGGTGTCACTCATACAAAAGTCTACAAATCCCTCTGCGGAGGTAATCCCAGTAGCTCATCCGAAAAAGATCTCATACTCCATTTACGCCTTTAGGATTCTAAGTCCGGCTCTCACCGTCCTCTGTAAGGTTGGCTGGCCACATCCCGCTAACCGTCTACTTACACCTGGATTCTCGTAGACACAGCCCGAGGCAAAACACTATGCTTGTCCTCTGAAACGCACCTCAGTACCTGCCCCGTGTAGCGACTCCCTCCTACGCCTCAATCGATGACAACCTGATCCTGTCAACCGCCTGACCCCAAGATGACGCCAACTCGACATGTCCATGACCCTCAGTCCGTCAGGAGTAGAATCCCGTAGATCTCTAGTCGCGAACCTTATACATCATCCCTATCCTCAAATTCTAATCCCGTGTGAGAACTCACGCAAGGGCCTCAAGGCCTCAACCTTAAGCTCAACTCTATCACAACCGATGTTGTAATGAATGAATGCTACACTAGAATCATTGACTTTCGCCCATGTAAGATAAAGAAGAACGCACTTCAGAGGATCAGTTGCTCACGGCCTGGGCCAGATGCACGTAGACATCGCCCCTCGAACCCTCACGCCTCAAGCCAGGCTCTATCCGCCGCCATAACCGCCCTCCTCGCTCAAGCCTCAGGTACAGGAGGTGCCCGTGGCACTCTCCCGGGACTGATACCGGCCTCCACCCACATTAAAAGTGGAGGAATAAACTATATCCACTCCTCGTCCCATGTACCGATTGACCGCATTGTCTCAAACCTCGGGATCCTTGTCTCCAGGGCGTCTCTGCCGAGGAACTGCCACTGGCACGAAGCACACCATCCGCCCAAACGACTAGCAACTCGATCGGTCCAGTCGGTAAATGATTAGTGTTCAAAAGGCTTGAACCCTATTTATTATAGGTTTTGAGTGCTTGTGTAATAATCCATTCTAATTAACCCGATTTGCACATCAAGGTCCCTACTATTCTAATGATCGTGATTTTATGGCAAATTTTGTAGTTTTGCGAGCTAATTGGTGCCAAAATCATGAGTCGATCCAAGGCCAAGAATTCAAGTCAAACTCAAGATTGTGTAATCCAAAGATTTGAGGAGCAATAGTATAAAATGTGGTGCCTGGAGCATTACAGAAGGCTCTAAGGAGCACTGCTCCCTCCAGCTGTACTGCTCCCCCGCTTTGACTCGCTTGTCACAATTCTGTTTTTCCATTTTAACCTGTAATACCTTAAGATTTTGGTTGCTTTTGTACTTCCTTTACTCCTCGGGAGCATATATAGTCTGGGCCAGGAATAACTAACTCATCACGTCTATTAGACAGTGGCTGCGCTTAGCAAAATGCTTTCCTTCTTCTTCCACTTTCTTTCATTTTCTTTTCCACTTTCTCTACGCCAAACACTCTCTGAGATGATAACTGAAGGATGTTCGGTTAGGACCTCTTCCTCCTTGAAGAGGAGTGTCGCTATTAGGGGTGTAGAGGCAACTCACTGCCTCTGCTTAACCCACTCCATTTATGGTTGTTTACGCTTCGCTTCTCACTTCAGTTAAAATCTCTGCTATGCCTTTTAATGTGTACTTAGTAAGCTTTGCTCAAAGGATATTTACTAGATCCACTGAAAGCTCATTAGTTGTCTCCTGGTTATTTATTGTGTAGGGTTTTGAGATGTGTTTTCACTGTGCTAGGGACATTTATGCCTCATTTAAATGCTATGTTTCAAAAGGAAAAATCATAGGTTAGTTTTAAGCTAAATGGTTGATCCGGTTCGAGAAATGACTATATGTCATCCTCCCCAACGCGAGGAAAAAATACCCGGGGACATGTTGGTTGCCTTAAAATCCTAAACCAGTGGCCCGAAACTTCAAGGGGTTCTATTTTACATATTTTTCTTCATTTTATTTTCAGTTTGCAAACCAACCCCCTGTTTTTACCCAAACCTTTAAATCCAAATTGAAATTCACCATTTTTAACCATCAAATCATTTGTACGAAGAAACCCATCCCCGAGTTCGAATTCTAGAACCACTATACTGCAAAGAGCTTGACTACAAGAGGAGGAATTTAGGATATAAATATTGTTGATTCCAGATCACCCTACTGTGGCACGAATCAGTGACCGCAATTCTAGAACCCACGTGAACTAGAAGCCCTCTACTTCTTTCCCAAACTGGAAGAAGACTGACTCTCCTTCCTCTTGCACTAACACCCGCATCCTGAGTGCCCGTGATTCTCCATCTCCCTTCATGGTCATGGTCGCCCCAACCATGAGTCCATACCTCTGAGGCGAAGTCCCTCCCCAATCCTGCTCAAATGGACAATCTCAAATTCATTCTCAAATCTCCTGACTCGCCAGTCCGTGGCCACATAATCGCCAACAAAGCGAGCTAACCTCGTGAACCCGGCCACATAATTAATCACTAAGTATAGCCCCCATCAAATTTAGGAACTCCCCGAGCCTTCGCATGCTTAAGAGTGGTCGGAAATACTTCGCCCATGAACAACTTTATACGGAACTTTGCCTGATGTCATCGGGCTTCTAGTCCCTGGGAGGTCTTCGTCCGGGGCCTAATGACACTGGGCGGCTCGCTCTCTAGGCGCTTGAATGCAAACGGTCTCGATCTTAATGTGATCGGTAATCTCCATCACCTCCAATATCTTCAACCTATATAACCAATGGTCCGCCACTCTCATCGATCTCCTCCCTATGAACGAGGGGAGGATGACGGGACCTGAATCTCCTGGAGGTGACTCCTGACCTCCCCTCGTCTCCCATTGTGCCGCTTTGGTAAAAGGCAAGAACAGAACCTCTTACGGCCTTAAAGTAAAGGCCCGCTAGTCAGTGCTTTGGAAATTCGACCAAGACTGTGGATCGACCTTACGGCCCCCGCAACTCAATATCTATGCTACGTCAAATGGCAAAATGAAACCTCTTTAAGGTGTAAATCTGGCCCTGAGACACTATTCACATACGAGAGAAAAAAAAAAATTCATACACAGCGTCAATGCATTCGCGGTAATGCAAGATAAACATCATAGTAAATCATACATAAACAAAAATTTTATTTTTTGTATTTTTCTTTTTTGAAAACCCGTGAAGCGGTGTGTCCGCGAAACGATGATCCAAATAGTGACCCTCATGATTGCATTGTGTCAAAGCGGGTTAGGTGCCTGTCTGCCTGGGGACTGAGCCATACCTTGCGTGGTCGGCGCACACTGCTAACGTGTTCTTGTATTTGGCCAGCTATGCCTTGCTTGCTGGTGTGTCGCGCCATGTCGCTGCGCTCTAGGCCATGTCGCGTGTGTCGCTCTTGCCATTTGGGCCGTATTACGACACAAGGCCTTGAGTCACGATGCAGATGTGTGTCGCAGCACCAGCTGTGGTAGGGCCCAGTGGTTGCGTGCTTGCCCCTTTGCAAACCGATTAGGTATCGCGCGTGGCTAGCTGGCTTCATGTCGCAACGCTCTCTTGCGCTTGACATGCAAGCCAGGTAAAGTGTAGCATCTTGTCTTTGTGTGCCTGCACAATCGCGATATAATCCTATTGGATCGCGACCAGAGTTGAAAAATGGGCAATAGCCCACCTAGTTGCCTCTCCTGCACGTTTTTTTTTTCATTTGTTCTACTCATTGTAAAACCACAAATTTTTTTTTTTTTTCAAATCTTCTAGTAGAACCAAAAAAAAAATTTTTTTATAATTTGTTTTTTTTCCTGTTTTACACACTGTAAACTAACAGGAAAAAAAAATATTCCCTTAACATTTTTTTATTCCTCATTAGCATTCACCTTTACTCTGAATCTTGATAGCCTAAGACAATTTATATTTATAAGCAGACAAGCGCTATTTATTCAATTTAAAAATTTTAAGAGTTTAATTACAACCCTTTTTTCTTGTCTGCTTGAATAAATCTTCAGATTCCACAAACACAATACATTCATGTTAGTGGAGCAATGCATCCATAATTTTTAGTTTATTTACGGACTATTATCGAAAATTCCCTCAAACAAACTTTTTCCTCAAACCTTAAGGGGTTATATTTATAACCTAGTATTCAACATTTTTCCTCTATGCTATTCACCAAGCATACAATTTCACACAATACATACAACACATAATCATGCATCAATCATCAGAATGTACCATGAATGCATGATCTAACTCGTGCCCATCGAGTCCTAGGTAATCGTTTACCTAATTCACTTATACTAAGCTATACCAGTTGTGATGCTCTTATACCTTAATGACCATGGCCTAAGCCCAAGTCCCTCAAGCCCTAGGTACTAATGTACCTATGCTCTGATACCAAGCTGCGACGCCCCAAATCCAGGGGTGTCCCGTTGACTACCGTCAACCTGTGGAAACTTGTGTGTCTCATATCATGAGACTCATACATGAGTAAAAATGGCCATATTGGCCTACACATTATACTCACCAAAATATATCCAACTATATTATAATAGTTTCAAGAGTTGTTACATCACTCTTAATGCAAACATGTTTCAATTGTAATATTTCATACAAGTTATACAAAAACGTAATCAAAGTCACATGTCGGCTTTCTTCTCAAAAGCGACCTCTAATGAGTGCCGTCTTCCCGAACACTCCCTGTACCTGAAATCATTTTCCCTCGACAAGGTGAGCAATGCCCAGTAGTTAAATTCCCCCACATGGGTTACTTCCAACCTAAGTGCACATGTAATGGCAACCAAACACATTCAAGCAAATGCATGATCCTACTTGAATATCTACATGCCCAATCCCGTGTGAGTCTCATAAACTCTCACATGCTTATGTCATGTATGAAAATCGTTTTCAAAACAAAAATATTTGTTTTAATTGAGGCAACTCTCAGATATAAATACATTGGACAATCCTCGAGAGTGAATTTGTTGGAGGTAACTCTAAAGGGAAACAATTCATGGGTCCCTCCGTGAATTGTTGGATAATTACCCAACACAATTCTTGAGACAACTTCAAATAAAATTATTATTTTTAATAATTTTACAAAAGAACTCGTCGTTTGGACAACCCTCCGATTTTATTTGTCATGCACTCACACCTACTATTTTAGGGTGCCCTGGTGCATATGAAATGCATTATGTCATTTCCTATATCCAATTCCAATGGTTCACACAATTATATTTCATATAATTCAAACCTCAAGTTAACACATTAAATTACATGCGTGCGATTCTTTTTCACTTTATATCTCATGACATTTCATTTTAAGCAATATTATGCCAACAACACACATGGACAATTCGATTAACCATCAACGGTATTTAAATTCTAATATTCATGGGCTGTCCATGGACAGCCCCCTCATCAAGCATCGGTTCCACTTCTTTAGAACCGAAATCAATGGCCATTTCCGACCTCACAACACCCAAAACCACAATTTGCATGTTATTCAAATATCGAGCAATAACACACAAATATAACACACATATAAGGCACACAAGGACCATTTTTGATCGAGATCGATCGGGGTATCCAAAATGAGTCGACATTTCCAACATTCAGTCCCAATTTTCGGGATTGATCAAACGGCCACTCATAGCCTCATACAATCTAAACCATTTTAAATGGCTCTTAAGCAAAAAATAAACCAAGTAGGAGAAGACCCCCACCTCTCGGAATTGTTGAAACTCCACAAAATCGGTGTCCACACGTAGCCTTTGCCGTGGGGAGCAACTTTGTCTCTTAGCTCGCTGGAATTCGACGGTCTGATCACCGGGAATTTTAGAGAGAAGTTAAAGTCTCTCTCTTTAAAAATCCTCCCTCTTTCTCTCTCTTTCTCGGTTGGTTCTTTTCCCTCTCTCCCAAACTGGTTGGGTCAACTTGGGTTAAGAGAATTATCCTCTCATGCGTCCAATTTCCATTGGTTCCTTGCATTACACCCACATCCTTTAACCATCTACTTTGGGATTTTCCTCTAATGACATGATGCCATATGTCACCTATGGCGCGCCAGGCTCGAGTTGATTAATTAACGCGTAGTGGCGTGGCGTAATTGCTGAAAATGTGCCAAGTGTCGTGTGCATTCGTTGCAGAAAACATCACCCAATTTCGGTTATCTAGGTCGCGAGAGTGCGTGGTAGCTAGATTTTGTGTGATGATTCCAACGGTGAAGTTCGTTTCGTCATTCAAGATCTATAAAAATTCTGGATTTTGACCAAAATTATCATTTTACCATTTTTCAGAAAATTAAAATTTTCTCGGGTTTTACATATTTTGGACAGCTTGAAGTCTGAAACTTTAGCCACCCATTTATGATCTAATAAAATGTTGGTTGTCTTGACATCACAGTGAATGATTGGCTTCTTCACACCGGCGTGAAGGTAGTGCAGTCCACGTGCCGCCCCAATGCAAATTTGAAGGCGGAGGGTCCACCGGAGGGGAGGATTATGAGTGTTGTAGAGATGATCGCAGAGGTTGCTGTTGGCCATGAAGTCGTACACGAGGATCATCTCAAGGTTGTGGTTGCAGTAACCAATAAGAGACACAAGATGAATGTGACGAAGCTGGGAAAGCATCTCGTTCTCAGTCATGAACTCGTGAGCCCCCTGCTGTGAGTCCAGATTTATGTGTTTTATCTCCATCGTTGTGGTGGTTCCTCTTCCTCCATTTACATGTCCTTTATAAACGTTCCCAAAGCCTCCCTCTCCCAAGATGTATCCCTTGTCGAAGTTGTTGGTGGTCGTCTTGATTTCTTGAAGGCTAAAATTATGGCATAGCTGATTGGATGTTAGAGATGACTGATGGGTTTCAGTGGACTTAGCTCTGTCTCTGAAGCCGAGATGATCCCTCTTTATTTTCTTCGTTTGATTCCGAACAAAGAAATATAAAACTGACACTGCCATTACGCTGCGGACCACAGCTCTGGTAATCGCAACACCCTTCATTTTGTTACTTTCATTCTAGGTCGTTGGTGGAGTATCAAGACCCAAAGGTTCAAGGTTACTGAGTTTGAACAGCTCAATCTGTTGAGGATTGCGTCACTGTAAACGGTTCTATCATCCGGGCTAGCATAGAGTTGGATGTAGAGGTTTTGTTTTTTGTTGCTTCCTTGGTTTGTCATCGTTACCCGATAATCTTTGAACGTGGGGACTCCATTTCCACCACTCCATCTTATCACATCTGCGTGATTCTCGACCGTCTGGTTAGCTATGAGAATCGTGAACTCCCTGTCGTGCGGCTTCTGAATCTCTGGTTGGAACTCACAAAAATGTAATCTAAGCAGGTAATCAAAACCAGAGTCCCTAGGCAAAACCCAAGTTAGATTGTATTTCATGTTCTAAGTCTTGTTGTTTCCCATGGTCCGGGTTGTCTGGTAGACCTCAACCGGTGTCATGTAACTTGATATTTCAGTGAATTGGATATTGATGCTGGCGTTGGAGGATACAAATGCTAGTTTCACACAGTAGTCATCATCTGTATCCTAGGTGCGGTACATGCTAGTGTCTCCCATGGGCAAAAGAGATCTCCCACCTACGTTTAGTTGGTATATGTTTTCCAAAGCATAATCCGTTTCAATGAAAAATGACTTCTGCTGACCGATGAACTTATAGGGTTCATCTTGTGGATAGTAAATATTGTCGAGCATTGACACAATTTCAATCCCATTAATATAAGCGTATGCATCTGCACCAGCGGTGGGAGTGAAAGTAATATTCAGATTCTCACCTTCTCCGGTGAAGTTGATACAGAATTCTTTCACTATCCTTTTATCATCACCAATAGCAAGAGCAGCACTGAAGTTGGTAAGAAGAGTGTAGACACCTCCGGCTTTGACAGAGAAGAAAGCTTTAGATCTGTTGAACTCCCGCCCATATGAAGATGGATAAAAGTGCAAGCGAATGTATTTTGGGCCTGGTGTGAGAAGAAATGAGTATGTGAACTCATTGTGAGATAGTCACGCCCTATAATAGGAACTCCATCAATAGAACTCGATTGTTTAGCCGCAGATAATGTTGTTGATAGCGTATCCTTTTCCAAGAGAAAATTTCGAATCGATGTTGTTATTACTTGGATCGTCTGATCTTCGAGGCATCAGTAGAGCGACGTAAACCTACAAAAAAATGGGGTCCGACGACGGTGTGTTGACTGTCTCTCCGATGATTAAGTTAGCAAAATGATGGAGAAGATGAAGAAGAAAGTCTGTATAGTTAGAATTGCATATATTTCCCTCGTGGGGAGTTTCTATTTTATACTTGGATTTCTCCTTGATTCTTGGAAATATAATCTTGTGATTTAGGTGATAGAATCTCTTTTTCCTTATCAAAGACCAATTCTCCTTAATTTTTGGAGAGATAATATCACGAACTTAGTGATAAAATTTGTATTTCCTTATCAAAGACTAATTCTCTCTTATTAAGCATTAATGTTTTGAGACGTACTAGATTGGGATATTGAGAGATCCATGGATAAATATCCTGTATGCGATAGGATGGCCGATTAGGGGACTCGGGACTTCAGACGGGATGTAGGTCTTTCCTGTCTGATTAGTTCCTGTATGATTTTGATGTAACAGACTATTTTGGGTCCTATTGAGGTTTGAATCAAGCAATGGGCCTGTGCAGGTGTTGGGCCTATTGAGTAGTGGGTCTTGGGCCCAAAAGCCATGGTACTCACAATGTCCCCCTTTTTTCTTGATTGGAATATCATGTTCTTCTGGGTGGGGAAAAATACTTGTGTTTCAGGGTCCATAGTATGGGAAATTTGAGGTGATTAATGAGCATATGTTTCGATGCACGTATTACCAGAAAATACTATGTTTTCAATGATGTATTTAATGCGCATTTTGGAATCTCACCCCTATATATATATGGTGGTGAATGAGCGAAATCTATGAAATTTCCAACGGATTCCTCTTCTGTTAGCTTATCCCTCTATCATGAATTCTTCTTTGGGGCAATGAAGGTGGAACAATGGTGGGTGGAGACTTTTAGAAGTCTCTGCAAGCGTTTATTAAACATGGATATTGTGTTTAGGTAAATGCGTCACGTGATGACCCTTACCCGCCAATTATCCTAGATAGAGCTCTTATGCCTATGATAGCCCTCTTGTTGCCGCCACCCAACCTTCGAAAAGCCAAGCCCGGACTCGGGGATGCACGGTCCCTCACTGTTTTTTTTTTTGAATCATTTCGAATAATCCAAATATAATTACTTTTCCAAACACATTTCAAATACTCAATGAAAATATATATACGTAAATACCACTTTAACATAAAGGGGACCCATCATTTGATCACAAAATTCTTTTTTTTTTTTATTCGATGTGGCATTTCATGCCCATTTGGTCCATTTCCCACCTTTATACAATGCGACATTATTAGCGGTTTTCAATATCAAAATATTTACAAACATAATCGAGTTTAATTTTCATAATTATTAATTTTGTACAAAATGAGTCGAATAATTTCATGTATGCATGTGACGGAACTTTACTTATCATCCGTGTGACTTTGATGATGACCTTGATTCTGATCTAAGTATTATTATCTGTTCACTCGGTATAACGCGTGGTAAAAGCAATGTGCTAAACATTTTCATACTTAGTGGTTCTACCATAAGCCTCTATTATTGAGGTTTAAGTCAAATGTGCATTTCTAAACCATGCTTTTGAATCACTGGATAGTCATTGTGAAATACAATACATATATTTATTTCATATACATTCCATTTCGTTCATTGATGTTTAAAATATGCACTTTCATATGCAATAAATCATTCAAAACACAAATCATGCATTTCACAAATATTCTTATCATTTTATGTGGCAATTTAGCCAATGTTTTTCGATTACGTGGGATAATGGAGTCTTGACATCACTTTAAGACTGGCAGTATAAAACCTTTTGTTTATAACCGATACGGTCAGTTGCCAGTGTATTTAGTTATTAAAGTAATTATAGACACCCTCTGAATCTTGTCCCTTTGGGTTATGGATCAGAGTGACACATCATTACGTTTGTTGTGATCTGTAATTTATTTTATTGGTATGCCAAATCTATCCTTAACTTCGAATTTAACGGTAACACATTCTATTAAGAGGCGTTCAAATCATTCATAGCAAATACAATATAAGTATATACATCTATATACAAATAATTCATTTTTAAATACTCATGAAATTTTCATATAATCATTTTTGCATTAGTGTCTCAAATCAATTAAAACACTTCAATATCACAGTTTATTAAAAAATCATTTCAATAATAGAACAATATTCTATGCCTTCAGAAATAAAAGAGATTGAATGGAGAACAAACTCAAAATGAAATAAAGAAGTTGAAGAATAAACCAAAAAGCTTGTTGCACTTGATTCCAATCCTCGGAATCTCGATCAATTCGGGCTTTGCTCTTCGTCAACCCCTATTCAAATACAATTAACAATCATCGATTAGCTTATTTAGGTTTCTAGTTGATTTGTTTTCTGGCTCCTACCTTCACTTGGAAATTTTTTAAGAACTAATAGTCATATTTGACCAAACTTCCTTCAGTCATTATTCCTCTATAAATCTATTTTATTCAATTGAAAATAATCAATTCAGACATCGAAGCTCTGATGTGTCCCTAAATATCCGGGACTATTCTATTTTCAACATGAGCTTGAGAATTTGCCCTAAAAATAAGGCTCCCTTGAGCCAATTTACAGGTATAATAAATTTAAATTTGGATATATATTTTAGGAAAATTTAGTATCCCACAGAAGTCTGTTTGCAGAAATTTTGAATAACTCAATTTGGATGAGTGAAGGCTCAACTTATGGCGTAATCACAAAATTGTTGAAACACAGCGTATCGAAGCGCAGACGAGAGAATGACCGAAAACATAGCCTGGCTTTGTGAATTTTGGGTCTAATGGGGTTCAAATTTGGATACACTTATTTTAAAGAGATTTGTTCACCTAGAAGTTTAGTTTACCCATAAATTTGAATCACTTAATTTATATGAGTGGTGGCCAAAACGAAAACATGGGTTTTGAAAACTTTTGACAGCATCTCCTCTAAAAACCCAATATTTCCTTTATACAAAAATTCCTCAACACAAATCCAAACAACGATATAACAATTTAGAGCAACCCTCAAAACTGAAATAAACAATCATCATCATTTTTATACCAACTTAGGGTTCTTTCTAAACCCAAACACAACATTAAGGAAAGTTAGGGTTTGATTCCTTACCTTTAAATCTTTGATTCTTTAACACCAATCATCATTCTTCCTCTTGATCACGTAATCTTGATTCTTAGGCAAAGCCTAATCTTCACCTTAACCTCCAAAAATACCCTAGAATTTTTATAATATTTATTATATATTAGGGTATAAATTGAGCAAACTTGGGTTTTTCAGGAAAATAAATAAATTAAATTAAAAGTGATGATATGTGAGCATATGATTAATATTATATACTAAAATGAAATTAGTTGAAACAGATATACCCCAGTGAAAAAGGGCAAAAAATTGGAATTTTGTAAAATGAGGACCTAAGGGTCAAATTGAGGAAATGTTTTATGTGTTTAGTACAAATAGAAATTGATATATGTGCTTTAAGGTAAATTGAGGCAACTTAAATCCAAAAATGGGTTTTTGATGTGTCAAACATGGCCTTAGGAGAAATGAGTGATATTATACCACATTTGGTCTTAGAAGGCTCATTTGAGCCAAAAACGTTTTGGAGACAAGAGAGAGAGAGAAGAGCTAGGGTTTGGAAATAGTTGGAGATTGGTGCGAATCTCCCCATGTTTGTGCAAGATTTTGCAAAATTGTTGAAGAAGAAGGCTAGGGCTTCAAAGGATAAGAGATTTCAAGGTAAGAACCAAACCCTAGATTTCTTAAAATGATGTTTGGGTTAGAAAAACCCTAATCCATCCATGGGTTTTGCTCATGAATGGTTTAGGAGGATATTAGAATGACTTTGGGAGTGATTTCTAGAGTTTCATTTGGATTTTGGGGTGATTTTTGGAGAAAAACGCAAAAAGGAGAAATTGGAAAATCTAGCATTTTCGGGTTCCTAAGCCGCAGCGTAGGGAACCACGCCGGAGAAAGTGGGAATTGCCCTCAGCCAGCGATTGAAATGCGAGTGCCAAATGACACCTTAAGTGCGCTCTGACATGCGCGCGTTGCTACCTTTGCGGCGTAAACAACACATTCCACAGTGAACATATTTCGGAATCTTGTTTTCGAACACCATGTATTCGTACACTGATAGTTTAAGGACCCTAATAAATGATTAATGTGGGTTCAAATAAGGATAAAACGAAATGAAAAACGTACCGTACCTCGTCGCCTCGACGAAGCTTCGCTTCGCCTCAGCGAGTTCGTCTTTGGGCAGACTTAATGTCTTAACCCAAAACCGTTAACGAAGATAAATTTGTAAAAATGTTTAATAATTGTTTATCCACTAAGAGTGGCGTAATGTTTATTGACTAGGGACAGGTGAGGATCACCTAACCTAGGACCGAGATCGAAAGGAAGGAAGCTTGAGGCAGCGGCCCCGGTTTGTTCAACGACCCTCTATCCTTATTTCAAGTGTTTTGGTAGTATACCAAATAAATTAGAAAATGATTATATGGAATGAGTATATCTTTATGAAATGATATTCTGAAAGTGCGTATGGATTTTGAAAATGTGATATTTGAAATGTTTGGCGATTAATTGCATGTGAGTGATTAATCGGGTGTAAGCCAATTAGTCAATTCTTGATATCTTGAATTGAATCAATATATCAAATGATAACATATTAGGATTCACCAGCTGAATCCATCATGAGGCAACCAGGGGTAATGCAATGTGCAGCGTGCGCGTCGTGATCGCGATAGTGTATGGCATTGAAGAAATGTCCCACTTGGCAGGATGCATCAATCGGCATCCGTCATGATGTCGTATGACATTTAAATACCATATGTCGGGGTGCACCAATCGGTATCCGACATGATGGGAGACTGAAATTGTGAAATGTGTAAGCATATTACCGATTGATAAAAGGGCTTGAGGATTCACGACGAATCGGAGTCATGAATGTAATTTATATAGGCAAAGTGAGATAACAAACTTTGATCGGTGAAAATAGGATTTGTAAACTAAATACGTCCTCAAGTATATGTTTTTTGGATCTCATGATTTGTTACGCAATGGAATTGCATATTTTGATATGATCAATGATTTGTAAAGTGAAAGCATGTAGAAATGAATAAGCATGGAGTATAGTTTGATATAAAAGGCATGATTTTATGATATTACATGTCATGTTAAAGCGAAGAATGGAATATAAGCTTGTATAGAACCACTAAGCATGAAAATGCTTAGCGTGTACTTTTTATCTATGCGCAGGTTTCGAGTAATCAAGAAAAAATGCAAGATCAAGAAGCGCAAAGTCTTAGAGAAAGTTGTGGCATATAAGTATATACCATGTCATATGCATATCATTTTTTTTTAAGTGTGACCTTTTGTGAACTAAAGAGTTAAACTCTGAATTATTATTTTGCATGTCATTTTGTAAAGGCATGATACACCATTTTGTAAACGAATTGTATAAGAGTAAATGTTTAGGGGCCTACCATTTGAAAATGCTTCCGCATAATTGAAAACCTTAAAACGAAAAGACATAAATAAAATGTTTTGATAAGATAAATGAAAACGGTCGATGGCCGGGCTCTAGTTCGGATCATGTTGAATTAGGGTAGGATTAGTCGTGACATTTTATAAAATAAAATTTAATAAAAAGGTAAATAAAAATAATTAAACGAGCATCTCGAAACCAATTCGGATCCGCCAATCGGGTCGGACCGGGAAGGGGTGCTACACTTCCTCCCTATCTCACAACCGAAAAAGTTCTAGCACTTTCTCTCCCCTTCTTTTTCCAAATGTGCAAAATGTATCTCAAAGACCAATATTTGGTCTTTAATCAAAATCCTGCACTAAGCCTTGTTTGGCTACACTAATTCCATTTTCTCATTTTTCTCTTCAAACTTGTGTTTCAATTTCATTTCCCCTTCATTTCATTTCATTTTATACTTTGGCACCTACATTACTCAATTATGATGCTTAGGTCCTCATTTGAAATTTTTACCAAATTTATTTGGCTCCTGTAAAATTTTCGGGTTTTTTTTTATCATTTTTTGTTTTTAGCCATTTAAACTCCGGAAAAAATATAATTTAATTTATTTTACACCTTGAATATGTTATAAAACTGTTAAGGTAATTTCAGGGCGTTACAATGCCAACATCACCTTTTTAGAGCTCTTTATTGGGCCTTGCATAGGTCAGCCGGAGGTCATGGACGAGGGGCTTGATTATGCTACTACCCTTCTTTCAGAGTTCTGTGTTGGGGCTGGGTGCCCCCCTGTGTTTGCGCCTTCTAGGGTTGCGGTAGCCGAGGTGTAAGACTAAGAGGAAGGGAGATTTCAAGCAGGATAATGTAGATTCTTCTTTGTCTTTGGTTTTCCCTTCCTTTTCCTCTTATTTTCCTTTTTCATCTCTTCCTTTTAAATTCTCTTTTTTTGCTGTAATCGATGCAGTAGTTTACGGATATTCTTGTAATGGATCCACCAAGGTTGCTTGGATATGTTTGTCTTGGTTTTAATGTAACTATTGACACATTTTGGCATATTTTAATGAGATTGGGTTTTTGAGCATACTGATGCATCGAGTTTTCTATTTCCCATTCTTTCTTCATATCCCGGCTATAGGAGCTAATTGTTTGAAGTTGGCTCCTAAGAAGCCTCTATTGATTTTCAGAGATGAGTTTTCATCTTTCCCAAACAGGTTGATGGCCCAGGCTCTTCTTGGTTATGAGCTCGAGCCATTTTTTGATAAAAACAGCCCGAGGGCCACAGTTAAACGGATCTAGGTCAGGGCTTATTTGTTTTTAGTACCTAAAGGTGAAACGTTTCTTTTTTTTTTTTTTTTGAAGATACTAAGCGTTGGGGGGAAGGAGCCGTCTACGATATTGTATGTGAGTTGATCCATTGGCGCATTTAATGCACTTGCATATGTCTTACCCTATATAAGAGTAGGGGTCCGGAAGTCAACTTCTTTGCTTATGCTCATAAATCTTTTGCTTGAAAGCCCTCTCCATTTCTGCACCACTCCTGAAGTTTTAGGCGAAGAGCCATTTGGAGAATCCTAATCATTTTTTATCTCCTAGTTGGTTTTACTTTGCTTTCGATTTTGTTTGTGTGGGTTGTCTGGTTGTTGGTTGCTTTGCTTTGTTAACTTGCGTTTTTCAATCGCCGGTAGGTTTCCGGAGATGGAATTGCACGTGGGGTTTTGGGATGCACCTAAGCCTGGGGGCATCCTAATAGGCTTTGTAAAACTTGAAGTTTTGAGTCGGCTATCACTTTGGTAGGATGTGTGAGTTGATGCCACTATTTTCTTTTTTTCGATGCGCTTGCGGAATGATGAGAGGAGTCAAGGGACTTCCACTGAGTCGGGTTGGTGTAGGAGAGGAATGACGGGAGCTGCCTTTTGCAGTTGAGGTCCTTATGCCAAATTCCTGATAGCATTAGTTTAGAATTGTCAAACGATCTGGCTGCCTTAATTGTAGGAGCCGGTGGCGGTTGTCTACTTTACAGGAGTAGTTCGGCAGGCCCGGACCCGCTTCCCCGTTTCCATCATTGGTGAAGCCGGTTTTCTACATGTCTCGGGCACCTCCTGGCTTATTCAATGCGACGCTATTCGATTTTGATGGGTTGTAGTGTGCTACAAATCATCTTCTGCGGTGGATATCTCGCTGGTGATTGTTTTGTTATAATGGCTTGGGTTGGGGCCAGGTTTGAGTGTCCATACATAGTCCCAGGGCTTCAATTAGTAACCTGTCTCACGACTCTCCCAGGCGAGGCCCGAAAGAGGGTTGTCCTTGTTAGGGGCCCTTGGTATGAGACGCCTAGCTCTCTCAGGCTTCCTTTTGATGTGAATCAGTCCCTGGTGTTCCCAGGTTTGTTTTAGCTAGGTTGCAACTCAAGCTCTGCTATGTGGATTACATACAGACGTACCTCTGTTTTCTTAATGTCATTCAGACAAGCACAGGTGAGGCTAGCTAGTAAATTGGATTGAGAAGGCTGGCTTAGAGAACATTAGGCGATTTCTTGAGATAACGGAGGTAGAGCGCAACCATGAGCTTTTGCTGACAGTGAGGAATTTACGAGAGTTGGGCGATAGCTCTTTCCCTTATATTATCCCCATCGTTCCCCACTCATTTCCTATTGAGGTTATTGAGTGGGAGCATTTCGTTCTTACCGATCTCCTCAAGTTGGTCCTAGGCAGATCCTCTCAAGAGATTTCTACTCAGGAGGGCCAAACGGAGGCCGGTACGAGGACCTTAGTAAGATCTACCCATGTTACCCAGTTGCAGAGTCCATGACCTACCCCTCGACCAACAAAGAAGAGAGAGACGCGCAGCAATCAAAGACAGTCAGTGCATGTTAGAAGGTTTCATAGATTGGACGAGAGTAGTCGACAGTGAGTCCGCCGAGGAGGATGAAATGTTTAGCCTTGCCCTCGGGTTTGCTGCACGGATATGTAAACAGTCTACACCCTAGAGGGTGAGGCCTCCTCCAGTTCTGGAGAGAAGCGACCTAGGCGGTCTCCGATGAGGGGGCTCAGAAGGACTGGGCCATAGTCTCGGTGGAATCCCCGGATCTAGCTTCGATGACTGGCAGAAGGCCTTGGGGTTGCCTTACTTGAGGACTAATACACCTATGGTGGAGGGGGTTCCGACTACGAGCCCTCCAAATGTTGAAGAGGTTGGAATGGGTGCCCCATCGAGGGGGTGGTTACGCTCCGGCACACCCGCCTAGAATCTCATGGTGTGGCCGGACCAAGCAGAAAGCAGTGCACGGCAGATCTTTGGTAGCGCGTATGGTCCACCACTAGGAGGGTTATCCCTCGTAGCGAATATGGTGGTTTGGGGATCTCAAGGCCATCTTTGAAATTGTCCCTGCCCAGGTCCCTCAACTAAGAGGAATCTCCGGTTACACACATGCGTCGTGACCTTTATCCGAATTACTTCCAGATACCCGTGGCAGCCCGCTCAGAGCAATATACTATTTTGATTCCTGTTTATATGGATAAAGAGGCCTTCCCGCCTATGGCCGATGATGGGATGTTCATCCACAACAACAACTTCCACCGATCGGCTGAACTGGTAAGTGCTGATTTTTAGCACGTGACTACCATTTTTGTGTAGTAATTTTCTTCTAACTCCTGTTCTTTTTTGGTATAGCGGCCATGGGATATGGCTCGTCGTCGAGTTTCGGAGTTCTACTTAAGATGGCCTTGAGCTTCTGACTTTATGTCTAGTCGGCCGCTTAGCATCATCGACTTTGAGCGCTTCGTGGCGGAATCTTACGCAGAGCATTGGGAAAGAGGGCCAAGATAGGCGCGATAAGCGTTATTCGGAGTAGGGAAAGAAACGAGGCCCAGCCCGAAGCGAGGCGACGATTGGTACTCACGGGAGATGCAAAGCTAGTAGAAGTTGATCTGACTAAGGCTCTAAAGTCTTTGGTAGCTACAGAGGAAGGCGGGCGCAGGTCAGAGGTTGAGATCGCTCGCTTATAGATTTAGCTCACCCGCATAGAGGCTGAGCGAACGTCGCTTTTGCTGGAGCTTGAGGCTTCCAAAGGTGAGGTGTCTTCCCTTCAAGCCCCAAGCAGGCAAGGATAAGGAAGACATGGTGAAAGACCACTAGGGATCTCTAGAGCTAATCTTTGCTTATGGCTATGGGTGCTGCGCGTTCAAGAACAACATATGTGGGGACTAACCAGAGATCCCGGATGCATGCGGCACCTTAGCCCTTCCTCTATAATTTTTGTCGACTAGGTGCCCCTCGCCCCCAGCCGTCAAGGCCAAAGGCATGATAGATCAAGGCGGGAGGCTCTAAAAGGGAGGGAGTCTTGTTGATATAAGGGAATAGGGCTTTCTTTCATATGTTAGCTTCGACTATTTTAGGAAAATTTTCAAATGGCGCTATTTGGCCAATAATACATATATACTTTATTTGTAATCTCTGGCGACACTTAGCGTATTTTAATGAGATTTGAAAATGTCAACAAGGCATGAGTCATGTTTGTCAAAAATTCCAATAGGACATCAACCATGTCTAGAGAATGCTATCCGAACAACAATTATATCTGGACTTTTAGATGTCAGCCGGACAACCACCGTATCTGGACTTTTAGATGCCAGCTGGACAACAACCGCGTCTGGATTTTTAGATGCTAACTGGATAACAACCGTATTTGGAATTTTAGATGTTAGCCGGACAACAACCGTGTTTGGACTTTTAGATTTTAGTCGGACAACAACCGTATCTAAACTTTTAGATGCTAGTCGAACAACAACCGTATCTAGACTTTTTAGAGAGAAGTAATTGTAGGCTTTAAGAGGAAATGTGTAAAGGATAATCTTTTATTGATGATAATTTCCTCGAAGAATACACTGCGATAATATGTAAGGTGCATAGCATTCCATTCACAGAACCGATGATGCGTATGGCCTACTCAACACGTAGGCAGGTGTCGCCTCAAACACGAGTGTATGGTCGCTCAGTTGGGTTGAAATTTCCCGTCCGTTTGGTTAGCCGTGTTTTCAAAAACCCTTCTTAGAACTAATTCCCCAGCTTTGAATGTACGCAGATTTACACGCCGGTTGTGCAAGCTTGTCAACCTCTGCTAGTATGATGTTATGCGCACTGCTGCCGCCTCTCGAAGTTTTTCAGACGTGTCCAAGTCTTTGGGGTTATGGCTTCAGTGTTTGTTTCCTCAAGAATTTCCGTTCGAATGGTGGGTATCTCAATTTCCTTGGGGATGACAGCCTTCATCTCGTATGTGAGGGCGAATGGTGATTCCCTCGTTGGCTTCTGGCTGGTTGTCTTATAGGCCCATAACACTCCTAGTAGCTCTTCTACCCACTTTGTAAGCGTTTTTTCAAAGCTGACAGGAATGTTTTGTTAGACGCTTTTGCCTAGCCGTTGCTTTATGGGTACTGCAGGGTGGAGTATAGGTTTTCGATTTTCAATTTGTTGCAGAAGTTCCTATATACCCGGCTATTGAACTATGGCCCATTGTCCGTTACAATTGATTGGGGTATCCTAAACCTGCACATAATATTTTTCCATATAAACTAAACGACTTCCTTGTCTTTGATCGATGCAAAGGCTTTGGCCTCTATCCATTTGCTGAAGTAGTCGGTGGTAACTAGCTACAGTTTCTTCTGAGCCGGGGCGATAGGTAATGGCCCAACTATGTCAATACCCCACTGAGTGAAGGGTTAGAGGCTTGTTATGGTTGTTGTCGCCCAGGCCAGGCATTTTTTGAGACCCGGGGCATGTCGGCGGCGTCACGCTTCACAACATGAGCGGCGGCGATCCGCCGCATGGTTTGCTAATAGTAGCTTTGGGTATGAGCTCTATGTGCCAATGTCTTGCAGCTTAGATGATTTCTGCATATCCCATCGTGGCGTTCTGCCAATATGTACTGTCCCTATTGTTGAGTGAGGCATTTAAGATAGGGCCCACCTAGGGACCATTTATATAACTTATCGTTAATGAGGGAGAACCGAGCTGCCTAGACTTGGATCTTGTAGGCTTCAGCTCTGTTATCCAGTAGTTTCCCCGAACTTAAATAGCAGGCTACTGGAGTCATCTAAGAAGGACATGTTTCATCTATTTCATTTACCCGGTTGGTAGTGATCGACGACTTTGGCTAATAGTATATGGGGAGGAGCACTGTTTCCTTTATTGGTAGGGACATAGCTACGGTAGCTAAAGTGTCCGCCTTTTCATTAGAGCTTCTCGGGACATGCTCCAACCACCAAGCCACAAAACTTCCCAACTGTAGATTGATTAAACTCACATACTTGGTCATACGCTGGACTCTTGTTTCATATTCTCCGTTTACCTACCCTACCACCAATTGAGAGTTGCTTTTTATGATTATTTTTTCTAAGGACACGGAGATTAAGAGATCGAGTTCGGCTATGATTGCTTCATATTCAGCTTCATAGTTAGAAGCGAGAAAATTCAAATGTATGGCTTGCTCCATGACTTCTCCGGTTAGGGCTTTAAGTTACAACCCCAGGCCGGCTCCCGTCTATCGTGAAATTCCATCAACATTCTGAGTCCACCAGCCGGAGTTGTCTAGTTCCATTTCTTATTGAGGAATTTATGCTAAGAAGTCAGCTAGTACCTGTCCCTTCAAAGCCAGGCGGGGTTTAAATTGAATGCCGAACTCACTTAATTCGATTGCCCACTGAGCCATTCGCCTTGATAGGCCGGGCTTATGTATAGTGCTTCTTAGAGGAAGGTTGGTGAGTACAGTAATAGGGTTAGCTTGGAAGTAGGGGCGAGTTTTTTAGCGGCTACCTTAAGGGCCAATGTCGCCTGCTCGAGACGGGTATATCGGGTTTTTGCCTCGGATAGGGACTTGCTTATAAAGATTATGTGCTTTTGCTGCTGGTGCTTGTCTTCTTTGAATAAAGTTGCATTTACTGAAACATAAAAAACAACTATGTAAAGATAGAGCATTTCACCTGTCTTGGGGCTAGCTAGAATTGGCGGTTTGGTGAGATCTTTGCTGGTGTTATAAGGCCTGAGTCGCATTTTTATCAGCCGGTTGTAGCCCCTTTACAGTGGTAAGCGGCTTGTCCCGGTCTGTAAAATGAGAGATGAATCGCCCTAAGGCTACCAACCGACCAGTCAATTGCTATACTCCTTTTCTGGTGGTAGAAGTCTGAGATTCCATAATGGCCCTGAGTTGAATAGGATTGGCCTCAATCCCCCTCTACGTCACCATGAAGCCCAGAATTTACCTAAACGAACTCCAAACGCACACTTTAGGGGATTGAGTTTCATAACGTGCGTAGCAGCTCAAAAGTTTCTTACAAGTGCTTCGTATGATCGAGGCGTTCTTTGGTTTTGACAAGCATATATTCAATATAGACTTCCATTGTCTTGCCAATCATTGGCCGAAATATCTTGGTCACCAGTTTCTAATAGGTCGCCCCGGCGTTCTTCAAACCAAAGGGCATCACGTTATAGCAATATAGCCCGTGTGGTGTAATGAAGGTCGTTTTCTCTGCATCAAGCCGGTGCATTGGAATCTGGTGATAGCTGGAGAAGGCGTTTAGAAATAATAGCATCATATGCTCGGCAGAGACATTAATGATCTAATACATTCGTGGCAAGGGAAAGTTGTCTTTTGGGCATGCTTCATTGAGGTCCATGTAGTCCATGCATACCCGCCATTTACCGCCCTTCTTCGGGATGACCACTACATTTGCAAGCCATTCAGGATACTTCACATCTCTGATAAAACCTGCACTTAGTAAATTGTCTACCTCTGTTTGAATAATTTGATGGCGATTTGGGTGGAAGCGCCTTATCTTCTGCCTAACAGGCTTTACCGTGCCAATAATGTTAGTTATGAGAGGCCAACATTGGGTTGATCCCGGGCATGTTTGAGTGACTCTAAGCGAATACATCTACGTTCCCCAACAATACGCATCGTAGCTCTTCTTTTTCTTCGTTGGATAACAGGGTGTTGACATATGAGAATTTCTTCGGCCCGTCCAAAGCTACTATCTCTAGAGGATCCACAGCTAACCGATCATTTTCTTCCACCCTTACTTGGGCGGCGAGCTGTGGTTGCTACGCGGGAATGTGATTCCCAAGGGGAAGACCATCTAAACCCTTTTCCTCTCTCTGTTCCCGTATGGATAATTAGTAGCATTACCTTGTGGCCCGATTAGCGCTTAGAAGATCGGCACCACTGCATTGGTTAAATAACACCATTTGATGATGATGATATGTTGAAGGATGACCTTCATTAGTGCAACCAAGCCTACCTACTGTAATTTAATATTCCCGGTCTTCGACAACTAAGAATAAAACCGGCGGTGGTAGTACCTTGTAAAGGAAGTGTGATATCTCCCATTGTCGTGGTCGTTGCGCAGCACAGAGCCGAGAGGAGAGTTCGTCAGGCTGAATTCAACATTTGTGGGAAGCTTCATGCAGTTGGGCGGGCGGTTCTGCCAGAGATTTGTGGTGCTGCCAGGGTCTACCAGCACCCTGTGCACATCGAAACCGTTAATACAAAGGGTGAGTACAAGTGCATCATAATGGGGCATAATGACCCTATTCTGGTTTATTGGGGGAAAAGATATAGGGTCGTCTATAGGCTTAGTCTCTTCATGGCTACCGCTTGTGTGGACAGCGTTTACCCGGGCTTTGATCGTGGCTTCTCTCAGGAGCTTCTTTTGTTTGCGTTTTGATTGGTACTGATAGTCAAGCGGCCCTCCCAGTATATAGTTTATGGCATGCTGGGTCGGGGCTGATGCTGACCTCGCTGTTGTGATTCTTCTTGTTGGCAGGTCTGATTGCTTCCTCATGATCCGGCTATACGATATATCAACTTCCTCGCTAATCGGAGTCTTTTGTACCATGAAGACTTTTTAGGCTCCTGCTAGTCTCATGCCCATGATCTCTGTGATAATCGCATCGATGTAGGCAGTTTATACGAGAAGATAAAATGCGGATTAGGCGTAGGCCATTTGAAATGTGATGCGAATGAGAGGCGTGACCTCTCATAGGTGATATTCACGGAGAGTGAATTGAGGGCTCCTCTTCTTGTAGTTGGTCTTGGGTTGCTTCGGTTTTGTCACGCGCCCGGGCTCAGTGGCTTCTTCCCCTCCGGCTTACTGTTTCCAGCCTGCTTGCGTGTGATCATGACAGTTTGAGTCACTGCATAGATGTTATCTTCCAAGGTTGAATATCTATCTGCCAGTCTGTATAATTCTTCCATTGTAGTTGGCGGGTCTAAAGACAATGAGTGGAAGAACGGAGTAGACTACGCGAAGCTCACCGAAGTTCTAAAGGTTTCACGCCCATCTTTATAAACTTACACTGTAGATGACTTTGCAGATCTGAAGTGAAGTCTCGTGCAAATAACATGTCATTGGGGACTTGAATCGTTGTTGTATCTCGGTATAGGCGCAAACCCTATTCAGCCCGGGAGTAAACCGGTGCATGAGTCGACATACACGTAGGTAAAGTAAATGCATTATCGGGCTCTTCGTTTGGCTGATTATGATCTCGACCCGTTGCCGAAGGAACGTACTACTATTAGAATTGCTGAATGCAGGGCGATGTGAGTGTCTCTTGTGCGATCTATCCTTGTTGCTTTTTACTGGGGAGAGATTTGGCAAGCTGCCTGAGAATAACTCATCTTCTGCCGGGATATCTACGTCTTCAAGGACGATGGGCTTCTTTCCTTTATCACGAACGATTGAATGTTTTGCTTGACCTTACACGTCTCTTTTGTTATTGAGACATATATGATGTTTTTTACATCAAACCATTTTGATGTTTAATCTATCTGCAACTTGAAACTTTCTTAATTGAATATATTTTGTATAGTTTTAAAAATAAATTTTATTCATAATACTTTATTTTAATTATTTTTATATATTAGGATTATTGTTCTAGAAGATAAATCTAAAAAAATTGTGAAAATTTTCCTGAGAATATTATTCAATAAAAAAAAATTGAGTTTTTTGGGGTCATCGCTAGAGGGAACGTCATAGTTAGCTCCTCCCCAAGCATCGAAACCATGAGTTGACGGGCTAAAATCTGCTCTCATCATTTGTTAGACGGGAAGCGAGCACGGCCAAGAACCAGCTAAATAGCAACTGTAGACAGACGGTGTAGGCAGCTCTCGCTTGTCAGCGATTTCTCTCATGACCATCGTCACCGCTGCCTATGACCGCTAATGACGGCCGTGCCCTGAGTCTCCACACAGGTCACAGAGTAGCGCACTTGAGTGCCTGTCAGGATATCAACCACCTATAACCCTTGCCAGTTGTTACGATTGGCTACAGTTAACCCCTTGGGGCTACCTGCCAGGCAACATCAGTCGCCCAACCGGACTGCAAACCTGTAGGCACCTATTGAAAAGCCATAAAACAACGAGCTTGAATTGATAGAAGTCAACCCAGGCAACGCCTCCCAACCGCCTGACAAGCGGGCCCCCTCGGCAGGAGCAATCATGCGCCAACATAGCCTTTTAGGAACAAATCACGTACCTACACGTGGGCGTCAAAACTCTCTATAAGGGGAACCAGGGAATAGAAAAAAGGAGAGACAAAAAATTACTAAGAGGATCCTTGTAAAGTCGGACACACGGGAAATCCCTCCCTATTTAACAGATCTTCAATCGCTACTTAAGATATTCTTTTTTTTTTTTTAAGTCATATGACATATTTTAGGTACATATTTATCCCTTACAAAATTATATATCTTATAGAATTTTAGAGGTTTGCATACTATTAGTAAATGAGTTCTATTTTAGCAAATATGTAAAAAAAATTTAAAAGAACATTCTTAAGAACCATTTATCAAAGCCTTAAACGTTGTTCAATAATTATTTTTAAAAATGGTTTCCATTTTTAGAAAAATAAAAAACATATGTTTGAAAACTAATCTGTTTTGTCCTTAGTATAAATTGTTTTTTAGAAGCTTGCCTTAAAGGTTGAGCGGCTCTAGGTCCGAGGATATCTAATAAATATAAAAAAAATTTAAAAAAAAAAGAAAATTAATTTTTAATTGTTTTCATTTATTTTTAAATATCTATTTTCAAAGACAAAATATCTCGTCTGCTGTAACTAGTGTTTTTTCTCTTGCCCTTGACGAGCATTGGAACACGCTTTGTTTTTTGCAGGTGGTAAATAAGGCCTCTGGTCGAGGTCCCAAATCAGAATACGCTCCGACATAGACGAAGTTACAAATAGGTACAAAAAGAAGTCTTTAACAGAATGAGGGGGGAATTGGAAGCGACTTAGAAATGGGTCCTAGTAGGTCGTTGCCTCACAGATAGGACTGTAAACAACTTGGCTATGAAGAGTACGTTGGCTGCAGTTTGGAAACAGGTTAAAGGGATGCATTTAGAGGTCTTGAACCCAAACCTGTTTCTCTTATACTTTTTTCATGAGCTAGACATGCAGAGAATCATGAAGGGAGGACCGTGGACGTTCAACAAGGCATCTTCTCATCACAAAGAAGCTGAAGGAAGGAATGAACCCAAGCACTGTACTGCTTTCTCAGGTAGACTTTTGTGGCCGTGGACGTTCAACAAGGCATCTTCTCATCACAAATTCATGATCTACCTACCCTTAGGTTTGTGGTGGAAACGAATAGTCAAGGATATCGGCAATTTCATAGGCGGGTTACATATAAGCAAATTCCAAAAGCTTTGACGGGGAATGGAGGAAGTATGTGAGGATACATGTAAATATGGATGTCAGGAAGCCTGCAAAGAGAAAGATGAAGATAAAGAACATAGGGGAGATTGGAACAGGGTATATTTCAAATATGAGAGGCTCCCAAAGAACATAGGGGAAAATTTCTACAAAGCTTTGTTTGACGCATCTCAGAGACCTCGGGAAATGTCGTATGGTGAATCGATGAGGGCAACCAATCATTTTGAGAGAAACGTGAGGAAAAATGGCTTCGACCTTCATCGTCGAGCCTGTTCCGATTAGAGCTGCCGACAACCGAAGAGGAAAGGGGATATACTACTAGAAAGGAAAGGAAGGAGGGAGACGGAAAAGGCCAAAATCTTGGAAGAATGAACAGTTTTATGGAGAAAGGCAGTCTGTAAGAAGTAGATAAGGGCCAGCGGAATCAATGAGATGATATCAACATGGTAACAATTTGCATGAGAAAAATGATGGTCCAACATCTCCCGTCTCGTCGGTTTTTTTTTTTTTATATTAATTTTTTTAATTTTATGGAGGGCTCTGCTGTCTTAGCAATGCGAAAGGATGGTAGGAACAAGTTCCCACAGACAACTGATAAAAAAAATGTTATGATATTCTTGTTTCTCTCTAATTGTCAAAGGATTACACATGTCTCTCTATGGTTACCGACAGAGTATCTTTTACTCATTAACCCTGTCACGTGTCGTCTCCCAATTAGCTTATGGTCCATCACGGTGATGGGTTACGTAGGAGTGGATTACATGTCAATAGTCGCCCTAAGTTGTTTGACCAAGTCCGCTTATCCGTTGGAGACTAGGTTTTGCAACTCTACATGCTTCGATCAGGCTTTCATAGTCAAGTCCAAGAAGTGCTAGGTGATATGGATGGCAAACAACTCGGATTATTTCTCCCATAAAGCTCGATACATATAAGTTTGGAGTTCCACCCGATGCAATGGCCTTTCCACGCTGAGCTTTTGTCTGTGGTTTCATTATGTTGGGCCCCATGTGACTTATTTAGACTTTGACTTATCCCATTTCAATGACTAATTGCAATCAAAAACACTAATTGCAATAAAAAACACTAACTCCCTTAGAATCTATTTTTAATTAAGTTGATTTAATATCTCATGCAAGGAGCCAAATCCTCCGATCTAATATCTTATGATATTAAAATGAGACAAAACTCAAATCCTCATAGCCTAGCTATTATTCATTATATAAATTTGTAAAACCTAAGACAAATCGATTTTTTTTTTAAAAAAGGGCAAAACAGTAAATTGTCGAAATAGTTCAAGTTGAAAACCTAAAAATTATATAGATTTTGGATGATAAAATGAACTTCACCGTTATATTCGTTTTGTGAAATATAATTACCCAGACGAATTTTATCAAATTTCAAGACAGTCAGAATTTTACTTTTTTTAGGGTGACTAGCGACAGGTTCTTAGGGAAACCCAAAAGTGAGATTTCTGAGAAAATTTTAGAAGTTAGGTAATATTTTAAAGAAAGTTCATATAAGATAATTCGAACTTGAATCAAGATGAAATAAATTATTTTGGGGCAAAAATGGACCGAAACAAGAGGGACACGTGGCACGACGTGAGCCACGTGTTAAAAGTATAAAAAGGGACAAATTTGGGAAAAATATCTCCCATTTCCTGATTTTTTTTTAGCGTAGAGAGAGAAAGAGAGGAAGGTTTCCTTCGGTGATTCATGGGATTTTGTGATCGGAGTCGTGAATTAAATGCAAGTTCGTCGCGCCGATGAAATTTATCGTGGGTAGAAAATGAGGATTTCACCAAATATCCAAGGAAGAGATTTGGGAAATCAAGGGCCTCAGTTTAGGAAGTGTTTCGGACTTCTACGGTTTCTCTTAGGCTGAAAGTGGGATTAACCGTACTTTGGTTTATTCTGCCTTTTCAGTGCGAATTGGGATTGTTTTGAAATTGATTTTAGGCTAAGTTTGAGATGGTTTTTGTGCTATGTTATGGCATGTATTGTGGCTTTGATTAGGACGATTTTGTGGCCGGTTTTGTGGTTTTACGTGGGATGGGGTTATGGCTTGTTTAAAGAGTTGTTTTGGGTTAAAATTAGGTGTACAATAGCTACCCCTAATGTTCTGGTCTTATGATAAATGTTCTCGGGCACGCTATTGCGTGGCCCAGGCTTCTTAATTGCGACCCTCGATCACCTTGATTAACGTGGGTTTAGGCGCAATTGCATAGCCCCTGCACACCTCCAAACTTCCAACTTCGTACAACCATATATTTTTTGTCCAAACTCCAATTCGCACATTCTTAAACTCAATGGAAAGCTCTTTGAGTCTAAAATCTGACAATATGCTAGTGAATGACATTTGGTGCTCACATCTTTAATGAAAATTTATTTTGTGTGTGTCATTACTTGAACATAGAATGACATGTTGTATGTTGATGTTGATATATGTGCGCATAATATATTGACACGAATGAAATGAAGTATGGAAGTCATATGCAGGTGATGTGATTATCCATGACACCTGGTAAGTGATGTGGATTTTGTTGTCCATGTAACATTCATTATACATGTGGGATGACATAACATGCAATGATATATTGCATTGCATATGAACGGAGACATCACATTAAATGGGTGTGAGTGCATGGTTGATGAATTGACACTGTGTTTGGTGTTTGATTGGGTGAGCTCGATTAAATGGGACAACGTCCAACATAATTGCATGGTTGAATAAAGTGATAAAGAAAATATGTGCCGGGTATTAGCAAGCAAGGATAGAACTCCTCGTGAAATAATTCGCGGAATTATGGTCAAACATACCCCCAACATGAAAGGTCTAAAAAGTGTTTAGGTTTATGGGCTTCACTTGGTGTGACACTAAAATTCCGCTTACCCACAACAAGGCACATGGTTTTGAATATAAGATGATCATTGAGGTGTATCATCCAAAAAGCTTTTGGTTTATAAACAAATGAAATTTGTTTTGAAAATGATCATTGGATGTCATCTAGAATAACGGTTTATCACGCATGGGCTTAAGCATTGTGTGATGGAGTCGGTAAGGACTTAAATGTGATGGTGTTGGTAAGGACTCAAGGCATGGTACATGATTGAGTCTCATCTCATTTCATGACATGACATGTAGAATTCACTTAGAATTGGCATGTTCTTTATTGTAATGTTGATGTGAAATGTTGTGTGAGCATTGCATGTGCACTTAGGTGGGGAGTAGCCCTTATATGAGGTATTCTCTACTGGGCGTGACTCACCCTTTATGTGACAACATTTTAGGTGCGGGTGTACACTGGTGGACGGCGCTCAATCGAGGTCGTGATTGTGAAGAAGGTTGACATGTGGCCTTGATAAATCATTTTGTAAAAAGTGTTTGGAACAAACTAGTTCTAGCATGGGTTTTTGTATAAAAGAATTGTAATTAAATTCTTTTTGGACTATTGCCAATATAGTCGGGTTTTTAATAATGGTAAGAGAGTCGTGGACGAACACTTACAGATTGTTTTAAAGTGTAATATTCGCATATTTTCAACTTAAATATGGATGAATGGATCCCGAAAAGGAACGTATCAAGGTGGTACCGAGTAACTCGGTATCCATAAGTAATTGATACTAGTTTGGTATCAAGGCTTAGGTGTGCGATGACCTAAGGTAGTATTTCCGCAGGTTGACGGTTGGTCAACGGGACCCTTAAGTTTTAGGGCATCACAAAATTTCCCATGACTCAGTGTTTATAATATAATGACATGAACATTATCAACTTCTTTTAATTACGTGTCTAATATTTATGTGATCAATTAACATACTTTACCCATAACGAATATATGTCAAATTCCAGTAAAGAAATTGTAAGGCCCTCGATCACGCCCTACCCGACTCCATTTCCGACATTGATCCAACCGTATCCGGGAACGCGGTCCTCACTTTTCATTTCCTAATCCAAATAAATAAAAAAAATTCAATACAAATGTGAATACATTTTTAATACCAAACGCATTTCAAATACTCATTGGGTATACATAAAAATATACATTAAACATTTTTGCGGAAACTAAATCATTTTGGGATAAATCCCACATTTGTACCGTCATTTACAAAATTTATCAGAGTTTTCAATATAAAAAACATTTACAAAATAGAATCAGAATTTAACTTTCACAAGATACTTTATACAAAAAGAGTCAATTCAATTTCATGCATGCGTGTTGCGGAGTTTTACTTTTCCTCTAAATGACTTTGACGTTAGCTCCGTGCTTGTGCGGTCTTCACTCTTGTACCTATTCACTTGGTACCTGTGCGTTGATAAAAACAACACGCTGAGTATTTTCATGGTTAGTGGTTCTATACAGTTCTATTCTCTTTTCATTTCATTTTAAACCAAAACATGCATGTCATTTATAAACAATGCTTTTGTACAATTGTCAATTACCAATGCAAGATAATACGATCTATATTTATTTAATAAATCAATTACAATTCATTGTCATCTCTTAAACTATGCATTTCAGGCGTAAAGGAAAAAAAATCATTCAAAGACAAATCGTACACTTTAATCTCACACATTTCGCTTATCGAATTTAACCTATGCTTTCTAAGTGCAATGTGTGGATAACTAATCACACTCCGCCCCACCGGGGTCAGCAGGCCGGTATATATATATATATATATATATATATATATATATATATATATATATATATATATATATATATATATATCAGCTTGGTATACACTAATGATATCAGTCTCATTGGCTACTTGACGGTATGCCATGTAATAAGTACGTTTGTTCGACTCTTATTGGTATACCAATTTATCCTTAACTCAAATTCTAACGGTTAACATTATTTTAAGGGTATTAAAATCATTCAATACAATTTACAATAGTATATATATACATTTGTATGCAAATAGAATATTTTCACATTCATGCAACTTTATTATGATAATTCGTTTCACAAGAAATTGTCTCAAATCACTTAAAACAAATCATTTCAAACACAAATCAATATGCACTTTCTTGTTAATCCTTTCCAAAATTCAAATCATTTCGTAATTATTCAACATTTTAGAAGCCAGAGAGAGAGTTTGAGAACAAACCAAAATCGCGCCGAATCATGCCGCTTTAATTCCACCTTCGAATCTGCTTTAATGCGGGCTTTCCTTCTCGTCAGCCCCTATTCAAATACAATGACAATCACATATTAGTTGTTTAATCTAGGAGTTCTATTTTCAGTAGGAATTGGAATCATCTCATTTGGATAACCCAAATTCAAGTTACGACATTTCAATGCCAAACTAGTCGATATGCCCAACTCACTGGATCACCCACTATTTTTTTTTTTTATTTCTGGGGTCTTAACTCCATGGTAATGGTTCCTTCATTCATTTGAAGCTATGGTTCTAAGGTTTCTTCTCCAATTGGAATCATCCAATTTGGATCACCCAAACTCAAGTTACGACATTTTAATGCCAAACTAGTCGATATGCTCCAAATACACCGGATCACCCATCATTTTTTTTTCAATTTCTGCGCCTTAACTCCATAAATTAAGAATGGTTCCTTCACTCATTTGAAGATATGCATTATAAGGTTTTTCCAATTGAATCATCCAATTTGGGATCACCCAAATCTCGTTATTGCATTTTACATCTTAGACTAATATATTTTGAAAAACAATATGCATATAGCTCCACTCGACATTTCTGCATTTTGTGTTACAATTGCATATACGTCCTTCAAGTAAATTATTCCCCTAGAATTCCAGTTTAACTAAAATTTTTAATCACTAATTTAATGAAATAAACTCATTTTTGGCTAAACACTATAACTACATTCCAAAACAGTGGCATACCCGTGAGCCACTCGAACTCACCTTAAGCCCATATTCGAGCCTCCTTAGTGCTAATTTTCTGGTCCCTTTCTATACATTTGTAGCCCTATTCTTATGGTTCTTTAACAATTGAATCACTTCATTTGATGATTATAACTTCTAACCTATAGCCAAAACAAGAACAAGGTTTCAAAACTTTTTTCGACAAAGAACTCCTTTGAAACCCCACCACCCCTTATACAAAATTTCAAACCAATCCAAACCAATCAAAACAACCAAACACAACTTAGAGCAACCCCTAAAACTTGTTTACAACCACTACAAGCACTTTCATCTAAAAAATTTGGGGTTTTCATCAACCCAACACAATAAAAGAAAAGTTAGGGTTTTGTTTCCATACCTTTAATCTTTTGATTCTTCAATACCAAGCATCCTTCTTCATCTTGATCTCTCAAACTCTTGGTTACTTGGACAAAAATCACCAATCTCCTTTCTCCACAAACCCTAGCTCTCTCTTTCTATCTCAAAACGGAAATGCCCAAATGTGAAAATGGTTTTCTAAGACCATATTTTGGTCTTTAATCTCATTAAAAGATTAAGGCCTTGTTTGGCCTTCTCATTAAATCCACTTTTCTCATTTTTTTTCCATTTTAACACTTCATTTCACTTTCATTTTCATTTCATTTCTACTTCATTTACATTTTGGCACTGTGATTCTTCATTTATGACCCTTAGGTCCTCATTTGACATTTTACCAAATTTATTTGACTCAGAAAATTTCCCGTTGTAAATTTTTTTCACTGATTTAAATCTCTGAAAATTTATTTATTTCTTATTTTATACCCTAAACATGTTCTAAAACTGTTAGGGTGTTTTTAGGGCATTACAACTCTCCCCTCTTTAAGAAAATTTCGTCCTTGAAATTACTCATTAAAACAATGGGATATTGGATGTCAAGATAACTTTCGCTTTCCCACGTGGCTTCCTCGATCTCGTGGTTTCTCCACAACACTTTGACTAGTGGGATTCGCTTGTTCCACAATTCTTTCACTTCTCGAGCCAAGATCTCTACTGGCTTCTATTCATACGCCAAATATGGTCTAAGCTCAATCGTCTCTAAAGAGACTACATGCGATGGGTCTGACTTGTACCTCCTCAACATTGACACATGAAAAACATTATGGATCTTTTCCAACTCTGGAGGTAAGGCCAACTGTATGCCACTAGACCCACTTTTTCAATCACTTCATATGGCCCAATAAACCTAGGGCTCAACTTGCTCTTTCTCCCGAATCTCATTACCTTTTTCTAAGACAAAACTTTCAAAAACACCTTCTCACCGATCTCATAACGAACATCCTTTCTTTTCATGTCGGCATAAGACTTTTGTCTATCTATGGCCACTTTCAATCTTTCTCTAATTATTTTCACTTTTTCCTCGATTTCTCAATCAAACCTGGTTAATTATCTTCTTTCCTCGCTTTAACTCGTCCAACACAATGGTGTTCTCGCGATTTTCTCGTAGAGAGCCCTCGTAAGGCACCATTCCAATAGTTCGACCGTAAGCTATTGTTATACACAAATCTCAACTAGAGGAATGTGTCTATCCCAACCACCTCATAGTCAATCACACAACTTCTCGCTGATATCTTCCAACAATCTTAGATCACTCTCCGATCATTCCATCCATCCGCGGTGGAATGTCAGGTGGCCGAAATTCGCTTGAGGCCCGGGAAGCCTATTGCAATTTTCCCCAAAATCTCGAGGTGAACCTCAGATCTCTATCTGAAATGATGGATATTGGAATCCCATGTAACCGAACTATTTCACTTATGTACAGCTTTTCCAGCTAGTCAAGTGAATAATCGGTTCTCACTGGTAGGAAGTGAGCTGACATAGTCAATTGGTCCCATTTCCTGTCAATGGTAACCCAACCACAAAATCCATGGTGATTTTGTCCCATTTCCACTCAGGTATTCTAATAGGCTGCAACAATCCCGAAGGAACTTGGTGCTCTACCTTCACTTTTTGACATACCATACACTTGGTCACAAATTTTGATACATCTCTTTTCATTCTGAACCACCAGTACGAAACCTTAAATCTTGATACATCTTTGTGCTACTGGATGTATAGTAAAAGATCTACTGTGTGCCTCTTCTATAATGGCTTTCTTCAATTCACTATCATTAGTTACATAAACCCGATCTTTATAATAAAAGGATCCATTTTCCTTCACGGAAAACTCGGTTCCTTTTCCCTCTCCAATCTAAGTCACTATAGCAAAAATTTTCTCATCATTCTTTTGTGCCTTTAGCACTCGATTCAACAAATCCGGTCTAGCTATTAACTCTGCCACTATTTCACCGTTGTTTGTCAATGACAAGTGAGCATTCAATGCTCGTAGCATTTGCACTAACTTTCTACTCAATGCATTTGCCACTACATTGGCCTTTCCGGGGTGATGATCAATCATGCAATCATAATCTTTAATCAATTCTATCCATCTACGCCAGTTTTAGTTAAGCTCGCCAGGGAGGGCAAATACTTAAGACTCTGTGGATCGTGTGTATGAAACACTCTTTCCTCAGACAGATAATGTCTCCATATTTTCAATCGCAAATACACAGCGATCAATTCCATATCATGCGTAGGTAATTCTTTTCTACGCTATTCAACTCCGCTCACATAAGCTACCACTTTACCCTCTTCATAAGCAAGGACGCATCCAGTCCATCGAACGACGCAAAAGACGCTAAAAATCACATATTCCCATCGTAGGGCCTACTGAAAAAGAATCGCAGGTCTCTGCTAAGAATGCTTTCTACTTTTCGAAACTGGATTGACATTTTTCACTCAATTCAAATTTCACATTCTTTTAGCTAATTCAAGCCATAGGGGCTGCAACTACCTAAAACCACTTAACGAACTCAGAAAACCCGCAATCCTGCAGAAACTCGTGCATCTTTGTGACATTTCTCAGTGGTTTCCATTCAATAATCACCTCTAACTTCTTTGGATCACTTAAATTCCTTCTTCTGATACAATGTGTCTAAGGAAAGACGTTTTTCTCAACCAAAATTCACATTTTCTCAATTTTGCATATAACCTTTCCTTTCTCAAGGTTTCTAGCACTATTGATCGGAGTAAATTATGCATGCATTTCAGTAAAATTTCTATGTGTTTTTATAACTCAGTTGCATGATTCACATTCATATTCACTAATATTGTGCTAATATTCCATATTATAATGTTTTACAAGACACGGCGATATAAGAATAAAAAAGGAAGCTAACCAATAGAAGAAAAGACCCGGCGAGAAAATGAGAAGTGATGCAGAGCCCTGGCACGCAGCCATTAAGCACTCCACATTGCGGCGTAGCCCTTCGCAATAGCGTGGAGGTGCTACGCTGCAAACGAACCAAAGAAGGGGAAGAGCGCAGATGCCTGTGTACGTCGCGGGCGTAGCACCCCCTTTGCCGCTACAGAAAGAAGGTTTTTCCTTCATAATTGAGAGCGTTAACAACTCTAGAATTCTGAGCCAATGATGGGCCCACATCCCGAGATATAAAAGGGAAGCTTTTCTTTGAGGCGTGCAAGTGGGGATTCGGGAGGGTGGATTAAAGTATAAGGACAGCATAAATATGTAGAGATTGGCTGAGATCGATCTTATGAGATCGTGGAAGACTAGCTTCATTTTCAATACATAAAAAAGTGCAACATTTATAGGATTTTAATACTCCCAACCTCATGTTTTGCTCTCATTTTGTGTATGGGATAGGTGCCTTTGATCGTTTCTCGTGTTTTTGTGTTTTGTAGTGTGCTCTTCAGTTCAAGTAAGTACATTTTTCATAGGGTTCGTGTCCAGAGAACAAATGTAGATCATCACTAAGTGATGGTACCACACGAAGCCCTGCAAGGCTACAAGTGAAGAGGAGCAATCAGAGGCAAAGTGGTACCTGGCATTCACACCATCGGTACCGGCATTCCACATGCAAATAGGAAGAAAGGGAATCGGTATCAAATAAACTCGGTACCTATCCCAAGGCGTTGGAGCACTAGTATTTTTGGTACCGCATTTCATTAATTTCATCGTACTGTGCCAACATGCAATCTTTGCGGGATTTGAGCAGAATTCAAATCTCAGTGCAAGGGTACGCTCGTCTTTCAGCCACCACTTGGAGATCACTAAGGGGAATGGTATTTAAGCTCTCCAATGTATGTAGAAGAGTAGTTTTCGATTCTAGGGCTTGGTTTTGAACGGTCGAGGTCTCTCTCATATTTTGCTGTAGTTTATGCAGTAGAGTACTTATCTTTTCTTCGGATTCGGAGTTTTCAATTACTTGTAATCTTTCAGTTAGTTCATACAACTTGGTATTTTCTACGGGATTATGTGCTTTTGATATCCCAATCTTGCAATTGAAGTGTTATTTCTCAAGCCACATTTATGCATAGTTTCTTATCAAACATGAATCGATTTTCAGTTTCAATGGAGTTCTAAACCTCCATGATAGGTTCTATCAGGAAACTCACCGTCAAGGTAATAACCCTAAATCTCTCTTTTCAGGCTTCAATGGATCAGACGATGCTAAACACTTGCGGAAAATCTTATAAAACCCACATCTTCTCGACAATGTGTGAACGAGAGACCTCTAGACACGTTTGTGCTTCGATCGCACCGCAGCTAAGAGTCCAAGCAAATCGTTTGAACAAGTGTTTGCCCTCGTTCAATCATTCTTTGTTTTAAAAGAGCCTTTAACGTTACATTTTCCGTCGAAGACCATTCATCAATGGCTCTTAGATGAGATTATGAATAAGAGGTGGGTATTACCTCGATCGGCTAAAGAAAGTGGAAACCTAAGAACCCTATCATTCAATCTCTTTTGTTTAAAATAGTTAATTTAATCGCTTAATTAATCAATCAATAACAACCCCTGCTTTACTTTTGAACGTGATATCTTTGGAGAGCAACCCAAGGATCACTCTAGGGAAACCACTTGGTGGAAACGACCTATGACTCCCAACACAAGCACATAATGCTTGACGACCTTAGTTCCTACGCTTGGGGAATAATTTCAAAGATACAAAATAGACGGCATTTTACGCCGCTGCCGGAGTGGCGAGCAATCTAGTTGATCTAAAGAGAGCTAGTAATTTGCAATTGCATTGCAAACTCTGTGACGTTTCTCTACCCTTTCTTTTTAATTCGCTTCCTTGAATAGTCTAAGTGGATATCTGTTTAGTAGGGGTAGGATTGGTGCATGTCGGTTTGGGCTCGCAACGAGCAACGCCGACTTGTAAGAATTATACCTCTAAGACAGTCTGAAGAGTCCACAGTAAGACATTTGTTTCAAGAGAATCCTACACCTCAAATGGACCACCCCGGGAGTTAGCAAACTCTTTTTAATCCAAATGCTCAAGGGTTACCTGTTGACCTACAAAGGCTCCACGAACTCATAATGTATGGAGATGGTGTTGCACCACCCAGAACCCCTAGTATGTGAGGGGAAATGTTAATTTTCAAATAAATCACTATTCGCTCCCCTCGCTCTTTTACCTAATGTGGAAAGAACCCTCCGAGAGATTCGTAACCCTCAAAGAACCATAACAAATTCATGTATTCTCGCTGACCGAAGAGTAAGGCTAACGACTTATGAAGCCCGAAATGATTCGCCTTCTCCCTGTATCAAGGGGCCGCATTCCGAGAACCCCTACTCATTCACGAGATTGAGGAAGTTTGCAATGCTTTCCTCTTTACCGGATCGCCTCCATATAATTTGCATGGTTATATTCCCATTCTCTCTAAAGGAAAAGGCTAAAATATGGTTTCATTCGCTTGCGCCCAATTCAATCTTTACTTGGGAGGACATGCGAAATGAATTCCTTACTAGCTCTTTCCCTCCCGCATCGCATTACTAATGCACTCATGCGAGCAATCCAAAACTTTCGAAAAACCGGTGAACCTTCACGTGGTATGGGAAAGATATAAGGACCTCCTCCATGCTATCCCTCATCATGGTTTGGATGTTGGACAAATTTGTGCGTATTTTCACCAAGGACTATCCTTGAATAACAAACAATACATCCAAATGATGTGTGCAGGAGGAGTTCTATGAGAAAAGTGCCAGGGAGGCAATTCAATTTTTTGATACCATAGCAGAAAATGCTCGAACTTGGGAGACTAACACCTCCTTAGATACTGCTAAAGTGCATAGTACACCTACAGGGGGAGGAATCCATCACTTAAGAGAGAATGATGACCTGCAAGCAAAAATAACCAATTTAACAAGGAAGTTGGAGGCCATAGAATTGAAAAAAGTGAATGAGGTAACCAAGGTTCCTCAAGTGCCCCGCACACCTACAGGATCTGTGAGGAGGAGACATGCATCATTTGCGATGACCCCACCCACTCAACTATTAATTGACCTAACCTTCCTCAAGTCAAGGGAGGAATCCAAATAGAGCAAGCTAATGCTCTTAACTACCAAAGAAAGCCCTTCAATTCCCATACCCGGTAAACGCATAATCTAGGTGGGCAAGCACTCGAATTTTTAGTCAAGTGAATGAGGAGGCCCACAACTTACAATAGCCAAGGCCACAACTACCCAAACCAAGGCTTTTCAAATCAAGCCCCTCCATTCCAAAATCAAGGTCCTCAAGGTTTTCCTTCAAACCCTAACCAAGGTTTCCACCCCTCATCTCAAGGGAATTCAAACGACACTTTATCAACTTCACATAAGAGAAGTTTGGAGGATATTGTGACATACCGTCTGCACTCCAACAATCCACCAACACCGAATTCAGACCGCCTTGAATGATGTGAGATCCCAAATCACTAAGCTCACTCTTCATGGAAATTTTCAACAAGAAAAAGCGGAAACCCTTCTCAAACTATCCAAACCCCAAGGTCAAAATAGCGGTTGAATCTCAGACTGCGATGGCACCTTCGAACATTGTAAGGCTATCACCACTCGAATTGGTGCAGTAATTGACAAACCATTCAGCCCATGGAACTCGATAAGATTTGCACAATGAACCGGGCCGGGGATGCTAAGATGTCCGACGAAATTTCAAGGTTCCTAGTGGGCGTATGTTTGCTGATGGTGAGAATTAAAGAGACAAGGTCTCATGTCCCTCCTGCTCCATATCCTCATAGGTTGAGAAGAGCCCCAAGAAAGGCAACACCTAAATTTATGAGTTGTTCAAACAGTTGTTGAACATTCCTTTATTAGAGCGCCATTAAGAAAATCCCACATATGCCAAGTTTTTGAAAGATTTGCACTGAAAAGGAAACTAGGTGTCAATAAGTGAGGCATTTATGACTGAACAATCCACCTCCTTAATCCTGAATGTAGCTTGCCCCCAAAAATACAAAGACTCAGAAGCCCCACTATTTATAGCGGTGTGGAATTCAAAATTAGGACATGCTTTAGTGGATCTGGGGAGCAAGTGTTAACTTGTTGCCATATTTGTATATGTCAGCCAGGTTGGGAGAGCTAGAATCGACCAATATCACCCTCCAAATTTAGTCGACCGTAGTGTGAAAATTCCTTGTGAGGGATAAGCTAAGGATGTATTGGCGCAAGTGGACAAGTCTCTACTTTCTTGCGGACTTCCGACAAGGCTTGACACTCAACCTGTGGTGAACCAAGGGACTCTGGCCCTCAGGATTCAGCACTTCAAGCTACCTAATGCCATCATACACTATGGAGGACTAATGAGAGACTATCGTTGGTAACATGGATCGTTAATTTGAATATCTTCAATTTTATCAAGGAAATAGGGGATGAGGGGATGTATCGCCCTCAGAGGTAAACATGATGGACTCGTTGTGCGTAATTTGTAGATAATGTTTCATATGATGATCCTCTCATGTCTGGCCTAGTAAGCCCAAGTCGGGTCGAGGAGGTAAATCCATATCCTAACTGAAGCCTCACTCCATAATTGAACATAGTGAGGTATTGGAAGCAAATGGGTGGGCACCTAAATTTGAAACATTGCCACCAATCGAGGACAGGGTGTTACCTTCAGAAGAGAAACCACCTAAACTTGAGTTGAAACCCTTACCATCGCATCTTAAATATGCAATCCTAGGGGCAGAAGAAACGTTCCCGGTAATCATATCTTCCTCTTTAGAGTCAGATCAAGAAAATAAGCTTTTGGAGATATTGAGAACCCACAAAACCACCATAGGATGGACAATTGTAGATATTAAGGGAATTAGCCCCTTGATCTGCACACACAGGATTCACTTGGAAGAGGATGTTAAACCCTTTAGACAACCACAACGACGACTGAACCCAATCATGAAAGAAGTGGTCAAGAAAGAGGTCTTAAAACTGCTGGACGTAGGTGTTATTTACCCCATTGCAGATAGCAAGTGGGTCAATCCAACCCAAGTAGTTCCAAAAAAATCTAGGGTCATTACGGTAGCAAATGAACACAACAGCCACTCCCACGGCCACCTCGTGCTGAGGGTGCATGTATCATAGGAAACTCAATGTGGGTACTAGAAAGATCATTTCCCTCTACTGTGGATCAACTGAGAGAGTCACAGGGCATGAATTCTATCGCTTTCGATGGCAATTCTGGGGTGGCCAATCAAATTGAGATAGCCTTAGAAGATCAAGAGAAAACCACGCTCACCGCCCCCGCACATTCGCTCTAGAAATGCCCGATTATGTAATGCCCCAAGAACCTCTCAAATGCAGGCATGATCGGGGGTTTTCAAAGGATATGATTAACTCATTCGAGATTTTCATGGACGACTTCTCTGTTTTTGGAGATTTGCATGAGGGATGTCTAGAAAATTTACATAAGGTATTGGAGAGGTGTCAAGAGAAGAATTTAGTGCTGAATTGGGAGAAGTGTCACTTCATGGTTACACGTGATCGTGGCCAGCCACATAGTAAACGGTAAAAAGGAGTCGAGGTGGACAAGGCCAAAGTCGAGTTGGATCTCCAACTTACTCTACCCCTAAGTGTGTTAAAGACATACTGGCCGCTCTTAGGTCATGCAGATTTTATAGAGATTCATAAGAGATTTCAGTGTTACAGCCCGTCCCCTTTATGCACTCTGTCACAAAGACGTCCTTTGCATGGTAAATGTGCTGAGGACGCCCTTGATAAATTAAAAACTATGTTAGTGTCTCCTCCTATCATGTGATCTCCCAATTGGGAACTACCTTTTGAGATCATGTGTGACGCTAGTGATTATGCTATAGGGGCTGTTTTAGGACTAAGGGAAGATAAAAAGGCTTTTGTGATTTATTATGCCAGCAAGACTCTAGATTCCGCTCAATCCAATTACACAACATCGAAAAAGAGTTTTTGACCGTCGCCTTGCCCTAGAAAGTTTAGGTCGTATTATCGTGGTTTCAGAACTATTTTCTTTACGATCATGCAAAGACTTAAGTACTTCGCTTATCTAAGCGTGATACTAAGCCTCGCTTGACTAGGTGATCCCACGTGCCAAGAATTTAAACCGACTCGCTTGAGAATGTGGTAGCCGACAACCCTGCCTCTTGCTAGTTCCCCGACCACTTTAACAAATTCCTACCCATAGGCGATTGCTTCCGATGAGTGCTTTCGTTTTTTGCTCACTCCCCATGGTATGCGGGACATAGTAAACTATCTATGACAGACAAATTCCACCCCAATGGACTCAAGAAAAGAGGAAATTTTGTGGATATTAAGAAATACTACTGATGATCCACATTTGTTTAAATATCGGGTCTCGCACTCAATTGATGAGAAGGTGTGTATCCAATGACGATCAACTTGGGGTGCTCACCTTCTGCCACTCGAAAGCTTGTGGAGGCCATTTCTCCGCAAGAAAACAAAGAGGACAAAACTCGCAGAAGCTGGTTTTTACTGCCCACTCTCTTTTAAAGACCCGCTTTGAATTTGCAACTTCGCACTGTGCCAACAATTAGAGGGGTCAAAGAGGAACACGATGCCTCTACTCCTATTTTAATCATTGAAATTTTGATTGTCTGGGTTTGGACTTGCGGGACCTTTTCCTTCTCAGGTACCTTTACATCTTATCAAGCGCTGATTATGTTTCTAAAACGGGTGGAGGCCATTCCAATAAGAACTAATGACTACAAGGTTGTTTTGAAATTTTTAAAGAACACATTTTTTACGGCTTGGGAGTGCCTCGCCAATCATTAGTGACAGGCTTACTTTGTAATTGATCCTCTTGAAAATTTGTTGAAAAGTATGGAGTCACCCACAAAGTTTGCACGACGTACTCAATCTACGCATCAATGGTCAGCCTAATTAGCCAATAGGAGATCAAACATATTTGGAAAAACCTGGGCCGCCTAAATCGCAGCGGATCGTCAGCCGACCAACCGACGCCTTGGGCTTACTGCATCGCTTTTAAGACCATTCTTGGCATGTCTCCCATAGGCTTGTTTATGAAAGGCCCACATCTACCTAGAGATATGGAACACAGCCTATTGGGCCATTAAACTCTTAATTTTGATTTGCCTGTAGGTAACAACGACCAAGCCATGGTATGAACGAAGCTTGATGAATCGCTTACTGAATCGTATGAGAGCTCACGAACCTACAAAGAGAGGCTTAAGATATTCCATGACAAGACTATTTCCAGGAGGAAGACCTTCAACCTCACCAAAGGTATTGGTTGCATACTCCGCTTGCACATGTTTCCGTGCAAACCTCGTCTAGGTGGATCGCCCGTTCATTTGGCTGGGCGTAGTTTACCCATATGGCGCAGCCGAGATTGAGAACTTAAAACGGGAAAACCTTTAAAGTCAATGGCCAACGCTAAAGCCATTTCTCGAGAACTCTGACTGTCAGGAGAATAGTGAGGAACTGGTAGATCCGCTTTACCAGAATATCCAGCAATTCCAACTCATTTTTTCAGATATAGTTTTTTTTTCTTTCTTGCTGCTTTATTTATTTAGTCTGCCTTTACTTTTAATAAAAATAAAAATAAAAATAAATAAACCCCACACCAACGCCCCAACCCTTCACATTACATTCCACTAATTCATTCTTTTGCTTATTCTCTTGGGGGTGTCCTTGCATTGAGGGCAATGCCTCCTTCTCAGGGGCGGGGGTGGGCATACACCGTGGAGCCACCATGCGCATGTTACATGTTGAGTGCATTGAGTGCATGATGCAAAATTTTGATTCGCTCTTGGTTTGGTACTGACTGCGGATGTATGCAAACAAGTGGATCTTATGTATGCACTCCACATAGCCTCACTACACCTACATAATAACAAAAGTATGCACAAACTGTTTTATTCGGACCATATGACCCCAATTATGTTCTAGTCTTGGTATCACCCTCATTTATTCACTACACAAGTCATTGCTTTTCTGCCTCAAGCTCACGTTTTTCTTGCTATTGCTTCAGCATGTGCATTGTTTTAGCATTCCCGTTAACTGGGCTTACGTATCGTGATTCTCTCGAGGAATAAACTTCATAATGCGAAATAAAGACATTTTAGGCCATCATTTATGTGTTACATTTCAAATCATATTGAGTTAACCCTTTGCACCTATCTTCGAGCCTTGAATTACCACCTGGCCTAACTCTTAGGAATCGTGGATCACGAGAAAGATAAAGGGACCCCAAGGTAAGCATGAAGGTGTCAAGAGAGTGTAGTACACAGTTCCGCGAACATAAGCCAGGTTGGACGGGGTATGAAGCAGGGAAAGAAATGAGCATCCTGTAAGACCCGAGAAATTCCAAATTATGGAATAAGGGCAAAATCGTAATTTCGATTACAAAGTTGTTAATTTCGGTTAAAAATCCATAATTTATTCTCTAGATCTCGGATGATGAAACGGATTTCACCGTTGAATCGCCTCAGAAATCTAAACTAGCATGTAAATTTCATCAATTCCAAGATACGGAGTTTACATCAAGCTGAGGCATCGCGGTTCGCGCCTTAAAACGATATTCGACGCGACGAAATGCGATATATAACACGACTTATAAAGCAAGGAGGTATGAGTGAGAGAAACAATGAAAATGGACGGCCGAGATAGTGCGTAATGTCAAAACTGGAAACGGCGACATAATGTATATTTCCGGGCGTCGTTTAAGTCACTAAAAGACAAAGAAGATATGACTCGCCTTCTTCAAAAAGAAAAAAGTGGAAAACGGTGGGCGAAGAAACAGAGACGCAGATGTTTCTGATCTCATTTTCTGCAGAGAGGTCTTCCTTCTTCTAAATATCGCGCTGGACCGACCGGGCCTAAGGGGCCTTCTGAATAAGAAGGAAACCAGTTTACGCTGAGAGGCTTCAAGGTGGGGCATTAGATTTGGTGGAGTTTTCAACTCCGAGAGGTAGGGTTTCTCCCTACTTGGGTTTTATTCCTCTTTTAAATACTTTGAAAATGTTTGAGCCGAATGAGGTCAGGAGGTGGTTGCTTGACGGCCCCAAACCTTGGGACCGACCGATAATTTTAAAGAATTCCATCGAGCAAACCCGGATCGCTTGGCCAAATCGGACAAGGTCAAATCAGGATTTGGTATTAAATCATGTATTGGTTTGGAAAAGGCCGGGAATGGTCGTGAAATGCGGGTTCACAAAGTGAACCGATAATTTGTGTTTGATAGGAACAGTAAACAAGGGTTTTACTGTTCCCGAAACAGTGATTTCATAAAATAATTTTTGTGAAAATATGGGTTTGATCGAGTGATTCAAGTTGAATTGCTCGTGTTTGATCATTAGCCAAAGTGAGCTAATTTTGATGTATGAATTGAGAATTTACATGACATGATTGTGTGAATTGAATGTTTTGTAAATATATGCATGTTTATATATTTACATGTGAATTAGACTGATTGAACTCGGCATACATGGTATTCCATATGCAATCGGAACACCCCAGACTATAGGAGGAGTGCATGAGATGAGTCTAGAGAAAATGGTTCGGGGGGTTGTCTAAAATGTGAATTATCTCGAGTACTGTTTCAAAACTAAAATATCAATCGTCGAAGACGGCCCAATTGATATATTGAAGGGTAGTCCATAAATAATATCAATCGTTGGAGACGGCCCAATTGATATCTACACATCGGAGGGTTGTCCACTAACAAACAAATGAATATAAGAATTCTCATACGAGGCTTAAGAGAGTGTGAGGGAGCTCTGGGTGAGGACTCCTGGATCCGAGCTGGTCATGGTGACATTCAAGTAGGATCATGCATTTTCTTGAATGTATGTTTATTTTGAAGCATTACACTCCACTTAGGGTGGAGAGTAGCCCACTTAGCATGCATTCCACTACTGAAAGCATTAGCTCACCCCGCGAGGGATATTATTTTATGTGCACAGGAGCGTGCGAGGGGACTTGCCTGCCCCAGAGACTGAGGATTAGAAGAAAAGCTCTGCCAGGCTTTGATGATGTATACACGTATTAGAACCTAAGTTTAATATATGTGTCAGAGTAAGAGTAAAACATTCAACTCTAACTATTGGATATAGTTGGTATGTTTTTTATGGATATTAGTATGGGCCCAAGAGGCCGCTTTATCCATATTTGTATCATTGTGATTATATTGACTCGCTGGGGGATGTGTTTCATGCAGTGTTTTTTTGCAGAGCTCCCTCGTACAAAGGAGACTCTACCCGATTTTTCAAGTAAGGTCTGCAACCTGACATCCACTTGTATTCCGCGGTTGACTCGGCAGTCAACTAGAACCCTGCCTGGGGGCGCTACAATTTGGTATCGTAGCCTAGGTATACCTGGCCACCTAGGGCTTGAGGGGACGGGGCTAGGCCATACTTCGAGGTGTAAGGACATCGTAACTAGGTGTGGTTCGATGCTAAATGTAGGTATGAGATTACCTAGGAAATCACTGACAAAACTAAAGACACCGTGATACATGTGTTTGTTATGTTTCAGGTGATTTGGATAATTTGTCGTGTGTATATATGCTTGGTTAATAGCATAGATGAAGTGTAAAGTTTTGGAATTTTTACAAAGGTACAAAAATTGGAAACAAAGAGAAGAAATGAAAATAAATTTCATAAATTTATTCCTTATGAAAAGTAAGGAAATAATTTTCTAAGGTTTTGCAAGTTGTAAAATCAAGAAAAGCTTTAATAAAACATATTTTTATAAATTTAATTTGGGTGTTCGGGAAGATGAAAATGAATATATTTTTCGGGTATTTTTCCAAGAGCGTATATGAAGAAATGAAAAAATTCTTTGGTAAACTGACGGGCTACTGCCCAAATTATATGGTGAGAGGGGAAAATAGCAGTAAGTTAGGCTACTGCATCTTTAGGAGTAGCAGGGAAGGATACTGGAGGACTTTGAAAAAAAAAAAATTTTTTTTTTTTTTTGTGCAAGGCGTGAACCGACTGGAGGAGCTGGGTGTCGCGACATCCTTTCGTGTCAGCACTGCCGAGGCTGGGGATCAAGGGTCCTAGGTCGCGACATGGAATTCATGTGGTGACCTGGGGAAAACGGTTTGAGGTCGCGACATGACTTTGAGGTCGACCGGTTCAGTCATACGTGGAGGTCGCGACCTCATAAATGGACGCTGCTAATTCGTGGATCGGGCGATAGGAGGTTTGGTGTCGCTGAATTTCGCTTTTGAGGTCGCGACCTGGATTGGCCTAAGTGGTGTCGCGACACCGATTTGATGTCGCGACATGGTTCTGCCTGCCGTATGGAAATTGGTGTCGCGACCCCATTTTTTTGAGGTCGCGACCTGGGTTGTTTTGGTTGGGCAGAAGGGAGGTCGCGACATGGGATTGACGTCGCGACCTGGCTTGGTCGTCCGTGATGTCGCCACGCGCCACCCACCCTGGCGCCATGCGCACACCGCGCATCGCCTGAGCGCAACCCGCGCTGGTCAGGTGTGACACGCTGCGACCAGCTTGTCAGGCGCTAGCCGCTTCACGACATGGGCATCGCGCGCACAAAGGCGCCATTCAGACCGGTTCCTGGTGCAAAGACTGCGGCACCCAAACCCGCTTTGCGACAAGGTAATCGCTTAAGGTCACCGCTTGACACCGCTCATGAGCACTGTTCATAGGGTAAAAAAAAAAAAAAAGAGTACAAAAATTTTAAAATTTTTCGGGGTGATTTAACATATGAGATATTCATTGCATTTACTATGAATGATCGACGTAGTGCTAAATTTTTTTTCCTATGTGTGAATAGTATCTCGAGGCTGTGGTTATGTCTCAGAGATACTTCATTGAATTTTAAACTTGCAATTAGACAAAATTTTCGAAAAAATAAAATTTTCAAAAATGAAATTTTCGAAAAATAAATTTTTGTTGAAAACAATATTTTAAATGCAAGGACAATGTATATACACTGATTTATGTGTATGATTAGTGTCTCGGGGCCGTGTTTATGCCTTAGAGATACTATGTTGAGATTTAACCGCCATGTTAATTGTGTAGATGGCTAGTAGAGGACGAGGACGTAGAGGACGTCCAAGGGGCACTGGTCAGGCACCACCGGAGACTCACCTCAAATTCGCCCCAGATGGATCGCAGCTTGGCCGAGGCCGCAGCTGCATCGCCGCTATCAAGCCGTGCGAAAGACAATGAGTAAATGTGGAGGTCCCGTGAATCCTCCAGATTTAGAGCGCACTCCATCCTCCGACGCTCACAGTGGGAGGAGACCCGAAGGGTGGCGCACCACTGGGTTTATGCAGACAGAGAACGTACCGGGAGGCTACGAGATCACCTCCGATACGACTAGGATTAGGTTAGCTGCATTCCAAATGAAGAGGCGAGGCCCGGCATGGCGGAGATGGGTTAGGACTTTCAGAGACTTAGAAGCATGACACGGGCGTAGCTTCAGAGTCGTTTCATGGGTAAGTATTTTCCGTAGACTCCGCAAGATACAAGGCTCGGGGAGTTCTAGATCGGGGCTGGTGGGGCGGCGACCGATGGAATTATGTGGCTAGATTCACAGAGTTAGCCCGATTTGCTGATGATTATGTGGCCACCGATCTGGCCAAGGTGAGGAGATTCGAGAATGGACTGAAGTTGTCCATTCGGGCCAGGATTGTAGGACTTCGCCTACGGGATATGGATTCCATGGTTGGGACAGCCCTGACCATCGAGAGATCGATGTTCTGAACACTCCTGGATGCGAGTGTTGGGTGGCAAGAGAAAGGACGCCTTCTTCCGCCTCGTGAAAGAGGCAGAGAGCTTCTAGTTCGCGAGGGTCCCAGAGTCGCGGCCATCCGGGCCAGGGACAGATGAGTTGCCGCCAGCAGATGATGAGATACAACAAAGTGATGAGGAGGTGTTACCATTGTCAAGCACTGACATGAGGACGGAGGTCCCTGCAGACAGATCCTGTGGCTTTGGGACATCACGCCCCAACAAGAGCAGATCGTATGAGAGCTGGGTCATCAAAGTGACGTATGGTGTGCTACCATTGTCGCTGTACTGACATGAGACGGAGTGTCCCCAGAGACGTGGATCCTGTGGTTTTCGGACATCACGGGGCCCCGGGGCCAAGTAGCAGACGAGGATACAAGATGCTCCTCCACAAGACGGCAGCCACGGCCACCGCCTGTGGAGCCACGGGCACCTTCATTTCACAGCCCGAGAGGCCGCAGTATGGCAGGCAGAGGACAAGGCCCACAGCAGGGACATCAGGGTCCAGGGCATGTCTACGTCACACACCGTTAGTCGAGCCACAGATCACCAAATTTATTCAGTATAATGCTTGCTATCTTGCCTACGGGCTGTAGTGTTATTTGATTCCTAAAGGTTTCGCATTCATTCATTGTCGCATCGGCCAGATCGAGTCGGGCTTAGAGGCTGAGACCTTTAGAGGAGCCTTTGTATGTGAGTTCACCCTAGGATTAGGCGAATAGTGGACGACATATGTCGAGGTCGCGAGTCGAGATCTCTGGGACTCTACTCACCTGCGGACCCGAGGATCATGGACATGTCGAGTCCGATGTCACCCCGGGATGGATCACCGACACAACCTACAAGGTCGCATCAATTGTGAGCTGTGAGGGTTACCGCCTCACAACGCCAGATCTGCATCGTGTGGTGTCAGGGGACAAGCATGACATTTCGCGCCAAGACAAAGATACGAAACTGTGTCGTGGATCAGGCTGGCTAACCAGCCTTACCCTAAAGAACGAGGAGACCTGACTTAGATCTACTTCCCGTAGTGCGAGTATGTGGATGTTTTTCCGTGATGAGCTACCCGGACTCCGCTCCACGCAGGGTCAGACTTCCGTGACGAAGCTATACCGTACTTCACTCCATCTCATGACTTCGCATAGGATGACACTAGTTGAGTCATGTGGAACTCAGAGTCCGCCATGGTGAGCTATTGGACAAGGGGTTCATTAGATCTAGCACTTTACCATGGGGCGCTCCGGTCCTATTTGCAAAGAAGAAGGACAAGACCCTTCGACTATGCATTGACTACGTAATAATCAATCGTGGTTACGATCAAGAATCTAATCTACACGGCGAGACGACGTATCTGTTTGATCACTGAGAGGAGCGAGTCTACTCCCAAGATGTAATTTCGCAGACCGTTACCATTAGCCGAGGGTTGGGGTGGATACGATATCCCTAAGACAAACATAGACGCCAAGTATGTGGCACTGAAGCCATTTCGTGATGCCCTCTTCTACTACCGACCGCCAAAGAAAGATTCATGGATCTCATGGCTGGATATTCTAACCCTATTTAGATCAGTTTGTCGAGGTCTTCGTGGATGACATCTCGATCTACTCCTAGTCGTAGGGAGCATGAGTATCACTCGAGGATCATTATACGCTTGTCGAGACCATCACCAGACAACTGCCCGCAAGTGCGAGTTCGTCATCGAGGTGAAATTCCTGAACACGTAGTCGCATCAGAGTGTCGGCCGACCCGCAGGAAGGTCGAGGCAAAGTGATGAGTCGGGAGAGGTCAAGTCACAGATATGAAGCTCGGGATCGGGTCGATATTACAGATATTCATCGAGGACTTCTCCAGGATAGCAGGACCTATGACTAGGTCAATCATGAGGTTGTTTGATCGGATGACCGGCGCAGGAGGCATTCCAGAGTTGAAGAGGAGGCCTACTTCAAATTTCTCCCATCTCGATAGTCCCGAGGACAAAGGTACACAAAGTATCAGGATGTGCCTCGAGGGCCTGGATTGATTTGTTTTTGATGCACCGGAGGGTAGTAGCCATGGTTCTGCCAATCAAGAATCACGAGCACTACCCCACACTCCATACGAGTCGGGCGGCCGTAGTCTTCGCTCTTTAGAAAGATTTGGCGCCACTACTTATATGGCGAGGAGTCAGAGCCCCATAAAAACTCAGCAGGCAGGCAGGTGGATCTCTACTGCAGCACTGTGGTGATGGATGGAGTCAGAGGATTATGACTCACACCTCACTACTATCCTGCATATAAATAAGATCATGCACCCAATGGAAGTCACGGGGAGTATTGGCTAGTGTAGCTTCCCGAGAGTGGCAGATGCTCGAGATAAAAAAGAGGACAATTTAGCTACAAGATAAACGAGCAGCACAGGTACATCGGGAGCTCCATACAACTGCCTCGTTGGAATGTGCAGGATTGAGTCCCGTGTCGATCGCAGATAAAGTGTCCACTGTGTGGACCGAGTACAACAGGTACAGTGACTTCCAGGGCTGCACTTTAATTCACAATGCATGGTAGCCTTCGACATAGTGGGGACCCGCAGGTTTCCCATTCGACCGACGGAGAGAGGAGATTCTCGTGGAGTTCAATCATCTCGACACTCACAGACATCCAAAACAAGAGAACAGATCAGAGCTTACTACTGAATGGATTTAAGAGACACAGACTTTGTTCTACGATGTCCACGCAGGTCATGTTAAGGCCGAACACCGTATACGCCAGGCTACTCAGCCATCGAGGGTCGATGGAAAGGGAGCACGGTCACATGGACTCAGACCCACTTGTCATGTGATTGAAGAGGCTACTGATGATTTATGACACTGATCCTGCTCAAACAAGCTCAAAGATTTCACCGTGGGCGGATGACCTTCTTCTCGTGATTGAGAGATTCTTCCCATATACATTCGAGAGATATCCCATACATGGAGTACCAAGATCCATAGTGGCTCCGATAGGGACCCGAGGTTTACGCACACCTTGGAAGAGTTTCCAAAAGGTTGGCTGGGCACACGGCTGACCATGAGTGGCAAATAGCTCCACCCCTCGCATTGCATGGTTAGTCCGAGATGACTATACAGATTAGGAGGACATGCTACGAGCATGCTGCCTGATCATGGCAAATGAGAGTTACCTGCTCATGGAACTTTCGCCTACAAAAAACAGCTACCAAAGCAGCATACGGGATGGCAACTGTATGAGGCATTGTATGGGAGGCCATGTGATCACCTTATGTTGGGACCGAGACGGGAGAGCTCCATCATCGGGTCCTCGATTTGATTAGAGACACCGAAGGCAGCTGACACACAAACAAGCCTCTCACGCCGTAGCCCAAAGCTATACGATGTGCGACGAATTCCAGTTCGAGGTCAGGGATCACGCTCTTCTCAAGGTGATGCCAAGAGGGGAGTGGTCGTTCCTGTTAGCGTGGAGAGCTATCGCCGAGGTTCATTAGACCCTTCGAGATACTCGAGAGGGTAGGCAACTGCAGGTACTAGCTGCAAGTACGCCTGAAGATGTCAAAAAGGTCCACGAGGTGTTTCACGCCTCCATGCTCCGAATATACCCGTGATCCAGCTCTGGACGGGTACGCATCGAAGCCAGGGACACCATGAACTTCGGTAATCATGCACGCCGAGCAATTCTGAATGTTTTCATGACGCAAATCGGCGCTGAGCGCTGGCATCATGGGAGACACCATGGAGTGCAGGAGTCCACGTGAGAGCACAGACACGACAAGTGCGCCACCTATCCTCCTCTTGCCAGTGGACGAAGGCACGAGTTTAGTTGTTAAAAAAAAATTTAAATGACTCATACATGCTGGTAAAGTGCACGTTGCATATGCATGTGAGTGATTGTAATCGTCCCAAATTTCGGACTAAATTCTTTTAAGGAGGAGAATGTAAGACCAGAATTCCAAATTATAATACAAAAATCGTAATTTCGACATGTTGTTAATTTCGTTAAAAATCAGAATTTATTCTCTAGATCCTGATGATGAAACGGATTTCACCGTTGGAATCGTCTCTCATGAAATCTAAATTAGCAAGTAAATTTTCAGAGAATTCGAGACAATGAGTTTGAACTTTTGAGGCATCAAGTGTTTCGTCAGAACGATATTCGACACGACGAAAGTTTCACATATAATTTACTCATGCACACAGCCAGATGGATGAGAAATGATGAAAATGGACGGTCGAGATAGCGAATGTCAAACTCTGAAATGGGCTGACATAATAGTGATTTCTGGTGATTTGTTTGCTACTAAAGGACAAAAGAAGCATAGTGACTTGTCTTCTCAAAAGAAAAAAAGGAAAACGCGGAGCGGGAAGAAAAGAGAGATGTGTGGAGGCTTCGATCCCATTTTCTGCAGGTAGAAAGGCGTCTTCCTTTTCTCTAAAATATCGCTAGCGATCCGACTTCTAGCCTTCGTAACAAGAAGGAAAACCTCAGTTTACGCGGAGAGGCTTCATGGTGGGGAGACTAGATGCAGTGAGTTTTCAAACTCCGAGAGGTAGGGGTTTCTCCCTACTTGGGTTTTATTCTCTTTAAATACTCTCTTGCAAATGTTTGAGCCGATCGAGGCCGCTGAGGGGTCGTTGACGGCCCCAAACCTCGGGACTCCTAATTGATATGAATTTTTGAGCACTCCACGGAGCACTCGTGATCGCTACTACCGACATCGGTTGTCAAACTGGTGATTTGTATTAAATCATGTATTGGTTTGGAAAAGGTCGAATGGTCGTGGAAACGCGTTCACAAAGTGAACCGATAATTAGGTTTGATCGAACAAAGAAACAAGGGTTTTACCGTTCCCGAAATGCTGATTTTTACAAAATAATTTTTGTGAAAATACGGGTTTGATCGAAAGTGATTCAAGTCAATTGCTTCGTGGTTTGATCATTAGCCAAAGTGAGCTAATTTTGATGTGTATGAATTGAGAATTTACATGACATGATTGTGTGAATTGAATGTTTTGTAAATATATGCACAGTTTATATATTTACATGTGAATTGGGATCGGATTTGGAACTCGGCATACATGCATTCCATATGCACTGAACAATTCTAGACTATAGGAGGAGTGCATGAGATGAGTCTAGAGAAATGTCTGAGGGTTGTCTAAAATGTGAATTATCCGAGGGTTGTCTAACCAAAATATCAATCGTCTGAGGCCCAATCGAGCATCTGAGGGTAGTCCATAACACATCAATCGTCTGAGATGGCCCAATTGATATCTACAATAACGGAGCAATATTCACTAATAAACAAATGAATATAAGAAATTCTCATACGAGGCTTAAAGGAGCGAGAATAAGGAGACTCTGATCCAGCCATTACGTAGACATTCAAGAGGATCACGATTGCCGAACGTGACGCTTATTTTCGAAGACGTGACCGACTTTGTGGTGGAGAGTAGCCCACTTAGGGCGATTCCACTACTGAGCATTAGCTCACCCTGTCGAGGGATATTATTTTACGTGCAATGCAGAGCGTGTAGGGACTACTAGTCCTAGAGACTGAGGGATTTAAGAAAGCCGTCGTGGCTTGATGATGTATACATGTATTAGAACTGTTTAATATATGTGCTGTATAAGAGTAAAACATTTCAATCCTTGTAACTATCGATATAGTTATGTTTTTATGAATATTGTGCATGGGCCCAAGAGGCCGCTTTTATCCATATTTCAGATTATCGTGGATTATATCGACTGGTTGGGACAGTTTCATGTGGGGTATGAGCCTGGGTAGAGCTCCCAGACAAAGGAGAGCTCTACCCGATGCTAAGTGGCGCCTGCAACCCGACATCCACTTGTATTCCGCGGTTGATTCGTAGTCAACTGACCCCCTGCTCGGGGCTACACATCCAAAGGGAATCCGAGATGGAGGGCATTCTCAAAGTTCTAAAATCGCACCGGCGAGCCTCATGTCAAAACATAAAAAAAAAAACAAAACATAAAAAAAAAGGGACAAGGGTACCCAGATCGGCCGTTAAACCGGTGCAGACTTTTGGTACCGGTACCACACTTACTGGTACCGGTACCACCGTGCGTGGATGGGCCATTTTAGGTTTTTTTTTCTCTCCCAAAGTTGAACCTTTTCATATGTCTACTTCCCAACTCCTATATAAGAGATCCCTAACCTAATTTTCCCACTCACCAAAGCAAACCCTAGGTCAAGCATCCCTCCAAGATGTTCCATCAAGCCTGACCAGATCTCCTTCCTCGCTTCTTGCACGCAAAGACCTGGAAATACTGCACTAACGCGGGTAAGTGCTCCCATCTTTCGAGAGCTTAAGCCAACGGATGCTCATCAGGTCAACATGGATTTTGTCGGGTGGCTTGGGTTGGTGGTTCTGCGGTTCGCTGTTTAGGCATCCGTAGCGACCCGTATGGGGAGGAAGATGCCGACCGAACCGGATCGGGTGTTCGATAATCGGCTGAGAGATGGGTCAGTTGGAGACTATCGCTGGTCAGATGGGCTATTCTCTCTATATTCGCTATTTTGGCCATATCTATGGAAAGATCGAAAAATAATGGAAAGGGAAAGGCTCCTAGCTCTTCTAGCGGAGCGAAATGTGAAAACGGAAGGCCGATACTGCACTCGTAAAAGGAAAAGGGAAGCTAAAGACTCTCTATCCGAGAACAAGGAAGCAAGTGAGAGCGAAGACGAAGAAATCGAGGCCAGGTTTGGCCGAGTCTTCGTAATCGTGAGAAGGAAATGGGTCCAATCAATTGAAAGGCGGGGTTTCCATTGTGAGCGGGGAATGAAAATTGACACGTTCTTGTTCACCCACCCTATCCGGGCTGTTATTTAGGAGCAAAATCTGCACTTTGTTGGTGAAGAGGTAAAAGGTTATTTACCGACCATGGTCAGGGAATTCTATTCCAATTTGAGAGAAAATCATAATGTAGACACCCTGTTGGAGACTACTATTTTGGGCAAACAGTTAATGGTAAGCCTCGATAGCTCAATCGTTGAATTATGTTCGCCCTGCCACACATGACTGACCTTACCCTCTAAAATAATATGAGTTTGACGCTCAAGAGCCAGAATGCCATGTGCACCAACCCGGTACCCATGGGAGGTTTTGTGCGCAAGGAGTTCATTCCGGGGAAATTAAAGCCTGAGTATGCATTAATGAACAAAGTCATTCACAATATGATCAGGCTGAAGGGAAAAGAGAAGCTGCCAAGCAAGGAAGAATCCAGTTTCTGTATGAGGTAATGATTGGAAAAATTATTGATTATGCCTTGGTAATATGGTGTATTACGAGGACTTTTCTAGTCCCTAATCAAACAGTATATCCCATTCCCGACTTTAGTTACAAATCTAGTGGAAGCTGCGGGGATAAGGGGATTAGGTAGAGAAAAAAGAGTTCTTCCTAAGCTGGGGCCCATCACAAACCAGACAGAAGAAAAAAGTCGAGCTGTTTCCACAAGGCCTCAGTCATCACATTCCCCTTTGGCTATTTCTAGGGCTTCATCGTCGTCAGCTCATGGGTCGATGAGTACATCTCCTTTGAAAAGAATGGAGCGTAAAATTAAAGGATGGTTCAAGTGCATCCTTGGAAAGCAGAAGCAGCTGGATCACAGGCTCTCCAGGCTTGAGAGTCATATCCTACGAGGAGATAAATACCACCGCTGAGATATCCTCCTCCTAACTGAAGGGGACTCGAGGAGCCAGATGACCTGTGGTGGATGAAGACGCATTCTCTTCTCGACCGATGACGGGGAGCATGTGGAGTAGCAAGATCAGGCCAGAATAGTGGTGTTGGCAATCGGTAGAGACCTCAACCACGTCATGCCAACACCCATTTTGTTTCTATAAGCCCCACTTGTGTAGCCCAAGGTCATTACAAGCTTGAAAGACCTTTTTATTTTAGTTATGTTGATGTCTTCTTTGACTTTATGCATGTTAGTTTGCTTTGGTTATGGTAAAATTGCCTTACGATAACAGTTCATTCTGGGCCAAGTGATCTCATCGTAACCTTTCTTTTCGCATCCATGGTCTTTGAAATGAGTATCTCTGTTTTTGTAACAATTTGTTATGTCCATTACTTCAGACTCGTGGTTTCACTGAAGTCTCGTGACTCGCTTGCATACTCACAGTTAAAGCACTCCAGGCTCAGTTTGCCCTATGGAAACTTGCAATGCCTAACCGCACCTAGCGCATTTCGTTGAAACTCATTATCTGCTGGTATTACCACAAATCTTGCAGGACTAGCAAGTCAGAGGGTCGGGGGTGCGTTTGAATACATAAAAGCGCAACATTTATATAGATTTTAATACTCCTGTACCATGTTTTGCTCTCATTTTGTGTAAGGATAGGTGCCTTGATCGCTTTCGTGTTTTTGTGCTCGCAGTATTTCGAGTTCGCGGCACATTTTTCGGGCAGGGGTTCTGGCCCAGAGAAAAATGTAGATCATCGCGGCTTGACGGCAAATTGGCTGGCCGAGAAGCCCGGGTACACGGGCGGAAGAGGAGCAATCAGAGGCAAAGGGTTAACACCATACACTTCATCAGTACCTGACTCCACATGCAATGAGGTAAAGGTTACCGTACCCCAGATCCCAAGGCAAATGAGCACTGCATATTCCTTCGTACTACAAGACCAATTTATCGGGTACCGATACTCAACATGTAATCTCAAGGATTTGAGCAGACCCAACTGCAAGGGTACGCCGTCTTCACCACCACTTTGAGATCACTAAGGGGAATGGTATTTAAGCCCATTGAAGGGCAGAGAAGAGTAGTTTTTGGGTTCTAGGGCTTGGATTTGAACGGTTGGAGTGTCTTTCTCATATTTTGCTAGGGTTTATAGAGTAGAGTACTTATCTTTTCTTCGGATTCGAAGTTTTCAATTACTTGTAATCTTTCAGTTAGTTCATACAACTTGGTATTTTCTACGGGATTATGTGTGCTTTTGATATCCCAACTTCAAGAATTGAAGTGTTATTTCTCAAGCCACATTTACGATAGTTTCTTATCAAACATGAATCGATTTTTCGCTCAATGGAGTTCTAAAACCTCCATGATAGGGTTCTAATGGTGGAAACTCACCTCGTCAAGGTAACAACCCTCAATTCCTCTTTTGTGCTTCAACGGGATTGTACAATGCTAAGCACTTATGAAAATCTATAAAACCTTAGTTTGGCATCTTCGACAACGCAGAACGAGAGACTTCTAACATCAAGCAGCTTGATCAGCACTGCGCAGCTAAGAGTCCAAGCAAATCGATTGAACAAGTGTTTGCCATCATTAAATCATTCTTTGTTTTAAAAGAGCCTTTAACGTTACATCTTCCGTCGAAGACCATTCATCAATGGCTCTTAGATGAGATTGTGAATAAGAGGTGGGTATTACCTGATCGACGGTGAGTGGAAACCTAAGAACCTTATCATTCACCCTTTTTGTTTAAAATAGTTAATTTAATCAGTTACTCAATCAATTAATCACAACCCCTAGTTTTTACTTTTGAACGCATAATCTTTGGAGAGCAATCCCTAAGGATCACCTAGGAAACCACTCCCTATGGAAATGACCTGTGGACTCCCACAGTAATATAATGCTTGACGACCTTAGTTCCTACGCTTGGGAATAATTTCAGCATACGAAATAGGCGAAGCAACTTCTTCTGTATTTCTTTTCCTGAGTCGGTTTATGTTAAAAATCTTTCAGTCTATAATGAAAATCACTATGAACTAACTTTTCTCTCTAAGGTTTTGTTAACCCTAACCACACCATCATGGATTAATGTATTAATTGTGGTTTATTTAATATTGGTATGAATTTGTATGATTGCTTTAATACCACTTAATCATGTTATTATTCGCCAATTTAGCATGCTATTACTAGAGTCCAAATCGAGAGAAGATGACCATAGTGAATGAGATATCTCAGCTAAGCTCCAAGTAGCACTGTGGTTTGCACATTTATGCATCTCTAGGTCGAGGGTCGGCTAGCATGCAATACGCCCACTCGGCGATATAGGCAGAGATATCTCGAGAGAGAATCTTTTGTAGGCACGATCAACTCGCTAACATAAATCATATGAAATATTAAATAAATATGCTATCTAGGTTAAAATCCATAAGGTGTGGTAGGCGAATTAAAACCCTACTTTCCTACCAACAAATCAGCCATTTTGAATGACAGCTTCTTTAAATTAATTAAATTAAGCTATAATTCACTATAAGACTGGATCCAAATATTATCTAGGTCACTTGCCGCATTCAAGACGTCTTCGTGGAACGATACTTCGACTAGCCACTACACTACGAACTCGACGCGTATACTCAGCGCTGTAGCGGCCCCGTATTTTTACTAACTTTTACACACTCACCATTGTATCACGTTTTAGCGCCGTTATCGAGGAGAAGTTTAGTGTTGATATTGACAACAGTGTTATAGATTGTAATTTGGATCAATTTTATTTTATTTAGTTATTTTTACTTATTAATCATTTTATTATTCTTTGTTTTAGTTAATTTTCCTTATTTCATCTGTGCTATGACTTGGTCTCGACTTCATACTTGGTGATTCTTCGTGAGCAATTAGAAAAGGTGCATAAGATCACAGAATTACTTCCATTCGATCCCAACCGAATCCGATATTACAATCGACATGAGAAGCAACACGCGAACCCACAAGCCAAAACACCTTTTATCTTATGCTTATTAGACTTGGAGATCCACAAATAAACAGCTTTTGTGATCTCCGACACTCTCCCACTTTTGTGTATATCACAGTATTATTGCAAAAAGAAAGGAGAAACTAGTCCTCTCGAAGAACCTCTGGTGCACTAGCAGCGATGGTCTTGACAGAATGATCCTCTAGGTAACTTTGAGTTGATCCACAGTTTGTAGGTGGGTTAGAACTCTGGCGGTCCTCTAAAATTTCTTACTCTTGGTGCTGATAAAACTTAGCTGGGCACAGGGAGTTTTCTTACCTGTCTTCTTTCTTTTCTTTCATACTCTTCCTTAGCCGCTCTTTCACATTTTCAAGGCACATGTCACAATCTTAGAAAGTCATCATGGAAAAATCTATGACATGGGCGAATATAATCATTGAGGCCATCTTTAAAAACACGTGGCCTGTAGCCCGATGTGGCATTTCGGAAGCGTACTTGCTTTCAATAGGGTGATTCTCTGGTCTGTCACAAACATCTGTCTTTGCTTGATTATGAAACTCGTTCATATTGCTCGAATAAATCGACCCACATATTGCTTCCTGGTCTATCGGAAGAACTCCCCACTCTGTAATACCCTCCGGTGGTGCGGTCCTAGTCACGGAAAGCCACCAGCGATAAATACTCATCTGTAGTAAAGAGAGTTGCACACTCTAAGTTCTCCTGGTGTGCAATGCATTCACCCATGACGATGCTTTGATTCTTTTAGAAATGATTTTAGTGGAAGAAGCTCATCGTCTTTTCTTTCCCAAGGAAATCCATGGGCCAATATTTTCCATTCTCTCTGGGTATTTGGAGGAACAAGCTGGCCGTTTGCGGCACTCTTTGCGGTCATGGAGCTATCTGCTGGAGGATATCCATATCACCTCCTGTCGCTTGACCTTGGTCCTTCATCGGTGGAGCATGGGATGCTTGCCCACCATCCACACTAGCAGGACTATTTGGGCGACTTCCTGAGTCACCCCCGACCCTATGGGGTCCTGAACTATCCATTGCTTACCTATTATGACCGACAAGATCTATATCAGAGTCACGTCATCCTTTATATGCAAATTCAATGCATGTCATAAAAGTTTTCAAATCATTTACAAACAATTTCAAAATCATTTTTTTAAAACCATATTCAAAAATAATTTGCAGAACCGCCTAAACCATGGTTCTAATACCACTTAAGTGTAAGGCCCCGATCGCCGCCCCGTACCCGACTCGACCCGATTTGAGGATCCGCATCAGATCTTGATTAGTGCTTAAAAAGTGCTCTTTTGAGGCCTATTCATCGTAGGTTTTAGGCACTTTTTAGGTACTAATCATTAAAATAACGGTGGCGTATTGATGTCTGTTGTGTTACTAACGGCATTTTGTAGGTGTTTTGGTAGTTTTGCGGGCCAAATACTTCTCCATCTTCGGACGGATGAGGGGCCAATTTGAATGAATCAATGAGAGTTCAAGCCATATGCGACTTAGAACGAGACGAAGAGGAATGGAAGAACGAGGCGGGAAAATTCGCCTTGTGGAAATTCGCCTTGGTGCCAATTTTGGCCTTTGGTGCCAACTTCATGTGTGCGAGGAAATCCACATCTCCTCCTTGTTGACTTTTTGATTTTCTTTTCTCCTTTTTTTCCATTTTTACCCTCTTTGTCTAATGCTTTTTGAGGGCATAATGGTATTTTACCCTAAGAAAAACTCTATATAAGCTCCAATGTTTGGGAGAATTGTAACTTTTTTTGGAACTTTTAGAACTTTTGGCTTAGTGGAAATCACGAGCATAGGATTCTCTAGCTTTTCTTTTTCTTCTTCATTTTCTTTAATTTTCTTTCATTTTCTCGAGCAACGAACATACCTTGGTGATGATAAACCAAGGTATGTTTGGCCTCTTATTTCATGAAGGAGGGTCATTTGGTGGAGGTTTGGAGAGTAAGTTTTCATGCCCTCTCATTTATCACCACTTTGCATTTATGAGCATTTAAGCTCCACACGCATCTCACCACAGGTTGAAACCTCCTAGATCCGGCCTCGCCCGATGTGTATTTGGCAAGCTTTGTGATTCTGATGGATGCTTAATCTTAGATCCACTATCATCCACTTAGTTGTCTCACAATAGTTCTTAGTAGGTTACCTCTTACAGAGGCCATATACTGCTTGTTAGGGACTTGAATGCTCACTTGAATGCCATATCTCATGAGGAGTAATTTAGGGTTTAGGTTTAGTGTCCGTCAGTGCGGTTTGGGAAGCTGACTATAGGTTATTATCCCAATGAGGAAACAAACCCGAGGGCATGAATACACCTTAAAAATCGATCAGAGTGACCAGACTTCAAAGTCTTCTTTTCTAAATTTTCCTTTAATTTATATGTAGTTTTGCAACCATCGACCCCTTTGTTTTAGACAAAACCCAAAATCGAAAGAGAAATACCATTTTCAACTCATGCACTTCATTTCACGAAGAAAACCCGTGTGTTTGACCCTAGACCGCTATCTTTGCGGTAGCCTAAGCTACGGCGGTGGGACACCTAGGATACAAGAATTTTGTTGATTCCTATAGCCCTACTGTGGCACGAATCAGATCCGGGGGAACGTGGTCCTCACTTTCATTTCCAATCCAAATAAAAAAAAAAAAAAATTCAATACAAATGTGAATACATTTTCAATACCAAACGCATTTCAAATACTCATTAGGTATACATTTATACTATCATTTACAAAATTTATCAGAGTTTTCAATATAAAAAATATTTACAAAATAGAATCATAGTTTAACTTTCACAAGATACTTTATACAAAAAGAGTCAATTCAATTTCATGCATGCGTGTTGCGAAGTTTTACTTCTCTTTCGAATGGCTTTGACATTGGCTCTGTGCTTGTGCGGTCTTCACTCTTATACCTATTCACTTGGTACCTGCGTGTTGATAAAAACAATACGCTAAGCATTTTCATGCTTAGTGGTTCTATATAGTTCTATTCTCTCTTCATTTCATTTTAAATTGACACATGCAATATTTATAAAATAATGCTTTTGTACAATTGTCAATGACCGATGCAGTACAATACGTATCTATATATTTTTCAATAAATCAATTACAATTCATTGGTCATCTCAAGCTATGCATTTTCATAGACATAAAGAAAAAAAATCATTCAAAGCACAAGATAAAATATGTATTCGGTTGGTGTACACTCTGGAGATATTGTCCCCATTAGACTGCGGATGCAGTATGCCACAATGATGCGTTGTTCTAGACTCTTATTAATTATACCAATTTATCAGCAACTTCAAATTCTAACAGTTAACATTCTTTTAAGGGCATTACAATCATTCAGCCACAATTTACAATAGTATATATATACATTTGTATGCAAATAGAACATTTTCACATTCATGCAATTTTATTATGAAAGGTCGTTTCACAGCAATTGTCTCAAGTACTTAAAACAAATCATTTCAAACACAAAATCCAATATACTTTCTTGTCAATCATTTCCAAAATTCAAATAATTTCGTAATTATTCAAATATTTTAGAAATAGAGAGAGAGAGAGAGAGAGAGAGAGTTTGAGAACAAACCAAAAATCGTCGCTTTGATTCCAATCTTCGGAATCTCGACTTCAATGCGGGCTTTCCTCCTCGTCAACCCCTATTCAAATATAATGTGATCGCATATTGATCGGTTATTAAGTTCTATTTTCGGTAGGAATTGGAATCATCCCGTTTGGATAGCCCGAACTCGAGTTCTGACTTTTCGATCTGAATTAGTCGATATACTGACTCACTAGATCACCCATTGTTTTTCGATTTCTGGGGTTTAACTCCATAGAATTGTTAATGGATTCCTTCACTCATTTGAAACTATGGTTATAGGTTTCTTCTCCAATTAGAATCATCAATTTGGATCCCCGAGCTCGAGTTACATTGGCACCCAATGCCAAACTAGTCGATATGTCCAGCTCACTGGATCACCAACTGTTTTTTTCGATTTCTAGGGTCTTAACTCCATAAATTGGTAATGTTTTCTTCACTCATTTGAAGTTATGGTTCTAAGGTTTCTTCTTCAATTGGAATCATCTAATTTGGATCACCGAAACTCAAGTTATTGCATTTTACATCTAGATTACTCTATTTTGCAAAACATAATCGACATATAGCTCCACTTTGACAGATTTCTAGGCACTTTGGGGTTACAATTTCATACACTTCTTTCAATTAAATTATTCCCTTAGAAGTCTAGTTTACCCAAAATTTTTAATCACTCAATTTGGATGAGTTAAACTCATTTTATGGCCAAAACATCACAACTACACCCAAAAAAGGGCATATTCATGAGCTACCAGACTCTGCTTTAAAACCATATTCGGGGCGCTGTGCTACCAATTTGCTCTGGTCAGCCTATACGTTTATAGTACTATCTGCTTATTGTTCTTTAACAATTGGAATCAACTTCATTTGGATGATTATAACAACATAACCAAAAAGCAAGAACAAGGTTTTTTGAAAAATTTGACATGACTCACTTTGAAACCTCACCCGTTTCCTTTACTCTGAAATTCTCAAAACCAATCAGCCAAATCAAAACAACCAAGCGCAACTTAGAGCAACCCCTAAAACTTGTTTACCATTAATACAAGCACTTTTATCCAAAAATTTTGGGGTTTTCATCAACTGACACAAGAAAGAAAAGTTAGGGTTTGGTTTACATACTTCCCAATCTTTTGATTCTTTAATGCAAAAGCATCATTTCTTCCTATTGATCTCTCAAACTCTTGGTTACTTGGAGAAAAATCACCAATCTCCTTTCTCCACAAGCCCTAGCTCTCTCTTTCTCTCTCAAAACGGAAATGCCCAAATGTGAAAATGGCTTTCTAAGACCTTATTTTGGTATTTAATCTCATTAAAAGATTAAGGCCTTGTTTGACCTTCTCATTAAATCCACTTTTCTCATTTTTTCCATTTTAACACTTTATTTCACTTTCATTTTCATTTCATTTCACTTCATTTACATTTTGGCTATTACATTATTCATTTAGGTCCCCCATTTAACATTTTTATCAAATTTATTTGGCTTCTGTAAAATTTTCGGGTTGTATATTTTTTTCGTTCTTAGGATTTAAATTCCAAAAAAAAAAAATTTCATTTGCTATTTATCTACTAAACATGTTAAAAGCAGTGCGATATTTTAGGGCATTACAGAAATTATTCTAATCATATATCTTTAAAATCAACCAAGGAGACATACTATCTCCAACCCATAAAATATCATCACACCTACATGGAGTACTTGTTGTCACTTTATAAAAAATAACATTTTATAAACTATATGCAAAAAGTAATCTGCTTTCTCATATATAACAAAGTTACCTTTTTTCTGTCATATTTATTAATATTTTTATTTTCTATGTAAAATCCTTGTTTCAAAATAAAATTTCAGTATCATGAAAACTATAAATTCGTATTGAAATTTCACAAAAAGATGATTTGAACATAAATATAAAGTATCATATTTTCATAAATTGATTCATAAGTGCACAAATAATAAAGATATTGGCAAATAAGAATATATTTGCAACTACTTCACAGGAATCTCCATGGTTATTGATTGCGGTAACTTTATAAAAGAGGGCTTGTATTTGTTTGTTTTTATATTTTCTTCAACTTATTTATTTATTTATTTTATAATCAAATGAAGCAATTTTGTAAAAAAAAACCTTTAAACACTGTTATTACATAGATATTTTTTGATTTGGTGGGAATTTGATCCAATTTAATATTTATTATTCAGTTATTTTAATTTATTGTTAGATGGTTAATTTAATATTTATTACTTGTTCTTCATTTTTTTTAAATTTAACTAGTGTTTATATTTTAGAATCAGAACTAATAAGTTAATTTGTTACGAATAGGGAGCATGTTTTTCAAATCTGTGTCTGCAATTAAATTTAAAATTTTGATGCACAAATGGACACATAAATTGCTGATTTGTGAGAATATACAATTAACTACAAAGCATATTATAGCCTATATTCGTACCACTAATTATTTAAGAGTTCTGGTGAAGAAATGATGGGGCTAGAAACTTCATAATAAAGGTCAATTAAACAAGAGTCCAATTACCTTAATTGATGCTAGATTTCATCACCCTTAGGGATTTTTGATGTAAGAGAACACAAGTATCGTGGTCTTCCATCGTAACACTAATTGAACTTTTTTCATTTTCATCATCGCCCCTGATTGTTGCCTTGCTAGCCTCGGAATCGCAGGCGTCTCCGCCTCCGTTATGAAACACGTCTTTGTCGTCATCATCCGTGGTAGCAGAAATTTGTGATAGGTCCTCCTCCTCATGGTTCAGGGTGTTCCCCTTTTCTGTACTTTCCTGGATCTCCAATGCAAGCTCAAGGCCCCTCACCACATCGCTCATTGACGGACGATTGATCCTTTGATCAAGCACGCAACTCACCGCAATCTCTGTGTATTTGTCCAAGCACAATGGGGCAATCTCACCCTTCAAATGGGGGTCCATGATTTCCTCCAGCTTTCCATTTTTGTAGCTGCTGACGGCCCAGTGTGCCAATCCCGCTTGCTCTTCCTCCCCTGTTTGATTTACAGGTGGCCTTGCACACAGCACTTCAAATAAAACCACCCCAAATGAGTACACATCTGACTTCTCATTCAAACGTTGAAATCTGAAATACTCTGGATCCAGATACCCAAAACTACCCTTTACGACTGTGCTGATGTTGGCATTTGCCACGCTGGTTGGACTCATTTTGGATAGCCCGAAGTCGGAAACCTTAGCCACCCATTTATGATCTAATAAAATGTTGGTTGTCTTGACATCCCGGTGAATGATTGGCTTCTTCACACCGGCGTGAAGGTAGTGCAGCCCACGCGCCGCCCCGATGCAAATCTTAAGGCGTTGGGTCCACCGGAGAGGAGGGTTATCAGTGTTGTAGAGATGATCACGGAGGTTGCCTTTGGCCATGTATTCGTACACAAGGATCATCTCACGTTTATGGTTGCAGTAACCAATAAGAGACACAAGATGAATGTGACGGAACTGGGAAAGCATCTCTATCTCAGTCATGAACTCATGGGCTCCTTGCTGTGAGTCCGGATTTAGGCGTTTGATCGCCACCGTTGTGGTTCCTCCATTGATATACCCTTTATACACGCTACCAAAGCCTCCCTCTCCGATAATGAATCCCTTGTCAAAGTTGTTGGTGGCCGTCTTGATTTCTTGCAGACTGAAATGACAGCACAGATCGGATGTTAAAGATGAACGATGGGCGTGGGAGGACTTAATTGGGGCCAAACATAGTGCTCTATCTCTAAGGCCGGGATCTCTGTTTCTCCTCATTTTATGCACGACAAAGAAACATAAAATTGGTACTGCAACCACAGCGCCAACCGCACTTCCGATTATTGCAACAAGCTTCATTTTGATACTTTCCCTCGAGGTGGGTTGTGCAACCGCTGGTGGAATATCAAGATCGACGGCCAGTTCGTGTTCAACGTTGCTGAGTTTGAAGAGCTCAATTCCGTTGAGGATTGCATCACTGTAAGCAGTTCTATATTCAGGGTTAGGATGCAGTTGTATGTAGATGTTTTCTTTTTTGTTACTTCCCTGACTCGGCATCATTATCCCATAATCTCTGAATATGGGAATTCCTTTCCCGCCACTCCATGTAATCACATCTGCATGCTTCTCCGCCGTCTCGTTAGATATGAGAATCGAGAATTCCCTGTCGTGCTGATGATGGATCTCTGGTTGGAACTCACAGAAATGTAATCTAAGCAGATAATTGAAACCAGAGTCCACAGGAAAAACCCAAGTAAGATTGTAGCCCATGTTCTCAGTTTTGTTGTTTCCCATGGTCCGGGCCGTCTGGTAGACCTCAACCGGTGCCGTGTAATTTGGTATTTGGGTGAATTTGAGATCAACTCTGGTATTGGGGGGAACAAATCCTGGTCTCGTACAGTATTTATCGTCCGCATCCCAAGTACGGAACATGCCGGTGTCATTCATGGGCGAAACAGAGTTCCCACCAACGTTTAGCCGGTATACATTTTCCATAGCAAAATCGGTTTCAATGGAAAATGAATTTTTTTGACCGATAAATTGAAACCCTCCCTCTAGTGGAGAAGTGTAGTAGAGATAGTCGGGCATGGAGACAACTTCGATTCCGTTAATAAAAGCGTATGCTTCTGGATCACCGGCCATCGGAGTGAATGTTATGTTGAGCATCTGATCTTCTTGGCAGTTGATAACAAATTCTTTGAATATGGTAAGAGAACCCAGAGCATCAGCTGCAAGTGAAGCATTGAATTTGCACAGAAGAGTGTAGCCACCAGTTTTGACTGAGAAAGAAGCTTTAGATCTGTGGAAGGATTCGTATGAATATGGATTAAAGTACAAGCGGATGTATTTTGGGCCGGACGAGACAGGAAATCTGTATGTGAATTCCGAGTGCGAGAACCTTGCAGAGGCAAAGGGAGGGTTAAAGACCCTCTCTTCAGGTGCTTGATAGGTTGTTGAAGCTCCGGCGTTTTCGACGGGGAAGAAGTTAGATGAGGCGTCCCCAATCCAGTTTCGGCCATCCGATGCCGTGTAATTTTGGCTGCTCCCACAGTAAATGAAGAAGGTTTCAGTAGTTATGTAACCGGAGACGGGGAAGGCAAAGAGGTGGGTAAAGGAAACGACATAGAGATAGTTTAGAAATGATAGCATCAAGTTTTTGTTTACCATGGTGCGTGGCTGAGTAGACTCCTAATGCTTTATCAGAAAGTATCAGCAACTGCTTCCCAGGCATAGGCAAAAATTTTGCTCTCTTTGGACTGATCATTATTCATGCCCATGTTAATTGAATAAAAATTGAAAATAAACTTAAAACTGGATCACCGACCAAAATAGGTTATTTAAATATTTTTTATAAATATAAGTTAAAAATTAAAATAATGCTCAATCTAATTTGTTTGGGCCATGTGCTACGACATTGAAATTCTTATTAAATCAATATCACAGTCAATGTCATAATTAAGGACTACAATATTAAAAAATTTTGTAAGTTAAAGTTTGACATTAGCTTAAAAAAATTTCCAATATTACAAACTTGTTATTTTGAGCATTAGTTCGTTTTTTTTAACATATTTTAATAATTGTTTTAAAATTTATACCGGATGAAAAAGTAGAGGTAGATTTAGGGATGGCAACGGCGGGATTGGCATGTCAAAAACTAAAATTTTAACCATTCTCATATCTCCTTCGTTTTCCTATTATTAATTTTTTTTAAAAATATTTTAATTAATATATTCCACTCATTGTTGAGTCAAATGTTTCTCTGCATCGGACATGAATCCCACTTTTCCATGGTTTTCACTTTCTCTTATTCAAGAATAAAAATATCATGGATATATCGGTAATTGAATTTTATGGATATATTAGATATATCGAGGATATATCGGACATATATCGGTGAATATTTTTACATATAAAATATAAATTATTTAAAATTTATTAAAAATGGTAATAAATTTTAAAATATATCGGATATATCGGTACTTTTCCATGGTTTTCACTTTCTCTTATTCAAGAATAAAAATATCATGGATATATCGGTACTTGAATTTTATGGATATATTAGATATATCGAGGATATATCGGACTGTCATATCGGTGAATATTTTCACGTATAGAAGAATATAAATTATTTAAAATTTATTAAAAATGGTAATAAATTTTAAAATATATGGTCTCATCGGTACTTTTCCATGGTTTTCACTTTCTCTTATTCAAGAATAAAAATATCATGGATATATCGGTACTTGAATTTTATGGATATATTAGATATATCGAGGATATATCGGACATATATCGGTGAATATTTTTACATATAGAATATAAATTATTTAAAATTTATTAAAAATGGTAATAAATTTTAAAATTTGATAAAAATAAGTAAGAATGCATATATTAAAGTTATTTTATTAATATAATGTTTAAGTATAATCAAATATAAAATTATGAATAAATGAAAATATATTAATACTTAGATTTTAAATATATAAATATAAATTTTTGAAAAATAGTTCAAGAAATAATTGATTTTATTATAAAAAAACAATTTATGTATTGATGATGTTTTATTTGGAGCTAATTGCGGAGGCGTGTGGGGGTGTTGTTTGGACCGGATTGTTTCTTGGTACGGGATGCGGGGCTCTCTTGGATTGTGCGGGGTACGGTGGGTGCTGATGGGGGTGATGCCTGAACCGGGCGAGTCAGTGGGTCTCGTCGTCATCCGATGAGTGAATGTCTTCCGAAAGAGAATCACTTAGATTGGGTATTGGCATCACGAGATGAGCCTACCTTTCCTTAGATGGGGTGGCACTTGTATTTATAGTGGATGATCGCGACAAACTTTGCAATTGGATGATGTCTTGAATAGTATGTTCCACAGTTTGGGGATGATAATATTACTCTCATTGGGTAGGAATTTTATTTCCTTATTGTAAAAACCAATTAATAAGGGATAATTGAGGGGTGGTAATATCTTCTTTCGCTTTATTGATAAGATTTGGTTTAGTTCTGAGGATAAGTGGTTATTAGAGGTGTCTACTTTCCTCCAAGAATACGATTTGCGGGATTAGCGGTTGTGCGAATTATTCTACTTTCCTTATTGGCGAGATTTAGTACGATTTGCGGGATGTGGGCGCCACGAGTGTAATACCATCGGCCTTTGGGGCTGAGTGGGGCCCGAGAGCTTGTTTGGGCCGGCTAGAGCAGGAGTGTTTATAGGGCTGCCTCTCCTTTGGGCCTAGTGAGTAGGTCTGCGCGCCTATTTTTCAAAGCCTGTCGGTTGCCCCGGCCACTTGTGCACGGTGTGCGTGGGCAAGGGCTATATCGTTTCTTGTATCGGGTTTGATTTCCATGTGTCAGCTCGGTGGCTACTTGGTCTTCCTTGAGCAGTTATGCTTTGTAATCTGAGCTACTAGGCTCCGGGGCTCCAAGACCTTTTCTGAGCAGTTATGCTCTAAAAACTGAGTTATTGGGCTCCTGGGTTGTTGCGCCTCCAGTTGTTGCATGACCTTGAGGCGAGTTATTCGCTCTGGGGGCATTGCGCCTCCCGGTGTTTATGCTCTTACGGCCCGAGCTACTTGGCTCCATGGTTGCATGGCCTATTTGAGCCCAGGCTGACTTGGTTCGGAGTGGGCTGCGTGGCTGTTGACGAGGCTGCTAGGCTCCTTGGCTATTGTGCTGGCGACGAGTTCTTTGGGCTCCTGAGGCTGAATGCCTAAGGCGGAGGCTGGCTCCTGGGGCTGTGATTTGTTTTGGTGAAGTCGTCAGTGCGAGGAAGTGTGTTGATGGGAAGAGCTTTTCAATGTATACTGTTGAGTAGAGCTCGTCCATGTGAACTGTGGGGAAGAGCTCGTCAATGTAAACTGTTGAGTAGAGCTCGTCCATGTGAACTGATGGGAAGAGCTCGTCAATGTGAGTTGCTGAATAAGAGGTCGTCCATGCGAATAAGAGCTCGCCCATGTTGAGTGATAGGAAGAGCTCGTCAGAATGAATAATTGAGGAGGGAGCTCGTCCGTGAGTGATGGGAAGAGCTGTCGAGAATGAATAATTGAGGTGGAGCTCGTCCATGTTGAGTGATGGGAAGAGCTCGTCAGAATGAATAATTGAGCAGGAGCTCGTCCATGTTGAGTGATGGGAAGAGCTCGTCAGAGTGAACAGTTGAGTAGAGCTCGTCCAAGTTAAATGATGGGAAGAGCTCGGCAATGTGAGTAGTAGGAAGGAGCCCGTCTGTTTGAAGTGCAGTGATGGGCTCGTCAAAGCGAATAGTAGGAGCTCGTCCGTCTGAGTTGAGGGGAGAGCTCGTCAACAGGGTTTGTAGAAAGGAGCCCGTCTGTCCGATGTGCTGTGAAGGGCTCGTCAATGTGAATAGTCGAGTAGAGCTTGTCCAAGTGAATTGATGGGAAGAACTTCGTTAAGAGAGGGTGGCGGAGCTCATCCATGAGCGGGGAGAGTGGTCGGGTGGCTTTGTATGTGAGCTCGTCCGTGTAAATAATAGGAGCTCGTCAAGTAGAGCTGTTGGGAAGAGCTCGTCAGGAAGACTGTTGTAAGAGCTCGTCCGTGTAGATAATAGGAGCTCGTCAAGTAGAGCTGTTGGGAAGAGCTCGTCAGGTAGACTGTTGTAAGAGCTCGTCCATGTAAATAATAGGAGCTCGTCAAGTAGAGCTGTTGGGAAGAGCTGTCGGGTGGAAATCTGTTGTAGAGCTGCGATCCATGTACGCATAATAGGAGCTCGTCGGAAGATGTTGGGAAGAGCTCGTCCCGGGTGGGCGTATTAAGAGCCGTCGGAGTGTAAATAATAGGAGCTCGTCACGTAGAATTTCATTTGGGAAGAGCTCGTCGAATTGAAGTATTGTAAGAGCTCGTCCATGTAGAGCTGTTGGGAAGAGCTCGTCAAGTAGGTATTGTAGAGCTAGATCCATGTAATAATAGGAGCTCGTAAAGTAGAGCATTGTAGAGCTTGTGCTTGTGGTGTAGGTGGGAGCAGAGTCGGTTTAGATGCGGAGTGGAAAGGGCTCGTCACCGTGAATAGTAGGGGCTGCGTCCATCCCGGGTTGAGGGATGAGCCTTGTCGATATGGTGTAAGGAAGGGCCGGAATGCATGCGTAGTGGGCGAAGGGCTGCGTCAACGTGAATAATGGGGCTCGTCGTGCGGGTTGAGGGGACGGGCCTGCGTCGATATGGTGTAGGAAGGAGCCGTGCATGCGGCGGAGTGCGTGGGGCTCGCCCGATGTAAATTGTAGGAAGGGCCCGTCATGCGGAGGTCTTGCGAGAGGGCTCGTCAATGTAAATTGTAGGAAGGAGCCCGTCTGTCTGAAGTGCAGTGAAGGGCTCGTCAACGTAAATAGTAGGGGCTCGTCCATCTGAGTTGTCGGATGAGCCTCGTCAATTTGAATTGTAAGAAAGAGCCGTCCCGATGCGGGTGCGTGAAGGGCTGAATCCTTGTGAATGGTAGGGGCTCGTCCGAAATGCGGGTTGTTGGATGAGCCTGGGTCAATATGAATTGTGAAGGAGCCCGTCACATGCGGAGTCTTGTGAGAAGGGCTCGTCCTTTGTGAATGAGTAGGGGCTCGTCCATCGCGAGTTGTTGGGATGAGGCCTCTTGATATAGTGTAAGAAGGAGCCGATAAATGCGGGTCACGGCGAAGGGCTAGATCCCACTTTGTGTGGTGGGGGCTCGTCCATCACGGGTTGGATGAACCTCTTCAATATAGTTGTAAGGAAGGAGCCCCCGTCACATCTAGAGTGTAGCGAAGGGCTCGTCGGTTGTGAATAGTAGGGGCTGCGTCCTTACGGAGTTGGGGGATGAGCCTCGTCGTCTCTGGAACTATGGGAAGGAGCGGGTCTATGCGGGTGCGGCGGGGGCTCGTCACTGTGAATAGTAGGGGCTCGTCCATCTAAGTTGTTGGATGAGCCTCGTCAATATGAATTGTAAGAAGGAGCCCGTGCATGCGGGTGCGTGACTCGTCCTTTAATGTGAATGGTAGGGGCTTGTCCATCTGAGTTGTTGGATGAGCCTCGTCGTATGAATTGTAAGAAGGAACTGGTTTGTGCAGGTGCGGGCTCGTCAGCGTGAATAATGAGGGGCTCGTCCATCGGGTTGGATGGGCCTCGTCAACTATGAATTGTAAGGAAGGAGCCCCGTGCGTGCCGGGTGCGCGAGAGAGGGGCTCGTTCTTTGAATGAATAGTAAGGGGCTCGTCCATGAGGTTGAGGGATGAGCCTCGTCAAACAGAGGTGTGGAAGGAGCCCGTGCATGCGGGTGCGGCGAAGGGCTGAATCCTTTGTAAATAGTAGGGGCTCGTCCATCTAAGGTGAGGGATGAGCCTCGTCAATATGGATTGTAGGAAGGAGCACGTCATTACGGGTCACGACGAGGGCTCGTCGATGTAAATGGTAATAGACCGTCGTTGAGATCTGAGTGAAGAGGGCTCGTCGTAGTGAATAGTAGGAGCTCGTCGATCTGGGTTGAGGGAGGAGCTCGTCAATAGGATTTGTAGAAAGGAGCCCGTCTGTCTGGAGTACAGCGAAGGGCTCGTCAATGTAAATAGTAGGGGCTCGTCATTCTGAGTTGAGGGACGAGCCTCGTCAATATGAATTACTTGGCTCCTGGCGCTGTGTCCTTGGTGGCGTTCTAGCCGAGTGGCGATGTAGCCGAGTGGCGATTGAGCCGAGTGGCGTTGTAGCCAGTGGCGATTGAGCGGTGGCGATGTGGCAGAGTGGCGTTGGCCCAGAGTGGCGATTGAGCCGGAGGTAGTACGATTGTGGCCAGAAGTGGCGATTGGGCGGGTGGCGATTGGTAGAGTGGCGTTAGTAAGTGGTGATTGAGGTCAGTGGCGTTGTGGCCAAGTGGCGTTGGGCCGTTAACGGCGATTGGGCGGCGTGGCGTTGGCCGAGTGGCGATTGGCGGGAGTGTGGCGTTGGCCCAGCGGTGGCGATGGCCGGTGGCGTTGTGGCCCAGGAAGTGGCGATGCCAGCGGTGGGCGTTGTAGCGGAGTGGCGTTGTGGCCAGTGGCGATTGGCGAGTGGGCGTTGGCCCGGTGGCGATCGAGGCCGTGTGGCCGATCGAGGCCCGGTGGCGTTATGTGAGTGGCTGTTGAGCCGCGTGGCGGTTGGCCAGGAGTGGGCGTTGTAGTAGAGTGGCGATTGAGGCGGGAGTGGCGTGTAGTAGAGTGGCGATGTAAGTAGTGGCGTTGTGGCCGATGGCAATGTAGCCCGGTGGCGTTGGCCAGTGGCGGTGGCGAGTGGCGATTGAGCCGTGTGGCGATGAGCGGTGGCCGTTGTGGCCGGTGGCTGCGGGCCGTGTGGCGGGTGAGCCCAGTGGCGATTGAGCCGGTGGCGTTGTGGCAGTGGCGATGTGGCTGGCTGGTCGACTCTGAGCGGCGTGGCCTGTGCGGAGTAGATGAGCTCGTCAAAGTGAGCAGCGTGGCTCCGGGCGCTGAGGCCGAGTGGCGATGTAGCCTGAGCTGGTCTGACTCCTGAGGCAGCGTGGCCTGTGCGGAGTAGGTGAGCTCGTCAAAGTGAGCAGCGTGGCTCCGGGCGCTGTGGCCGAGTGTCTGAAGAGCCCCTTAAACTGATCCGCTTCTTCTTGTCATCTGACTTTCGATTCTTGGAAAGATGCGCGTGTTTTTAATGCTGATTGACGGAGAATTTGAAGCGTTTGCGCGAATTTCCGAGTGCTTTGGCCTTCTTATAAGTGACGGCTTCAGGCGTTGATTGACGAGGCGAAGTGCTTCCACTTCGTTTGTGTTGGCTTTCCACTTTAGCCTACTTGTCACCGAGAGTCTGTTGTCGCGTCTCTGGCGGATCTTGCATCTTTAGTGGATTAGGCGTTGCTCCACAGCATGTTCGAGTCGATACCATCGATGGCGAAATCAGTTATGTTTATGGAGGCTTGTCGTTCCCGCGGCGGTAATGTCCGTGATGATCTTTTGGTAGGCCCAGAATTTGGAGCGTGTGGGGGTCCCGGTAGGGATTTGGACCGGATTGTTTGCGGGGGTGGGATCACGAGGCTCTTGGATTGTGCAGGAAATTTGAGTAGGATCATTTACCTTTGTTGATCTGCGGGCCCAGATGAGGTACTTCTGCAGCAGGAAAGCGAGGGGTCGGGGGCTTTGCCGAAGTAACCGCTCCGATGCAAGTCGGATTCTTCCTTGAGAGAAAAGAGAGAATGCTTAGAGAATTAGTATTGGCATCTGAATGAGCCTACCTTTCACCGATGGGGTGGCCTTGTATTTATAGTGGATGATCATGACAACTTTCCTAATTGGATGATGTCACTGAATAGTATGTTTCCTAGTTGGGGGATGATAATATTACTCTCATTGGGTAGGAGATTTTATTTCCTTATTGTAAACCAATTAATAAGGGATAATTGAGGGGTGGTAATATCTTACTTTCCTTATTGATAAGATTTGGTTTGATTCTGAGGATAAGTGGTTATTAGGGGTATCCTACTTTCCTCGTTAGCGAGATTTAGTCGATTTGCGGGGATTAGCGGGTTATTGGGGTATTCTGCACTTTCCTTATTGGCGAGATTTAGTCTGATTTGCAGGATGTGGGCCTTCCCAATTATCCATACCATCGGCCTTTGGGGCGGAGTGGGTAGGCTTTGTTTTGGACCGGCTAGAAACTGGGTGTTTTTATAGGGCCTGCCTCTCCTTTGGGCCTAGTGAGTAGGCCTGCGCGCCTATTTTTCAAACCTCATCAGTATATTATATAAAAATACTCTTTTAATATAAAAATTAAAATATGAGGTTCCATTATTTTGATAAATGTAGAAATTTATAAGCATAAACATATTATATATAAATCTATAACCATCAAACATGTAGATGAAATGGTTGGGGTCTCTTTTGGCTTAACCAAAGGTCTCGAGTTCGAGCCTTGGGTATGCAGCTGTGTTATGTGGTAGAGCTTTGCCGTTGGTATAGCTTAAAGGTGTTTTCCATGTGTACACGGACTCGATCAGGACATCTCATGGCTTGATAAAAAAAAAAAAATTTATATATATATTTGAGATTAGACCATTAGACCTTAGGATTTACATTTTTCTTCTTACGTTTTTTTTTTCTTTTATTTTTTCCTTTTCTTCCCTTCTTTTCCTCTTCCTCTCCGGCACTGACGAGGATCTCCTTCCTCTTTCTTTTTCTTCCTTTTTCCTTTTCTTTCCTTCCCCTCTTCTCTTTCTATGGCCGGTGCACTCTTTCCATTCTCTCACTTCTCTTTCCTTTTCCTTCCCCATCTCCCACTTTCCACTTTACTCCCCCGTTTGATCATCGACCATTACAATGAAGCATCGACAGAAATTTCTTCCGATTTCGGTTAGCTAGTTCTTAGATTTTCCTGGCTAAGGTGAGAATCGCAAACCTCTTCTTCAACATATATTCGTTTCTAGGGTTTGGTCAACAACTCGACGATAAATTGTTATAATATCGGCCATATATGTCGATATTTTGGTTTAAAACCGATATTTCCTTGAATAATCGACGATAATTCCAAAATTTAAGCAATTTTTCCATCAAATGATAATTGAAGTAGCTTATCGTATCGGAGTCGATCGACACACGATATATCATCGATATATTGGCAATATATCCCGATTTTTGCATCCATGCTCCTATTATTATCAGTCTTATTTTATTAAATCCATTGCATTCCACCTCTCCCATTACCGATCATTAATATTATTTTTATTGAAGCCATTGGATTTTGCGTTACATTTCGTTTGAAAAGTGGTTAACTTTTCCTAAATATAGCCTTCAAAAAAAAAAAAACATTTCCTACGAAAACAGTGCAAAAAATATAATAAAAAAAATCCTAAATATTATTACTTTGAATTATAGTTATAACATATTACTTTTACATCATGTATTTAATAAAAAAAATTAAATTAATTTTATATAATCAAGGTAGTGAAATGATCCGTTCATATTCGGGTCTAAGACCTAGAAAGCAAGGTCCAACCATGGAAGAATTCAGACCCAAATCCAATGAAGGAAGGCGAGATGGGTCCTAAGCCTTCTACATAAGGTTGCACTCCTGTAGAACCAAGATCTTCGTAGTCCTAAGGTCCCTGTCCGTAGAACCAAGAGGTCACCCTCGGTTCAAAGCCCTAGTGGGGGGCATTCAGTATAGCCTCGCCTTGAGCAATATCCACCTCATCGACGAAGCGATAACCCTCATGGAGGTCCCCCTACGACAGTTATCAGCCCCTCACGTAGACACCCTGGTCCTGGCTCTCGAAGTTGGCGGCCACCCGATGCGCAAGAAATTGATAGACACCGATAGTGTCATCGGCCTATTATACCTTCCAATCCTTCTTCAACTGGGATATTGGCCTGATAACCCAAAAAGAGTTGTATATGTACTCTAATTTCCAGGATCCCCTTGAGTGACACAAGGATGGACGACCTGAGAGTAAATATCAGTCACTTATGGGTATATTGTATTGATATTCATTGAATTAATGAATTCAAAAAATCACTGTGATACGTCACTGGTGAAGATCTAACCTCTAACTTCAAGATTCTCTCTTGGGTGACAGTAGGAGTGTGTTCTCGAGGTATAAGATCCACCTACTGATCAATCAGTTTAATCTTTAGAAGTTTCACCTCAATTGCGTAGAATAATCTCAATCTCGTGTTAGTTAAGATTCTAACCAAGGAGCGAGAGCATTTTAGTTGAATTGATGGCTGAGGTACCAATTATGTTGGAGAGGGCTTGCATTATCCTGTCTATAGGGGCAAGCAGTTTCTAGTCCTAAGAGATGGCTGTGAAGTACTGAGAAGGAAAAATAGTCATCTTAAAGAGGATCAAGTCCTACAAGTAGCTTTTTAGACCCATTGACCTGGTTTAGGAATATGGTTAGCTAGAAAGTGAAATGTGTAGTGTCATGAGGCATTCCAAGGCTGCACTACCTTGCTCTTGGACAATTCCAGAGTTCGTGTCCATAACTTTATTCTTCTTGAGGAATTTTGCAAATTGATCATCATAACACTGATTTCCTTCCCAGTGTTATTTTAGTCCAGTGAACTCTCTAATCCTTGTATTTTAGAAATTCTTTACTTCTTTCATTCATGTTACTTTAGAAAGTTGAATCTATACTGGAAAATAGAGGTTCAAATAGTGAGGATCTTTAGTAGTAGGGGTAGTTGAATCTTTAAATTTTCATATCAATCCTCGTGGGAATGATATCCGGACTTGTAGAGTCCACTTTATTACTTGTATGACTTATGCACTTGTAGTGATTTAAACCAAAACAATTTTTAATTGCAAATTATTACCTACACAACAGAAACAAATTTTATATATTGAGTCAAATAAGTTTTTGGCATAATTGTTGGGAATTGAATAATCTCAGGTGGCAGTGTCAAGAATCAATCAGTTTTGATCTATGTTAGAAAAAGGTCTAATTAACGGCTTTTAGAGATCACGGATGGGAAGCGCAATCACGAGCTCCTCTTATCTGTGAAGAACTTACGAGAATTAGGTGTTAGCCCCGCTTCTCCTTTTATAGTCCTCATCATTTCCTCCTTTGTTGCTAGCGAGCTTGTTAAGAATTGAACATTTCATTCTTCTGCGGGTGACCCAGGTGGCTCTTCTCAAGCAAGGTGCCTTCAGACAGAGCCATGGCTGAGATCGCAGGAAGGGACTTAGCTAGCTTTATGCAGTAAGCAAGATTCCACTGACATGTCCTTGGCGTTGAAGAAGAAGAAGAGAAAAAAGGTTAGATAGATCAAAGCTACCGGCACCGGATTAGAAGACTTTGTGGATTGGGTGAATCCAACCTCTAGTGAGCTACCCAAGGAGAGGGAGGGAAATATGTCTAGCCTCGCTGAGGGATTTTCCACGTGGATGCACAAGCGGGCCGGATGCTCGAGGAAACCACAGCTGAGCATTAAACGACGCCCGAAATAGTGCGAGTCACAGATAAAGGGCCCAGAAGGCCGAGTGATTATTATTGTGGGAACTCTGCGGAACGAGCCTGCGATGCCACACAGTCGGCGTTGGAAGTGTAGCCGGAATGTGCTTCTAGGGGAGGCTTGTGCTTCATTGAAGGATGGGGCCACTAGTGGAGGACCTCCTGTGTTAAATCAAGGCGTAAGGCGGGTCCCTCTTTGCGAGAACTGACCATTGATGCGCCCTTTGCGGGCTGGGTAAGTCGATCTCGCAGTTCGAATACTTGTAAATTAAAATTTGCTGATAAGCATTCTTTGGGCTTGTATGTTAGTGGGTGGGTGGAGTCATCCTTCGGTGGGCAATGCGGAGCTCTAGCGTCTAGATAAACGTTCAATTCGTGATTGTTGGAACCCTTTCAGCAAGAGGGACTGCTTCACAGAACATATGCGCGGTCTCTGCTGATCTCCTCCAGAATCTGGAAGTGGCGGACTCATCTTAGAGGAGTGGCACAATTCCTTCCCGACTACATGGATAGAAATCCTACAGCGTGTGGGCGGGACCAGGATGTTTATTCCTGACCATGAAATTTGATGAGATGCTTGAGCAGGTATGGCTAGAATTCTAATGTTTGAGCTTGGGTTTTATGTTGTGATTCCCTCCTGACACTTCTCATTTTGTAGGTTGTCGCTCTTTGACCGGAACATGGCGCCTTGACGCCTGGGAGCTTCACGTCCAAGCCCAGGGATGTCGAGAAGGCTGCGGTTGTATGTCAGTCGGCCAGTTTCCAAGCACTGGGCTGAGTGACATGCAGGTCGAGGCGAGCTAGATCACTTGATAGGAGCGGGAGGGCTAAGGCTAGTCACGAGGAAGGCTGCCGAGTGCGAGAGGAGGGAGAGGGATGAAGCCCGATGAGCGCGACTTGCTAGGTTATCTGAAATTGAATTGCGATGCTTATGGCGGCCCGTGAAGGACAAATTGGCTAGGGTTGAGATGCCACGACGGTTCTGGAGGCAGGAGTGCAGAAATTTGGGGTTGAGTGAGGGTGAGGTAGGGTGGTGAGTGAGGGTGAGGTTAAATTTACCCACTGGAGGTTGGAAAGAACTTCACTCATCTTTAGAGATCGGAGCAAGCTGGGATGAGTGTCTTCTCTCCACTCTCAAGTGGGCAAAGGACAAGGAGGCCATGGAGGAGGACTACCAAAAGGCCCTGGAGCTGATCTTTGCCTACGGTTATGGGTGTTTGGCTCCCAAACACAGCATTTGTGGAGACCGAGCTAGGGTTCCCGGATAGGTATGCTGACTCCTGCGATCTATTCCTCTGAGTTTTCATGAACCTAGGTGCCCTGGTCGAGCACCTAAGAGCCCACGAAACAAGCTAGAGTGGAGTAGATCAAGCGGTAAAGAGGCAAAGGAACTGAGAGGAGTGCTCTGGCGAGTTTTGATCGAACATCTTAAGTTCTCCCCCTCTCCCATTTTTGTAATCGGCCCCCATTTGGTACGCTAGACTTTCTTGTATTTTTTACGATGCTATTGGGCGTATTTATGAAATCTGATTTTTTCGTTTTACTTATACTATTGATTCTTTTCTATCTCAGGCTCGCACCTTGAATATTTGTTTAGGATAGTTGCTTCAGGGATATCAATGTTAAGTTTTTAAGGGTTAAAAGCTAGTAGGGTTTTGTGGAGCAATGAGACAAGGCACCATTTGAGTTACCAGCACAGTATTAAGTCTAAGGCCTCTGGCAGGCATATGCAGCCAGGCTAGGAGCCACATTTGGCCTTTTGAAAGCGTGAGCAGGTTATGAGCCACATCTAGTCTTTTGAAAGTGCCAGTAGGCTATGAGCCACATATGGTCTTTTGAAAGTGCTAGCAGGTTATGAGCCATACGATCTTTAGAGGAGTGGGTGGGCTATACGGCACTTCTAGTCTTTTGGTACCCGATAGGTTGTGGTAAACCGTCTTGAAAGTGGCCGGGTTGTGGGCACTTATGGTCTTTTGAAAATGTTAGTAGGCTATGAGCCACTTCTGGTTTTTTGAAAGTGCTAGCAGACTAGGAGCCATATCTGGTCTTTGATATAGGGACTATTCTAAGAATTAAAAGAAAATACCTTAAAGGAAATTAAATTGATAATACCTTTAAAGAAAATTTTATTGACAATATTCCTAGAATTGAAAGAAAATGCTTTAAAGGAAACTTTGCTGATAATACCTTTAAAGAAATTTTTTATTGATAATACCTCTTAAGATGCATAGCATTCCACATCACAGGCAGGCATCCGTCCGATTTATCTAATACGATCATTTTGAATTTAAGCGTGTATGGCCCTTCGGTCGGTTGGAACTTGCGGTGTTGGGTTGGCGTGTTTTAAAAGACCCTTCTCAGACTAGGTCTCCCGGCAAAATGCCTGCCGTCTTTACCGCGTATTGTATAAGTTTGTTGTTCGTTTACGGTGTGATGTATACGCGTCTGACTGACTTCACGAGAAGTTGATTTGCATATCTAAGTCTTTGGCAGTGACCCCGATCGTAATACTTCCAGGGGATTCCAGTTCGAAGCATGGGCATTCCAATTTCTATAGGAATTGGCTCATCCATAGGTGAGGGCGAATGGTGACCTCAGGTTGGCTTGGGCGGGTTTCTTATAGGCCGAAAGACTCAGGGTGATCTTCCCTTTTTCCCTTGGCGGATATGACGGCTTTTCAAAGTCATCGAGAGGTTTTGTTAGTACTCCTTTGGCCATTTATGTGGTCTTTGGTAGGGTTAAGTACAAGTTTATGATTTTCAACTCTATGGTAGAAATTTAATATGCCACCTATTATCAGTGTGGCCAGGAACCTTGGGTTATGGTCGACTAGATTGTTAGAGGCAGGCAAAAATATTCTTCATATAAATTAGGGCGACATCCTTGCATCTTAGATGGAGGTGAAGGCTTAAGCTTTATATCCTTGCTAAAATGGTGGTGTGACCAATGACCCAACTTCTTATAAGTTGGAAGAGTGGCCAGTGGTCTGACTATATCCATTCCTTAGCGAGACCGGGGCTCATGATGGTTGTTAGATCTTGGTGAACCCTTGAGATGGGGCTTGTGAGTTGTGCGATCGCACTTTCTAACATAGGCGAGAGCTGCTCCTCATGGTTGGCGATAATAGCAACGTATGGGTATTGTGGTAGAAGTTCTCTGCTTTGATGGTTTCCACATATTCCTTCTTGTTTTTACTTGATACACTCCACACTTTATTGATTGGTGAGGCACTTGAGATCTGACTCGTCTGAGGTAGTTTATATAATTGCCCATTCTGGGGAGAATCTAGCCACTTGGACTTGTATCTTGTGGGCTTAGTCTCGTGTTTGGCAATTCTCCACTAGCTCAGATAGTGCCTTGTGGAGTCATCGAAGAAGCCCAGGCTTCATATTTTGTTTACGGTTGGTAGTAATTGATGATCTGCATTGGCATGGGCGGGAGGAATATCGTTTCTTTTATTGGGAGGAATGCAGCTACTACTACTAGCGCATCTCTGCTCATTAAGTCCTTGGGATATCTTAAGCTTCAATGTAGAAACTCTCGGTCGTTGCTTGACCCGGTTTGTACTGTCCATCTGTTGGTCTTGCGTTTCCTATTCTCCATTTACCTGTCCCACGACTAGTTAAGAGTCACTGTGTATGATGAGTTGTTATGAGGATACAGACTTTGCGAGGTCAATTCTGGCTAGGATTGCTTCATATTCAATCTCATTATTAGATGCAGAGAAGTCTAGCCATATGGTCCGTTCTATCCTTTCCCTAGTTGGGGTTTTAAGTTGCAAGCCGACTTGACTCAGTTTGTGGAAAGCGTTGTCCATTAAGGATCCACCGGCCCGGCGTTACCACGGTCCACATATGGTTGGGGTGGATTACGCTAAAAATCTACTAGTATCTGTCCGCTGATACTTGAGTGGGGTTTATCGCGAATCTGAATTCATACCGTTCAATCTCCCACTGGGCCATCCTTCCTAATAGGTTAGGCTTGTGTATAGTGCTTGGCAAAGGGAGATTCGTCGGCCGGCTTGATAGGATGCGCTTGAAGAGTAAGTGACTTCTTAGTTTCCACATGGAGAATGAAGTCTTGCTTGTTTGAGATGGGTATATCGGGTTTCTCACTTGGATAGAGACTTTATACGAAGAATATTGGTTTTGCTTTTGGTTTTGTCTTCTTTGAACAAGAAAATTGCCCTTCTTTAAGGCTTTGACACGCGGGGTAAGATAGTGTATTGCACCTTTAGGCTGGCAGGTGGTTTCATTCCTTATTCCAGCCGATCCTTTTAGCTCCCCTTAAAGTGATAAAAAATGGTTTTAATCAGTCTATGAAACGGGGATATGAGCGCAAGGAAATTTTGGCTAACTGATCAGTTCTTTTTCAATTTTTGTAGATAGAACTTTGAGAGTCCATTATAGATTTGAGTTGAATAGGATTGGCCTCTATCCCTCTCTAGGTTACCATAAAGCCTAAAAACTTGCCTGAACTGACTCCGAACCATATTTCAAAGGATTGAGTTTCATATCGTACCTTCGCGATAACTAAAAGGCTTCTTGTAGATGTTTGGTGTGGTCGAAGCGTTCTTTGGATTTCACAAGCATATCATTGATATAAACCTCCATGGTTTTTCCTAACAATGGTTGGAAAATTTTAGTCACCAATATCTGATAAGTTGCCCTGGCATTTTTCAATCCAAAAGGCATCACATTGTAACGATCTGACCGGTGAGGTGAAGTAGAGTCGTTTTCTGCATCGGGCGGGTGCATGGGGTGATCAAAACCTAGAAGCGTCGAGAAAAATGGCGGTGTCCGTGCACGGGCTGCGGCGTGACAATTTGGTCTATACTTGGGAATGAGAAGCTATCTCTTGGGCATGCTTCGTTGAGGTCAGTGTAATCTACACATACTCGCCACTTACCTCCTCTCTTTGGAACCCCACCACGTTGGCTAGCCATTTAGGGTGCCAGCTTCACGGTGACGCAACTCGATGAAGTTGTCTGCCCATGTATCTGAATGATTTGATGGCGATCTGGGTGGAAGCACCTCACTTTTTGTCTTACGGGTCGGCCCGATTGGGGATAATGTTGGTTCGCGAGGCGCGGTCGGGTTAATCTGACCATATTTGAGTGGCTCCTGGCAAATACATCTATGTTATTGTGACCTGAGTCGTAGCTCAGATTTCTTCGGTACAGACGGGGAGAGGCGCGTACATGAACTTTTCCGACCCGTCCAACGTTTCTTTTTCTAGGGGATCCACAACTAACGAAACCTTCTCTTCCGCCCTGATCTGGGCAGGGAACTGTGATTGCTATGCGGGGGTTTGGTTTTCTAGGGAGGAACTTTCAAAGCTTTTTCCCCTTTTCTGTGCTCATATAAATAGTTGATAACACTACCGTGGGACCAACTAACTACTTAAAAGGTCAACCAGCCCAACGTTAGTCAAATAACTAACTGTTTGGTGGTAGGTTAAAGGGATAACTTTCATCGAGTGCGACCGGGCCGCTACATTATGGCATTATGGGCCTTAAGTCTTGATTGAGCAGAACTGTGAGTGACTAGCTTGTCTTTTCTGAAGTCACGACATCTCTAGTGTTCTGGTAGTTGCATCATTAAAACCGGAGAGGATCATGGGCGAGGTTTAGCATATTTAGGAAAGCTTCATATCTTTAGAGAGGGTGGTAGTTGCGTGAGTTTCTTTGCGCCCCCTCTAGGGACCACTAGTACCACATTGCTGCTCCAAGCCGTTCATCTGAGTGTGAGTACCCGGTCGTCATGTGGGGCCTGATGACCACATTTGGGTTTACAGGAGGAAAGGATATGGGGCCATCTATTGGCTTGGTATCTTCATGTCTACCTTTCGCGTGGATAACATTTACCACGACCTTAGCGTAGGAGACGAGAGTTTCCTCTATCGGTAGCCGATTGATCTTGGTTTTGGATAGCGCTTGATTATATAGTTTATGGGTGGGTGCAGTTTTACAGAGGCTATGACCTTGTTTGTGATTTTGTCATGACTTGCCACGATTCCACCTTATGGTCAAGTTCTCTGATATACCTCCTAAGGTGTCCCGCTTTGATAATCTTTTCCACTAAGAACTTTAAGCTTCGGCACCTGTTAGTCTCATGCCCATGATCTCTATGATAATCGCACAAGAAGGATTTGTTTCTTTGGGAAGGATCTGTCTAGATCGGTGCAGGCTATTTAAACTCTGGCAAGTCACGAGACCAGTGGCGATATCCTCATAGAGGCGTTCGAGGGGGTAGTGCGGGAATCGCTTTTTCTATGACTGATCACGGGATCGCTTTCCGTCTCTGCTCTTACCTTCCATGGATTCGGATGGCTTCTTCCTGTAGTGTTCCTCATTTGGTTGGTTTTGTAATCCTTGTGATGCAGGTTGCTACATGGATATTGTCCTCACCTTGCAGTGTCTATCATTTCCTTTGTATAATTCTCCATTGATCTTTGGCAGGTCTAAGATGGTAGTGGAAGAAGGTGTAGATGGCACAAAGCTATCTGCAAAGTTTTGGAGAATTGCATCCATGTTATGAGATTTACATCTCTTGGGCGGTTTGCGCGAACCTCCTTGTGAAGTCTCGAATAGACTCTTCTTTCTACTTGAGAATGAGTGCAGCCAAAGAATATCATTCATCTTTTGTTGCCTTTGAACAAAGATATTACTTAATCTGAATGTAAGCACATAGTTCATTGAATGAGTTTATGGAGTTTTGTGGGAGCTTATGGAACTAGGATAACACAGGCCCCCACAAACTAGCCGAGAATACTTTGCACAATAGCTGATTGTTGCCAGTGTTCAGTATCATGGCCTGGTCATAATGGAGCATATGATTGTAAGGGTCAGCGGAGCCATCGAACGTGGTGAAAGCTGGTATGACAAACCCGCGAGGAGGCTCATAATCAAGAATGCGTTGCCCTAGGGGTGAAGAGAGCATGTCATCGAGTTTGCGAATTAAGGCTCTGGTGACATATAGAGCGTCGGCCCGGTCTGAGCGGGATGTCTGAGGCATTGGTGGCATTATGCGACGAAGCGGCTGCCGGTGGCATTATGCCTTCGGAAAGCGTCTTGGCCAGCGTTCCCGAGGGGCACAAGCTTCATTTGGATTCTACTTCCTACCTGCTTGCCTCCTTGCTCTACGGGATGCGCCACTAATGGCATCGCTAAAGGTAGGGTGGTGGGAAGGCCTCTTACACAATTTAGTCTTTATGCTCCCTCAAGCATCCTTTTTCGATGAGAGATTCAAAGATGGGGAACTACCCGAGGACAACTCATCATCTGCTAGGGTATCGACACCTTCAGGGACAATGGGCTCCTTCCCTTTATTGCGGATGGTTGGATGTGTAGCTCTATCGCTATCTCGTACATCTTTTCCAAGATCGCGGCTTTTCTCTATTTGGGCCCGTAACTAGTCATTCTCCTTTTGCAAGTGTTCGGCGTGGCCTTGCAGCTCCTTCATCTGTCTTGCTTGCTCCTTCTATTTCCTCTCTATGTCTTAAATCTAATAGTGGACTTGATCTTCTGGCAATTGGATCATCGAATTGGTTGACATTGCGACTATTTCAGATGTGAAAGGGGGAACCGACAGAATTCCAGGTGATGGAGGGTACGCTGGGCTTGTCGCTAAAGCCCGAGCCCATGAGGCTGTAGACAGACTTTGTTTGATTACCACGAGACGGTACCAGTGTAAGGACCTTGATCGTGGACCTCTGGGCGGAAGCGTAGCGTAAGCACAACAGGTGATCACGCGTGGTGTCTTGAGCCACTCTCCCGATGATTAAGTCGATAAGCAGTGGAGAAGAAAGAATATAGAGTTTTTCACAATTTCAAATGCCCTTACCTCATGGGAGATCTTCTCGATTTATAGGGCGTGACTTGTTGAACTTCCCTTCATTTTAGGAATCAAATATTTTAATTTTAGGGATAAAATCTCTTCCTTCCTATTAAGGATTATCCTTCCGAGAAATAAGGGATTTGGAAACTGGAAATCTGTTGATAAATATCTCTTTTGTATATTTTAAAACTTAATACTTATCATGCGAACCTTATACCTTGATGGGGTGGCTGGCTAGGGACTTGAGCTTTAGAGACTCCAGTGAGACGAGTGTTTAACGAGCAACGAGCTTTCTCGGATGGGCTACAAGACTCTCTTTGTCGAGTTAGTTCATAGCTTGATTTTGTATGCGATAAGTGGGCTTGGCCGTTTCATGAAAGTGTAGTCCCAGTGGGCCTTAGGCCCATCGAGTAGTGGGTCTAGGTCTCACGACCATGGTACTCACAATATCCTAGCAAAAATGACATTTCACGTTATGTTATTTGGAAAATCATACCATTATTTTCCTAAAGGACATTTCTAGTATGGTTGCCTTGAATAGTCATAAAACTATTTTTCTAACTAATTGACAGAAACTTTGGGAGTAGACAGATGAAAGTAGGTATGGAACGGGCCTACTAACTTGAGACGACTTTTAAAGGTAGTGGTGGTTCGATCCAAGACCTTCAAACTTATTATTCTTTTCTACATGTAGTCATAATTATTATCTTAGTGGGTCATTTTATATTGGAACTAATCCAAGTGGAATGATTTTCCAACTTCAAACTACTAACTTGAACAGTCATAACATTATTTTCTTGATGGATAAAAACTTTGGAAGTGGACTGATAAAAATAAGCATGGAACGGGTCCATTGACTTGAGACGACTTCTAAAAGTGGTTGTTGAATTCATTACTAGCAAATTTATTATTCTTCACACGTGTAGTCATAATCAACATCTTAATGCGTAATTTTATATTGAAGCTAATTCAAGTTTGATAACAACCTTATACTTCTAAACTTTGCTTGTTTTAGGACTTAGTGTAAAATTTTTGTTGGTCAAGATTAGAAAAGGGGGGGAAATTATATGATGGCATGCATGTAATTAGTTCTATATATTTTAATTTAGAATTTGAATTTCATGCTATCACAGAGCTAAAGGCTACAATGATAAGGAAATATCGTATTCTCGTTAACTAACCAAACATGTAAATGTCACGCTAGTTGGCCTCTAATGCTTATGGAAAAGGACATTCCTGGAAAGGGTTGATATTCCTTCCAAAATTATTTATATTATTTCTCTAATGAGTACTGTTAAAGAAACGGATCCTTTCTTCTAGAATACATCTTCACACATTATATACCCATTGTGGGGATACATATTGGATGGTTATGAGGTGGGCAGTTATGTGGAGGACAGTTATGAGTGGTCCACAATGCGCTAACTGTAACCAGACCATTCTCAATATACCAAATTTCCGCCATTGCTACCTAAGACTCTTCAATCCCCTGCAGTGGTGCCATAAACTTGATATTGATTGATTCTTAATGTAGACCAGAAAATTACAACTAGATTCTAACATAACCACCAAGGGCTATTCAATCCTCAGCAGGAATGTCAAAAAATTGTTGCTTACTAAAAATGATAAGAAAATGATTTATAATGTAATGTAATAATGAAAGTTTAGTATTGGTCTAATTCTCTGCCAAGTACACGTGGTCATACAAATGTCTGATGAATTTTAAGTCCAGGATATCATTCCCACGAAGTTGATTAGAAAAATTTAAAAGATTAACTACCCTCACTTCACTACAGATCCTTACTATTTGAATTTAGCAGAAAATTTTCGGGATAGATTTATCTCCTTAAGTAAAGGAGTCCAACAATAATGAAACTTCAAAATACATGATTAGAGTTCACTGGGCGAAATACGTGGGAAGAAAAAAGCTGTGTTATGACCATCACTTTACGAGTTCCAAATAAGATAAAGTAATGGATATGAAACTTGGAATTGTCCAAGAGCAAACTAATGTAGAAATGGATTTCTCCTAACTTTACACATTTCACTCTCTAGCTTACCATACTTCTATCTCTAGACAATGGGGGTCGAAGAGCTACTTGTAGGATTCATTCCTCTTTTAAGATCTAACTATTTTTCCTTCTCAATACTTCACAACCATATCTTAGGACTGGAAATTGCTTTCCTCCATGGACAGGATATAGCAAACCCTCTCCAAAATAAAAGGTATCTCAGCCATCAATTAGATAAGAACATTCTCTTCCCTTGATTAGAATCTCAACTAACACGGGGTTGAAGTTATTCCTCTCATTTGAGGTGAAACCTCTCATAATTAAGTTGCTAGATCAGTAAGTGGATCTTATACCTCGGGCACACACTCTTGTTGTCACCCAAGAGGGAGCCTTGAAAGTAGAAGTTAGATCATCACTAGTGATATATCAAAGTAATCCTAAAAGGGCATTAGTTCAAATAATATTAGTGTAATTTTACCCTGAGATTCTGACTCATTACTCTCGGGTAGTCTCGAGGTGTCACTGGAGGATTCACGGAAATCAGAACAATGATACAACTCTTTCTGGGTACTAAACACTGATATTCAAAACAACTCAATGTTGGATTAATACTAGTTAAATCACTCCAATTTTCTTACGCAAAACAACATTGCTATTACAAACAATCTGACGAGAAGATTCTTTGCAAAGGAGCTTAGCCTTTCAAATGCGGATGTAAATCATAATGACTAGTTGATCAAACCCCAAATTCATTTAGATTGCAATCAAAAGCTGAAGAAAAATGAATTCGAGAATAATTTCTGGAATTTCATTTAAGTTCAAACATAAAAATGAAACTGATTTACATGAGTCTGGCTTTGAACTGAGATTCGAGATCAACTTTGCTCACAATCCTATGGCAGATCTAGAAACAACTAAAGGAAAAAAAATGAAATAAAAAATAAAAATATATACAATGAGACTTCAACTTTTCCAAAAAGTACAAAGACTTGATGAAGCCGGAAGTTGCTGCTACTCCCAGGCTTTTATTTATAGGCTAAATGTCTTAGGCCACAAGCGGTGAATCACGCACTTGAAAAGCCTAGAGTGTGGCACTGCTATTGATGTCGAGGGGTAGTATCCGCGACATAAGAATTGTAAATGTCGTGGGTCGCATCTGATGTCACGACATTGAAAATATATTGGGCAATTCTCAATTTCCAGTGATCAATCAATGTCGTGATGATGTCGCGACATTGAGATTCAGTGTTGTAGATTAATTTCTATCTCACGACATTGTCTTTCCTGTGTTGTGATATTGAGTTGATGTTGCGACACTGAGTCAATGTCGTGACACTGTTCTATATTATTTCAGCTTCGATGTTAGGTCTGATGTTGCGACATTGTTGTAGGTCTCTGTTCTGATGTCGCGACATTGCTAATTGATGTTGCCATACTTAGTCAATGTTGCGACATTGCCTCTGCAGGTCTCATCTTTTTAGCTAATGTCGCGACATTGTTGTATCGATGTCACGACGTTGAATTTCGTTGCTCTGAAATCCTCTGCCAATCTTTTAGCCGATGTCATGACATTCTTTCTTCTGCTCCTTGTCTAAGCCATTTCTGATGTCATGACATAGCTGCCTTTGATCTGATGTTCTTGCCTTGATGTCGCAACATTACTGTAAGTTTGAAGTCCTCTACCAATGTCGTAGCTGATTTCGTGACATTCGATGTCGTAACATTGGATTGATTTCACCATCAGTGCTTTGATCTTAGCATATCAGCGACATTCTTTGATTGATAATGGCGACGGTGAGTCACGTAAACTTCTCCTGCGTGCTACTTTAAATGATGTTGCGACATTCTTTGTGATGTCGTGACATTTAGTTGATATCTACACTAGATGAGGCTTGTTTTGATGTCTCAAAGATGTCAGGGCAATGTTGCGACATTTAAACAATTAAGTTCTTCTCACTGCAGGCAATGTCGTAGCTATGTCTGGACAATGTCGCCTCAATGTTGTAATGATGTCGCGACATTAGAAAATCTTTACTTCACTTCTTGGTGATGTAGCGGCTATGTCGACATTAGGTGATAGCGTCAGACCTTCTTCATATAATGTCGCGACATTGGAATTTTGATGTCATGACATTGCCCATTTTTCTATACAATGCTGATTTTTGCTCCATTTATGCTGAATTCTGCTTCTTTTCATTAATTTCATGCAAAACATAAATTTGGGTGAAAGCTCTATAATTTTGCATTTAAATGAATTTTTAAGCTTGAAATATACTTCAAAATTGGGCTTAAAAATAGATGAGTTTAAGACTCATCACTTACGTTACACATTAATTGTTATATAATAACCGCTATACATTAATTGAGGCATAAGGCTTATCGAGGTGGATAACAACGCGTGTCCCATTCGCTTATCTTTGATGCCCGAGGTGACTTGTCTAATCAAGCACCCAATCCCATGTGCCTCGATGCCCAAGGTGACCGAGATGGTAGCATGCCTGAACTCCATGAGTCATCTTACAAAACAAGTCTCTGTCGAGTTCAGGTCACTCAAGCGACTGCCATGTGAGCGTGTTCAGGTCACTCACATGTCTGCCATGTGAGCTGCAGCATATCCCATTCCACTAGCCCTCCTAGTCTCGTTTCAAGCCATTAAGGTTGGAAAGACAGTAGACTCTTTAGTCTTCGTGCGCCATAAAAAGCCATCATTGTACTGATCTCCATGATTCGTTGTATACAGGTGGTAGTTAAGGATTCAGTTTTAGACTTGGTGTGCTCTCTAATATGACCAGTGCATTTAATGCTGATTTCGAATGTCCCGCCACAGCGCCGATAAATACCTCCCAAGTTCTCTTTAGAGGATTTTTTGCCCAAGCTATCGAAGAGGTCTTCTATTGGGTGTTCTTCTGCTCTGTTGCTGAATTCTTCTGGGTTACTCATCTATGCTTAGAACTTTCTATGTAGTTGTGATTCCCTGTTCTTCATCCATTTGCAGGTAAGGATGAATTTTGACCTTTTTTTTTTTTTTTTTTGAAAAAATCATCTCATAAAAACGAAGAAATAATCATCTCATAAAAATGGAGAAGTGCCTGTAGGGACTTATGCTGCCCAAGGATTAGGATCATCTAGGGCTAGCTGCTATAGGCTTATAATAAAGCGTCTGAATAAAAATGGAGAGGTGCCTGTAGGGACTTAAGCTACTCGAGGCCTTGGGCCCTCAAGGGCGATGAGTTTAAAACTCATCTATTTTTAATCCCATTTTTCAAGTATATTTAAGGCTTAAAAGTCTTATTTTAATGTAAAATTATGGAATTTTCACCCAGATTTAAGTTTTGTAGAAATTTGAAGAAAAGAAGTAGAAAAGTAGCAAAAACATAAATAAGGGAAGCAAAGGTAGCAATGTCGCAAGACCATAAGAGCAATGTCATGACATCGTATGGAGAGTGTCATGCTAGTTACTCAAATGTCGCGACATCGCCACGACATCGGTGGAAATAGATAGATCAGAATTTCTCAATGTCGCGACAACACTATGACATTGTCGCAACACTAACATCAAGACATAAAACATCAAAGCAATGTTGCGACATCAAAAAAGCGATATGGCGACGCCGATGTGGAGAGTTTGGATCGACTACTTTAATGTCGTGACATTCGCGCGCATCGTTGAAATAGGTAGAGTCGAAGAAAATGTCGCGACATAGCGAACATAAGAACGCAACATCTCTTGAGACATCGCCTTTCGATGATGTCGCGATATCAAGACAAAACAAGAGCAATGTCGCAACATCATTAATGGCTTAGGCAAAGAAGAGTAGAGAGCTATGATATGGCGACATTTTCCACTGACGTCGAGGACTTAACAAGAAGCGATATCGCGACATCAAAGTAAACTAGACAAAGAGGCGAAGAACCTGATTCCGCGACTTGTTTCCGCGACATCGGGATAAGACACCGAAGCAGTGAAGGCGTCGTGCGAGAGAGGTTTGCGACATCAACAGATGACTACGAAGCAATGTCCGCGACATCAGGCGAGGCATGGAAGCGAAACATCGATCCATGATGTCATGACATCAAAGCGATGTTGTGACATCAAAGCGATCATCGCAACATTAGACGAGAGAATTGCGATATCGTGACATCATGCGAAGCATCAGTTGAAGCGGTAAAGAGCGATGTCGTGACATCGACTGATATCCGCGACGCATCCATTTGGAAGTGAGTAGGTACAGCGATGTCGCGACATTTGCATGACATCATAAAGTAACCTCAACATTCATGAGCAATGTCGCGACATCAACTCAATGTCATAACACTAGAAAAGCAATGTCGCGACATTAGAGTTTATCTACAATATTGTATCTCAAATGTCACAACATCATCGGCATAGCGCGACATTCAATAGATCGGTAAAAATTTAGAATTGCGGCGGACTTTTAATATAACGACATTGGGTCGATCCTGACATTGAAAACTCGATCCGTGACATCGACCGCGGCATCGACAACTAGGGCGAGGAATTTTCTAGGCTTCTCGAAATACATGATTTTCGCCTCGTTTTTAAGGCCCAGTATCTGAAGCCTATATATAGAAGCTCAAGGAACAGATAAAACTTTGGCCGATCTTATAAGTTTTTGTGCTTTTTGGAGGAGTTGAAATCTCCTTTGTATATATTTTTCCTTTATTTTTTTATCTTTTAATTTTTTATTTGATTTCCTTTTCAAGATTAAATTTTTCTTTATTTTAGATTAGAGTAGTGATCGAGGCGAGATTCCAGTATTTGGATGAATGTAAGTGAAACTATTCTGTCTGAACTTTAATGGAATGCAAAATTTCTTTGGAATTCATTTATCTTCGATTTGGTTACAAATTGATGAATTTGTTGTCAGCAATCGTTGTCATTTGTAATCCAATAATGGAAGGCTAAGCTCCCTCTAGGAAGAATATGTTGTTGGGATTATTGTTTATAATATTTTAATGTTGTTTTAGGTATGAAAATTAGAGTGATTTACCTGGTATTACTCTTACATAGAGTTGTTTTGAATATCAGTGTTTAGTACCCAGAAAGGGTTGTATCATTGCTCTGATTTCTAGGAATCCCTTTGAGTGACACAGAGATGAACTACCTGAGAGCAGGGAGCAGTCGCTTGGGGGTAAATTGCATTGATATTATTTGAGCTAATGCACTCTTTGGATCACTTTACAGTATATCCTTTGGTGTAGTTAACCTCCAGGCACAGGTTCCCTCTAGGTGATGGGAGTGTGTTCAGAGGAATAAGATCCTTTATTGATCCTAGTAGTTTAAAATTACAGGAGGTTTCACCTCGATTGAGAAAGAACAATATCAATCCGGGTGTTAATTTGAGATTCTAATCATGGAGAAGGAATTCTTTTCTAATTGATGGTTGGGCTACCAATTAATTTGGAGAGGGCTTGCGTTACCACTGTCTATAGAGGCGAGCAATTTCAGATCTAAGGATGGCGTGAAATGCGAGAAGGAAAAAGCAGTCAGATCTTAAGAGATCGAGTCTTCTAGTGGCTTTTTTAGACCCTTTCGCCCCAGAGATAGAAATGATGGCTGAAGTGGGGCGTGTGTGTGAGGGAGGAATCTGATGCTCTTTGTCACACCACAGATTCGGTCGGGCAGATGGCGGATCGAGCAGGATTTAAGCGCCCAGTCATGTCTTTGGGGGCTCTCATTGACTTGTTCTTTCTGAATTGAACTTATACACAATGGGCATACAAGCAGATTTTACGTAATAAAAAATCGTTTACATATACAAGAACTACCACTTAGGAGTGGTGTCCATCAAAATCTATACACATATCTTGAGTCCGTTTACATATACAAAGCGTACTTTTACATTCTGGTGACGCGGGGACATCTTGTGATGAACCCTATAGTTTCTTTGGCCCATTTGTATCCTACGGAAGATCGGACGATCAGAACTACAGCTTCTGCTGGATTAAATCATTGCTAAACCTGCGCTTAATTAGGAAACATATCTTTATAACTATAATTTTTTATTGCATTTATCTTGAATCGCAATAAACATATAACGATATGGATGTCAGAATCTTTATGAATTCATATATGATTTACATACATAATTATCCTTGTAACTGACTTATGCTTGTTTAGATCTCTCATTATCTGATGCGAACTTACTTATAGCAATCTTATACTTATTCGGAACTTACCTTGCCGGACTTATTCTTATTCGATCTCATTAGGACATATTTATACTTATCTCCATTAGGACCCACATACTTATACTTATCTCAGGACACATACTTGTCGGATTCCTGTATGTATCGGATCTCACAAAGGACATATATATCGGACTTATCACGATACTTGTCTTGGACTTATAATGGTGGTCGGATCTCGTACAAGAGTCGATTAAGCACTAGACCTTCTTGAGGTATTTTGCGTCACGTGCACTACAAAACTTATAATGGTACTTTGTATCTTCTACTTGTACTACGGAGCATATCTTGATCTTACGGAACTTATACTTGTATTACTAAGCTTATTCTTGTATTTCGGATCTTCTACTCGTTTTACGGAGTATATACTTGTCTTACGGATCTTATACTTGTGTTACAGAGCTTATTCTTGTATTTTAGATCTTATACTTGTATTACGGAACTTATTCTTGTCTTTCGGATCTTATATACTTGTTCAAATACTTTTCTCGAATCATTTTCTTTCTTTTCTTTTTGCGTTTCAGTTTGTGATTTCACATATGGCTATAGAAGTCGATATTCTGACAATTTAGTTGTGAATCACATCACATTTGTCATTCCGGTATGATGTGATCTCACATTCCAATAATGCGATCTCACATGTGCATAGAAGTCGACATAAGCCAGTTCGGTTGTTGAATCCTGTCACATTTATCATTGATAGTAATGTGATCTCACATTAATGTGCGATCATATTCTTATAAGGTATTGATCGCGGCAGTTGATTGTTGAATCTTGTCCTGTTTGTCATTTAGTAGCAATGTGATCTCACATTCAATATTGCAATCTTACATATTACTATAGAAGTAGAGCATTCATGGCCAGTTAAATGAGTCAGGAAAATCAGGTTTCTGAGGAATGATAAAATGAAGTAATTTAGATTAAAGAAATCGAATTTTCTGAATCTGGATAATAAACGGACTTCAGTTGGAATCGTCAGAAATCTAGTTACCACGTCGAATTTCATTGAATTCCGAGACAGTCGGAATTTCACGTTTTTCGAGACACGTAGAGGAGTGCGGGACACTTGGCACTTTATGAGTGGCGAGAAGCGTGGCGTCGTCAGGCCCATGGGAGGATCAAACTTAGAGATCAAAGTGGGGGCTCACTTGAGACACATGGCATCATGTTGGGTGAAAATCTCTCGAGTAGATGGATAAGGATAAGGTGTAATCTGTGAACGATAGAAATTTGACATGTGGCATTGGGGGCTTTTCTCTTGTCGATCTTGTGCGAATGGATTGGAGAGGAAGAGAGGAGGAAAGAGGAAGCGAGACGGAAGAGAGAGGGAAAGTGTGGGATTTTAGAGAGAGCACGGCCTGCTCTAAGTTTCCGTGATGTGGACCAGGTGTCGGGGAAGGCGGAAGCGAGAGGGAGAGTTGATCCTCACGGTAGAGGCTTCACGTCGGGAGCCGGTTTTGTGGGTTGAAAACTCTAGGAAGGTAGGGAGTTTCCTGCCACTAGCTTTCTTTTTGTTTAGGGTTATGTAATGGATGGGGATTTGTTGAGACTTGAAGTAGGCGTGATTTGGATCCCAGATTTGGGTGAGTGAATAAGAAGTATCTCTGGAATGGTTTGGGCCGATCCGAATTTGTTTGCGTGATCTTGATGTTGTGTTATTGCATGATAAATAACATGCGATTGTGATTTGTGGGGTTCGAGGCGGCCTTAGATTGTGCCTTAAGCGTATGAGCTAATCTTATATTGTGCTACCAACTGATATGATTTATGGAATGTATGTTGTTAATATATGCATGAGTGATATATTAGCATGTGTTGAATGTTTATTTGTGCCATGGTGCGCCAGGTGGGAAGCCTTGATGAGAGGCTACTAGTGGAAATTACTCCACCCCAGTCGTGAGACTTTTGATCAGAAGGCCTTTGCAGGATGGGGCACTTATCTGGGGCCTTAGAAATGAAGAAATAGCCATAGAGCCTTCTCTTATATTTTGTAGAGTGTAGGCGAAGACCAGTTTGTACCAAATTGTAATTAAACACAATTGTAAATAAAAATCATTTTTGTATAAAAATATATAATTGTGTTGTATGGATGTGCGGGCATTATTGGCGGGTTTCACACGTATGCGTGCCTCGCGCGTAGAGACATGTAAATTAAAGCGGGTTAGCGGGTGGTCGACGGACACCTTACAGTTTAGGGCGTCATAGCATGGTTACATGACGCCCCGAGCTGGTGTCGGATCAACCATCGCCCGCAGCTCATGCGTGTGCATGCATGTTGGCTGACACATGCATCTGACATGATGCTCTGACCACATACAAAAAATGATTTTTATTACAATTGATTTAGTACATTTATCTATTGGAATACTCTTGCTGTGTATAAAATACGAAACTTGATTTAATACTGTAAAGCAAAGCTGGAGGATACTCCCCGTCGAAGTGTGACACTTACAAAGTCGCAGAAACTGTGCGATAATAAGGTACCACTATGGTGCTCCGCCTGAAATGCGATGCGATGGCATGGCAACGGATTCAACGCAACAACCGTACGTATTAACAGCATACGTATGTTATTCGATTAACAATAACAAGATTAGCTCACATGGTACAGGCACAGTCACGCTGATTGGAATGGCGGAAGCAGCCCACAAGCTGCAATCGACATGTTGTACTCGTGGCGATAACTGATCGCGCGATCAGCGAGTAGTAAAGTGAATTTTTGTCTAGCATTCGAGAAGATTTATTCACTCGATCCCAATCTTTGGGAGCAAATCATGGCCACGAGCCTCCGACAAATCCCCATCCCAGTATAACCATAAGCAAAAGTAAAAGCAAGCAGGAAAACTACGCTTTAGGAGTGCAGCAGCGTGTGGCGTGGCTCTCAGCTGCCAATGACTTCTGCTGCTAAACTGCACGACCTTAGAACGACAAATAGAGAGCAGAGAGAGGGTGGAACTTCTAAAAATCACGCTATACAGGCTGTACCTGCTTTCATCTGTAGCTGCTATCGATATTTGGTCGAAGAGACGAAGTCTTCGCATGCTCAGTCTATTGGTTGTGAATACACCATATGCTTTCCGCATCTGCAGCCGGGCCCTCCTTGATGGCATGATATAACACGTGATCTCAGTGACTTGTCTCGAAGTTGACTCTTTCCCATGTGTGACGCGTCGTACCTGCTGGGCGCTCATGAAGTGCAGTGTCTGCGGCTCGTGCCTCGGCGTGAATTCGACGTCCGATTAACGAGTGATGTGTCGAATTTGGCAATTCGACGGTAAAAATCAGTTTCATCATCCCGAGATCTAGAAGAATTGGATTTTGACCAGTACCATTTATCCTTTCATATGAAATCTAGATTTTCAGAGGTCTAGCAATTCGGTGATGAATCTGTCACATTTGTCGTGCATGCGTGTGATTTCGTGGAACATATCGAGACGTGCTGTGATAGAGTGAAAGCGTGATGTGCTCTGTATGCGCCTGTAATGCGCGAGTGCGCGTCACCCCCGAGGCAATATAATTGTGCACATGGAGTACGGATATCGATCCTTGGGATAAATTGTGTTGAATACGGAGATTGGCTTTTGAATATTATACGGATATAATCGTTGGGTGAAAAAATTACTAATGTACGAATTTAAATCAGCTAATCGATCTTAATGAATTCTTGTATAATAATGGAGACTAGGGCTATGTCTCCCCCTTACTTCGATGGATTATTTCACAAAGATGATACTATTCGAGTTTATTTATAACTTATTGATGGCTAGGTGATCTTGCTTCGAAATACCCTCTCTCGAGAATTATGTCCCAGCTATACCATTAGTAGTGTTGAGTGTATCTCTACGGCTCGAGAAAATCTTTCTAGAAATCTTCGCGCTCACAACCTTAATTGCCACCCTCGGGATCGGAATATCTCTTATTTACCAAATCAGCTAGAAGATTTGCTCTACTCAAATCCACAGGTATCGCCGTGCCGAATCTCGGATCTCGGTATAGTCCAGCTAATGTTGGCGAGGACATCACCGTATAAATGATTCACGGATATAAAGCAGATGTTAACAAATTATAAACAACTTAATAATATAAAATACTAATCTTTAATCCATGCAATCGTGATAGGGTTCAACAACACCCTAGGTATAAATCTAGAACATACTGAATATGAAAACATCAATATTTAATCTATAAAACATCAGTATTTCTATCCAAAAAGAAGAAAGATACAAATGACGGGGAGTCTTACTCCCGAATCGAAAGTTGCTTTCTGTTATGATTTAGTGCCACTAGTTTATGCGCTCGGCACTACGGTCCCTTTTTCTTTTAATGATTGAGAGGAGAACTCGGCCCGAAGCGTCGAGCGTAGCGTCGCGAAGCGTTGCCGGCGCCTGTTGACTTCTATATATGTTGACTGACGTCGCGGCGTTGGGGCGTCACGGCGATGGGGGCGTCTTCGACATTGGGGCGTCGCGGCGTTGGAAGCGTCGCCGGCCCGTTCCGGCCGTCTTTATGCACTTCTACCCTGCACCGCTCCGAGAATGCTTCCAGCGCCCTTTTCACGCATTCACACGATTGCACCGTCGGATATCGGGCTATATAAATACGTATTTAAATATAAAAAAAGCTAAAAACATAAGACAGACGCGGGTATGACCTGAGTATTTTAGGCACTCATCACACCCCCAAACTTAGCTTCTTGCTTGTCCCCAATGAAGCCCGTCTAAAGCGGACACACCCTGCATACTGTAGTCACAACAGATAGTGATCTAAATATTTGTTGAAATAGGACTAGGGTCAAATTGATTGATATCTGCTTCTTTGCCTTTTGTTCGAAGTTCGCAAGATCATGAATAATTAAAACACTCTAAAGAACTAGGATTGAACTCGGTGGGGATTGGTAATTGCCTCGACCTCAGGGTATTCAGTAACCTTTCCCAAGAGGACTCATGCGTTGAATAAATGACCTCCTAGTGTATGCCTAGATTTTGGCGCCCCCTGAGCTTGAGTTCAGCTCCCTTTGGTGGGGGAAAATCCCCAAACCTGCAGCGAAAGGATAGGAGCGCACACCAGTTTGCATTTCGAACATACCTGCTCATAGCAGGAGAAACAGAAACTAGTGCCCGGCAAGTTTTATCTCTTTAAAGTGTTCATGTAGCGGGGATTATTTGGTGACTCCCCACCCCGGTTGGTTAAGGGCCTTGAGCATTGAGTTCACAATGCGTCGCCCCGAACGCTCAGCTAAACCTAAGGGCCTACTAGTGTAGGAAACTTCCATCTTGTCCCACATGCAGGCGGTGAAGTCAATGACTCCCGGCCAGTTGGCTCAGGGCATTGGGCTTTGAAAGGCCCCTCGGACTGTGCCCGGGATTCCTATTGAAAGATCCCACTTATTCTATGCCTAAATATTTTCTTTTTTTTTTCTTTTTTTTTCTTTTTTTTTTCTTTTTTTTTTTTTTTAAACTCTCCATTTTGAAGGACTCAGAGGAAATCCTCTTTTGATAACGGTGTCCCATCTCTTTGGTGTTTAGAGACTCCTCGGGGTTTGTTGAACCTTAGTAAGCCGGGTTCGGCGTCTAGGCATAGAGGTCATACGTGATAATGAAGTGTATTAGGTTCATTGAAAGCAGTTTATTGAATATGGGAGGTGATTCACTATGCCTCCCGCTATTGAGCCCTAATTTAGGGCATCGAACGCAGTAAGATCTACTAGGGGTATGATGTTTCCATGGTAATAGTGATTCGGCTGAAAAGTGATCTTGATTCTCAAACAACACACACAAACTACCTAAACCACGATACCACTAAGCATAGATATGATATACGAAAACACAAGCGAAACTAAACACATTCGATGGCCTAAAATAGAAAAGCGTAAATGAAACTAAAATTTGAAACTTACAAACTAACAGCGTAAACGAAACTATACTACATCACAATGCGAAAATAAAAAAATAACTATCCTGAAACAATAGTAATCCTAATGTGATCACCACCCCAAAACAAAAGTATCCGGTGTCCCCCTTTGAAATAAGAAACGATGAGGTGAAGGGAACTCACGGTGATCGAGATGGGTCGGCTGCGGTGGCAAGGCGGAGGCGGTGGTGTGGTAGGCAAGTGCGCAAGTGAACTGGAGGGATTATTCTTTGGCAGGAATAGTGGCACGGTTGGCGAGCCGTCGCATGTCGACCTGAAGGACCTCCGTATCTGTGTAGGAGGACTCGGTGCTCTTGGGTGCCGTCAGGAATGCATCCGCGCTCGATGGGGTGAGGCACGGATCACCTAAATCGGGTGTGGGGCTGGAGGGGCCGCCTCAGTGCATTGTGGTGGTGGTGGAGGTGGGTGAGTGGGGGCGCGATGTCATCACGGGGATCGCCCGGGGAGTCAAGCGGGCTGATAATTCGTGAAGCTCGTCCTCGTCCAGGGCTCATGGCGAATCGTATTAAGACCTCGGGTGGCTGGTACCGGGTTTGTCACAAGTAGATATAGCCTTGATTGGGTGTAACCAAGCCTCGTTGTCATCGAGGGGGCTTCCCAGACTCACCGTTTGCATAGGCCATAAATGAGGCAGATTGCCCCGAGTTCATCTGCGTCTCGATTATAGGAGGATGGCATCCTTTATAACTTTGCGACATCGAAGCGGAATATCACGAATGATGGCGTCAGTGAGCGGGCAGCTTGCGATCCATATCACACGCGTTACGTCGTCGGTATGAGGCGCGGCGTGATGAAGTGATGCCATACCCCAGGATATGCCAAATGCTTGGCCTTGAAGTGGACGGCGTGGCCCTCATTGTTGAGTTTCCGCTCCACCACTTGGATTTGTCAGGAACTGAATGACCTCGGAGATGTCGGTCGCTCGTAAGTGATCAAAAGGCTCGGGGGACATGATCAGATTATACAAGTGGTTGATAGGCTCGCATTGAGTCTCTGACACACCCACTTCCGGACCTTCACGACGGCGTGGGAGCGGGGTTAGCGTGGAATTCTCACGCCACACTCATCGCGGTTGGATGGGGTGGTTGGCAAATACGCGTCCCTTGGCGAATGTCGTCTTCTGGAAAGTAGTGGGGTGAGTGACCACTGCATATCGCTTGATAAAGGTTCTTCTGGATGGTGCGAGCCGTCAGTGGCACCCGTTCTTGAACCTTGTGACATCGAAATTTAGGGTCGGGTCCTCACTGGCCCAGACCACAGTTTTGCAAACTGGCTCCTCTTCTGGGTTTATTAGTGCACAAAGGAATTCAAAGCGTCTACGGAGCCATGATGCTTGGCCAAATGGCACCCAAATAGGGCCACCAGGATGAAGCCCAGACAATGCCGAGCACACAAGTGCCTTTATGAGACTAAGACCGATTAGGCACCTAAGTAGGCCGCGAACCACAGTGCACCTGACCAGACCTACGGGACGACGAGGCCTAATATGAATTTAGACCAAACTGGGTGACCACCGGGTAAGCGAGACTTGCGGCTCCCGACGGACACGAGGCTTGGTGTGGAGGCGTGAACGGGGGCGGAGACAGTGGTGGTGGATGGTGGTGGCAGTGTCGGTGATGGTGTCGGAGGCGAAAGCGGCCTGGCCTCGACGGGTGTGGGGTGGACTCTGCGAGGGTTGGTGCGGGGGTGAGCCCGGGGGTGCACTAGGGCATAAGCGAGAGGGAATAGGGTATGAAGGCAAAATGAGGTGGTTTTGGCATTTAAGCGAACAGCGTCGCTGACGTTGGGTGCAGCGTCGTGGCGTTCCAGTGGTTAAAACCGACATCGCGGCGTTGAAATCCGACATCGTGGCGTTCCAGAGAAGTGCAATCAAAATCGCGGCGTTGAGATCGAATTCGCGGCGTTCGAAGAAGGTGGCCCGACGCCGCGGCGATTCTGAAGACCCAAAATGCAATTTGTTAACAATGGTCTAAGGTAAGAAACTCCCTCGTCACAGTGCTGACTCTTGAACTTTTTGAGCGGATCCTCCCGAGACTTTCGATCGCGGGTCCACGAAAATATAGACATCGAAAGGATTAGATTATGGGCGAAACGAGCAAACATAAACTTAAATAGATAATAAAAGTGAATATAGAAAGGAAAATTTCGAGGAAAAAACTTGGGTTGCCTCGAAGCGTATGTTTAATGTCGTTAGCTCGTGACCCTGAATCTGATGGTAACAGGGAACCCAGAATGCCTGTTTCCACTTCTTGTACTTTGTACGTCTGGTCGATGGAATGATGCCTTATCGCGTGGAACTCGCCCCATGTCTGACTAGTTGTGTGTTAAGCATGAATGTTCACGCTCTCAGGTGTGTGCCGCCTCGTCGAGATACCGTCACCCGCAAGATCCCGTCGCCAGACAATTTCGGAATTTTGATTAAACCAGTGACCTGTGCCGCGCAATTCGCCTCGCAGTAATATGTTATAGTTCGGTTTGTCACCTCGCAATGCGGTGATTTCCATGACTAGTTCACGTTAAGTCTGGATTGGTATAATGATCGTTCTACGTTGTTGACTAATCATTCGATGATTCAGCTGAGATTGCGGTAAGCGCGATGCTCCAATTCCACTGGCAAATGGCATGCTTTGCCATACACACAATTACGAAGGTGACATACCCGAGGGTGTTTTAAATCTTTGTTCGATGCGCCCGAGTGCATCTTCAATCTTTTAGACCCAGGTCCTTCTTGGGCTGATTATTTGTTTTCTCGAGAATGGACTTAATTTCTCAATTGATACCTCTGCTTGCCCGTTTGAGCTGTGGGTAGTCATGAGGATGCGATGGCGCCTCCCCCATGCTTTTGCAAGACCTTGTCGATCATCTTATTGCGAAATGAGTACCGTTATACGTGATCGGTGCTCGAGGGTTCGAATCGCGAGAATGTGGTACGAAGAATTGAGCCACTGCCTTGGCATCTTTAGTGTGGGTGGGTGTGACGACCCGAGACATAATCACATCGACAAGATGTCACGAGGTTGTTTATAAGATGGAAATGGTCCATGAAATCCATCCCCCGTAAATCAAACAATTCTACTTCGAATACAGGATGCATGGGCGGTTCATCTTTTCTAGAAATGCTTCGTCGTTGACATTTGTCACATGTAGATCTGAAATGATGAGCATCCTTAAATAAAGGTAGGCCGATCGAAGCTGATTGAAGCACCTTGGGTTTGTTGTTAGTGGCCATCGGAAGTGTCCACCACATGGTAAAGTGTGGCGGTGGTTGAATACTATTCCATTTCATCTTCGGACACACATATCAGGATGCTTAATTCGGCGCGTGCGTAAAGAATTGGCCACATCACATTAGTAGTGTTTCAGAATTGTGAAAAACCTCTTGCATTGATAGTTAAATTACGGAGGAATTACCTTGGTACGAATAATTCGTAATCACGCAAACCATGGGCGCCCTCTTGTCTTGATAGCTAAAGAGTTGCTTGTCGGGAAAATCGTCAATTCCACTTGAACCTCGTCGCACTTGCCAGTGTGAAAGATGATGCGCAAGCTAGATTCTGGATACTCTTGTCTTTAATCTCAGCGTCGAATTCTTTGCGGCAAAGAACCCAGGATTAGTCGGGGTTTGGCGTCTTTTTAGTCATCAAGTATTTTTATGGCGAGAATGATCGGTGTGAACTGCGACCTTGTTACGTCGAATAAGGTGCGAGATTTGTCAAAAGCGAAACCAGCTAATAGTTCTTTTTACGTAGTGGCGTAGTTAAGTAGGCATCGATCGAGTTCTGCTCACATAGTAGATTACGGAAAATTTTCTCGTTTATGCCTAGCTGCTTTGCTCAAATCATAAAATCACTTGCGTCACACATAAGTTGAATGGAAAGGACCAATCGAGACTCTTCTGATAGGAACCCAAGCTCGAGAGTCCCTTGGACGGGGAGATTAGGCAGCGGTTTTGCAATGCGAGAGAGTCTTTGATGAATCCTTTATAGAATCCAGTGAGTGTCTAAAAACTTCTTATCCCTTTTGCGATGAGAGTGGAGGTAATTTTTCAATTGCTTGACCTTTGCTGCATGCTGCACCATTCCTCTTCTTTAATCAGATGTCCAGGAGTACTATACCATCTTGTACCATAAAATGGCACTTCTCCAGGTGAAATCTGAACTGGTCTCCTCCACATCTTATCATCTTGATCTCAAATTTTCAGACGATTGTCAAATGAATTATTCAATCACAGAAAAATCATCCATGAAGATCTCGATTGTCTTCTCAGCCATGTCGGAGAATATGGCGTCATACATCGTTGGAAAGTGCCGGCGCATTGCACGACCCAAAAGGGCATCCGCTTTGAATGCGAATGTCAAGGACATGTGAATATCGATCTTCTCTGATCTTCGAGGGCTAGCAATTTGATTGTGGCGGAATAATATCCATCCAGCGGTAATATTCATGATCGGCTAATCGATCCAACATCGATCTAGAAGCAGCCGATGGGAAATGATCTGTCAGTGGCTTTGTTGAGTTTAGATAATCAATACAAATCCTCCACCCCATTAAGCGTGAGAAGGCAATAATATGTTATTCTCAGTTCTTATAGAGTTGTTCGCCACTTCTTAGGCACTACTTGTGGACTCACCCATTACAGCATGCGAAATAGGATAAATTACCCCAGTATCCAACCATTTTAATACTTCCTTTCGGACTACCTCTTTCATAGTTGGATTCAACCTCCTCGTAGCTTCGAGGGGACATGCCCGTCTTCGGCAAAATGTCTGATGCATGCACATGGAGGCGAATCCACTTTCATCGGCTAAAGACCATCAGCGCGTTTTTATGATCCACAGGACTCGATAACTTCTCCTCCTCTAGTTCGATCGGAGATCTTTGAGATGATCCTTTGGTAAGGTGGATGCTATCCCGAAGATATGCATACTTTAAATGGCTAGAGTAAAGGTTTTGTTCCATCTTGGGTGGTTGTTATTCGATGGTCTTGGCAGTTTAGCACTTTCACTAAATTAGAAGTATTTCCTTATTGGGTGCGAAAGAATCCATCCATTTTACATATTCCTCACGCCTCTTCGCTCATGGTCTCGGAATCATTACATCTTGAGGCTAGCCTCAGAAAGGATGCAGCTGAGACCACTTTGGCTAGAACACTTATGGCCTCTACTATCTGCCATGAAACATGTATCACTTTCTGGATGTCTCACGGCTTGAACCGTTGAACTTGACCGTCCTCCTTCGCTCCTGATTTCGTTCTCCCCTCGAACATCAATCATTGCTCACGCCGGTTGCAAGCGGTCTGAGATTATAGGTATTTCTTTATCCTCTTCCATATCTAATACAATGAAATCTCTTTGGGAAGATAAACTTGTCAACCTTTACTAAGACATCTTTCTATTACCCTCTCGGATGTGAGGATCTGTCGTATTTGAAGTGTAATTGTAGTTAGGCAGGCTTCACCTAATCCTGACGTTTAAAATGGACAAGGGCATGAGATTAATGTTGGCACCCCGAATCCGTGTCTCTCGAAGATGGCGTTTCCCGATGGTCTGCGTGGGATAGTGGCTTGCACAGGTCTTTTAGCTTTGCGTGGCTTCCTCACAAAGGATAGCGTACATTCCTCGAGTTAAGGTCTTTTCATTTTGAAATCCCATGAGCCTTCTTCACGAGACAATATGTCCTTCATAAATTTTACATAAGCCCGGGCATCTGTTTGAGCATCGTAACGGGATATTGATGTGTAGCTTCTTGAACACTCCATAGACTTATTATTCTAACATCAACACTTCTTTAGACTTTTGTGAATCTGAATTTGGGCTATTAGTTTGTGAGTTATCCCTTGCTTGATTGTGTTTCCCTCTGATTGTTTCTGCAGGAGGTTTGTTCCTATCTGCATCCTCGTCTGGCCAAGTGGATGACTTTCTCAAATCTACCTCCTCATAAGCTGAGGTTGCTCTGTGTCTCAATTCTTTACCACTTCTCAGTATTTTTAACATGTTCATTCCATCTTTCTTCCGGATTCTTTTGAGTTGTAGTAGGAACGGTTGCCTTTACATCGATAGATTGGCATTTGACCCATCTGTGCCTGATTTTCTCCAAATTGTCTTCCTTGATTGTTCAATTGGGTGGCTGTTCTTTGCATGTCGCCTTTGTCTCATTCATAAAGGCGGTATGGCGGAGATGAGCATCTATCACGAGGCTTGTTAAGTCCACCTTTTTCTCGGGAGGTGGTTCGCTCGCTCGGGTTGATGGCATGTTGATTACGATTCCTCACGTCCATTACCCTTGATTGTTCGATTATTCACGGTCGGTTGCGCACCCTTAGCCTTGATTTTGGATTACGTGGATTTGTTTCCCCATCTTGTCCTTGTTGTGGGTGGTTCGATTGAACCTCGACACATGAGCTGTTACGAGTTTGGTTTCACGGCGGCGTGCGTGCTGTGTGATGTCCTCCTGAGATTCACCTGACTCCCCTTAAATGGGTTAGTGCGTATGGCATTCGCGATACCTTCTTTATCACAGTTAAGCTGTTTAGTCGAATTTGTGCAACATGAGTAACGGTTGTTGAGAACCTCATTATCAGGTGCCACCGCGGCTTTCTTGGTGTAGTCTTCTCCACTAGGCCAGCGGTTGTATTAGTCGCGACATCTTCCAAGATTTCATAGAAACTGGTCAGTGGTTTCTTCATTAGTGCCCCTCGGTAGGGGCATCACATCCTTTGTTCTAGTTGCGTTCTCGGACCATTGTAGTATGGACTGCATCAATGCAGTCGGTCACGTGATGTGAAAATTTTCTCAGTAGTTAGGTGAAATCTATCCCGTGCCTCTGCCCGGGTTCTCTCCCTACAGTTGTCTAAGTATTGATCTCTTGCACCGGTTGTGCGATTTTCGAAGTGGGAAGAACTTGGTGGGAATTTCTGCACGAAATCGTTCCATAGGGAAGTAATGGAATCAGATGGGTGACTTGTTAACGATGCTTATCTCTGTCGCTGGTAAGTGGGAACAATCTCGACACAGTGCCTCTTGTTAACCCATTATACTTGATCGTGTCGCGGACGCCGAGGAGATTGGTAAGATGCATATTTGGATTCTCGTTTGGTAGTCCATGAAATAAGATGTTACGAAGAGCATCTGTAAGGTTCACGACTTGGCTCGAGTTGTTGCACGAATGGGTGTGGTCTTGGATAGTTGTCACGAACAAACTGCCGTGGTAGAAATGACTCCTCCCAGCAACATGAATGGATCATGCATTTGTATACGCGGCACACAGGTGCTTGATTCCCTTCCTTTATTCCCATTTCGGCCCTCGTGGCTCGTTTTCAATCTTGAATTTTGCTCTTCATTGTTCTCCATGATTGCGAGATTTCTAGTCTGTTCTATTCTCTGTTCTCGGCGTAATCTGTGTAAAGTTCTTTCTAGCTCGAGATTGACGGATGTATGTCAACTTGATCAGGCTTCACACAATGTGCGTGACTGTAACCTTGTTTGCGTCCACACACGAAGAACAAAAAGACCAAATTACCGGTGTAAGCAATAAAAGCAAAATTCGGAGTAATATCGATTGCGTTATTCTCTATATCACTCTAAACCTATCCCCGACAATGACGCCAAAAACTTGATAGGTCGAAAGCGTGATGTGTATATATGTACGCCTATGTGCGCAAGTGCCTTGTCGCCAGTAATATAATTGTACATGAATTACGGATGTCGATCACGGGGATAAGTGTATTAGAATCTGAGGATTGGATTTTGAATATTATCTTGGATATAATCGTTGGGTGGTACTAATAGAATTTAAATTAAACTAATCGATCTTAATGAATTCTTGTATAATGGAGACTAGGGCTATGTCTCCACACTGCCACTTCGTGGATTATTTCTAAGATGATACTATTCGATTTATTTATAACTTATTGATGGATAGGTGATCTTGCTTCTGAAATACCACATCTCGAGGTGTATCCTTTATCTCACTAGTAGTGTTGAGTGTATCTACCCCGATTGATACTCGAGTAGCTAGCCTTTACAACCTTAATTTTTCGGGATCGGAATATCTACATTCACCAGAGATCAGCGAAATTGCTCTACTCAAATCCACAGGTATCCTCATCTCCCGAATCTCGGATCTCCCGAGTATGGTCACGCTAATGTTGGCGAGACATCACCGTATAAATGATTCACGGATATAAAGCGATGTTAACAAATTATAAACAAATGAGATAATATAAGGCTGATGCTAATCCATGCAATCGTAGCCAGGGTTCAACGACACCTAGGTATAAATCTAGAACTTATCTTGAATATGAAAACACAATCTTTAATCTATAAAACATCGGTATTTCTATCCGAAAGAAGAAAGATACAAATGAGCGGGGTGGCTACTCCCGAGATCAAAATTAAACTCTTATTTATGATTTTCGTGCCCTAGTTCGTAAACTCCTCGATCTCCGATCCTCGAATTCTAGTCCCCTTTTTGCTTTTAATGATTGAGAGGCAGAACTCGCGTTGAGACGTTGCGACGTTAAGACGTCGCGACGTTGAGACGTTGCCGCTTGTTGACTTCTATATATGTTGACGCAACTTCACGACGTTGGGACGTCGCGACGTGGGGACGTCACGACGTGGGGACGTCGCGACGTGGGGACGTCGCGACGTTCCAGCCATCTTTATGCACTTCCACCCTCTGCTCCAGAATGCTTCCAAAAATTACTTTCACTGCGTTCACACGATTACCTGAATCAGATATCGAGAATTTTTATAAAAATACGTATTTAAATATAAAAAAAGCTAAAATGTAAGGCAGAATTGGTATGACACGAGTATTTTAGGCACTCATCATGCCTTGCATGCTTGAAGTGTATTGCCTTTGAGTGCCAAAGCCGTCGAGAACGTGCGCTCATTCATTCATGTATTTTATATCATTCGTTATATTTTGGATTATATGTGATAATAATCATATATAACCAACCACCGCCTGTGTTCACTGACATATTGCCTTTCATGTTCATGTTCATGTTTGATTCGTTTTTCCATATTTCATATCATATTCATGTTTCGCAAACCTTTGTCTATCATGTGCATTCTATACTTTTCTTGTTTCATACTTTATTACATATGGCATTTCATATATAATACGATATGATGCCTATGTATTCACACATCATTCATGTATTCTTGTTCTCTATGAATCTACTTTACTTAGAAATTGGAATCATTCCAAATTGAATCATCAAACTGATTATGGCATTCTCATGCCAAACTAGTCATTTGCCCAAATTACCTGAGGAAAGTTTGAAATACCATTTGGGGATCTTAGCACTCCATATTTGACATTGGTTCTTTGGCCTCCTTCAAAAAGCTAAGGTGCTAAGGGTTCTTCTCATTTGGAATCCTTGTCGAACCAAAGCTCAAGTTATGTCTAACTGACCGGGACTACTCGATCAAAGGCGAAGCGAGAAATTAGCTTGAACATAGCCCAGCTTTGAGTGAATTTTGGGCGAATAGAATCGGAGATTTGAAGGTACCTATTTCGAGGTGTTTTTGTTCTCCTTGAAGTATATTTTAACCCGACCACTTGAATCACTCCGTCGGATAATAAATGACCAAGTTATGGCCCAAAATATGAGCAGCGGTCGAAATAGGCATTGGATAAGTGCAGAGTACAGTACCAGTTGACATAACACTTATGAATGCCCAGGGTACCTCATTTGGTCTGGGTACCACCCTCATTCCCAGAAAAGGTGGTTTTTCTCCCATTTTCCATATTTTGGTACCCAAATCAACTCAATAATCAATATACCATCAAAACCACTTCATATTCATCTTGCCAACCTATTCTCAAATCATCTTTCAATACATATCTTTCTTGAGCCTTTCATGAATTCTCCCAAAACAACCTTATGAATTCTAATATAGGTCCTTAACCCGGCCCTAAACCAAACACAAAAGGATTAGTTGAGGGTTTGTTCTAGCGAACTCCGTTACTTTGCGATTAAACCATGAATCCGACCTCGAAGGGAGGATTCCATACTCTTGATCCCATAGAATTCATTACAGGGTTGGGTTTTTACAACCTGACCAGCGAGCATGTATCCACTCTGAATCTATACAAAGTTCCATACTACTAGTCATAGTTCCATACAAAAATCCAAAGATCCATACCTTTTTGCTTTTCCTTTCTTCTTTTCTCTTCTTCTTCTCTTCCTCTTCCTCTTCTTAACCTTTCTCCCCTTCTCTTATAACGGTTTGTTCCACTCCCCGAATGAGACCAGGGCTGGTCTTAAATCCAAGATTTCTCCTTAGGCCATGTTTGGCTCCCAAAAACCCAATTTTTTGGGTTAAGTTTTCATTATTTCACTTTAGTCCTTCAATTCCTCTCTTTTTGAAAATCAAGTTAGGCATATTTCTATTTTAACCCATAGCCTTCTTATTTTATGACTTATATGTCCATTTTTGGCAAATTACATATGTACCCTTGTTTTATCCTGTACAAGTTCCGGGTTTCTCATTTTATTTCCCGAAAATTCATATTTAACTTTTATTAAACCCTAAACATGTCCAAAAACTGCTATGGTATATTTTGGGGTGTTACAGCTACACTACCTTGCTCTTGGACAATTCCAATGTTCATGTCTCATACTTTATATTTTATTTGGAAACTTGCAAATTTATGGTCATAACACTCACTTTATTCCCAGTGTTATTTTAGTCCAGTAAACTCTCTAATTCATGTATTTTTAGAATTTCTTTATCTTTTTATTCAATTTATTTTAGAAAAATAACTATCTACAGGAAATTAGAGGTTCCAATAGTGATGATCTTGAGTAGTGATCTTTAGATTTTCAAAATCAATCATTGTGGGAATGATATCTAGACTTAAAAATCCACTTTATTACTTGTATGACCTGTGCACTTGCAGTGATTTAGACCAAAATTAATTGTAATTGCAAATTATTACTTATACAGCAGAAAACAAATTTTATATATTGAGTCTAAACAAGTTTTTGGCATAACTGATGGGGATTGAATAATCTTTGGTGGTAGTGCTAAGAATCAGTCGTTTTTGGTCTATGTAAAAATCAGTCAACAAGTTTTGGTGTCGCTGCCGGGGATTAAACTGAAGTAAAATTTAAAGATCAATATTCTTGCCAAAAAGAAAATTGATAGTTTGGACATTTTTCTTTTCACTTTTATAAAAAATTTACAAAAATAGTTTTAACGGCAATAGCTAACTTAGCTACTAATCTTTTATGAGATCATATCATAATATATTTATGTTATCTATTGATCTCACTTGATCTCAGTGTATTTCCATTTCAGGAAGTTATCATATGCACATAATACTAAAAGCAAAGCGCTGCGGATGCTAAGTTAGAAAGGACATTGTGAGCACGAAGAAAGTGAGATTTCTTGAAGCAATAAGCTATGGCAGGCTTGAAGGAATTGATCAGCATATACCAGCGAGTCAACAACGAGAGAGGCCTCGAAGGCCAAAGGACAATGGAAGACTTTTGGAGGCTAGTCATCAGAAATGATTACTCGACTGTAAGGCAACCACCTATTCAAGCTAACACCTTTGAGTTGAAGCCTGCTCTAATCACCACATAGATCAATGACACCCGATTTCTGGACATCTAATAAGGATCGACAGGCACATAGGGAGATTTCTGAGGATGGAAAACACTGTCAAACTGAATGAGGTAATCCATATGTTATCAAGTTGCAGTTATTCCCCTTCTCCTTAAGAGATATAGCAGCCAGTTGGTATGAGTCACTGCCATATGAATTAGTAGACAACTAGGAGGAGTTGGTTGAAGCTTTTATGGTGAGGTTTTTCCTACCAGCCCTCACCTCAGAGAGAAGAAGAGAGATTATAGCCTTGTGAGGAGAAGGAAGAAAGCCTCTGATGCTTGGGAGGTGAAATTGTTGAAGGATGTCCGGTAAAGCAAGTTGATCGAATCACCCGAATGAACATTTTCTATCATCGATGAATTACTCTTAGGGAACCATAGATCTGATGTTTGTGGAGCATTCGAAGAGTGTTGAAGAGGCTAACCAGCTCATTGAGGATTTTGCTAAGATCAACTCTGAGAGTTCAAGTTCAGGAGCTTTAGGGAGACGACGACGAGGTAAGAGGGAGGTATGCTAGAGGCGAACATGATGAGCTCTTTATAGAGCCCGAGTTGGATGTCTTGATGAGTAAGATGATCTTCGATAGGAAACATTCAGTGGATCAGGTGAGACCAGGAAGCGACATAAATAATATGGTGATGGGGACACTCATGGCTGGGTCTTATGTGGGGTGGAGGAGGAGGCTGGGTTTGTGGGTGGCAGACAGAAACTACGATTTCAAGCCCAAGCCCAATGATCTTCGACTATTTCTTTGCATTGAAATATGATAATTTTCGATGGTGGAGTGCGGCAAGGTCGAGACAGTCAGAATTTTCTGCGGCAATATTAGCCACGTGGTTTCAATGGTAGCGACATGACGAAGAGGCGAAAATCGGGGGCGAAGGTCTCGGTCTTTTGAGGAGCGGATGTTGGCTTTGGAAAACGAAAAGTTGCTAAATATTCATGAACATAATTTCTTTGTGAGCTAACGGCATTCCCGAAACAAACAATTTGTGTTTTGGCTGGCTCTAATGCATATAGAGAATCCTAGAGACTCGGGTGGGCCAGTTAGCTGACTCAATCTGGAATCAGTCTAAGGATTCCTTCCCAGTGTCGTAAAGAAGAATCCCAGGGTGTGTGGCGATCTCTAAAATTAGCGAAGAACTTAAAAAAGATGATAATTGAGAAGGAAGAGAAAGAAAAACTAGAAAGAAGAGTGAAGCGAAAACAATTCCAGAAAATTGGCAGAAGAGAGAAAATCTATGATATGCTTGGGAAGCGGCCAGGTTGAGGAAGGAAAACGCCGTAGAGGAGGTTAAGTACATTTACCTCTAGTACCATTTCCTCGGAGAATTTGTAGGAAATCAAAGATGGATGATCAATTTCTCTAAATTCTTGAACATGTTCAAGAAGATAGGAGTGAATATTCCTTTTCTTTGAGGCATTGGCTCAAATGCCTCATTATGCTGATTCATAAAAGATGATACGACGAAAAGAAACTTGATGAAGAAGGAGTGGTGAGCTTATCATCCACTTGTAGTGTTGTGATCCAAAAGAATTTGCCAATGAAGATTCAGGATCTAGGTAGTTTCACCATTCCCTGCACCATAAGGAATTATGAATTTGGAAGAGCATTGTGTGATTAAAATTTAGTATCGACACAGTGCCCATCATTATGGAGACTAAGTTTGGGGAGCTTATCTACGGACATGACTTGTAGATTGGCAAACCATGACTATGGCCCGACGGAGGATCCTTGAAAATGGGGCGATCAAGGTAGGGAGTTCATTTTCCCTTTAGACACATGGTAATTGATATGGAGGAAGATAAGCAGAGTTAGGTATTCTTTGGGAAGGCCATTCCTTGCCATAGGATCAACCTTGATAGATGTGAAGAAAGGAGAACTCACTCTCATAGTAGGAGATGAAAAAGTACACTTCAATATGAATAAGAGCTTGAAACAGCCCGATTTTGACAATGTTGAATGTAAGAATGTGGGAAACAGTAGTTCCTGTCCAGTCCTGGCGATCATGATTGTAAAATTCAGAATTGAATGAATGAGAATGAGATGAATTTTCAGTATATTGAGGCTCTTGATGTTGAATATCTGAATTCCAGTCTTGAATTTAAAGAAACAGTACTCGGTCTAAAAGAAATCAGTGTAGAAAAGTCAAGCAGCAGTAAAGAGAAGGGACAAGAAGTGGAAAAAAGTTATGAAGGGTTAATTCTTAAAGAATTACCAAAACATCTTAAATATGCCTTCTTAGGAGTTGAAAGAGCACAACATGTAATCATTGCAGCTGACTTGATAATAGAAAAAGAGCATAAACTGATTAGAATTCTTAGGAAATATAAAGAATTCATTGTTTGGTCAGTAGAAGACTTAAAGGGGATCGGTCCTTCAATTTGCATGTATAAAATCCTCCTGGATGAGAATGCAAAAACATAAATTGAACATCAGAGAAGACTGAACCCAGTGATGAAAGAAGTTGTCAGAAAAGATGTATTGAAATGGTTGAATGCAGGATTCATCTATGCAATCTCAAACAACCCTTGGGTGAGCCCAATTCATGTGGTTCCCAAAAAGGGTGGATTCATAGTGATAAGAAATGAGAAGAATGAACTGATTCCAATAAGAATTGTGATAGGATGGAGGGTTTGCATTGATTACAGAAAATTGAACACAACAACCAAAAAGGTTCACTATCCTTTGCCCTTTATTAATCAAATGCTGGACAGGTTGGCTGGACACCCTTATTTGTGTTTTCTTTATGGATATTCTGGTTATAATCAAATTGTCACTTAGCCTGAAGGAATTTGAAAAAACGCACATATCCTTATGGCACCTTTTTCTTTTAAAAGGATGCCATTTTGGATTATGTAATGTTCTGCCACCTTTCAAGGTGTATGATCCAAGAGTGTATGATGTCATGTTCACCGATTTGGTGGGAGAGAAGGCTTTATGGTAATTTTTTATGGATAACTTCTCGATTTATGGAATCCGGTTTGACATTGCACGAAAATTGAGTATACTTTAGAGGTGCAAGACAAGAATTTATCTATGAATTGGGAAAAATGTCATTTCATGGTAATAGAAGGAATTGTCTTGGGCAAAAAATTTCTGCAACTAGGCTAGAAGTTGATCAAGCTAAGGTTCTTGTCATTGAAACTTTAATGCCACCAAATTCAGTTAAAGGTATTAGAAGTTTTTTGGGACATGTTGGATTTTATAGAAGATTTATCAAATATTTCTCAAAAATTTCCAGACCATTATGCAGATTGCTGGAGAAGGATGCTAAGTTTGAATTTGATGACTCTTGCTTGTCTGCTTTAAAGAAATAAAATCCAGATTAGATATAGCCCCCATCATGGCAACACCAAACTAGAACAAAGAGTTTGAAATCATGTGTGATGACAGTGACTATGCAATGGGAGTAGTATTAGGACAAAGAACAGAGAAAATTTTCAAAGCAATATACTATGCCAGAAAAACCTTCGATGAGGCACAAAAGAACTACTCAACTATAGAAAAGGAGATGCTATCCATTGTGTTTGCTTGTGAAAAATTAAGACCATATATATTACAGGGTCCCATGTATGTAAGTCTTCACATGCGATGTGCATCGATTAAGTATCCTGATACAAATAAAATTCAGGCAGAGATTGATCGGTGGAGTGCATTCTTTGAAATTTGGGAGTTTAGATATCGAGGGCCAGAAAGGGAGTGACAATGTGATGGCTGATCACTTGTAAGATTAGAAAGAAGCTTCTTGTAGAGGAAAGGGACGGAGATAGGAAAATTTCCACGATGGCGGCTTTTCGGGTATCGATCAGTACCTTCAGTATGTTTGATATTGTTAATTATTTAGCTTGTGGAATCATGCCACGATTTCAGCTACTAGCGAGAAAAGAAGGCGAGAGCGATGCGGAGTAATATATATGGGATAACCTACTATTGTTTAGAAGAGGCGGTCGAGGATCATCAAGTGTGTGGAGATGAAACGAGTGGAATTATTGATAAATTATCATTCATCACCATATGGAAGGCACTTTGGGAAGGCTGAACAACCAGAGAAATTCTCCAGTCAGGCTTTTATTGAATTCAGCCACATTCAAAATGTATGAATGGGTTAAGCAGGTGTAATTAGATGTTAGAGAATGAAGCGACATAAACGAGAAATGAAATGCCTCTACAGGATCACAGTGGTACAGTTTTTTTATGTATGGGGATAGATTTTTATGGGACCTTTCCACTTTATTTGGAAATTGCACATATTCTCTAGCTGTGGACTATGTATCGAATGGGTAGAATGAAAGCATACAGAAATAAATCACCAACATAGTGGTGGGGTTTATTCAAAGAAATATCTTGAGCAAATTTGGAGCCCTAAGGACAATCATCAGTGATGAGGGAAACCATTTTGCAAACAAACTATTTGCAAAATTGATGAGAAGATATGGAATCAGACATGTTATGGGATTGGCTTATCACCCTCAATAAAATGGACAAGCATAAATATCCAATAGGAAGATAAAGAACATATTGGAAAACACGATAAGCACAGTGAAAGGCTGATTTAAATCGAAGCTAGATGATGCACTATGGGAAGCCTAAGGCTGTAACTTAAATCTCCTATTGGAATGTCCCCATACAAGTTAGTGTTAGTGATGTACTTACTAGAGACTTATTAGTGTAATTATTTATTACTTTCATATTTCAATAATAAAGAGACATTTTCATTCATCATCTACATTTCTAATTTGGTAGTTTATGAATAATTGATTCCACTTATAAGGTCATCAAATTGTGTGACTTGATAGAAATGCAACCTGGACTTCAAATGGAATGCTATTCTAAATTGTCACACAGTCGTTAGTGGTGGAGCAATAGTGACTTAAGACTAGTATGGAGTGTGACTGATGATCATGTTCTACTGATCATGGATTTATGATATTAAGTCAACTCATAAGTACATGTTGGTGAACGTTGTATTGGATCGACCCACCATGAGAATACTACATGGATTATAAGTCTGGCTTACTTCGTCATAATAATGTCTTCTTTTTGTTAACTAGGCCTAGCCTGCCCATAGGTCCATGAGGCTTATGTTTTGACACGGTTGACATAAATACGTAATAAGGTGGTAACAAAGACTATAGTTGGACATAGAATAAATCATGTACAAGGACGTGAGTGGATGGAAGGGATTTATCCTTCCTTTTAGAGGATATACGTGGGCCCCTCGACATGTGAGACTGGAAATTGCATGGTCGTGCTCAAATGAATTAATAAGGGTTATTAGTGTCATTTGTATTATTAGTTTTCATGGAGGTCGAGAAAATTGCATAATTGAACTTTACAAGGGAGACATAGTCCATGCCTTGTGTTCAATTAGGAAATCATGAGACAAAGGGACTACAACATTTATTATGTATTAGGTTATGTCGGGCTATTGACATCCACATAATTTGGGTGGTCATAATTCCTTGCTAGAGTAAAAACATGATCAAGTAGGCTCGAAATGGTTTTACGAGCTAGTGCCGACCGGGAACAAAATGTCGAAAATTTCGGCCGAAATATCGGCGAAATTTAGGTTTCGATTGGAGATCGATAAAATATCTCACCAAAATTTACGATTTTTAGATTTTCAGATATTTTCAGATGTTCCCAAAATTTTCCGATATTTCCCCGAAATTTTCATTTTTTCCCTGTTTTTTCTTTTGTTCTTTAACTCCAAAAATCTCAAAAAAGTGCTTCTGAAGGGTTTCGAACCCACCCAAAATGCCTGGAAGTGGCACCCTCCAGCCACCAAGCCATTCATTACACTTATTATATATAGTGCAAACTTTTTTTATATTCTCTTATTATTTATTTGTTCATAATTCCTACCACCATCTTATTATAATATTTTATTTTATTTTTATTTTACATTATAACTTATAATATTTTTAAATCAAATATTAATTTGAAAAGGAAAAGAAGTAAAATAATATCATTTAAAAATTTCAAAATTATAATATATATCTTTTTGGATCTATCATTATCTACATAATATTTATCATATTAACTAAAAAACAAATAAATAATATCTCTTTAACATAATAATATCTGAATAATAACATTTTAAATATAACATTTAATTGTAATAATTACCCAATCCATTTAATTTAATCTACCTTAATTAAGATGTGAATCATTTTTCATATCATCTATATAATTAAAATATGAAAATTTTAATCAGGCGATATTTTTGTAAAAATATCCACCCAGATATTTTCTGGAAATATTTTAGATATTTAAAGTAAGATCCAATTCTGGAAGTATATCGAGTGTTTACATATTTTGATCCTTGGTACCAACATTATGTGGACTTCTGCAGGTGCACATAAGTGGGCCGAAAACCTGACCCTTGGGCTTAAGGGTGGTATTTAAACCCAAGGGATCCACCAAGAGCTGGGATTCATTCATTCATTTTCACACTTGAGAGAGGCGGCTAGGGTTTTCGTGAGACTCAACCCGATGCTAGCACACTCGTTTCTCTCTCGGTTTCAAAAAAGACTCGTTCGTGTGGATAGTTGTAGAGGGTGTAGCGATCCCGCTATGCCTTTCATTTCGACAAGGAGGGTTTGACGCACACACGAGGCTGCGGAACAAGGATCTTCCAACGCGAATAAGGTATTCTTCCATCCCTGAATCATCTAATCAGATCACATGGATCCCTGGTCGGGTTAGAAAAAGGTGAAATTTTTAAATTTTTCTACAGTGTATGTATGCTTAATCGCCATTAGAGACCTAACAGTTAGTACTTGGAAAACCTTGCCATCTCCCTTTTGAGCTTGAATATAAAGCTATGTGGGCAATCGAGAAACTAGTTTGTGATTTCAAGGCTGCTAAAGAGAAGGGCTACTCCCGAATGAATGAACTAAAAATTTAGAAATGAAGCATGATAATGCAGAATCTACAAGATAAGACTAAGAAATTGGCATGATAAAGATTGTAGTAAAGGAATTTGAGTAGGAGGCTAGTCCCTCTTTGTACAATTCAGGGCTAAAACTATTTCCAGGCATAGCAGTCGAGGTGGAGTGGTCCTTATATAGTAGCGCAGTACCACTTTTGGAGACGATGGTGAAAACCAATTGGAGATGAATTCAAGTAAGTAATTGAGGCCCAAGCATTACTTGGGAGGAAGACCAAATGAAGAAGCAGTCTCGAATTTGAAGAGATCAAAGAATTCTTGAAGAGACACATTACTGACAAAGTCAGTACAAAGACATAAAATGGCTTGACTACTTGGGAGCTTAACCCGAGCAATTTTCATTTTCTGCCCGGCTCCCTGGGTCCGACTCGACGCGAACCAACCGAGCTCAGCGACCACATCCTGGACTCTTACCCGTTTTTTTTTTTTTTCAAACAATATTTTTTTCAGAGCTTAACTTATACCTGTGGGTATACAAATAATTTTTATAATAACCAAAAGTCATTCACATATACTAAAGGGAAACTACCACCTATGGCATCCATTAAAATCTCTACACATATGCTAAGTCCCAATTACTTATACAATTACTTATACATGTACATATCTAATACAAACATCGTAGATCATGGAAAACAAGGCCGGTGAGCACCTATCTCGAGCGGCCCGTACACCGGTGGAATGGGTCCCCAGCCCTCTTTATCTCTCTTCGCACTCCACCCATCACCCGTATGTTTACGCTTAGTGGGAACATATAGATAGTAATCACTCAATAACAAAAATCGCTGCCACTTCTTTTACACGCATTTTTACTTATGCATAACGGTTTGGCCCATGACTTCTAACTCATCTATATTATACATGTAGATTTTATTCTTTTCATTCCTTATCATTAACTGTTCATATTACTTCACCTGTAATGTCTTTACAAGAACTCATATCTACTAAGAAGGTATGATAAGATCAAATCATATTCAAAGTAAACTTATACGTATACAATGGCAACTCGCAGTCATCAAGTCATATTAAATTGCATGCAGTCAACCAAACCAATACTCAATACATATTAGGACTCTTTTATCATTATCACTACTAAGCCATTAATCAACTCCTTTTAGAAATTGGCATTTCATGATCCGATGCCCGTTAAATCATTTTAGTTTTCGCTTTTATTAAATTTCATTTTCAAAAGTGTCGCACCTAACCCTCTACTTGACCCGCTTGAGGATCTGGTCGGATTCTAAGCATTCGACGCTTTCAATCAAAACATTTATTTCGTCTTATTAAATCTTTATTTTCAAAGTGTCGCGACCTCAATCCCGACTCGACCGGTCACATCCAAGCCGGAGCCCTATGATTTCGACATTTCTAATTATCTTTCCAAAACATGTTGTTTATGTTATTCCATTTTAGACCTTTTTAATTGCTTGAAGCAATTCTTTTCTAAGTAATCCCATGACCATTTACAAATTCAAAAGACCCATAACATCTCACACTTAATACATGCATTTCTCAGTCAATGCCTTTGTATCCACATATACTCATGCTATCTATTTCGTGACGCTTTCAATATACAAATCATTTACTATATCATATCATGCATTCTCATGCAACACCATTTCACAATCTACCCATGAGATTTGGCTATTATTCATAATAATCCCATTACACTCATCAATGTTGGCCATTTCACCTTGACCACTGGACCACAATTCCGCTGATTCGCCCGGCTAACCCACCCTTACGCACGTCATTCCCAGAATGTGCTTATACATTTAACATTCTATCTCCCATCACTTGGGCGGTTGCTGAGCATCTCACACGTGGTATCACTTATCTCGTTCTCCCATCATGACGGACGTCGTTTGGTGCATCCCAACACGGTATCATCATTTATTCGACTTCCATCATGACGTGATGTCGCTTGGTGCATCCCGACACGTGGTATCACTCTATTCTGGCTCTCCCATCAAGGACGGATGCCGCTTTATGCATCCCGACACTTGGTATCACTTATTCGTTCTTCCCATCATGACGATGCCGCTTGGGCATCCCGCTACGTGGTCACTTATTCGGGTTCTCCCACGCCACGATGCCGCCGTGCATCCCGACACGCGGTATCACTTATCTCGGCTTCTTCATGACGGATTTTTCGCCGTGCATCCCGACACGTGGTATCACTTTTTATTCGCCCATCATGACGGATGCCGCTTGAAAACCAGACGTGGTATCACTTATTCGATTTCCATCACTTCTAACGAATGTCGTTGCGTAATCCTCGGACACGCGGTATCACCAATGTCATACGCCATTAAGACGCGATGCCGATCGCGCATCCCGCCGCTGGACATTTCTTCAATGCCATACGCCATCATGACGGATGTGTCGATTGGCATCCCGCTTATGACATTGGAAAATTTCGCGCCTTCAAGGACGGATGTCGCTTTGTGCATCCCGCCAGCGCTTCATTCGGGAGTATCAATTAATCACATTTATGATGGATTCCGCTCAACGAATCATTTCTTTATCATCATTCATTATCATCTTAAGCCAAATACTGGGTATTTCTAATTCCATATTCACTTTCAGATTCACATTTATGACGGATTCCCTTTGATGAACTGGCCCTTATTATCGCTCACCTTCATTCTGCTTTTAAATATCACATTTCACTCCACAATCATTTCTCAGATTATCTTCTTTTCAAAGATATTCTCAATCTATGTACTTATTTCATATAATTTATTCACATATTCATTCACGATTCTCTAACATATACTTCATTCATAAATACTCATTCACATATCTGCTCACGTATATTCATTCATGTATACTCATTCTATAAATACTATTCACATATTCATTCACGTATACCATTCATGTATACTCATTCATAAATACTCATTCACGTATACCTTCATGCTACTCATTCCATGTATACTCATTCATAAATACTCATTCATATTCTTGTCCTCAATGAATCTATTTTAATTAGAAATTGGAATTATTCCAATTGATCATCCAAAATAAAGTTATAAATTTAATGCCAACTACCAATTTACTGATTATAATAGGGACAGTTTGTATTACTTCATTTTTTCAGGGTATTAACTTCATTTGACACTAGGTCTTGTACTCATTAAAGCTAAGGTGCTAAGGGTTCTATTCCAACTAGAATCACCCAATTCGAGCACCGAACTGCCACGTCCAAACAACCCTGACTACTTTATGATCAAACCCAAACCAGAATTTGGCAAACACGGCCCCACTTGAGTAAATTTTTAAATACTTAAATTCGTAGAATTTGATCGATATCATTTTTATGTTTTCTTCTCCTGAAGTTTATTTGACTGGCCACTTGAATCACCAAATCGGATAACAGATTTATGGAGTGTATGGCCAAAATACGAAAACTAGTCGAAATTGGGAAAGCGCACGGTGGTGTACTTGTACACCTCTTAACGTAACGCGACATCAAGCCTTCGATGGCGTACCGGTACACATTCAAGGTGTACCGGTACACAAGGATCCGAAACGTAATGTGAGATTTTCCCTTTTTCCATATGTTTGATACCCAATTCAACCCAATACTCATATACACCTCAAAACCATTCTTAAATTCACCTCGAATCTCTTTTTCATTCATTCACTATCCAATCCATATCCTTCATCAAAACCTTCATGATTTTCCTCAAAACCACTCTAATATGGGTTATGACCCATACACAAACCAAATATGTTGATTAGGGTTTGCCTAAACCCTAACTCACTTATTCTCAATTAAACCATGAATCCAACTTACTATAGGATTCCATAACCATCTTGTGCCATACGGGTCTCTACCCACCCATTTCCATAATCTCGTTAAGATGAAACCCTAGTGAAACCCCATGTTTGGGGGACAAACTACTAACCAACCAAGCATGGAATTGATATATAATCTCAGAATCCATAATCAAGGTTAGTTTCATACAAAAATCCAAAGTTCCATACCTTTTGCTTGATCTCAAGCCTCTTCTTTCTCTTCTCTTCTTCCTTCCTCTCTTCTTTCCTCTCCTCTCTTTCTCTTCTATGGCTGTCTCTCAAAAATGAGAGACCAATTTGCCTTAAATCCCATAAGCTTTGCTAAGGCCATGTTTGGCCAAGTAAAATCCATTTTGCTTTAAGTTTTCATAATTGCATTTAGTCCTTGCACTTCTTTCTTTTGCAAGGCAACTTATGCACATATTCTAATTTTCGCTTCCTCATCTTTTCTCAAATCCCATAATTACATGTATAATCTTATTGATTTATGCCTCTCTATATCCTCAAGTGGTAAATTACATATTTTACCTTGGCCCTATTATTAATTCCGGGTCTCTCGTTTTATTTCCCGAAATTTCCTATTTAGTTTTTTTTAATATACCCTAAATAAGTCCGAAAACTGCTAGGGTATATTTCGGGGTGTTACACTTTTAGTGTGATTTTGTTTAATTTAATGTGTTTGAATAGTTTATTTGGGAGAGTAGTTTTATTAGAATTTATTAGTAATCTATGTAATCATCATTTTGTTAAATTTTAGGATAATGAAGCTGCCATGAGAGGTGAAAGTCATTTTTGATGCATTTCCAACCAAATTGAGTTATGCAGAGTTGATTACAAGGGGAGTTTACTTTCATTACTTATTCTTTGAAAATGATGCATATAATAAGTTTGGGGGAATGTAATTTATCTAAGTTAGAAATTACATAGTAGCTTCATTGTTCTTTTGTTGCATAGTTGTGTGATAATCTCTGCAATACAATGAATATATACTGAGTTGACTGAATTGGAAATCTGAGTGTTATCTGAAAGAAGAAAACTTCTTCTCAATGTTGTGACATCGACAGCAATGTCACGACAACAACTCCAAAATTTTCCCCATTGTCGAGACATTGTCCCAATGCCGCGACATTTACATGTTAATGTCGCGAGATCGCAGTTATAAAAAAGCGACATCAAGATTAACATTCTGGCAATGTCGCGACATGGAAATTCCAATATCGCGACATCAATTTAAGTTAATAAGAAAGCATACGCAATATCAAGATATTAAATCTCAAATGTCGCGACATCAAGTCAATGTCATGACATCACAACTCCAATGTCGCAACATTGCACTGAGTCACTTAGAGCATCAAGTCAATGTCGCGACATTGAAAACTCCAATGTCGCGACATCATAGTTAGGGCAACTTACCTCTATAAAGATACACTTCATGGAGAATTTCAAATTCAAATCAAATCTCTAAAGATTTATAACCCTAGCTTTCTCCAAATCTCCCTAAAACCAAGAAATGTCGAACCCTATCTCTCATAACCTTGACGAAGTGATAGAAAATGTTGTAGAGGAAGTTCTGAGAGAGAGGGCAGAGGAAGGGAACCAAGAAACTACTATCGAGGTAGTTCCTGGAGAAATCGAGGTTGTGGTGGAAGAAGGAGAGTCCCGAGCTTTCTACTTCGAAGAGGGAGCCAAAGCATTTCAGAAGCATCTAGCTAAAAAGGGATTTATTGAGGAGAGAGTGCTCTCAAGAAACAATGTGTCGCCGTCTTCAAGGAGGATAGAGAAGAGCAATGAGAAAATAAGCATACGTGAACCCGGAAAGAAGGGCTATAATTAAGGATTTTAATGCGCCAACCAAGTAAGAGGAAAGACCGACGCGCTATGTCGTGTGTGGGAGAGATGTCCCTTTAAAGGCCATCTTCCAACTCTAAAAAAGTGGCTAAGACCAGTGGGCTACTTCATGGAGTAATGAAAGGCCAAGCGTATGGAGAGCCCGAGATTCGAAGAGATTGCTGGGGTGGAGTCACGAATGGTCTCGATAAGCAAAAGCAACAAGACCATCAGAAACGCCTACATTGATAGGGGTGACTTAATAGAGGCGAACAAGGTATGGTTGTATTTCATTAACTCTAGTTTCACCCCCTCAAAACATGTCGCAACTATGAGACAAGACCGTGCACTACTCTTGTATGCACTAGTAAAGGGGTATACTTTGAATGTGAGGAAAATAATAGAACAGTCCATTTTGGACTATGCTGAGAATAACATCTCAAAGAATATCCCCTACACTGCCTTGATCACTCTCCTATGTATCAAGGGGGTGTTACATTCAATGAAATAGAGGAGAAATCCCCGAAAGCCTCTCCTCTCACTCTCAATGGAGTCCTCAAAACTCCAGTAGAGGATGAAAAGAGAGAATCAGAGAGAGAAAAATGGTGGAGAAAGAACAACCTAAAATCCACTTTATTACTTGTATGACCTGTGCACTTGCAGTGATTTAGATCAAAATTAATTTTAATTGCAAATTATTACTTACACAACAGAAAACAGATTTTATATATTGAGTCTAAACAAATTTTTAGCATAACTGTTGGGGATTGAATAATCTTTGGTGGCAGTGCTAAGAATCAGTCGTTTTTTGTCTATGTAAAAATTAGTCAACAGAGGGCTAGCCGCCAAATTCTTAAAACAATCATCTCATAAGAATGGAGAAGTGCCTTTAGGGACTTATGTTGTCCGAGGACTATGGCCTTCAAGGGCTAACCCCCATAGGCTTAAAACAATCATGTCATGAAAATGGAGAAATAATCATCTCATAAAAATGGAGAAATAATCATCTCATAAAAATGGAGAAGTGCCTGTAGGGACTTATGCTGCCCAAGGAGTAGGACGGTCAAGGGCTAGCCACCATAGGCTTAAAACAATCATCTCATAAAAATGGAGAAATGCCTATAGGGACTTATGATGCTTGAGGACTAGGGTTGTAGAGGGCTAGCAACCATAGGCTTATAATAAAGCATCTCAATAAAAATTGAGAAGTGTTGAAACCTTGATTTGCTTATGAGAACTATGATACACACATCCCTCGAATATGGAGAATTATTGAAGATACTTCTTCAAATAAGTTGAGTTCCAAGGGCAAGGCTTCATTCTGCCGCACTGCACGCTCCTTTGCAACCATCATCGACAATAATGAAAGGACCTTCCTAAGTTGGTTTCAGCTTTCCCTCCTCGAAAATTCATCGAAGGACAAGATCCCCTTTACTAAAAACCCTTGGCTTTATGATTTTCCCCCTTTGGCAAAAGGCTCGGCGATGGTACTCGGTCATTCTAATGGATTCTCGATCTCTTTTCTCTTCGAGCTTGTCCAAGGCTTGAGAAAGCTCAAAGGTGTCAGTAGTGCGTAGAGTTTCAAGCTCGGACGCAATGGGAACCAACGCTTCGACTCCAAACGCAAGGACATACAAGGTTTCCTCAATAGGCTGTTTTGGAGTGGTGCGATAGGCCTAGAGCGCTTTAGGTAGCTCGTCGACCCACTTTCCCTTTACCTCAGTCAATTGTTTCTTCAAATAGCCCAACAATGTTTTGTTTGTGACTTCACCTTGACCATTGGATTGGGGATACCGAGGTGTAGAGTATTTTTTTATCCCATATCTGGTACATAATTGTTGAAAGGGCTTTCTAATGAATTGTGGACCATTGTCCGAAACAATGGAATGGGGTACCTCGAACCGACATACAATGTTCTTCCGCACAAACTACGTGAGCTGGGTTGCCTTGATCTACGCATAGGCCTTAGCTTATGCCCACTTCGTGAAATAATCAGTGGCTAGCAAGATGAATTTTTGTTGACTTGTAGCCAGGGGTAATTGTTAGACTAATTTTTGTACATAGACCAAAAACTGTAGATCACCCAAAATTTCAACACTGCCACCAAGAACTAGATCAATCCCCGGCAACAATACCAAAAACTTATTAGACTAATTTTTGTACATAAACTAAAAACTGTAGATCACCCAAATTTTCAACACTACCACCAAGAACTAGATCAGTCCCAGGCAACGACACCAAAAACTTGTTAGACTAATTAAAGATATAAACTATGTTGTTTGCCTTGAAAGAGAGGGCTCATTTGAAAGTGTGTTTTGGTCTAGACCACTACAAGTGCACAGGTCATACAAGTAATAAAAATGGATTTAAGTCTAGATATCATTCCCACGAGGATTGATGAAAAATCTAAACATCAATTACCCCATATACTCAAGATCCTTGTTATTTGAACTCCAAAGTTAAGCGCCTAGCTTTAACCAAAAGGTAAAAACTAACAAAGCTCTATAACTATGTGTAAAGAATTCAAAATATTTGGATTGGAAAGTTCACTGGGTACGTTAGCACTAGGAAATAGATCAGTGTACAATTATAAATTTTTGCATCACTTTATAACATAGCTCAACCATTAGTTTGAAATCTGAACTTGTCAAAGATGCAAGGTTGTATAGTTTGGATTTCCCCACACACCATACATTTCACTAATTAGATATCCATGTTCCTTTCGAATACATGAGTCTAATCAATTACTTGTAAAATATAAACCTCTTTCTAAGATCTAGGTATTTTTCCTTTTTAGTACTTCACACCCAAATCTCAGGACTAAAGAATTCTTACCCTTATAGACAGGATTTGCAAGCCTTTTCCAATCTAATTGGTAACTCATCCATCGAATCTAATAAAATTCTCTCTATCCTTGATTAGATCTAATGCTAACATGAGTTCAAGATCCTTTCATCAAATAGAGGAGACACCTCTCATCAATTAAATTGTTACATCATCTAACTATCCTCGTACCATGAGTAAGTTAGTGATCTATCAAAGTAATATTTAAGAGTTCATTAGTTCCATAATATTAGTTTAACATACCCCAAGTAACTGCTCCACACTCTTAGGAATCTCCGTCTCTATGTCACTCAGAGAGCTTCTTGGAAATCAGAGCAAGATACAGTCCTTTTCTGGGTACACGCTACAAATATTATGAATAAGTAACTTCAAGAACATTACCATCTAAATAAATTCAGGATTTCAAACTATGACATTCTTTCAAGTTTAGCAGAAAACAATAATTAACATTGATCCAATCCCAGAGGGAGCTTAGTATTTCAAAACTGGATTACAAATAACAATGACTAATTGATCAGGAAAATTCACTAAAATTGCAAGAGAACTGAACTAAATGAACTCCATAAAATTTCCAAATTTCATCCAAGTCAGACAATAATGAAAACTATAATTTTACAATGAACCCAGCTCGAAAACTTCGCACCAGATCATTATTCAATCCAAAAAGATCTAACTAAAATGCTAAACTAAAACTAAATTGACAAAAAAAGAAAACTAAAACTAAAAATAAAAATAAAATAAAATACAAAGGAGCCTCCAGCTACCCAAAAGTTCCTGGTTTTACGGAAGCTGCGCACAGTGCCCTAGATGCATCTATTTATAGATTTTCAAATGATGGGCCACACTTCAAGGCTTAAATTGTGGATCCCCAAAAATTCTGGCCCAATTGGTTGCTTTGTTGCGACATGGAAAATTCTACCATGACATAGTTTTAATCTTTATTCCCCAACTTTTGTCGTGGCCTGTAGTTTCTGTGGAACATGGTTTTGTGCTTTCTTTTTGGATTCTGTCGCGACATAATTTGACAGTGTCATGACATAGTTTTGTTGAAGCTGGCTAGTGATTGTCGCAACATGAGTGTCTTGTGTCGCAACGTAAAAACTTTGTTGCAACCAACTTGTCATTCCTTGCTGCTCCTGAAAAATATCGTGACATGAAATCTCTTTGTCGCGACAAAACTTCTTGTCTTTCAGTATTGCTTCATGTTGCGACATACGTATGAGATGTTGCAACATAAATTACACTATGTCGCGACAGTCTTCTATTCTCTCAATTCCATCTTTTATCATGACATAGTTTTCTTTTATTGCGACTGAATTCTTTGCCTCCAGCTCTTCAACTTTGTTGCAACATTCTTTGCTATGTTGCGACATTCTTTTTGTGGTTCTTTTCAACCTTTTTCGTGACAGATTTTTTCACAGTTGTATGTTGTTGTTGTCGCGACAGACCTTTTCTTTGTCGCAACATAGTCTTGTTGTCTTGCATTACTGAGACTGAACTATGTGTTGCGACAGACTCTAAAGATGTCGCGACATATTTTCTTCTTTGATCTTTATCACAGCATGGACTATTTGTTGCAACATTGAAATCTTTGTTGCTAGCTCAACTTTTCTTGGCTTGTCTCATTTCTCTTCATTTTTTATCGCGATATAATTTTCTTTTGTTTCGAAAAAAATTTCTTACTCTGTAGCTTTTATTGTCGTGACATGAATTTGATTATTGAGACAAAACTCTATTGCCATTGCTTGATCATTGTCGCGATAGAGGTTTCTACCTTCAATTCTTCATTGTGTTCACGAAAAACTTTTCTGCGTCGCACGATTCGTCTTTTAATTCTTCTCAACTTTTGTCGTGACAATAGATTTCTTTATCGTGATAGAATTCACCTCAACCTTATGTTGTGTTTGTCACGACATAAAAATTCTCTGTCGCGACAAAGTCCTCTTGCCTTTCAATGTTGACTCTGAATTTTGTGTCGCAAAATAGTTATCTTTTGTTGTGACAAAGCTTTTCTGCCATCTTCAGTTCTTTATGTCATGACAGAGTTGAGAAATGTCGCGACAAAGTTTTTTCTTCTGTCTTCCTTTATGTCTCAACACTCACTACTTTGTCGCAATATTTATCAATCAATCTCTCTCATATTGTGTCACAACAGAGTTGTGAGATGTTGCGACAATCTTTGTTTCTAGCTTGAGTTCAGCTTGATCGTTGTTGCGACATAGCTTCTACTGGTTGTACTGAGATTATGTTGCGACATTCTGAAGCTATGTCGCTACAGAGATTTTTGCCTTGACCAAATTTTCTGTTTTTCTTGTTGAAATTGTCTATTTTTCATTTAAAATCTGCAAAACACAAAGTTGGTGAATATTCCATAATTCAGCATTAAAATGACTCATAAACTTCTAGAAATATGCCAAAAACATTGATTAAAAATATATGAGTTTAAGACTCATCAGTAATGGACCCATAATATCAATACCTGTACTTATAATAAATATGGACTTTACACGGAGGGAGTTCGTGGCTAGACATGAATAATATTACTAAATTTCTAGCATATATCACATTTTGTTCACAAAACTCCTGATCATATTTCCATCGTGCTTCAAGAGAAACCTATGTCATAATTTTGTGACATAGCAACTGTCTGCAAATATGGGTATCGCAAATGCCTCCTTGGACTTGCTCAATGATTCGTTTCGCCTCATCGGGTGGGACACATCTCTAGTATGGACCAAAAAATTATCGCCTATATAGAATATCGTTTATCAAGGTGTACCTGGCTGCTCGAGTTTTTCCTTTCACAACCTTGCTTCTATCCTCAGGCAAGGTCTTGTTCCTTAAGTAGTTATAGGGGATATCCAAGGGTTTCCAGCTTGATTCTCGATTGTGAGGATTATCATACTATAAATAGATGGGTGGTCCATTATACTAAACTCCACGTGATAAGGGAACAGAGCGCTGGATGATAAATTGGCGAGAGTGTCGACCATTCGATTTTCTACTATAGGGACTTGGGCCACTATGAATTTCATGAATCCAACCATTAGGGACTAGGCCAGCTTCAAATATTGCTCCATTCTCCCATTTTTGGCCTTGTACTCCCCTCTTAACTGGAATGCCCCTTACTGTGAGTCACATCGGAGCTCTAAGTTTGTGAATGAGAGTTCCTTAACCAATCGTAGCCCAAGTAGCACAACATCGTATTCGTCTTCATTATTGGAGGTAGCGAATGTGAACTTGACCGCCTGAGCAAATGATAAGCCTTCCGAAGATTATAGAACCATATAGACTCCCCCTCCTACTGCTTTGGATGAGTTGTCAGTCTCAAGGATCTATAACGTTTCACAAAGATCTTGGGGCTACACATTTGAAATTTTGGCTATAAAGTCAGTAACGATTTGGCCTTTTATAGCCAACCTCGGGCGATTCTTGATGTCAAACTCACTCAACTCAACAGTCCACTACAGGATCCGCCCCGAAGCATTTGGTTTATGGAGTATGGCTCTAATTGGATAGCTATTGAGTACGACTATATTGTGGGCTTAGAAGTATAGGCCTAGCTTCTTTGATGCCATTCTAAGGGCCAACACAATTTGCTCAAAGTCGGTGTATCTAGTTTTAGTATCTATTAACATCTTACTCACAAAGTAAACCGGCTTCTACTTGTTATATTCTATGTTTTGGAGAAAAGTAGGCTTTTAGCCACTCTGTTCTCAAGCATTCAAGTTCCTAGTTTTGTTCTATGTTTTGGAGAAGAGTAGGCTTTATAGTGATTGTGTTCTCAAATATATCAGGTAGGCATTATAGTCACTGTGTTCACAAAGTAGTCTATGTTTTGTCCAACAAGGTGCATGTTCAATATATCAGTAGGCTTCGTACCCACTGTTTCTCATATCTATCCAATATTATACCTGTACTAGATATACGTAGTTGTAGACCCTCAATTTTGTCCCTCAACACTTTCATTTATCCTATGGGTGTCACACTCACCCATTGTTCTTATATGGCACCGTTAGGGCCCTTTTAGGTTTAGTCGGTCTCTAAGCCTCTGGTGGGCTTGTATGTGGTCCATTGAGTGCGTATGTAGTTCACTTCAGAATGTCATCGTGGCCTTTTTTTTTTTTTTTTCTTTTCCTCATTTTTTTTTTAGTTATTGCCATCATGCCATAGGAAGCAAGTGGGGCCCCTCGAGGTTTTAGCTAAATCAGAGTTTATTGAAGTATGTCGAATTTGTAGCACTTAGGCTTGTTTCAATCATATCTCCCTCATCCAAACTCGGAATTGTGCACCATTTTTCTTATGGACTCCTTGTTCTTCAAGGAATATTCTATCAAAATTTCAAATTTTTCCTTAACCATTTCTCGACCGTCCTCAAAGTTTCCTGGCTTAGGCGTAATTCATGGAAGCATGTCTCTAATTCGAGACTAGCTTCGTTTCAATCATATCTCCCTCATCCGAACTCAAAATCATACACCATTTCTTTTGTTGGATTCCCTACTCATAGACGAATTTTATAACAAAATTTGAGAATTTTTAACAATTCGACGGATTTAAGTTAAAGTTCATTATTGGAGCAGGTTCGAATTTAAAGCACCCGAGTTTGTTTTGGTCATATCTTTCTCATCTGAACTCAGAATTGTAGGCTGTTTTTTTTTTTTTTTTTTGGATTCCTTATTCTTCAAGGAACACTGTCAAAATTTCAAAATTTTTCTCAGCAGGCTCGATCGATTGGCATACGGTTCAATCGGTTCATCGAGTCAGCTTGTATGGAGCATTTATTTTGGTGATTTTGGAGTCCAAATCCTACATGGCTCAGGCCCATAAGCTCTAGATCGGTCTTAGGCAGTATTTTGGGTCCATTTTGGGCCTTGGTTTGGGTTCCTTACAACCCACCATCAATCAATATGGATTCTTAGAAGCAACAAAACTGGGCGGAGTGAGCCGCCTCGAATGCAAGAGAGATAATGGGGGGTGTGAAGAAAAGAAGAGTGGGGCTACTCTGTTGGACTTTTATGCATCTTTCTGGGTAGAGAGCTCTGTCCAGACGGTGAGAGAAAAAAAAGAAAAGTGTGGAGGAGAGCTCTGGGCATCTAAAGGATAGTTCAGGGTGCATGTGAAGTGAGTAGAGAGAAAAGGGAGAAAAGGGCTTCTTATTTGGGAAAGACTCTTGCCATTTTTCTAGAGAAAGCTCTGCTTTGGGAGTTTTTCCGTCCCCAAAGAAGCAGACACCCATCCGTTGTCATTGAAAAGAAGGCACTTGCATCTCAAAAGACAGAGGTCTTATAGGTAGAGTGTTAAAGCCTAAGTCGGAATCCAAGTAAAGTCAAGCCTTTGTTAGCCTTTGATTTCATATCTTAAGGGTCTCTGTTTTTTTAGTCTGTTTTGTGAATATTTAACGTGTCTTCAGGATCAGCTCTCTTAGGCAAGTTTGGTTTGGAGAAGTAGGGAAGAAAGCTTGATGGGCTTTTGGCATGCATGCTAAAGGCTTATCGAAAAATTGATTCTACTAAAGCATTGGCTTAAGTGGTGAATTTTAAAGAAAACAATGCATTTTGGGTGGCTTGGGTTTGGCCTTCTATAAGAAACACGTTGCTTTGTTTCAGTTGGTTCTCACTCGTTCGGGTTCGGAATTGAGCGCCGTTTTTTTTTTTTTGGATTCCTTAATCTTTGAGGAATTTTTTGACAAGGTTTCAGAATTTTTATCAACCTATTGGACCGGTTGGGAACCGGTTCAACAAGTTTTGCTGGGTAGCCCTGGTTTTAGAGACGCATCGGTTTGTTTCAGTTGGTTCTCACTTATTCGGGCTTGCAATTGAGCACCGTTTTTTTTTTCTAGATTCCTTACTCTTTGAGGAACTTTTTGATAGAGTTTTAGGATTTTTCTCAACTAGTTCAACTGGTTGTGCAGGACAGCTTATGGGCAGCCCCCCTATTTTAGCACTTTTCAAGCCCGAATCCCTTAAGGCTCAAGCCCGTTTGCACTAATGCATTTATGAGTTGTATTTGGGGTCTAAAGCTAAGCCTAACTTGAATTAGAGGGGACCCGCTCTAAAGTTAGGACATTTGTAGTTAGGTGAGTCGACTGTGAATCGGGTGATTGTGGTCAAGGAACTGTCATCTGGAGTGTAGAGTTAAAGAAAACATCCGAATCCCCCTACTCCCATTCACTTCTACTTTGAACGAACTTGGTTACTCGATCATGGATGTATGCTATGCTTGTCCTTATTAATTAACCATATCTCGCAAAGACATGGCTAGGGGACCTCAAAGGAGGCTAGGCTTTATTTACATTTATATGCGCATACGGTATTCTTTCGAGTTTGATTTTTGTGAGCTTGTCGACCGACCTTATGCAACACAGATAGTGGGACCAATGTGTACGCACTCCATTGGTTCTCATGGCTATGTTTATGCATGCTAGATACCGAGTAGGCTGGTGTGATCCAAGTCATCCGTTTAGCTCTAAGTTATCGATTGATCTTCACCCATATGCTCCCCATGTACCCAATTCATTAGTAGAGACCGTTTCGCCAGGGGTGCTACCTTACATGGTGCGTACCTTCCGATAGGTAACCCGATCCCCTAACCCAGAAATCTAGTTTTCGTGGACTGTTTTTTCCTAACTGTAGTCAGAATAAGGGGTTTTTGTTCTTACTTCATTTTCCCCATTTAAAAAAAATAAAAATAAAAAAGTAAGTGGTGACTCCAAACAAAACCGTTCATCTTGAGGGACGGGTTTTAAAAAACTCGACATCACCAACCTTTTTTTTTTTTTCTTTTTAAAAGAGAGTCACGTCGGCTTGTGGATCAGGTAAGGTCCACAAATTGGCGGCTCTGCTAGGATCGAACCCATAATCTCTGTTTTCATAAGAGGGTTGAACTTGAGTTGGGTATATTAGAGCACATGGTTCATTTACTGCTTGACTCTAGCTACTAAATGACTCCGATGATCACTTACCTAGCGTGGTATTCGCATACACTCGAGGCCTGTTTATGCTCTCGGGTGTTCACCGTCGGATTCTAGCATGCTTACTCATGGCTGATCGTACCTAGCTATATGTTTCGACAAGATACGGTTGATCAGATGTAGATTTTGCGGGTAGGCTCGGGCTTCTCTATGCATGACCGCTGGCCGCATGACTGCTTTGCCGACGACTACCCTCTTTCTGCATGATTGCTCGATTGTCATGGTTTCGCGGGCGCTTTATATCCCCTTATTTCCGAATCACTAGTCTCAGTTGACTATTCCTCATTGATTATTTGAGTTGCTTGGAAGTCATTCCCAATTGTTTTCCTTCGACCGCTTGTGGAGTTCGAGTGTGGTCTAAATAGAATGTATCAAGTCGGAGCACTACGGAGATGACTTGATATCCGAGGCAATAAAGACCTGTGATGTCTCAGCCGGATTTCCATGGATACATGTGTGGCTAATATGTCATTTTGATTGTTGGTTAGGATCTTAGGTTACATATCCCGTTTGGGTATAGTCATCAAGTTCTTAGGACTTGCCTTTTCCCATTGTTAGCTTTTGATCCGCATTACCCCTGAGGTATCACCATGTTAGAATCCCTCTCCTACCTATGAAGCCATATATCAGTTTAGCTGATTGACATCACATGTCAATTCATTCTCTTAGAGGATTTTAGACATACATTACTGATTTGATTTTAAGATTTATATTCTCGGAGATGACTTTGTTGGGAGGATCAAATTCACAAATAAATAGGAGACATATCAACATAGAAAGATGGATCTCTGATACGCCATCGTTGACTACTTACGAGATTATCGATACCATGGCATCTCTCCGGGATGCTATATTAGGACTAGGATAGAGGATTGGATGGGCACTCAGCCCAAATGCATCACACTCGAGCACTCCAAAGATGACTATACGCTCCACCTCCACCAACACCAATTGCTCACAAATTCCCACTGCCAGAGCATTTGTACTCAGACGGTCAGTCGTGATCACACCACATTCAGAGTGGCCCCGCATAAATCAAGTTGATGAAACCCTTAGCCCGTATCAGATAGGATTAAGGTATAGGATCAAGTCTCTCGTATGTTTTCTGATGGATTTATAGGTCAGGATGGATACGCATTTACCTTCAAAGGGCAACCTCGCTAGTCGCAGTTCTACACGCCACAAAGGAGAGATACACTGTATGGGGTGCCCCCGTATTCACTTGCAAATACAACGCTATTATGCACAGACATAGACTGGATGAGGCATAGATGATTATGTTATTCCCTCACACTAAGCTGTGCCACTCGGGCCATTGGTTTACCTATCTGACTTTCGAGACGCTGTGGACACGGGCCTGATTTGGGACACGAGTTTATCAGAAAGTATTCTTTTAATATTATAGTGGACATATCCCGAAGGGAGTTGGAGGCCCTCAAGCAGAGGCTAGATAAGTCAATCAATTCATTTATCTCTCGCTGGAGAGAGAAGATAGCGTAGATTATAGATAACTCGTGAGCGCACCGACGCATGATTACGTACCTTCAAATTTCACTGGCTAGGAATCTCATAGGCTTTCCACAGACAGACTTTGGATCATCGGTTTAGGCCCTTTATGGCATAGAGGAAAGCATAGCTAGAGAATTATGGGCAGACTCTTCTTCTCTAGATTCAAAAGGGAAGAAGCAAGGGCCAGGCCCTAGATCATCGATATCGGGTGCTATCGGGTACATCGAGCCATTGTGTTTTCACCGCCACACAAACTCAGATGTACCCAAATATTCCTTACCAAATGGTACAATAGGACGCATGCACTAATTGCTCCCTATAGGCCGACAGGGCCTACTTATCTACATCCCCCACCACGTACCCAATGTATGCTACACGTACACCTCAAAAGCCACTGCATAAATACCATCAACAAAGATAGAGTACCGCTCCACCGGAGGCCGCCACAGCTTTACACAACCTTGGGATGCCATTGAGCCGAGCATTTCAAAGATTGCCGAGGGAGGCGATCATCTACCACCACCTAGACCACCACCACATCCTACCCCACCGTGATCTCAGATGATCTTCACTACGCCGCTATCGTGAGGCGTCATGATACAAACAAGCCAGTGGATGCTGAAACATGCCATTTAGGACTTGATTGATCAGGGTTTGGTTGATTTGGGACGCCTTGTAGTGACTAAAGACCCACTCCCTACTCATGACGCTAGAGTTGTACCTTCACCCCGGGTGCGATATCTGCCGAGTTGAGACGAGATATCTGCGACGGATCGTGAGCACTTAGTCAAATTGGGGAAAGGATACTACCACTAACCCTAAGGGGCTTATTCACTTTCTTACAGTCGACAGAGATACTTGCATTGCATTTTTTGATGATGATTTACCACCTCAGGAGTCAGATCATATTCGACCCTTATTCATTGATGTTGCTTGTTCAGGCCGTCAGGTGCCTTTTGTCCGATTAGACAAATACTCCGCCTTAAGCATCTATTCGTTAGTTATTGTCATTGCACTTAGATTTTTGCTGGCTGATTTTGGGCCTTCTTCACTTACCGTTAGAGCTTATGATGGGATCTCAAGGATGCTTATGGGCACTAATCACACATCATGATCAGCGCCGATACTCCATACTATTTCAGGTTTTGAGGATTCAGTCATCCTTTAACCTGCTTCTTAGCTGCCCTTGGATCCATGACACCAATGCCATACCATCTTCCCTTCATCAGAAGTGAAGTTCATACATGAGGGGCGCATTATCACAATATAGCCTAACATAGATGTTGTTACTTCTTCTGAGCCCGTGTTACATATCAATCACAACAGGATGATCAAGATTTAACCAGTTTATCGATGAGATTCAGTTATCGGGCTTAGAGGATGAGACAGTTTGAGACCGTGTCATGTCTTTTTTATCGCACAAAGAACACTTTGGTACTTAGTATGATGAGAGGCATGTCCTATATGCCTGGCTTGGGGTTGGGTCATCGCCAACAAGGGCCACGCGAGTTTACTTTTACAGTTGATCATGGCAAGCACCTCAATGGTTAGTTACATTCTACAGAGACGATGCATATCACATGGCGCGGCCAGGTCGACAGGTGAGGGCTCACCGTTTAGGTTCCATTTGATTACCCCTTCACCTACACTTTTTCAATCTGACAATAAAGGATCGTGCATGCACCCCACATAGGAGGTACTGATCATGCTTTAGAGACAGATGGGATCCAGGGCATCCAACAAGCCCTGGGACATATGTGTTTCTGAGACTACTAAGGCTCCTGGTGCCATGATAGTTACACCCCCATCACCGGGCAGAGCTAGTGTGTTCTCTATGTGTTTCCTTGAGGAGGTTCTTGACTATGACCTACCTATGGATTTGGGAGATGATACTGATAGAGTGACTTTTCCTGATACTTACATGGACAAGATGGACATGATCGGCACTAGTCGTATCCTCGATGCAGCCCCACCTAGGCCCCACTCTGTTTTTGATATGTTTGGGATTTCTATGCTAGAGATAGATGATGATGATGGACTTGTTGCTACTGATATTATTCATAATACTGTTTATGTTAACGAAGCATCCAACTCTATGGACCCAACTCTTCTTTTGACACTATGTCCGGGTTTATCCGCTTTGATGATATTTCTGATGGTAATAATGACATGAGTATTTTCAAGTATTTGCCTGTGTCATAACATTTTCTTTTGATTACACCACCAGCACCCATAGCACATATATATGATGTTGATGACGCGAGACATAATGCACTTACCAGTGGTCGTAATGTGAATAAGGTTTCCGATACAAAGGATCGTAAAGTTACACCCATTACTGGTAGCATGGAGTTGATAGATTTTGGGGCACTAGATCAGCCTAGGGAGATTAGGATTGGCACTTCCATATCTCCCGACAGACGAAAGTAGATCGTCCGCTTCAAGTCATACTCGATGTATTTCCAGATGGTCATATGAGGACATGCTCCGCCTGACTCTATACAAGATCACCCGCCCATTCTACCACATGCTAGGCTAGTTACAAAAAATTGAGGAGAGACTATACCTCTATGGAGTTTTTGGTGTTAAGGAAGAAATTCAAAAGCACCTAGTGTCAAGCCCCGTCGCGTCGAGCATTCAGCAAGCCCGCACGTCTTCCCTATTCCTAAAAAGGATGGCAAGGTTAGAGTTTTTGTAGACTTTCATGATATAAACTAGCCCTAAGGATGATTTTCCCCTCCCACACATTGATATGTTGGTTGACAACACTGTAGGACATTCGATGTTGTCCTTCATGGATGAATTTTCTGGGTATAATTAGATTATGATGGCTTCGTGAGGATGGAGGAAGACTTCTTCATTACCGGCTGGGTAATTATCGCACGGTTATGCCAATTGGGTTAAAGAATGCAGGAGCCACTTATCGAGAGTCGCATTACTCTATTCCAATATGACATGATGCATAGAGAGATGTCGAGGTATATGTGGACGACATGATAGTGAAGTTCGAGATAAAAGGGACACGAGCTTTGGCTGCAGGTTCTTTGAGAGGATCAGACGGTTCAAGCTAAGGTTGAACCCCAAGAAGTGCACCTTTGGGGTAACTTCTGGGAAATTGCTGGGACACATTGTTAGTGAGCAAGGTATAGAGGTTGATCTTGAAAAGATCAGAGCCATACTTGACATGCCTGCCCCAAGGACTGAGAGAGAGATCAAAGGCTTTCTAGGTAGACTACAGTATATCAGTCGTTTCATAGCTAGACTAATAGACATATGTGAGCCTATCTTCCATCTTCTGAGAAAAAATCAGCCTACCGTTTGGAATGATGATTTCCAGTGGGCCTTTGAGAAGGTTAGGGAGTATATCCTTTCTCCTCCAGTTTTATTGCCTCGCACATCAAAGCTTACTAGACTATTTGGCTTTTCGAAATACGGCTCGGATGCATGCTAGCTCAACTCGATGATTCAAGGAAGGAGCGAGCCATTTCTTATCTGAGTAATAGGATGCTAGAGTATGAGTGCAGATACATTATGATTGAGCGCCTCTGTTTGGCATTAGTTTAGGCCACTAGGAGACTGAAACATTATGTGACAGAGTATTCCATACTTTTGGTCTCGCGATTTGATCCTTTGAGATAACTATTTGATAGGCCTGTCTTAACTGGTAGGCTCATGAGATGGTTAGTATTGTTGATAGAGTTTGATATTCAATATGCTACCCAGAAGTCAGTAAAGGGAAGCATTGTTGCAGATCATTTGGCTTCTTTTCCAGTATTTGATGACATACCTATTGACGATGATTTCCTTGATGAGCAGATTGTTTCTATGACTAGTATTACAGGATGGAGGTTGTACTTTGATAGTGCTGTCAATCAATCAGGGTTTGGCATTGGTATCTTATTAATATCACCTCAGGGTGATCATATTCTAAGATCAATCTAGTTGACATTCTCTGATCATCATCGTCGACGAATATAGTCGTGAAAGTATGAGGTCAGACATGTGCCTCAGACTATGCTTGATCTTAGAGTTAGACGCTTGAGATCTACAGGATTCCAATTTGGTTATTCAAAGATACCCAAGGTAGTTTGGTAAAGACTCTGATATGAGGTAATAAAACCCTATCATGCTTATTTGGATTTGTTAGTTGATAAGTTTGATGAGTTGGGATATATACATCTGCCAGGGCAGAGAATTAGTTTGTTGATGCGTTAGCCTCCTTGGCTTTTGTAATTGAGATTCATGCAAGAGTGACTATGCGGCCATTACTGATTGAGACTAGGTCTGCACTAACTTACTTTTGTTTGATTGGGGAGATAGAGGATTCGATTAAGCTACCATGGCATCATGATATTCATCAGTTTCTATCCTATGACATTTACCCTGAGTTAGCCTCAGCTAAGGATAAGAGAGCATTGAGACAGTTGGCCACCAGATTTGGTATTTGTAGGGACACGCTTTATAAGAGATCACTGGATGGTATGTTATTAATATGTATAGATCAAGCCACTGCAAATAGGGTGATGAAATATGTCCATGCAGGAGTTTGTGGGCCACACATGGGAGCTCATATGTTGGCACGTAAGATCATGAGGATTGGCTACTTTTGGTTTACCATAGAAACGGATTGTTGCCAATTTGTGCAAAGATGTCCGAAGTGTTAGATGCACGAAGACTTGATACACGTCCCACCATCTGAGCTACATGCGCTCACATCCCCTTGGCCATTTTCAGTATGGGGCATCGATGTGATTGGAAAGGTCCCCCCAAAGTCTTCTAGTGGGCATGAGTACATTTTAGTTACCATTGACTATTTTACCAAGTTGGTGGAAGTTGCTTCCTATGCTAGATTGATAGCGGCCAGGTGGCCAAATGCATCATATCACACATTATCTACCGATATGGAGTCCCTCACAAGCTGATTTTTTATAGAGGGGTGCATTTCAGGGGCGAGGTGGACACGTTGATTCAGGAGTATGGCATTCAGCATCACATATCGTCTGTGTATAGGCCGCAGACTAATGGGGCAATTGAGGCTCGAATAAGAATATCAAGAGGATTTCAAGAAAGATGGTCGAGGCTTCTCGGGATTGGTCAGAGAAGCTCCCTTTCGCATTGTGGTCTTATCGTACATCTTTTCGTACCTTTACTGGAGCTACCCCGTATTCTTTGGTGTATGGTATGGAGGTAGTGCTACCTATTGAGATTGAAATAGGATCTTTGAGAGTAGCACTAGAGTAGCATATATCCGAGGCTGAGTGGGCCCATTCTCATTATGATCAGCTTATCCTTTTGGATGAGAGGAGATTGAGGGCAGCAGGTCATGTTCAAATCTCTCAAAGGAAGATGACCTGTGCATTCAGAAAAAGGGTCAAGCCTAGGAAGTTTCAAAAAGGTGACCTAGTCTTGAAAGTCCTCAAGGGATTGATCAGCGACCCTAGAGGCAAGTTTAGACTGACTTAGAGTGGACCGTATGTTATTAAAGATTTGACCCGAGATGGAGCAGCCTGGCAGATAGACCTGGACGAAAATCGGTTCACGGAGCCGGTCAACGTGGATTAGCTGAAGAAGTTTTATCCGTGAGATCATGGTCAAGGGGATGGGTGGCCATCACTTCGAGTAGCCATATTCCCTATTGCACACCCATACATTAATATATCCTATTGTTAACCTTTTGAGCCTCATGCGGCTTATTATGGCCTTTTCTTTCATTTAGCCTTGCATACCTTTCCTAACCTGGATTAGGGGCCTACCCCTGTGCGCTTTGTATTTATTAATTGGATATGTGAGCATTGTGAGCATTGTGTCATTCTTCATTTGTTATTTCTTGCATCATTGCCTGTCTCTTTTCTTCTCCATTTTGCATCTTCACACCATCTACCTTTGAATTTTGTTTCTATCATCTTGTTTCTTTTCATTTATATTTTCCCTTATGTGATGATGACGTGCTCTCATCCCAGAGCTACCAGTCAGGTTTGCCACACCCTTCGTTCTGCCTGTAGGCTTTGATACGGGATTCTTAGGTTGAGGAGACCATTTGGGATTGGAGGTTTGAGGTTCTTTTGGTTGGACTGTGCTAGTAAGGCATTCGGCCTGCTTTAGTCGTTCAGCGCAAAAAATAAAATAAAATAAAAAATATTGTGTTTGTTTTGTATTCGTTGATATACTTGGGATCATCAAAGATGGTTTTGGGTTTAAGAGATTTATTTTTCCTCTGAGAGTCGGATGAGAGCATTGTATGATCATTTTCTCCATGGATCTGGGAGACATTTTGGGAGTGAGGCTTGGGTTTCCTTTGAACTAGGTCCCCTGGATCATTATCCATATCACCATTCCCATCTTATTAGTGACTTGCTTCGATTTGGCGTTCTGGGATGAGTTGTTCGTCATTGTCACATATAGCACATTTGTATCCCAGCTTGTTTCTCTATTTTCTTCTACATCTATTCATCATTTGTCATATCCCTTTTCATTTTCTTCTATCCTCATCGATCATCGTCTTGCTTCATGAACGACGTGTCTTTTGGTGTACATCACCTTTTGCTTGGCATTGTTCACTTATGTGTTGATCGAGTTGCTTTGCTTGCATGATTCTCCGACATTTAGCATTGCGCACACAAGGGCTTAGCATTATCTATTGGGTATTTGAGCCTTTGTTTTCCATCATTTCATTCACCTTTCACCTCTAGCCTACATTACAGTCCGAGTCGTAAGACCACCCTGAGGCCATGAGATCTCGTGTTTGCTTCAACACATTTTATATGGACAAGTTTCGTTTACTGATTGAGTACGGAATGTCGATAGGTCTCTGTTCTTAGGGAATATCGAGGGTCACATATTGCCTTTCCATTTATTTGATTGCCTCAGGCCCATGATTAGATACAGATGATAAAGAGAGTTGGGACCGTTGATGGCACCTTAGCTTGATGCTTTGACACGTTCACACTAGGGCATACCCCCATCCTTGCATGTTGGCTTTGACTCTTACACATGTACACAAGTAGTCCGTTTCACCTAAAGTTGTTTTGGGCATCAAAGTTTGAGTAAGCCCCATATTCAGCTTGGTTTCTTCATACAATAGAGCGCTTTTGAGAGCTGACCGTGGATCAGATTCAAGGTATCTATCGACCAGCCAGGTGGGTGCATACTAGGGCATACCCCATTCATTGTCCCGCTTTTCTCGTAAGTGCACGATTGGGTTTTCGCTATGTATTTCAATGTTTTACGAGATATTTGAGTTTCGGGGATGTACATACAGGGCATACCCCTATCGCTTGTTGGTGGATATTGATGTTATGGATTAAATGAGAGGCTTTTCTCAGAATGAATGTTTGTAATATTTTTAGCTTTCTGACTTTGACTTTATGTGCAGTGGTGGATTTCTGACATGGTATTGATGCCTTAGACTGGGGCATTGCCCCTTCTTTGTGTCTTTGGACACGTTCATGAGTTGTCATACTGGCATCGTGCCCGGATTCGATCCCTTCATTTTGTTTCGAGTTCTCTGACATCGTACCTGGATTCAATCCCTTCGTTTTGTTTCAGGTTCTCTAACATCGCGCCCAGATCCAATCCCTTCGTTTTGTTCTAGGTTCTCCTAAATCGTGCATGGATTCAATCCTTTTGTTTTGTTTTAAGTTCTCCGGCACCTCGCCTAGATTCGATCCCTTTGTTTTATCTCGGGTTCTCTGGCATCGTGCCCGAATTCGATCCCTTCGTTTTGTTTCGGGTTCTCTGGCATCACGCTCGGATTCGATCCCTTTGTTTTATTTCGGGGTTCTCCAACATCGCGCCCGGATTCGATCCCTTCGCTTTATTTCGTGTTCTTCAACATCGAACCCGGATTCGATCCCTTCTTTTTGTTTCGGGTTCTTTGGCATCGCGCCTCGATTCAATCCCTTCTTTTTGTTTCGGGTTCTCCAGCATTGAGCTCGGATTTGATCCTTTCGTTTTGTTTCGGTTCCCAAGATCGCAGGCCTGATCTCGATCCTTCGCTTTGTTTCGGTTCTTCTAAGACGCGCTCCCATTCAATCCCTTCTTTTTATGGGTTCTCCCAAGACGAGCCCAAATTCGATCCCTTCGTTATTTTCTGCCCTCCCAAGATCGCGCCCAGATTTGATCCCTTCATTTTGATTCGATCCCTAGCATCGTGCCCGGATTCGATCCCTTCGTTTTGTTTCGGCCCTCCAAAGATCGCTGGTCAGATCTCGATCCCTTCGCTTTATTTCGGTCTCCGCATCGCGCCGGGATCTCGATCCTTCGCTTTGTTTCTCAGTTCTCCGCAAAGATCTCGCCTCTCGATTCGATCCTTCGCTTTGCTCGAGTTCCCCAACATCGCACCCAAATTTGATCCCTTCGTTTTGTTTCGGGTTCTCCGGCATTGAACCCGGATTCGATCCCTTCATTTTGTTTCCCCGGTTCTCTAGCATCGCTACCGGATTCATCCCTTCGCTTTGTTTCGGTTCCTGATTTAACCCGATTCGATCCCTTCAATTTGTTTCGGGTTCTTGGGCATCGCGCTTGGATTCGATTCCTTCATTTTGTTTCAAGTTCTCTAGCATCGCGCCTCGATTCGATCCCTTCGTTTTGTTTCAGGTTCTCCGGCATTGCGCCCAGATTCGATCCTTTCGTTTTGTTTCGGGTTCTTAGGCATCGCGCTTGGATTCGATCCCTTCATTTAGTTTCGCCTCTTAAAGAACGCTACCACCCTAGATCCTCTGCTTATTTTCTCAAGTTCTTCGCATCACGCCGGATTCATCCTTTCATTTTTGCTTTCGGTCTCTCTCGCATCGTGGTCGGATTCGATTTCTTTATTTTGTTTCGTTCCTCTCAAGATCGAGCCCTGGGATGGATCCTCTCTTCGCTTTGTTTCCGGTCTCCTAAGATCACGCCTGATTCTATCCCTTCGCTTTTGATTCGATCTCGACATCATGCCGTGGATTCTATCCTCAAGAAGGCGCTCGAATTCTATCCCTTTTTGTTTCTAAGCCCTCGCATCGCTCTTGGATTCGATCACTTCGTTTTGTTTTAGGTTATCCGACGTCGCAATCGGATTCGATCCCTTTATTTTGTTTCGATTTCTCTGGCATCATGCCCAAATTCTATCCTTTTTTGTTTAAGTTTCTCTGGCATAGCACCCCAATTCGAATCCCTTCTTTTGTTTCAGGTTCTCCGGCATCGCGCTCGGATTCAATCCCTTTGTTTTGTTTTGGGTTAGCCAACATCGCACCAAGATTCGAATCCCTTATTTTGTTTCAGGTTCTCCAGCATCGCGCCTGGGTTGACATTTTTGTCCCTCAACACTTTCATTTATCCTATGGGTGTCACACTCACCCATCGCTCATATAAAATCAAGCCAGTCCTTTAAAGTTTAGTCAATCCAAGCCCTCGCAAAGGCTTGTATGTATCTGGCGCGATGTAGTTTCACTTTGGAATATCATCATGGCCTTTTTTTTTCTTTTCCTTTATTTTTTTAGTTATTGGCACTGTGTCATAGGAATCAAGTGGGGCCCCCAGAGGTTTTAGCTCAATCGGAGTTTATTGGAGTATGCCGAATTCGGAGCACTTGGGTTTGTTTCGATCATATCTCCCTCATCCAAACTCATAATCATGCACCATTTTTTTTATGGACTCCTTGTTCTTCAAGGAATATTCTATTAAAATTTCAAAAAATTTCCCAACCAGCTCGATTGGTCCTCAAAGTTTCAGTTTAGGCAGAATTCATTGAAGCATGTCTGAATTCGGAGCACTTGGGCTTGTTTCAATCATATCTCCCTCATCTGAACTTGAAATCATACATCGTTTCTTTTGTTAGACTCCCTACTCATAGAAGAATTGTCTGAAAAAATTTGAGAATTTTATCAACTGAATCGATGGATCGGAACCGGCTACCGATCTGATCGATTTCGCCAAAGTTCATTATCGGGAGGAGGTTCGAATTGAGCACCCAGTTTAGCTTTGCCGCCATATCTCCCTGATTCAACTCGGAATCGCACATTTGGATTCCTTATTCTTCAAGGAACATTTTGTCAAAATTTCAAATTTTTCTCACCATTTCCACTACTGCATACCCGCGAACCCGGGCCTCATCGAGTCGCCTTATACGGAGCAATCGATTTTGGTGATTTCGATCCAAATCCTACATGGATTGGGCCTGCATGAGCCCAGATCGCTCTCAGTATTTCAGTCCATTTTAGCTCTTGGTTTGTGTTCTCATGAGCTCACCATGAATCCATGATTCGTGGCGTACAAGTCGAAACTCAAGGAGCGAGCCGTCTCAGAATACAAGAGAGATACTGAGGGGTGTGGATTCCCATGTCGATGCAGGGGATTTATTATGTGTGTCAAGGGGAAGAAACCCAAGAGGCTCAAATGTTTAGAGGGGTAGGAGTATAAAAGGCAGAAGCAAAGGAGAAAGGTGGCCTTGGCGTTTCAGAGCGGGGACATTATGTCAGACTATTTCGCATCTTTCTAGGTAGAGCTCGCCCGTACAGGAGATAAAAAAGAGAAGAGTGTGGAAGAGAGCTCTGGGCATCTGAATGATAGTTCGGGAGGCGAAGTGGAGAGATGGAAAAAGGGACAGGTAAGGGTTTTATTCGGGGAAAGACTCTCACATTTTTCAGAGAAAGCTCAAAATTAAGTTCTAAAATAAAGGTAGCCTTTTCCGGTCTCTAGAGAGGAGATTCATTCCTGGTCAAGCTGCTCGAAACAGCACTCAGATCTCCACGATGGGTCATGCATGTAGAGTGCCAGGAGCCTGCTTAAATCTGCAAAGCCAAGCCTTTGTTAGCCTTTGATTTCATATCTTTGGGGTCTCTGTTTTTTTTTTAGTCTATTTTGTGAATATTGAACGTGTCTTCAGAATCAGCTCTCCTAGACAAGTTTGGTTTGGAGAAGTAGGGAAGAAAGCTTGATGGCCTTTTGGCATACATGCTAAAGGCTTATCGAAAAATTGCATCTACTAAAGCATTGGCTTAAGTGGTAAATTTTAAAGAAAAACAACGATTTTGGGTGGCTCGGTTTGGCCTTCATAAGGAAATAAGTTGCTTTGTTTGGCTTGGTTCTCACTGTCAAGATCTGACCGAGCGTTGTTTATTTTGTCGATTTTACTTTGAGGAATTTTCTCGACAAGGTTTTAGAAAATTTTCACCCGTTGAATCGGTTAAAATCGATTCAACAAGTTCGTTGGTAGCCCCGACGCGAAAAGATCCGTTTGTTTCACTTGGTTCTCACTCATCTGGGCTCAGAATTGACACCGTTTTTTTTTTTTTTTTTTTGTTGGATTCCTTACTCTTTAAGGAAATTTTCTGACAAAGTTTCAAGATTTTTCTCAACCGGATGAACCAATTAGGAACCGATTCAACTGGTTGTAATTTGACACCTTATGGGTAGCACACCCCCCCCCCATTTTAGCACTTTTCAAGCCCGAATCCCTTGAGGCTCAAGCCCATTTGCAATAATGCATTTGTGAGCCTTATTTGGGGTCTAAAGATGAGCCTAACTTGAATTAGAGGGGACCCGCTCTGGAGTTAGGACATTTGGGGTTAGGTGAGTTTGATTGTGATTAGTGAATTGTCTTTTGGGGAGTGTGGAAAGAAAGAAACATCTTAATCCCCTCATTTCCCATTCACTTCCACTTTGAACGCGAACTTTGGTTACTTGATCATGGATGTATGCTATGTGCTTGTGCTTATTAACTAACCATATCTGCAGCACATGGCTAGGGACCTCAAGTATGTGCTTAGGCTTTGGTATTTGCATTTATATGCGTACATGGTATTTGGAGTTTGATATTTGTGAGCTTGTTGACTGACCTCTTATGCAAAGCTTGGCTAGGACCACAAACAAGCACCCATCGCCTGCTTTGGTTAAGGTTTATGCATGTTAGAGCACGAGTAAAGCCGCGCGATTCAAGTCATCTGTTTAGCCTGAGTGATCGATTGATCTTTGACCCATATGTTCCCATGTACTCAATTCATTAGTATAGACCAAGTTCCGAGCTTAGAGAGGTGCTACCTCACATGAGGTACCTTCCTGATAGATAACTTGATCCCCGAACCCAGAAATCTAGTTTTCGTGTAACGCTTTTTCCTGACTGGAGTCAATTAGAGGTTTTTGTTCTTACTTCATTTTCCCCGTTTAAAAAAAAAATAAAAAGTAAGTGGTGACTCAAAACAAAACCGTTCCTCCTAGGGGATGGATTTTCCAAAACTCGAAAACAACAACCTTTTTTTTCTTTTTAAAAGCGAGTCGCGTCGGCTTGTGAATTTGGTAGGGTCCACAGTAGTATATATTTCCAAATAAAGAAAGTAGATCCAAGGACCACTTTTAATCAACAACAGAGTTACAACATTATTCCACAAACGTTGACACATCAAAAGGTAGGCCTAGTGCCGCCTTGATCCACTAATGCAATGTCATGCCTGTAAGTTTACATGTGTTGGTATTCAGTGATTTTTTCGCAATTCATTCCACAAACATCCAAACACATCAAAAGGTAGGCCTAGTGCCACCTTGATCCAGTAATGCAATGTTAAGGCTGTAAGTGTACGTGTGCTAGTGTTCAATGATTTTTCCGCAATTTATTCTATAGGCATTCAATACACATCAAAAGGTAGGCCTAGTGCCACCTTGATCCACTAATATAATGCCATGACTATAAGTGCTCCTGTGCAATGTAGTGCTCAATGAGTCTCCAACAACAAATCAAGTACATCTCAAGAAGACATTCTAATTCTCCCATTTCCACCAAGCAAAGATGATAGGCCGACAGCCACCTAGCAAAGGTAAGAAAGGGAGATAATAGCCTCAAGACAATCACTTGTCATCATAAGTTGTGAAGTACAAAAGCGCGGAAGAAGATAGTACAAAGAAGAATGTGCAAACTCTAGTCTAAGCAAATGAGGGAGAATAGTATTGCAAAACAAAAAATGATATCAGATCTAGCATAGATCAAGGAGGAACGATCACATGATTGGATTACCATGATAGAGAGGGGATAGGATTGGAAGCCATTAAACCAGCATAAGAAGCTCATAAAGAAACGAATCCAAGAAAGTCACAGTCATGACAAAAGTTTAAATCTTAGGTTGCAAAGCCGATGAATGTTCAACAGGGAAAAAGTCTATCTGGTATAGAGCTACCTTTAAGTCGTCTTCGCCAGTAGACAAAGCGAAATTCTTTAACAATGCACGACCAACAATCTGCCAACGAAAAAGATCAAGTTCAGGTGAAATGTTACTCAACCTGGGATTGTCAAAAATCATTCAATATGCACTCAAGAAAATATTCGAGATAGCCGAACAACTTCAAAGAATTTCTTCGAAAGTGCATTCAGAAGGATTTTTAATGCTATACTTAAGAAAAGTTTCGAAACAAGCCAAACGACTCCAAAAGTTTTTTTGAAGGTGTATTCATGAATTATTTTTAGTTCTACACCTCAAAAAATATTCGAAATAGCCAAACAACTTCAAAGAATTTTTCTCAAAAGTTGTATTCATGATTATTTTTCGTAATCTGCACCTCAGAAATGTTCGAAACAAGCTGAACAACTTCAAATAATTTGTTTTTGGAGGTGTATACTCATGATTATTTTCGAAATTTTCACCTCAAAATAGGTTCGAAACAACCAAACAGCTTTAAAGAATTTTTTCGAAGGCCTTTTTTTCAAAGTCAGCATCTAAGAAAAGTTTCGAAAATAGCCGAACGACTTCAAATAATTTTTTTTCAAAGGTGTATTCAAGATTATGTTTGTAATATACACCCTGAAAAATGTTCAAAACAACCAAACAACTTCAAAGGATTTTTTTCGAAGGTGTATTCATGATTATTTTTCATAATATGCACCTCATAAATGTTTGAAACAAGTCGAACAACTTAAAAGAATTTTTTTCAAAGGTGTACTCAAGAATATTTTCAAGTTTTGTACCTCAGAAAATACTCGAAAGAACCAAATGACTTCAAAATATTTTTTTCAATAGTGCATTTAAGATCTTGAAAATTTCAGTTTTTCAATTTCAGGAAAAAAAAAATCTATACACAGGAAAAGTTTCAATTTTTTGACATCAAAGATAGCTTGAAAATTGCATCCACGTAGGTTTCTTCAAGAAAATTCCCAATCAAGATCTACATTGTCAAGAGAACCATAAAGTTGAGATCTTTTCATCAATGGAAGTACATACCAAAAGAATTCAGCAACTAAAAGATCGAAACTTGGGGCTTTACCTGTAAGGACAACAACAGATGTCGGGCATCACAGCCACAGTGACTGATGGCTAGAGAGTTGATAACAATGGTAGCGTCGTTGACGGTTTCCTCTTCTCCACGAACAACAATGATTTCCTCGTCTCCACGAACGACAACCCTAGTGATCTTGGCAACAGCGCCGACGGTGTGAGTGTCGTCACTGGTAGTAGTAGCGTCGGCTACAGAGGCGTCATCAAAATTGACGACAACTTATGCAGAAAAGGGGGTCGGTCGATGAATAGCGAGCAACACTTCTATCACCGATAACAAGAGTGTCGATAGGGTCGTTCTCAGTAGTGTTGTAGGCAACAGCAACTCCAGTGGGGTGACGGTGGTGGCAATGATGGAGAGGAAGAAGATGAAAAAGGTAAGGTAAAAAAATTTCCGTTCTCTAAACAAGAGGGGGTTGTTTTAGAAAGTGAATAAAATCTTCTTGAGAAGGAAGAAGGTAATTCTATGTTGTTTGGAAAAGAAGTCGGATGGTTATTCTTTGGAGGGACAATATCCTTTGGTGAAGAAATAACAAAAGTTAGAGGTTTAAACTTGATGATGACATGGTTTTTTCTTAGGAAACCAACGGTTGCTTCCTTATTTGATCCAACTAGGCTCGTTCTTGTTATCGGAACTCCACATTATGGGCTAAAAGCTTAATTTTGGGTCTCATGGCTGGAAATAAGCTTAGAAAAATATTTTTTGGGTTTTAATACATACAATATGGCTCGCGGGTCACAATGTATTCAGGAGACAATTGTTTGCACCCAAATTGAAATTTGCCCTGATCCAATAGCGTGTTAGGCCTAAGTCCAAGCCCATGAATAAAAGTCCAAATAGAAAGGGGCTCATATCCATTTGTACAAGCTCATATAAGAAGTCTAGGGGTATTAATGAAATTTAAAAAAATTTGGAAGTCAAACGAAGCTTTATGAGAGGTGGTAGAGAAATGGGGTAGTTATGTGCTGATGTAGAATTCTCTTGAGAAACAAAACTTCATAATGGAGACATGGACGAGTTCTTAAGGAACAAGCTTCCTTAATGGAAGACGTGGGAAATTACTTCAGAAAGTAGAGAAATGAAGACTTGGACAGCAAATCATCTGTCTATAAAAGAAGCATAAGGAGAACAAAGGAGGGGAATCAATAAATAAATAAATCAATCAACTCAACAAATCAATCAACTTAATGTCAATCTACTTCAACAAATCTTAGTTTTTTAATAAGCTTTTAGTAATTTCAGCAATTTCAGAATTCTATTTCTTAGTTTTATTCAAGTTCTGTTGAATTTCCAACATAGTATTATTTTCATATCGAAATCCAATGTTTATTTCAACATTTCCAAGTGTCAGTCAACTTTGTTAATTTTCAGCACCGTGTTATTTCATTTATTCATAAGAAAATCTAACACCTTTTTTCAATAATTAATTTATGTAATATTTTCATTCGTATAACGTTTTCTACTTTGATTCTAGGGAAACTATCAAGGGAACCAGGGAGTCTTGCAAGATCAGAAGTTTGATCTTATGAGTCATTATAATTTAGAAACACTTTAATTTCCTGATATAACCGCAAGCTTATAATTTCCTGACATGCTTGTAAAATTCAAAAATCACTACAGCAATATTAAATTCAAATAGCAAAATAAGTTTTTTTTTATATATATAAGCAAAATAAGTTTTCAAAAACAACAAAACCGTGTTATCTATGTTTTTAAAAACTATTATAAAAAACAGGAATCAATCGGTCACACAATGTCATATTCAAAATTTGGCGACATTTCTTAGAGGGCGGTCTGGAAAAATCAAAACATTATTTTCGCAAATGACATTTCTAAAAGGGTTGCCTTGAAGACCATTATTTAATAATGATAGTAACATTGAAAGTGGACGATGGAATAGGCCGATTGACTTGAGACGACCTCTAAAGGAGGTTGTTGGTAAAAAAAAAATCATGATACTATGATACCAATTTATTCATATTATACAAAAGATTCTACTCAGGACGTGAATATTTATTATTCTTTAATCTGTCCAATCATAATCAACGTCTTAGCCGGTAATTTCATATCTGAACTAATACTAGTTTGATAATGACACCATTCCAAATTTGACTAGTTTTAACATTTATTACAAATTTTTATATGGCAAGATGTAAAAGAAAAGGTAAGTTGTGTTTTAGGTACCAAGGGAAAAGAAATTAAAAAATGAGCATCCAAGGAAAAACAATCAACAAAAAGGTATCTGTAGGATTTTTTGTTCCCAAAAAAGGCACTAAAAAAGTAACACCCCAAACTGCCCCCACCCTCAAAGTAGATCCCCAAACTACCCCCAACAACCCCTCCACCCCGCGCGCCCCAGCCTCCTCCCTCCCCCAGCCCCTGCACCCATAACCCAACCCCACAAAGCCATTTTTTTTTATTAATTTTTTAATTAAAATTTTGTAATTAATATACTAAAATAAATTAATCTTTAATATAAAATATATTTAATTATAATAATGAATCATCTATTAACTAAATATTAACATTTTAAAATAATATTTTATAATTTTGATTTTATTTTATTTTTAAATAGCTCTTATCTATTGCTTTTTACTAAAACTTGTATTAACTAAAATTTTTATATTCATAATATTTTTGCATTTATTATTTTCATATTTTGAATCTATTTTTATATTTTAAATTTTTTTATAGAATATAAAACATAATTTAAAAAAAAATAAAAATATATGATTTTCCACTAGTTAAAAATTACCTAAAAATAACGACATCAATATTTAACAAGACAATTTGTAAAGTTAATATCTGTGTTTAAAATATTTTTGGGCCATAACATAAGAATCGTTCCCACCTGGGAACTTGAACCCAAAACCCGATTTGAACCCAAGACCCTCTTCTCCCTGTACCCTATTTATTTAAATATTGAACGTTTTATCACATGAGTTATACATGGTGAACAAAGAGTATTTAATTTGAAAATATTTGAAGAGAGATAAGAGTTATAAATAAAAAATATTTATGTTATTATTATTTAAATAATAAGAAAAATGTTATTTTTGTAATTGTACTTTTAAATATAGATATCATTATTATATATTATGATACTTTTAGATATTAATAATGTTACTTTTAGATATTAACATTGTTGCATATAGATAAGATAATGTTAACATTTATTATGCATGTAATTTTAAAAGAGTGTGAATAGTATTTTTTTTTCTTCAAAAATTTATGTTTAATATTGTGTAAGAATTCCAAAAACATAAAAATTGAGTCAAAATATGAAAATTATAAATATAAAAATATTATGAATATAAAATAAAATAAATTACATGCAATATTAATAAAATTTTAAAATTAAGTTATTTATTATATTATTAATTATTATAGAAGAATGTATTTTTATATTAAAAACTAATGTATTTTAATGTATGAATAGTTTTTCATATTATTTTGATTTAAAAATATACAAAAAATAGTTTTAACTAGATAATAAAATTTAAAATTGTACTTTTAAAAATTCGATGTCCTTATTTTAAGGTAATATTTAACAGTGTGAATAATATTTTTATTTTTATTTTTCAAAATTTTATGTTTAATATTCTATAAAAAATTCTAAAATATAGAATAGATTCAAAATATGAAAATTATAAATATAAAAATATTATGAATGTTGTAAAAAGAAAATCAAATTTATAAAAAATATTTTAAAATATTAACATTTATTTATTTAATAAATGATTAATTATTATTTATAAATACATTTTTATATTAAATTTAATTTATTTTAGTATATTAATTTCAAATAATACTAAAATTAGATTTTAATAAAAAAATAAAAGTTAAAAATAAAAAAGAAAATCGAAAATTAAAAAAAAATGGCATGAGTACGTTGGGCTGGAAGCTCAGGGTGGGGTGCGCTGGGGCCTGGTTGGGAGGGAGAGAGGTTGGGTCCGGGCTTCGAGGCGGGGCGGGGTGGGGAGGGGATTTTTTGGGAATAAATGTTTGACCATTTTTTGAAATAAAATTCTCAAAGTTACCTTTGTTGGAAATAAAATTCCTAACGATACCTTTTTCTTGGATTCTTTTTCCTTGGGGCCTCATTTTTTAATTTATTTCCCTCTGGGTGCCTAAAACATGATTTACCCTAAAAGAAATTCATATGATGGCATACATGTAATTAATTCTATGTGTTGGGATTTACCATTTAAATTTTATTTTATAGTAGCAAAAGCAGAGGAAATATCACGTTGTCGTGAACTAGTCGCACGCATATCTATCGTGCCAGTTGGCGTCCGACCCTTATCGAAAAGTACATTCTTAACATTGGGCCTACAAATGGACTTGTATCATACCCAATTCAAGTGTACACGTAATACGTTAACTGCATTCAGAAATTCCCGTCCTAGAAGAGTCACACGATTAATTGAATTTTTGTTCTTTTTTTTTTTTTAATTATTAATATTTATTTTTAGTCAACATTTATTTTACCTAACCCTTATTGTGCCAAGAATACTTTACGTAATTTTTAAAAGAAATATTCGACGATCTTGTTCACTTCTAACCCTTTTTTTTCTCTCAAATTTTTATCTTTTAGCTCTTTTTTCTTAAGTAAAGAGGGGTAATTTTTTATCATTATTAACTTAAAATTATCATTATGCATATATTTATTTTATTTTCTTATTCAATAAAATGGTTCTTCCGCAAAAATTTAAGTTTTATCTTCTCTTTTTTTTTTCGTGTTCTCGTGGTCTTATTGTCACGCTTGATTTGGCGACCTTTGATTTGTCGACGTCTTATTATAGCGTTTGATTTGTTATTGTCTTGCTACAACGTGGTACTTGTCATCGTCTTGTTACGATACTTTATTTTATGGGGGCGATTTATACAAGCAATGTAGATTTGATTAGAAAATTTCAAATTATGATCGTCATTATATTAAAAAATAGGAATTTTAGATATTCTAGTTACTATATTATCAAATATATAGATTTTATGTCAATTTATACTATTAACCTATATATTAGTTTATCCATTAATTTATATCTTAGATCACCAATTTATTGAAAGTTTGAATCAATAATATTATTTTCCTATCAAAAAAACTACTCATTACAATAAAAATTGATTCAACATTTGATAAATTAAATATTGTCTGAAAAGTAGAATGAGTTTTAAAAATTAGTAGTTATAAATAGTTTTTAATAAATTTCATAACAATAACAAATATTATAATTTTTTTTAAGTAGATAAATTTATTAATTCAAAATTGTGGTATACGACAAGTTCGTTAAAACTCTTGGCGACGACACAAGATCCACGCACAAGAAAGATCGATCGCCGCCACATTCGATAATCTATCACTAAATAACCCAAGATTTCATCTACAATATACTAATGAATATGATTTGATTTGATGACGAATCAAATTTTTCCATTCAATCACAACGCAAACCATTAAAAGTTAACCATTATCAACAATAACTATTTATCGCAGTTGTGTCTACGACAAAACACGTCATAATGGCAAGCAAATGGCCAAACACGTTGTCAGATCGGCGACAAACGATAATTTAAAAAATGTATAAAATAAAATCAAATCCATATCGATTTGGAAGAAAATCACTTTATCGCAGAAAGAACTCATACGGAAGAAGAAACGACTGAATTTGAATTCAGACTAAAATTTAAAAAAAATTACACTCATCTCTAACAAACAAGGTCTCGATCGAGATAACAAAGAGAAACCACTAAGGTTCCAAAGAGATGTAGTTTTTTTTTTTTACAAATATTATAAATTATAAAGTCCAACAAACAACATTAAAAAAAATAAAACAGAGTGGACAGAAAAAATAAAAAATAAAAAATTGAAGCCATGGCAAAAAAATGCTGTCAGCATAAGTCAGATTCTTTGATAATAACTTAAGGGTTAATTATATTTTTCTCCCTTGAGGATATTTAAATTGAAGAAATGGATCGTCAAAAGTACACATCCCCGTCCCCTTAAAACTATTTGTTACCAATTTTAATTTTCTATATTTTTTAATTATAATTTTTATTATAAATTATAAATTTTTAATTTTATAATTTTTTATGATGTCATTTTTTTTTTATTATTAAAATCGCAGCCCCACGCTCCCACAATTCACAGACAATTACCCACTCAAAACTAATTTTTTTTAATTTTAATTTTCTCCCTTTTTAAATCTTAATTTTATTTTAATTTATATTTTTTAACTTTTAATTTAATATAATTTTAGTATTATCATATATTGTGCAATTAATATAATAAAATAAATTACATCTAACAAATAAATAAATATTAACATTTGAAATAATATTTTATAAATTTTATTTTATTTTTAAAAATAAACTCTTATTCATTGATTAATTTTATCACGTAAATAATTTAAAATAGATAAATTTTTAGTAGAAAAAAATAATCATCTATAATAATTACACAATATAATAAATAATTAAATTATAATATTTTACTAATATTACATACATAACTTATTATATACCGTCCAACATATAGGTAAAATATGGGGTCTCTTCTATTTTAACCAAATGGTTTCAAGTTTAAACATCGGTAATATAACAACGCATGCAGTTTTATCGCATCTGCCATTCCTCTCACCAAATAAAGACAGAAAACGTTCATGCTTACGAACCTAGTCAAGACACCTCGCTGGTTCGACAAAAAAATTCCTCATTTATAATAATTTTATTTTATAATTTTCATATCTTCAATCTATTTTTATATTTTTAAAATTTTTTATAGAGTATTAAATATAAATTTTTAAAAAGTAGAAATAAAAAACACTATTCAAACTAGGTTTGAATAGTTAAAAATACATAAATTTTTATAATTTTTCGTATAGATATTAACATTGTTACCGTTGATTAAAAAACATTGTTACCGTAATACTAATTAAAAAAAAATTATTACCACAATACATAATAATCTTACATATGGATATAGCAATATTACCATAAATCATAATAATGTTACATATATATATATATATATGTAGCAATGTTATCATAAAACATAATAATGTTACGTACAGATATAGAAATGTTTCTATTTTTTGAAAAAAATATAGCAATGTTGCTATTAACTATTTTGAATAGTGTTTTTATGCCTTTGAAAAATAGAGTTTTTTATTTTATTTTTAAAAAATTTATGTTTAATACTTTATACAAATTTTAAAAAATACAAAAACAGATTCAGGATATGAAAGTGATAAAATTGAAAATATTATAAATATAAAGAAAATTAATTATTATATATATATTTTTGTGAGACTATGAGGTGTCTTGTATGAGACATTTATCTAATCAATCTAGACACTATGTTAGAACATAAAGTATAACATTAATTTATAAAAACTAAAATTCATGTACTGATTTTAATCCATCAATATCTTCGATGAATTGATGGGAAGAACTCAAGAAAGAAACGACAAGATCTCAAAGATCTTTCCCAACGAATTTTCGGCGACACCGTCAATGGTATCGCCCTCACCGATCTCAAAAATATTTTCTCGTAAAACTAAATGTGAGAATTGTACTTATCCTACGGCTCGATGGACTTGAACCTTCTTTTTATATATCGAGTTCGACCACGCCTTCATTACTTCTGCCAAGTCAGATCAACACCCCCACACACTTGCCACCTATGGCATTTATTAAGAAGCCTAATAATCTCACTTAATTAGACCGAATAAATCCAAGCATTAAATCCACTAATAAAGCCTAATTTTATGAAAATCTAACATTCTCCCACCACATATTAATTGAAACAAAACCGTGTGCGCACCTTTATATTGGTTCAGAGATTATTCTAATACCATCCGATCCCATGTGCTTCGAACACCGAATCATGGCGTAATTGCATGTACTACGCAAGCCCTTCCACGGTCACGAAAGCCTAACTTTATCGATGGATTCAATATAGTGTGTTTAAATGACAATACCTCAATGAGCGATACTTTCATATAAGTTTATCCATTTTGTTAGTCCAAATTCTCTCCTATGTCAAAACCTGTGTCACTGCAGAATATCCATCATATTCCAATGAACTGTATAATGCTAATCTTTTTAATAGGCACCCTACTTTATGTAACAAAACATACCGGCAAGGCTAATGCCAAGAATGCCCATAGCCTGATTCAAGGCTTAGCTACTGCCTTCGAGATTTTCAACAATTATACGTAGACTCAACTCGATAAACCTACATTCACAAATACCTTATCGAATAAAAGAGTTGATACAAATTCAATTATTACCAAATGTACGAAATCGATTCATTCTTCAGCGGCAAGAGCAACATAAAACTTACTACTCCTTAATTAATTCAATACAAGATCCCATGATACCCTGCCCTACGTTAACGACACGTCGATCAACACACAAGGGCTTAAGGCCTTTAGTTAGCTTGGATCTCGCACCGTTATCATCCGTTGGATATGTGCTCCAATTTCAACGCCACCGCTTTGAACTTTTCCTTATGGTCGTATTTGACCTCCATGTGTTTAGACTCTTCGAGACCTCTCGCTGTTGTTAATAAAAACACCGCAGGAGTTATCATTACAATACAATTGTATGGGCCTATCCACAAATCAAACACGATTAACTCCTTAATGAGGTTTCTGAGCCAAATTGCCCGAGTAAATGGCCGGTGCCATGCTACAAACTCCGCTCGCATGGCAGGATGCAATTGATTCGCTTTCTACTTTCCATGACATCGCACTCCTCGCTAACTTAAAGATATAACCATTTGTCGAATTTCTTTTCATCCCGACAACCAAGAAAGTCTCGAACTAATACCCAACTAGTCAGAAGTCCTAAACATGTATGTAAATCAACATATAGTCTACATCTTTAAGTACTCAAGTAACCTTTCTCGTTAGAACCCAATGATCATGTCCTCGGGTTTGACTGGAGCATCCGCCTGTGTTCCGCGCAGCTGTTAATATCAAGCCTAGTGCATACTGAGCATACATAATACTCCCAAGTGCACTAAAGATAAGGTACATTCTTCATTCGCTTCTATATCCGATCGAGGACATCAGGATGTAATTAACTTATCACCTTACGCATGAGCAATTCCTCACATCGTTGCATGTTGAATCTTCTAAAATTCGATCAACATATGCCCTCTCCGAGATAAAACCCAATAGTCCAAGAACGATTCCTATGAATCTCAATGCCTGTGACAAAAGACGCTCACCCGCGCCTCATATCGGTTGATCGACAACATCCGCTTTTGGCTCTTCACGCAAGAAACCAAGGTCACTGTCAGATATCATCCACATAGGAGTATTAGGAAAATGAATTTCCCACGACTCAGCAAAGATATACATTGATCTACTTTGTTCTCAACAAAACCATATGAAGCAACAACACTATGAAAATTTAAGTACCATTGTCTAGCTTGCCTGACCATAAATAGACTTTTCGCCTACATACAAGTTTTCACCTTAATCATTTGCCAAAACCTTCTCGTTGCATCATATAGACTTCTTCATTAAGGTCTACCGAGAAAGGCGCTTTAACATCCATCTGTGTAACTCCATATCAAAATGAGCAACTAATGTCATGATCACTCCGAAAGAATCTTAGAAGAGACCTGAGAAAAAGTTGCTTCATAGTCTACTCCTTCTCTCGAGTGAAACCTTCGCTACCACCGCTAAACTTTCTTAACCTTTCCTTTAGAGTCCTTTTAGTCTTATACACGCATTTGCACCCAATGGCCCATGACCATCGTAATTCAATAAGTTCCCAAACTCCGTTATGCCTCATATGATTGAATTTCATCTTCACGCATCCAACCACAGTCACACCCAGGACAAGAAACAGCTTCCTCATAAGTTATTGGATCAGTCACAGAACCGATATCGTAGTCTTGCTCTCCTATATAGACTACAGCGTCCATGGTATAGCCGATCGCCTCCCTAGTGGATCTCCATCGAGTAGTAATAGCCACATCTGCACTGAGCCTTGATGAACTTCATTAGGAGCCGTCTCAACAATGTGATCCCTAGTCTCAACAGTTCAAAATGAGGTGTGGAGTTTCCATACTATCCAGAGCTGAGGAGATATAGATACCACATTACTCATCTACTGTCTCTCAATAGTCCGTGAGCAACTACTCTTCTCGCACACATCAAACTCCAAAACTTACCGGCTCAGGATTCCCACACACCAGGCCTCCACTGGGATTATAGAACCGATATCCCTTCGAATGTTCGTGAAGATACAAAAATTAACACCTAGTGGTTCGGGAGTCCAACTTACTTAATGTTGATTATATAACTTACTCCGCAGACATCCCCAAACCCAAGCATGGTTTAAGCTAGGCTACCAAATTCATAACTCAAAAGGAGTCAATGGAACAAATTTCAGAGGTGCACACGATTCGTACGCACAAAGTCGCTTTCAAAGCTTCACCCCATAGAAAACCATCGGGTAAATTTGTCCTACTTATCATACTCTTACCATTTCCATAAGAGGTCGATTGCGCCTTCGGGCTATACCATTTTGCTCGTGACTCCTGCACAGTAAACCGTGCCACTATCCCGCAGAGTCCTCTGGGCATTTGGCGAACGCTCTTAGTCATTCCAAAGATCGCCATGCTTGCCATAATACTTCCACCTCAATGTGATTCAACAAACCTTTTATGACTTTTCCCACTGAGCCGATCATCCAAAATCTTGAATTTTTCAAGAGACTCGGACTTTTCTTTAATCAAGTACAAATAACCATATCGAGAATAGTCATCAATAAATGTGATGAAATAAAAATTTCTACACAAGGTCAGCTTACATAAGGTCCACTTATACCTGGGTGGAATGACTTCCAACAAGTCGAATCACTTGATCATAGTTTTATCTGGGCCATTTTACTCCTACAATAGCCTTCACGACATCTCTAAGTCATTTTTAAGAGCAGCAGATATTAATCTTTATTAGCCTTTCTACTCTATCCTAGAGATATGGCCAAGTCGCTTATGCCATAATGTGCAAGACTCTTCCTTAGGTAAAGGGTCTCTTAGAAACAAATTTCTTTTCAACCGTATGTTACGTGTGAGATATAACACATCGGGAGATAAACTTAATCAGATAATCCTCGTTGACATATGACAAGCATCTAACCTTATTTGGAATTAAGAAATATTGAAATAATATTGCTCTTAATTTCAAAAGAATAATCATATGAATCCAAACATGATATCGAAACTAAATTCCTTCTAAAGGAAGGTACATAAATGTGTCTTTCAACATCAATTTAAAACCGTAATCTAAAACTAAGATTACATCTCCCACGAACATGACTTCAAATCTCTTCTCTATTTCCCCCACGCTTTGATTCATCCTTTGCTCGCTTCCTCCCGCTTATGAATCCGTATGGTAAATGCAACATGATTAGTCGCTTCCACTATCAAGCCACCAAGAACTCGGATGGTGCTTCAGAGAAAGGATTCACAAACAAGCATTAAAGAATCACTGTGAAGCCCACGCTTGGACATCCGCTTTAAATTTTGCACACCCTTCATGTGACCTTTCTTCTTGCAAGTACAACAACACCTCCTTTTCTTCAAGAATGTCTTCTGGGACCTATATTGTCGTGATTGACTCGTAGTTTCTCGAGCACCTTTATGAGTCTCGACTTTGAACTTCTTATTCTTCCTCTTATTAGGATCAAGATATAAGGCCATATGCTCTTTTCCTCTTGCTTCTTCTCCTCTCGCCACCACCCTTGCTATCAAGTCATTTATCGACCAAGTCTCATCTGGGAATCAGAAGCCTGCCTTTATAATCCCAAAATCGTGGAAGGGTGTTCGTGGCTTGATGCACAATGCAAGTATCAGAATGGTAACATTAAGAGCTCGAGTTTCCTCGCCTTTAGGTCCACCATCCTCGTGACATAATCTCTAACCCCAAACACCATCATACTTCATGTCAAGAGCTGTTAGCGTTCCAACCTCAAAGATTGGATGAAACTCGATTTCAAACTTCACTGGCCATCATTTCCTTAGCAAGATTTCATCGGTAAACCACTTTTCAAAATGTTCTCAGAGCCGGATTTTCCATCACACGAGCAAATCCTATCGCTTCCTTTCCGTAGCAAAGCCGCTTTCTCAAATTTCTTCAAGATTAGTGGATGTAATATCTCGCGCTATCCATTGTAAGCGCCTATGTGAACATCCGCGCCTCCATTCCAAACAAAGTCCTTCTTTCCATTTCTTGAAATTCAATCCATGAGGATCTCAATTAAATGGAATTACCGGGTCGCGTAAAATTGATCGAAAAATAAAACAAAACAATACAATCAAAGATCATGTGAATACTCATAGAGAGAATTACATACATCATCACATAATCACTAGCGTAAAATATGACATGCGCTTGTACACTCTCCATTACGACGGCCTATGAGAACATATTCTAATCCTTCGTGAAATCACCACCTTTCGGGTGTATGAAACCACTAAGATCGCCATTCCTCAAGCACATGCCATACATGTATCCCTCCATGAACTAACACAGACCTACTTCCTTTAAGTATGATCAAGGTAATAGGAAATGAGACATCCCACAACACATGAGACTGACATTTCTCAAACTCCACAAAGTGTGCCAATTCTCAAGGTCATTAACTCAATTGAATCCTTGAAAATCTCTCATACCAAGGATATTAACTTTATGTATCACATTCTATATATATATGTAATGCTAATTATACTGTTCAATTATTCATTAATAGTCACGAATTTAGCCTTCTACACAAATTCTTTGGCGCAAAGGATATACATGTTAGCTACCATATGTATTTCCTAAACCATAGAGAATACTAAAAATACGTAAAATACCCAATTTTCAGCGATAGTGGTTTTATAATGCGATTTTCATATCCGTAAAAGCTTCAAACATACTAGTCAATATACCACACAGGGAATTTGATACTAATCAGATATCAAAATTGCCAAAATACCACATCGCCTCACGCCACCGCATAGTTCTACGAGTGTGGTGTCACGCGGGCAGCGCCGCGTAATGTGCTGCCGGGCGTGTTGACCTCGGTCGCGATCCGCCCGCCGGTCGCTGACCGCTGACCGCCTACCGGTCGTTAATCGGGCCGGGCCGGTCGGCCGTCATCGAATCGCTGACCGGGTCGGCAGATCGCGACCGTCGTCAATATCCGGCCGGCCGGGTCGGGCTGGGCGGGCGGTCGAAGACGGGGTCGATGACGCTATCATGGCCACCGGGCGACCCACGCCATCACCGGCCGCACCGCCACGCTGCCGTGCCACGCTGGCCAGACATGTCAGACACGCCGCCCACTAACTGACCGGTCAACAAACGGACGGCAGATCCGGCTTGACCGCTCTGGCTGGCCGTCGCGATACTGACGCCGCGACGACGCCGCGCCGCCAGCGTGATTCGCGCGTGTCCTTCACGCCGCCGCCATCTTCAACGCCGCGGCGCTGCGGGCGGGCGCCGCGCTGAAAGTACTGGGCTCGCCACCGCGACTGCCACCCACCGATGTGATCGTTCGCCGTGTAGATTCCAAATATGCAAAATATTTAATTTGGATTTATCGAAAACCAACCGACACGCGCTAAGCCATAAAAACCCAAAAAATTTTTCTCAATCTTTCTGCGTTTTGTATTCTAATCGTTGGTCGGGCTCGATACCAATCGTAGGATACGATTCAATCAATCTAGATTACCATGTTAAACATAAAGCATAACATTAATGGAGAAAAACCGAAAATTCATGTACCCGATTCGTGAATCCATTCAATATCTTCGACGCTTAATCACGGGCTGTCTCCAAAGAAACGACGTCAAGATCTCAAGATCTTTTCCCGACTGACCCTTTGGTGACACTCGGCTTGAATGAGAATCGCTCTCACCGATCTCAAAAAAATATTTTCTCAAAACTAAATGTGAGAATCTGTACGTATCCTGTGGTTTGGGAGGGACTTGAGCCTTTCTTATATATTGAGTTCGACCACGGGCCCTCTCATTACGAGGGCCGGGCCGCATCAAATTTCACACACTTGTCACTCTATACGAATTATTGGGCAGTTCTAATAATCTCACTTAATTGCACTCGAATAACCAAATTTAATAAATCCAATTAATAAAGCCCACTTTATGAAAATCTAACATCTTAAGCGGGCTCGTATACACACGAAAAACTCTTTTAAGTCATATCATACCTAGACTAATCTTCATTCGAGTCAAAAGGGATCACAAGGGTGATAAAACTCGCACAAAACACTGTTGTATTCTCAATGCTTGAACTCGAGACCATGTGGTTCAAATAGAAGAAACTTACCATTTCATCTACACGTTTGATGGTAGAAAATAAATTATACATGAAATATTAGTAAAATTTTATAATTCAATTATTTATTATATTATTAATTATTGTAGATGAATGTTATTTTAAATTTATAAAATATTATTTCAAATGTTAATATTTATTTATTTGTTAGATGTAATTTATTTTATTATATTAATTACACATAATATGATAATACTAAAATTAGATTTTAATAAAAAATTAAAAGTTAAAAATGGAAATTAATATAACTTAAAATTTAAAAAGAGAGAAAATTAAAATTAAAAAAAGAAAGAAAGAAAGGGTTTTGGGTGGTGGTGTCTGGTGTGGGGCTTGTGTCACAAACTTAGTCTTCCTGTTAAGCTCCCTTGCGATACTTAGATAACTCGTCTATTAGATGTTGCTAAGTCAGCCTTCCACTTGTTTTGTTTGTTATGCTCAACTTCTACCCACGACTTGGATGCTAAGAGAACTAACAAGAGAACACTTTGAAGAAAAACTCTATTGAAGGAAGAACTCTATACAATGATTTGAGAAGCTTTCAACTTTGGTGGTTTGGAAAATGAGGCTACCACCTCTATTTATAGCCACCTATGGAAGTGTGTAGAATCTTTGAAGGTTCCTTACAAATCAAGAGAGTTATAGAATTCTTTACTATGTACAAGTATATACAAGAGGTCTCTAGAAGACTATAGGATAATCTTCTACTCTCCATACTCTTTCAGATAAGTGTGGACTTATTTGAAACCTTCTAGAACCTTCCACATTCTTCTAGTAAGGAAGGTTTCTCAAAGTCTCTATAATCATCACACCTCCCTATATAAACCCCTTAGGGTCATTTATACTTATGCATTTCCAAGTGGGGTTTCTCTTACGAGTGAGGGTGTGACACTCTCCCCCACCTATGTTGCAAACGTCCTCGTCGATGTTCCTGCCTAAAAATTCTCGATTTGCTCTTGTAATGGCCATAATGTGGTCGCAGTCTCCCAGCTAGCTTCACATGCTGGTAATCCCTTTCATTTCACCAAGCACTTCGTGTAGTGAGGAATACCTTGTTGCCTTATAACCCGTTTTGCCATGATTTTGTCTACCTCCTTATCATAAGAAGTGACTACTGCTGTTGGCACCCTCTTAGATATACCTTGGTTTGGATATTCTCTGTCTTTATAATACGGTTTTAGATAGTTGACATGGAAGAAGGGGTGAATCTTCAACCTTGGTCGCAACTCAACCTTATAGAACACCTTGCCTACTCGTCCTAATATAGGGCCTTCGTATCTCCTCACAAGTCTCTTATGCACCTTCCTGAAGGACTTGAATTGTTGTGGAAGGAGCATGACAAGGACTAGATCTCCAACTTGGAACTCTGTATGACGCCTATTCTTATAAGTCCACTTCTTTATCTTCTTAGCAGCTTTCTCTAAGTATAAGCATGCGATGTCAGCCTGCTCGTGGCATCACCGTTGCCGGGGAAATCTGGACTCTTATGGGAAGGATCAATTGAGAAGATGACATTTTGAATAGTTCTATTCACCATGTTGCTTGGAACCCGAAAGCCTTAAAGTGACCAAAAATGTGTGAGACTCGTGAATTGATATAAAGAAACTGTTTGTAAAAGAATGCTATAGTCTTATAAACTTTGCTTGTAGTATACTAAAATTAGCTCTCATCCTGTTTGGCCAAATGATGTAATTTTCGCACATGTTTTATCTTTGCTTGAGGATAAGCAAAAGTCGAAGTTAAGGGGGAGTGGTGAGAGCTTTAAATTACTATGAATTGCATACGTCACTCCCTGCAAATAAAAGCTTTCTGCACTGTTTTTAAGCATGTTTTGAGTATATTTCGTGTGTTTCGTTGCAGGCATGCTATATGAAGCAAAGAAAAGAAAAGACCACTCACTATAGAAAGTAAATTTGCTATCACAGCAGCCCGCTACAACGGAGGTCCAACCGCTGCAACAGGCGAGCTACCCGCTACAGTGGCCTATTGCCCACTGCAATGTCTAGAAGAGCATCCTAAAAAAAACTATTGCCTACTGGAATGTCCAAAAGGGGGGGCTATTTTGACATGCAAGAGCCACCCACTAATGGGCAACCGCTCTAGCAGGCAGCACTGCTCGCTGCAGTGAGCCAAAGAAAGCCCATCCCATTACATGTTACTCTAGGCAGAACTGGAGGGGAGCTTATAAATAGAGGACTTTGGAGTTCGTGAAAGGGGGTTGGTTAGAGGCAGTAGACACAGGTTTGAGAGCACAAAGGTTGACGATCAAAAGAAGGGGATGATGTAGGGCTTGGATCGAGACATCATGTGCACCCTAGTTTCTTTATTTCCTTTCTCTAAACACTTAATGATTCTAGGGTTTAAACATTTAAGTGTTTTGAAGTCCAGGGTTGAGGTAGAGATGCAATACACCCTACTAACGAGATAAGCAAATATATCTCAAGAGAGAATATCTTGTAGGCATGATTAACCCGCCAACATGAATCTTTTAATATACTGAATGAATAATTTATCTAGGTTGAAATCCATTGAGTGTGGTAGGTGAAGGCAAAACCCTATTTTTCATCAAGTGATTTAGTAAACATCGTAGGATTAGTTTTCTTTCTGATTAATCGGAATTCACTACAATTTTAGGTCCAAATAATATTTAAAGCGTTAATTCATTACTCAACACACTTCTCCTTGTGGGACAACACTTAACTAGCCATTTACTACCTAAACTCGACGCATATACTTGCACAAACGGGCATACATTTTCATACCAATTTATACACCTATTTCATACCAATTTTCATGTTGTCTTTCCCATTAGATATTGGGAAACTAGATTAGGTTATGTGGTAGCAAATAGGGGTTGTTGTTGATTCATCCAAAAAAAGAAAGAAAAAGAAAACAGAACTGATGGCCACCAAGTACTGAATGAGAGCTCAAATTAAAAGAACCATGCTATTGATAGGATCATAGCAAAATAATTAGATTAACAAAAATTAAATGAGATCCTTGCATTTGGAAGCCTAAGAGTTTCAAAATCCAAACAACTATAGGAGACCAAGCTTATAAAGCTTCAGATCTCTCAATGAACTATTTCCCATAGGAACCCATTCGCACATACACACTAGGGCCCTCTTGCATGCTTGAGACAACCGGCACTTCGCCAACAAGAATACCAAAAACTTAATGGGCGCCAAATAGGTGCATAAATTCATATAAAAATGTATGCCCATTTGCGCAAGTATACGCATCGAGTTTACGTAATATAATAGCTAGTCAAGTTTCGTCCCACTAGGAGAAGTGTGTTGATTATTGAATTAACACCTTAAATATTATCTAGACTTAAAATCGTAATTAATCTCGATTAACAAGGAGAAAAACTAATTGTAAATTGTTTGCTAAATCAATTTATGAAAACTAGGGTTTTTCCTTCACCTACCACACTCGATGGATTGCAACCTAGATAGATTATTCATTCAGTAAATTAATAGATTCATGTTGGCGGGTTGATCATGCCTACGAGATACTCTCTCTTGAGAAATTAATGTTTATCTCACCAATAGGGTGTATTGCATCTCTACCTCAACCCTAGACTCCAAAACGCTTAAATGTTTAAACCCTAAATGCCACACTTGGAACCAAGATAATTCTATTCACTGATTGACCAAGTGTTGCTCTATTCATATCCCTAGGGGTCATCATCCCTCGATCTCAGACTCCTAGTAAAAACATGCCAATGTTGGCCAAACACTACCATGTAAATAAGGTACAAAAATAGAGCAAGTCGAGAAGAAATCAATACATATACTAAATGAAAAAAAAATTAACAATTAATTCATTTGAGCATAGCGAGGCTACATCAAAACCCTAGAAATGAAACTAGAACATAGTATAAGTTGGTATAGCCATAAGAATAAAAATCATCTAATGTTTAGAGAAGGGAATCAAGAAACTAGGGTGCACACGATGTCTCGATCCAAGCACTTCGTCGTCTCCTTCTTCCGATCATCAACCTTCGTGCTCTCGTCCCTAGAATTTCCACCTCCGTGGTTTCGCTGCGACCTTTGGGCCTCTCGGCCTCCTTCCCCCTTTTCTAATGCCCCCCTAGATCTTCTATATATAACATCTCTTAAAGTTCTGCCCATAATCACATGAAATGGCCTAGGCTTTCTCCGTCATGCTGCAGCAAGCACTGTTCACATGCCAAAAACTCATTCTCAATGAGTTGCAACAAGCTACAGTTCCTTCATGGATCGAAACTTGCATAACTTCTTCATTCAGACTCTAAATTTGGTGTTTTTAGTATCGTTGGAAAGCTATTGAAGTGTATAATCCATCCATATATAGCTTGATGCAATTTGAGCTCATATTATGTCTAAAATTTTCGAAATAAAGTATTTTTTGCTTCTTGTTGTAGTTCTTTTTCTTATTTTCCACTTTTGTTCGCTTTGTTTTTGCTCTGATTTCGCACAATGCCACCAAATAGTTGACCTAATCATAAAGATGAACATTTATAGAATTAGGGCACTTATTTAATGTAAAGACTACTAAAAACTAAGTAAAACATAGGGCTAAAATGAGTATTTTATATACTCATCACATTACTTCAACCAGGTTAAAGTGCACTAACAATTTGAAACATTTTCATTGAATTTCGAATTACTAAAAGAAACTAAAACAACAAAAACAAAAACAAATAAATCTGCAATAAATGCAACAACTAAATGAAACCAAATTGAAAGTAAAAATAAAGTAAACCTCAAAATAGCCTAAAACAACCTACCAACTTGCACTAATAACATTTCCAAATTTTCCAATTTTCAAATTTGCCTCCTCCCCCCAAACCTAAACCTAGCATTGCCCTGAATGATATGAATATGTAATATAAATGCTAGTAAGGAGCGGGACACTTCCCTGCAAGCGATCAATCATGACCACCATTTCCTTGTGGTGATGGGTAGGGCAGCGGTATAACTGGGAGCTCTTCCCATGCTAGCATCTCTCTAACCACTAGTGGTGGAACTGCACCTCAGTGTCTGTCCTACATAGACAGATGGGCAAGTAAATCTCTCATTGACCCCTCCAAGCTAGCGAAACTCTCCCATAGCATATCCTACCTATGAGCCAAGTTGGATGTTGCTGTGGCTAAAGTCTCGTACATCTTCCTATGCCACTCATCCTGCTTGTCCATTCTTTCGTGTAGCACCTGGTTGTGATTGTGGAACATGTCACCGACATTTTGGAGTATCAGCTTGCCTTGATGCCCTAATAGTGGCATCTCATCGGTCTCTTCCCCTTCTTTTTCTGTTGTTGTTGTCTTATTCCTCTAATTCTTCTCCTTCTTTTACCTCTGATTCTCCCCTTCCCGAATCATAGCCTGGTACATCCCTAGGCACCTATCTTGTTGACTTCTTGGGCTTTGTTTTCAAATTCTTGACAAAGAGAGGCATAGGGTGTGGTGTCTTTTCCTCACTTAATTCAATCGTTACTTGCCTAAGCCGGTATCGTTATGTGATTAAGGGAAACCGAGGGTTGTGTTTGAGGCTCTCTCCATTCTTTTAGGATGTCTTCGTTGATAACCCTTTCGATGTCGAAGGGAATATCATGACAGATTGCATACACATATAATGCCTTCTCTTTGGTGACCTTAGAGGCATTAAGGTTCAAACATAGCCTAGAAATCACAAAATATAACCAAATTTTTATAAATAAAGACAAAAAGGAAGAAGGGAACCAAGTTAGCTCACCCTTCCTCGTTGTGTTCCAGTGTGCTTGATTGTCTGTCAAGTCTTTGCAAATGTCATTCCAGTTTATATTATCTCGCAAGGCTCAAAACCGAGACTCGTGTACTGGTCCCAAGGCATAAAAGCTCTCACTACAACAATTTTTTAATTAGACTACGTCTAAAAAACGTAGTCTTTTATATATAGACTACGTTTTCTAAACCGTAGTCTAGGTGAGTGTAGTTAAAAGTGTGAGTGTAGTTGCGTCCCATCGCTTGGGATCTACGCGACGAGTTAGAAGCAAAAACGTAGTTTTTAAATATATTTAGACTACGTTTTTATCAGAAAATGTAGTCTATAACTGTACAAAAGACTACGTTTTTTCGACTTTTAACTACATCTATTATGAACAAAGACTACGTTTTTAAACGTAGTTAAACTACTTTAACTACATTTTTTACTTTTAACTACGCCTATTATGTACAAAAGACTACGGTTTTACTTTTAACTACATCTACAAATGTACAAAAGATTACTTTTTTATTGAAAACGAGTCTACTATGAACATTTAGACTACATTTTTCAAAACGAGTATAATATCCAATCGCCATACAAACATATACTTTCAATTCCAAAAAATAACAAAAATATTGAATTGAAATATCCAATATCACATATACAAATATCCAATACTGCTTTTATAAACAAACATCCATAACATTTCTTCAAATGAAGCCTTGCAAGTATACTCGACCCATTCTCCGCGCGATAATGTCGATATTTCTCCTGTGTTTATAAGTTTTCTTCTCGCCAAACTGCATATATACATAAGTTACTCAGAAAAAGAGCACTAAATAACACGACATAAAAATCTAAAACCATAAATAGTACTACTTATATGAATCACATACTATTAATAATAACCTACCTTTCATCTGGCTGAATGATATGATTTTCAATTGACTCCCTTCATATACATGATGACATAATACTAAGATTCAACACCCGATGGTTGTTTAGGATTAATTTGAAACAATTTATAAGTTTTTATAAGATTCAAACGTAATAAGATCTAATTTTGCGAGAATTATTAAAAAAGAATGTGCAACTCAATATACCTTAATAGACTCCTAAATAAGTTTTTCGTAACTCGCCAGTTTAGCATTGTATATTTTGAGTGCACTAATTTCTAACAAAGTATAATAATAGTGTGAGACTCAAATGATATAATTCAAAGAAATTACTATAAAATAAAAGAAATAAATACTTTCGTATTAATAACACCTTCCAATTCTTTCCCACGAATGTCCAATAGAATCTCACAAAATATACTTTGTCCCCATGAGGGTCAATAACCACCAAGGACCAGTGCTCCCTTCGTAAATATAATAACAATAATCAACAACTTAATATCAAAAATATCTATTTTCATTAAAAAAAACTACTTACCCAGAGTTATAAGGAGCTAGAAATAATTGATCCACATAACAACACTCTAATCTTTTAGCAATCAAATATATTCGTGCTCTAGCCGATCCAAAGTGTACAGAGATCTGTCTAGAGTCTATGAAGCCATACATGTTGAGTAGTTTTGATTTCTTGAGTTGGTTGTACAAATAGCTACACAAATCAAATTATTCACTCCACGCTTTTATTAGAAACTTGTAACATATAGTAATTGCATATGAAATGCAAAAAATATAAAAATATCTTATTACCTCATATATAGCACAATATAACTAGAAGTAATCTTCTCCATTGAGCAAAAGTTATCGATATCTTCTCGAATAATATAACAAACCCGTTTTAACGTGATGGGTAAAACGTGGTTCGCCATTGAGGCCAAAACCTTTGAGATTTTGATCGAGGAGAAGGGTAAGAAATTGAGAGGATGTATTTGGGAGAGATGCAAGGGGGCAACTTCATGGGTGAGGTTCGGAGAGTCAAGTCTTCAACGCTTACTTCTGGGGATTGAGGACTGTGACAAGATTTCTCGCAATCAAGACTGGTTTGCGAACTGAGAGGAAGAAGGAAGACGATATAAGCTAGAGTGACGATCGAACAATGCACTTCTTATACTGCCTGGGCCACGATGCGGTTGGAAAAAGATTCTAAGATATGTATCCCTAAGGTCAAGGCTCTGGTGGAGGGTCGAAAATTATGGTAGAGAAACTCTGTTCTCTCAGAGTGGGTCCTAAGGTTTCAGAACGGCAGAGAAACAATGTCAGGAAGGAAATAAAGGTCACGGAAAAGAGGTTGACAATGAATACCCCTAAATCTTATGCGAACGTGGTGACTAGAACAGAGTTCGGAAAATCAGAAGAAGTGGTCAGGGTGAGAGTGGGGAAAGATGAGTTCAAGGAAAGATTAGGGCAACTAGATTCATGTTCGTGGTCAGTTGGGAGGCAAGACTCCGATCCTGCATCTCAAATCCCCGGCCATCACTGGTCTCTGGAAGGTCACAGGAGTTTGAAAGTGAAGAGCCGAGAAGAGGATTATGGTTGTTTGGTTTGAGAGTCCAAATGAAGCCAAGAATTCTTGTGGAGGGTACAGAAGACTTTGGTTTCCTGATATCCCCAGAATGGGGAAAGATGTTATGATGCATGGTCAGAGACATGCAAACAGCGTGTGGCACAGAAGCTGCTGCTAGATCTTCCGGGAGCCGTCCGATTTTAAAACGTATCGGTGATAAATGTGGAGGATTTGTCATAGAGGATGAAAACACAGTGTTTCTGTCCGATCTATGCTGGGCCAGGATCCGGGTTAAATGGGATGGAAGATCAAACCTGCCGTCAGTGGTAGTGTCCGAAGGAGATAGATGTTTCGTGATCCAGTTATGGTGGGAGATTCAGCCTCAGATGAAGCTAGGAAGTCTGACGATGAAGCCTAAAAGTGGAGGTGTTACCGGGGAAGACAGAGAAGTGAGTTCACGCGCAAGAGAGAGCGTGGAGTTGTTGGAACATGATAGACTGAAAAGACGAGTTACATGCAGAGGGAAGGCCAAGGAAGGCCCTAGGGCCGTTGAGTCATGCATCGAAGGGGCTGATCATGTACCGGGGCCCGGGGCCTGTGTTTATTCCAGGTCCCACCAACAGGGTCCAAGGATCGAGATTAGTGCCAGGGGTGGAAACAGATCGCAGAGGATAGGAGGGAGGCCCAAATAAGCAGCTTCTAAATTTCAAGGTGGGCTCACAAGATTGATGGAGTCGATCCATATCTTGGGCCCTGATGGGAAGGCCTTAAGACCATTTCAAAGAGGGCCGAGAAATAGCCCAGTAAAGGGGCAGTTAAGTAAAGAGCAAAAAATCTGTTCTAATTCTTCTGCTAGGATTCTGACGAAACACTTTAGAGGAGCGACTCCTTTTAAGATTCGGGAGGAAGGAGGCAGGAGAGACGATCATTTCGAAGCACCTTCGTCGGTGAATGACGATTCCAGGTATGTAGAGTCTAATCCTGAAGACTCCCCTTCATCCCTGATTTATGTTTTACCGTCCTTCTTATGGGGTTCTTCAGCCAAAACCCTCTAAAGCCAAATGAGGTGGTTGACTTAGAACCGCTAAGGATGGTGGCGGTGGATAGTAGTGATTGGGGTTTGGAATCCTCAAGCGCTTTGGTGGCTATTGAAGAGGGTTCGGTGGGTGAGGGGCAGCAGGTAGAGGAGACAAATTTATGGGCTTTTAAGTTTCTGTGTTATGAGAAAATGGGAAAGACAGCAAATGGTTTGATCAAGTCTGAATTTCTGTGGTTTCCAAACGTGGATTCTTCAAGAGAAGTGAGACATAGGTTTACCTCGAAAGATAGGCAAGGCAGCATCAGGTGGAAAATAAGGGGGCCATTACATTGTCCAAATGTGAACGGGAATTAAAAAAACTGGTGTGCACCATCAATTACGATGGGAGAAATCAAATTAAGGGAGGAGACAAAGAAAGGGGGAGTCTAATGTAAGGTTATAATGAAGGTAAAAATAATGACTTGGAATGTTCGTGGGGTGAATGACCCTGATAGAAGATCACCGTGAACTTTATCGTGCATTAGAGATGGACTTGGTTCACTCTTCAAGAGACCAAAATTCAAGATGATCGCTTCTCGTTGCTCGCCTCGGGAGTGGGTAGATTTTCAGATCGAGGGCTCAAATGCGTAAGGGTCTCGCGGGGAATTCTTTTGTTCCGGGGATAAAAGAATAATGGAGTCAAGGGCACTGCACTTGGCCTCTTTTCTCTATTTCGTGCCTGTTTAAAATGGTGGAGGGAGGCTTACTTTGGACGTTTTCGAGAGTTTATGGTCTAGTGGAGAGGAAGTTCAAGGAAGTTTTTTGGGAGGAGTTGGGTAGCATCAGGGGTTGGTGGGATGGTCCTTGGTGTCGGGTGGGGATTTTAATGAGATTCTCCCTGCGAAGAGCCGGAGGTGATAATTTCTTATCGATGGGCAGAGACGTTTTGCGGAGATTGTAAATGAGTTGGGTCTCAGAGACCTACCTCTCCAAGAGGGTCTTTTTACTTGAAGTGGGGGTCGTAATGGGAGGTCCGTAAGTGTTGGATCGATTTCTAGTTTTCTTGATTGGGAGTGCAGGTTTTTACCCAATCTTTTGCTCGGAGGAGTCTTCTAGACCTATTAGATCTTTTTCACTTTCTTTGTTTGGACGGTGATGGGGACCCAGGCTGGGGCCCTGTGGACCCAGATTGGGGTTTAGGGGAGACACGAAGTTTGTGTGAGCTTGAAGTTTCACGACTCGTTCGAGTTACATTCTAATTTTATGGCGAAGCTCACAGGTATTTTAAAGTCTTAGAACATGGAAGTTTTGGCAAGTGGGTTGGAAGGAAGGCTTTTACTTTGGTCTGGATTACAGGACGACACAGAGGAGAAAAATAAGGAAATTTGGTTTTACGAGAAAGGAGGAAGAAATAAAGTAAAAGGAAAAGTTTAGAGGCTGGGGTTGTTTGGAGGAGATTTCTTGGAGACAGAAATCCAGGGAGTTGTGGTTGAAAGATGGAGATAGAAATACGGGTTGCTTCCACGAGGAATGGCTAACGCTCGTGGGAGGAGAGGTGTCTGAAAATCGATTATCGATGGAAAAATGCTGCTTGAAAAGAGGCTGAATTAGGTTGGGTTGATAGATGCTTTCAAAGCCTTCTTTCAGCCCCTTCAAAGTGGCGTCTTTCCCTTCCTGATCTCTCGTTTAATGAAATCGGGTTGGAGAAATTTTGCCTCAAAGTTGGAAAAGTTTTCTGGGAAGGAATTGGACGGCTGTTCGGGGCTCGATAGGAATGAGCTCACACGGGCCGGATAGTTTCCCCTTGCTTTTTGGTCCTTTAGCTGGGATTTTGTTGGGCGGTGTTGGGTTTTTAAGGAATTTCTTGAACAAGGAAAATTTGTTAGAGTCTTAATGCCACCTTCCTTGTGTTGGTTCTAAAAGCAGAATGTTGAGGATCTGGATTTAAGGCAGATTGTAGTTTAATTAGGAGGTTTAACATATAAGATTATGGAAAAAGTCTTTAGCTAATAGGATCAAAGTGTTTTGACAGGTCATTTTATAGGTTCAGTCGGCCTTTGTTTGAGAGCAGACCAAGTTTTGGATCAGTGTTGATAGCTGATGGTTGTGGACACCTGTGTATTGAAAGGAAGGAGGGTGGCTTAGTGTAGAAGTTGGACATTGAAAAAGCCTATGATCGTGGTTGGGGTTTGTTTGGGTTTTGTGATGAGTTTTGCAAGCGTTGGGTGGTGGGTGAAGTGGTAATGTCTCCTGTCTTTCTCTATCCTTGTCAATATGGTTCTCTGCGGAGTTTCTTCCAAAACTCGAGAAATTAAGGCAAGGGACCCTCTTTCCCCTTATCTTTTTGTGATAGGTATGGAGGTGTTAAGTCGTTTATTGAATCGTGCAGTGGATGGTAATTATCTCTCTGGGAGTAAAATTGCAGAAAGGGATGGGGTCGGTACAATTATCTTTCACTTGCTCTATGCCGACGATACTTTGATGTTCTGTGGAGGCAACAAAGATCAGCTGAAGTTTCTGAGTTGGATTCTGATGTGGATTGAGGCATTGTCGGGTTTGAGGATCAACCTAAATAAGAGTGAGATTTTACCAATTGGTTCAGTTGACAACGTGCGGGGTTAATTTGGGCAGTTTGTAGGATGTTTCTTTGCCCTCCTCTTACCTCGGCCTCCCTCTTGGGGCTAATCATAGCCCCGGTGGAGTGTAGGATACCATGGAAGGCAGGGTTCGGGAAGGTTGGCCTCAAATCACGTGTATTTCTAGGCGACAAGATGATTCAAAGTACACTATCGTGCCTTCCATTGCTTATTTTTATTCGAATCTGGTTTCGATTTGTACTAGATTTGGAAGATCCAAGAGATTTTATTAGGTGGAGGTAGTATTGAAAAAAAGCCTCATCTTGTAAATTGGAAGATTGTTTATGCGAGAGAAAAAAGAAAGGGGGTCTTGGATTGCGAATTTTCCATTCTCAACAAGCGTTGTTATGCAAAATGGTGTTGGCGTTTCGCTAACGAAAGGATTCTCTTTGGAGAAGGTCATTGAGATAGCAACAGAAGTTCGGAGAAGACGGGGTTGAGTGACGGCTTTGCCTCTCGGTGGTGGTTTTGGGGTTGGGTTGTGGAAGAAATGAAGAATATTTGGAAACGCCATGCCTCTCTTGCCGCCCAGAAATAGGAGAAAAGTTAGCAGCTTTTGGAAGGATGTTTGTGGTGTGGTGACGGCGTTGAGTTTTTTTATGTTTCCTAATTTATTTAGGTTGTGACCGAAAAATCTTGAATTGTGGTTGTGGGAATGGGACAATGGGATGGGGGGTTGGAATCCTATCTTTCTTCGGTCTTTTAATGATTGGGAGATGGAGGAGGTTGATAGGCTATTTCAAGTCCTGTATAGAAAGCAGTCAGACCTCCGTGGAGAGACCAGATCCTCTTGAAGGTTCGAGGAATGATGAATTTTACGTGAAGATTATGCAGTGTTGAATTGCTCTCCTCAGTGGTCTTTAGTTTCGCACAATATGGAATCCAGGCATCCCGCCTAGAATGGAAGCTAACCCGGCAGGAGGCTTCACAGGAAAAGTGCTCACATTAGACCAATAACGGCGTGGAAAAGCTCATGTAAGTGTTTCCTTTCTGCGAGAAAGAGGATAGAGAGGACATAAATCATACGTACTTCATTTGGCGAGAATGCTCAGGACCTTCTCTGTCGATAGTTGGAGCAAGTTGGGTTTTTCTGGACTCAGTCATTCAAACGCTCCTTTCTTGGCAGGAGTGCTCGTTGGGTAAAAGCGTAAAAACATGGATTACGGCCCGCTTTGTGTTACGGACTATGTGGCGGAATATGAACATGATGGTTTTGAAAATGGGGCTGCCCGGATCGGAGGACAAAATTTGTCTTTTTGATCAAGTTATGAGTCGTTGGCAAATATTCGCAATTAATCGATGTCTGAATTCTTTGGTGGATTTATTATTGGCTTGGTTGGGGGTGTAGGTAATGCGGTTGGCCAGTTATATTTTTTGTTTAGTTTCTCTTGTGGGCTGCACAGCCGCGGGAGTGGTTTGTCCTTTATCTCTTTTGTTTTCCTTTTAGGTTCCTTTTTGTATACTTCTTGTGTATGTTTTGGAACCTTCGTTTTGGGTTTCTTTTTCAATATATTTTCTTTTTATCGATAAAAAAAAAATATAACAAGCCCGTTCTGTAATCAAAGACCACCGGCTTATCAATACCACAATTATTGTATTTATGCTCCTTGAACTTTTTGCAATGTGATTCTTTAAATATGACAAACTCCATGGACCCTTTTCTTTGTTTTCTAACTGTAACTTTTGCGGAACAATCTTAGCTTGTTCATAATAATGAAATTCAATTCACATCGTTATAACAAATAGTTTATATTATAGACAATCATAAATTTATGGAAATAAGTTTAAAAAGGTTTAAGATACCTTGACTCGATCATCAATAACTAATGGTGAGGCCATGCACAGCGTGAAAAGAACCAACAAATCTTTAACTTTCATAGGATCATCACCAATTGTTATTGGAAGAGAGCATCATCATCAAAAAAACATCAATAGATACACGATAATTATGAATACCAAAGGAACTCCATGTACAATAGAAGTTTGGTGCTACATTCTCAATCTTTATTACCATATCGATTATATTATTAATCAATTCTCTTTGTCAATTTGCATGATTTTCCCTTCAAAAAACAATAACATTAAAAAATATAAGTACTATGAATTAAATAAAATGCTACAAATATAAGTAAATATTAACATACCTTTTGCATGTTTCTTTGTCCAATGGAAACTAATTCTATATTTGCATCATTTTGTGTATCAAAAGCAACAATAGTTTTATTTGGATGTGGTTCTGTGAGTAAACGACTACCTTTATCTTAGAAATATATTGAGCACTTCTGCGACAATTTGGAATTTCTCTCAACTGTATTTTTCTTCATGAAGTTGGCGTAGGCGATCAAGTATTGATTTTCTTTGCCCGGCATCTTCTCTTTGTTGTTAGTTCGATTTTTGTTCTTCTAACAAATGTTATAAAGTTAAACATTTTTTGTTCTTTTACCGGAAGATTAGAAGAATAAGTTGTAGGCGTAACCATGCCTCAAACACCCTTACTCGACTACTATGTTACAAAGTTTCCCAATGCCATTCCTACTATGTCTTTTTGTCCCGATTTGTATTGATCCATCTTTCACCTTCATTGTATATTCATCCTGATATATAGATAAAACGAACCATACATTAGGAAGTTATAAAAGAATCTACAATAGATGTTGACAATTAGCCCAAAAATCCAAATCTTTTTTTTTTTTGAAAGAAAAATCCAAATCTTAGGACCCAATATTTCAATGTTGATATATACCACTTTTAGTTGAAATCCAAGGATCCTCAATCTGAGATAAAAATAAGATCCATTCAGATAACTTCAGAGCACAACAAAAAAAAAGAAGCCAAATTACAACTATTAGGATCTAGCATACCATTGGGGCTAACCCACTCAATCTAGGGACATCTTCTATCTAAAAGGTGTCATTATTTCAGATGAGATAAGCTGAAAAAATGTACTTTCTATCATACTTTTTTTTAATACACTCTAGTTTCAAGGCAGTAAAATGTCCCCCATTAGGATCCCCCCCTCCCTATGCTCTTATGCCTGTTTTAACGGTGAATACTCTACCACTTAAGCTAGGCATGATAGACTATTTCTATCATACACAAATGTCCCAGATAAATGTCACTCCCAGCATGCATTTTTTAATTGGAAATTAGTAAAGGGGCCTACCAAAAAGAGTCACACACCCAAGTACACAAATACTTCCTAGCATTCGGTGTCAACTGAAAATCTTATGCCTACTTAAACTACAAACTAACATATCTTCACTTCATAAGTATATTTTCACCATAAAACAAGAATTACCATTTCTTTGTTTCTCATGTACCTACAGCATTCTTAACCTAGCAAATGTTCATCAAGAAGGTGAATTTTTCATGTCATACAACTCAAGCCCATGATCATAGATTCATATAAATAAGCAGCATGTGAAGAACTAAGAAACCAAACATGGTAACTAGAATAATAAACAAATAATCTCGAGATAATGCAATGCAAGGACTTCAAAACCATTTTAAAAAAGAAAGAGGTAATAGCACATCACTCACCTCAACCTACCCTTTCTTAGCAACCTTTGACCAGTCCTTAGCAGCAACACCAGTTCTCCATTCAAAATCAATAGTTATTGTCTGTGGAGGCTTGTGATCGAGTGACCAGAAGCAAGCAGTGTAGTCACCTTCTTCAGCAGCAGTAAACGCAAATTCACCAGATTCTATATGATCCGCAGTATGATAATTGTTCCTGTACGGAGAAGAAACCTGTAGAAACTCCATTTTCACCAAATCAATTTCCACTCATAGAATAAAAAGCGTGAAATTCAACCCTCTATTTGATTCCCATGGAAATTCAGGAAAATATTAATCGCAAATACAAACCTTTTGACTGAGTTGATGTGAAGCTTCCGTTTTCCGGAACCCAACAGCCTAAAAACAAACGCAAATTTGTATTTCCTTTTCTTTCCCCGAATTCTATAGCAAAATTTCGCTTTTAGGAAATATAAAGACAAGATAAAAACAAAAATTCTAATAACTTTCAGATTTTCCTTTCTCCACGACCAAACAGGGGCCTAGGGGTGAGCAGCCTGTCTCAGTTCCGGATTCATCCCCTCCAGTTCCGCCTCCTACTGCCCCAGCTCCTCCTGAGACTGCAGGCCCGTCCTCCACGTCACAGCAGCCATCCGAGCACATCCCTGTCACTTCTAGGGATTTATTGGCTGTTATGGATGCCATCCGCACATGTGCTGCCACTTCTGCATCTTTAGCGGCTTCTCAAACAGCATTAGCCAAGCGGATGGCCCGCGCCGAGGTCACTCTCGCACAGAATCAGGCTATTCTTCTACAAATACAGAGCCACCTTGAGTCTCCACGATTCACCGTAGCCGAACTTTATCTGATTACGGCTACTCATGACTAGTCCCTTGTTTGACTTCAGCGACCTCTTTGGATGTCTTTGGCGGCCCATTGGGTAACCGATCCACCCGGCTTCTACACCACCAACACAGTGAGGTGGTTGCACTTCCTTCTCTAGCTTTTCGATCCCTACCCAGTGAGGACACAGTGATACTTTGGTTGGGGGGGAGAGTTAGCGTCGGAAGTGGCATTTATAATACTTATGTTTTGTTTTGTTTATACTTGTGTTGTTTTAGTTTTATCAACTACCTACTTGTCTTGTATTTGGCTATCTATTAGTATGTATTAGCCAATAGTAGGCAGTGGTTTATTTTGCTTAGTATGTATTGTGTTCAGCTATGATAAGCTTGTACTAGCCTTTTTGGTTATATTAAAAGCTTTATAGCAGTATTTGCATTTTCTATTTTTGCACCCACATTTTTTTTTTAATTAACTTTTGTATATGCATAATATTTAACTTGCAATGTGTTGAACTTAAGCCTTTCCTAATATTGTCGACGTTAGAAGGATCCTATTCCGAGTTGAGTGGTTGACTAGTCAAATTCTTGTTGTCTTTAACCTGTTTCTTCCGCCTTTAGCTAACCACACACCAAGCACGTTAGGTCTCAATGATAGGCTAAGAAACAGCACAAAACCCCCTCTTACGATGCAAATCCTAACCTAGTGTCGTTTACTCCCTTGAATAGATTACGGACCCCCATGCATAGAAGGCCAATGTGTCTTCCAAAATAAAAGAAGAGAAAAAGAAAAAGCAAAAAGAAAAGAAAAGAATTGAATCGAAACACAACACCTTGAAACAGAGCACGGTCCGAGGGTTTATGGCGAAAGCCTTTAAAGCCGGTGCCCTAAACCTTCAGCGGTTGGGAGTCGCCGACTTAGTGTTATACACGGGTGGATGGGTGGAGTTTAGCGAGGATTGTGAGTCTTTGGAGGCTCGAAATCATTCGGGTCCAGGGGTGAAACCTATAGGATTTGTGGTCGAAAGATCCTCATGGCTTGATGCCTAAACCTTCAGCGGTTGGGAGTCGTGATTAATCCCGTTACGGACTTTGGTGAAGTCGAACCCTCAGCATTGCACCCTACAACGCAAAAAGAATTGTGTAATAAGGGGGCAGGTCCTGATCTATTTAGGTTGGTTAACATACAAGGTTATGGCATTAGCTCGGTTGGGGGAAGGCGTACGGTTTAGTAGTTTATGATTGGGGCCCCGATCAAACAAACCGTAGCTTTTTGTAGAAAGAACTGGTTCATGCATCGAAGGGAGCTTGTTGGTCGATCAACGCGGTATAGTTGTCAGCTGAGATGATTATTAGCTTGGAGTTTCGTGATTCTCATCGCGGGCTATGCATTGCCTTACAAACCTTTTGACCTCCCATGTTTTGTTCTCTACTTATTTGATTACTTTTTAGCATGCTCTGGGACTAGCAATGTGTCAGTGGGGGCTGTGATTAGTACCCAAAAGTGTATTTTTTAGACCTATTTAAGATAGGTTCTAAGTACTTTGTGTACTAATCATATTAGTTAAACCGATTGACACGTGTAGGTCCCAGTACTAATGATTGTATTTCGGGGCTGTTGTAGGTAGTTTTCGGGTTCAAAGACCTATTCTATCATATCAAGCTAGGCATATCGAAGTTAAGCTAATTTACACCAAGTTCGTATGATTTATCTTCGATTGCATCAAGCCAGGAATGAAGAAATTGAAGCTAGAACAAGCAGGATGCAAGCAGGAGCAAACAGGGGAAATTTCGCTAGAATAGTGAAATTTTTTGCAATATGCGCGAGGGGCCGGCTAGAATAGCTGAAATTTTAAGCTGTGTGTTACAATTTCGCTATATAGCGAATTTTCACTATGTGAGGAAACCATATGCTCCACTGTTTTTTGTGTACACACGACCCGTTTTGGTTAATTTCAATTCTACCCTCCTTTGTAATTATACTATTTAGGTTAGTTAATTATTTTCACCTGATTGTAATGCTATATACACCATTTTTGTGAACTGTTTGTGACACTAACATTAAGGTTTTCCATTCACCGGGCCCTGTTTTTGGCCCTCATTTGCTCTCTTCTCTTTCCTCTTTCTCTCGCTTTCTAGGTAACGAACATCGCCCCTTTGAGGATGACAACTCAAAGGATGTTTATTAAAGCCTCCCCAAACCTTGAAGAGGAAGGTTGCTAGGTAGGTTGATACGGTTTGCAGGTGTTCCTCTGTTTTTCATGAAGCAGGTACTGAGTATTTATGTTTCAAACTTTCAAAACTAGGTTTAAAAGCTATTTGATGTACTTTTATTGGTCAATACTTGACAAGCTTTTAGGATTCAGTGTATTCTTAGTGTTAGATACACTGACATCCATTAGTTGTCATTTATGAGCCCTTCGGTGGAGTTAAATGCTAGATTTCAACTTCAGGAACAGTTAATGCTCAGTAAATGCTATCTTTCAAAGATGAATGGTACTAAGGGTTGGTTTTTCAAGTTAAACAAAGATCTGGTTTTAGAAATGACTATAGGTCATTTACTCTAACACGAGGAAATAACTCAAGGACACCTTTGCAACCATATCATACCAAACTAGTGGCCTGAAACTTCAAGGCCTTCTTTTTATATTTTATTTTGAATCACTTTCAGTTAGCATAGTGACAATAACCACTGTTTTTGTACAAATCCAAAATCTAAACAAAAGCCTCACCATTTTGACTCATTAAAAAATCATTTGTAAGACGAAAACCCATCCCAGTGTTTGATCCTAAAGCATTATCTTGCAATAGTCTGCTATATGCGATAGGAGTAGTTAGGTATAAATTTTGTTGATTCATAACGCCTACCGCAGCATCTGCAGATCACTGCTCAGGCCATTTTAAAGCTCCTACTCCAAGCAGGTTGACCCTACGGACCCACGGATGTCTTGCGTTGCGGCCACTCCGCGAGATAGCACCTCGACCCGTTCGAGGCGGGACGCCTCTTCACCAACTCTTGGCGGGGAGGTAGCACTTCCCCTCCACTGCCTTTCCAATCCACACCCATTGCGGTCGATGGTACATTTGGTTGGGAGAGTTAGCGAAGTGATTCTCTTATCTTGTAGATATCGGTTGTTTACACTTTTCGAATCTACTGCATGTGTAAGCAAAGCCCATTTTGTATGTTTAATGGCTTGCTTTTTGCTTCTTTTTTAGAAAGTTGTTTTTGAAAAAGCTGAAAATTTAGTGATACACACTGTTATACATATAAGACAATTCAGTTTCTTAACTCATTTGCAACATTTTTGCCCCCTTTTTTTTTTTTTTTTTTTTTGTGGTTTTGTCTATCCTTTAAGTTGAGAAATTGAAACACTGCCCAATGCTATTGATACTAGATTAGTTCCATGCATGATTAAGTGGTTGGTCAATTGAAGCCCCCTGATATTCAATCTTTTTCTTCCACCTTTAGCTAGCCACACCTTGTGCACTGGGTTTTTACGTAATAACTGAGAAACCGCATAACTCCTTATCATGTGAGCCTACCCTAGTTTAGATTTGACCACACCTTAAAGGTTGGTTCCCTAGAATAGAAGGCCCAATGTGTCTTCCCAAAATAAAGAAGAAAAAGAAAAATAAAGAAAAAGAAAAAGAAGAAAGAGAAAAAGCCTGGCAGCTACTGTAGAAACTCGAAACACGATTGAGGTTTCTGGCGAAAGTCTTTAAAGCTTGGTGCCCTAAGCCTTAGTTAGTTAGGAGCCACCGACTTAGTGCTTGCTACATGGGTGGATGGGTGAGCTTTAGCGAGTCGTAGGTGCTGGAATTTCGAATTCATTTGGAGTCCGGGGTGAAACCCGAGAAGTTAGTGGTCGAGTGATCCTCATGACTTGATGCCCTAAGCCTTAGTTTGTTGGGAGTCATCGGTGGACCCCCGTTACACGGACTTTGGTGAGGTCGATTTCTCAGCATTGCATCCTCACGATACAAAGAAATATGACAAAAAAGAAAGCGTGGAACGGTTATTTAGGTTGAATTGAGTGCTAGGACTTGGCGGTGCTTGGTTGGGGGAGAAAGCGATTTAGCGGGTTATGGTTGTGATCATAGACACTTATATTTTAGTGGAAGTTTCAAGTCAATTCCCTTGGGATAGATACTCTTCTGAAACTTGGTCCTGTATGGCATTTATTCTCCCAAGCTGGTTATTGTGCAGGGTCTCAATCGACATTCCTGCTTGAGGAGGGCATTACTTATCCATACACTTTTTGAAAATACCATCCCCTTTTGTATTAGCACAACTTATCTGCTCTTCCTTCTTTTTGTCATTGCTAAGGGACTAGCAATGTGTCAATTAGGGGAGTGATTAGTGCCCAAATAATGCTATTTTAAGCCCTGTTTATTGCTGGTTTTGAGCACTTTTTGTGTGCTAATCAACTTAAATAACCCAATTGATACACTAAGGTCCCGGCTATACTATTGATCATATTTTGTGGATATTTTTGTAGTTTTGCATACCAATTACACCATATCCTTCGTGTCAATTCAAATACAATGAACCCGAGCCGAACTCAAAGCTGCATGTGCAAATCATAAGGCAATTGAGCTAAATGCAAGTATGAGAGAAGAGCAATAGAATTTTATGCTAAGGTAAAAATTTCGTTAACCTACCTTGTATGCCTTCGTGGTTAACTCCGCTTTTTTATCAGATTGTGGCTTCATAATTAAAATGCCCTTAATGTAATTTTTGTTCTTTCATACTTTTATGTAATTTCCTTGACTCTGAGCACTATATAAGCTCAGTCAAGCTCATGTAACAGTAGTTAGTTTTGGAGGCTATCAATAAAAATTGGCGTGAAAGCTTTCAGTTTTCCTGCCTATGCGATTTTCTTTCACTTTCTCTCCCTTTCTCGCATTTTCTCACCTGCCAAACACCCTTTGAGGATGACAACTCAAGGGATGCTTGGCTAAACCTCCCTCATCCTTGAAGAGGAAGGCCATTGGTTAAAGGTTTGAGGTAATACACTGTCCCTTGTTACCAACGCAGCATCTATTATCATTTATGTTTCTGTATCTTACACGTGGGTTCAATCCTGCACGCACCCGAGTGGGCTAGTACTGCAAGCTTTCAAGGCTCGCGGATACTTATCAAGCAACCAATCGATGCTCACTATTGACATTTATTAGCTCCTCGCAGGTTAGATCCACGGATGGTTCTAACTACTTGAAACATTAATGGGCAATAAATGTCAGATACTAGGAAGGAAACTTTTGGTGGTTCGCTTTATACCTAAACCTAGGCTCTGAAATGATTATAGGTCATCTCCCTCCCTCCCAAGATGAAAAGGACCTCGATGACATTACGCTTACTCCTGGGGCCCTAAGCCTGGGGCTGGTCCGAACTTCATGAGTTCTTTTTGCTGACTTTATTTCTACGCTACGCTTTTACAAGCCATCAACCTTAATGCTTTTTATCAAAACACCAAGTCCACAAAGTGGAACACCACTCTCTCAATTAATCGTGACTCATATACATGAAGAAAACCCATCCCCTCGATTTCGACCTAGAAGGCCACTATACTCAAAGAGTTTTACCACGGCAAGAGGAAGCCTAGGATACAAATTTTCAGGTTTCCTTTCGTGATACGACTATCAAGAGCACTACCGTGAAAGTAACGTCTATAAGAGTTTACTCTACTGGGCATTGCTCACCCCATCGTGGGACCCCCTTTTAGGTACAGGGTCGACATAGGTGAACGATGCTCAGAAGAGGCCGGGATTGTGAAGAAGGCCGACATGTGGCCTTGATAAAACTTTTGTAAAAAGTATTTTTGTATAAAAGAATTGTAATTAAATTCTTTTGGATTATTGTCAATATAGTCGGGTATGTAATTATGGTAAGAGGCTCGTGATCGAACTCTTACGGATTGTATTTAAGTGCATTATTCTCATATTTTAAATTTAAATATGAATGAATGGGTCCTGATGAGGGGATGTATCGAGGTGGTGCCGAGTAACTCAGTATCCACGAGTAGTTGGTACTGGTCCGGTACCAAAACTTAGGTGCGCAAAGACCTAAGGTAAAAATTCCATAGGTTGACGGTTAGTCAACAGGACCCCCGGAAATTAGGGCGTCACAACTGTTAAGGCCTCTCAGACTTCCACCATAATGAATGTCATTCATTCCTTGTAATGAATGTCTTTCAAACAGATTTTCCAACAGTATATACAAGAATTCTCTAGAAGACTCTAGGATAATCTCCTACTCTCCATACTCTTCCACATAAGTGTGGACTTCTTTAGAACCTTCTAGAACCCTCCTCATTTTTCTAGCAAGGGGGATCTATCAAAGGCTCTAGAATCTTCCCACCTCCCTATATATAAGCCCGTTATGGTCATTTATACTTATACATTGTCAAGGGGGCCCTCTTAAGGCGAGGGCAGTGTGACAAGGGGCTCTAATTGTAATAAAAAAATTTAAAGTCTTTTTGACATCATAAAAAATAAAAATAAATAAAAGTGTGAAGAAACTTTGAAGGTTCCTTACAAATCAAGAGAATTCTAAAATTTTCTACTATGTACAAGCAAAGAAGAAAATCGTGCCGCCGATTTTTCGCGAAAATCGCTGATGGAATGGGATAGAAAATCCATGGAAAAATCGCTAGGAAAAATTGGCGAAAATTTATAAATCGCCGATTTTTCGGTTAAAAAATCAAAACCACTTTGGCCGATTTTTTCAGTGGATCGACATCACACGCCTGGGAGCGCTGTCGAGGTTTCATCTACGATAAATAGTTAATAAATTGAAAAATCGCAATTTATCGCCACAAATCGCGATTTTTCTCGAAAAGTCTTGGCTCTTCGACATTTTCGCTTTTGATCCAACGGTCCGCATTTCGCCCGCCTTGAAGAATCCAACGGCTATTTTTGTGATCCAACATTTGATTTTAAATTCAAGCTTGATCTAATGGTTCAGGAATGATTTAACGGATATACGATGATCCAACGGTCGATTCAACCAAAATCAAATCCAACTGCTAGAATAAATCACAACGATTTTTTGACAATCCAATGGCTATTTCACCCAAAATTCTATAAATACCCCTAAAATCATACACTTTCATTACAAACTCATCCACATCTAAGCTCCATTTCACTCTCAAATAATTTTTTATTTGTTGTTTATCCTACTTTTTTGGAAGATCTTTTGGAATTAAGGTATGTTTCTTTGTTCATTAATTTTGTTTTTATGCATATTTGATTAGTTTATTTTTGGTGTTGAAGTAGTTTATAATATATATTTTTATACTATAGTTTTGGCTCTTAGTTTTATAATTTATATATAAATTTTTAGTTAATTAATTATATTATTTATTTAGATAATAGTTATATTTTAGTTATATAATCTTTCAAACTTAGTTATTTACTATAATCTTATTTTAGTTGTATAATGTTTTAAATATTTTTATACTATAATCTATTTTTACTATAGTTTTATTTTAGTTTTATAATTTGATAATATAATTTTTAGTTAATTAATTATATTATTTATTTAGATAATAGTTATTTTAGTTATATAATCTTTTCAAACTTGCTATTTACTATAATCTTATTTTAGTTATATAATGTTTGAAATATTTTTTATACTATAATCTATATTTTTTTATACTATAGTTTTATTTTTTAGTTTTTTATAATTTGATAATATAATTTTTAGTTAATTAATTATATTATTTATTTAGATAATAGTTATTTTAGTTATATAATCTTTCAATTCAGCTATTTACTATAATTCTTATTTTAGTTATATAATGTTTGAAATATTTTTATACTAAATCTATATTTTTATATTATAGTTTTATTTAGTTTTATAATTTGATAATATAATTTTTAGCTACCAATTATATTATTTATTTAGTTAGAAATTTAGAAATTTAATGTTAGAAATTTAGATCATCTTAAATATCTTAATGATATTATTAAGCTAGATATCATGTTATAAACTTAGGTCTTACTTTTATGTTAAATTACATATATATAATGTTATTATAATGATATCATATACAAAGATCACACTGATTTGAATTTTATTTCAATAAAATGCATGTATTAAAATAATATTAGTGGAAGTAGAGTAGATCCCGTGCACGAGGTATCAAGACTCGAGGACATAAAAATGGAACAATTTGTAATTATTGTGGTTTAAGCATAAAAAGTGGTGGAATTACTCACTTAAATTTTCATTTGTCACATACGGATCCACATTCAAATACTAAGAAGTGTCCAAATGTGCCACCGGAAGTAAAACAAGAAATGAAACAACTTTTAGAACATAAAGGTAAAGCAAAAGCGAAAAAGTTGAAATTGACACAAGAAATTCGAGACTCGACCACGGCAAGACACCATGATGAAAAACATCACTATCTCATCACGATTATTACTTATAAGGAGGCGATGAGGATGTGCATATGTATCCGGCTGACATGCACCCCGATGAGCAAAATGAATATCGAGAAGTAGTACGTGCATCAAAAGCTAGTGAATGTAACAGAGATCAGGTTGCAGGATTTATGAGAGGCAAAAAAAAAAAATGTAAATCTTTATACCTAATTCATTTTTTCACTTAATTATGTATAAAATAATGTAAGTTGATTTTGGCTCTTATTTTTTTGCATAAATTGTAAATAGGCGTAGTCTTTACAACCAGTGATCCATCAAGACGATACAAAGATCACAAAGTGTTCGACATATCGGACCATCACTCCCCGCCAATTGCACCATCATTATACAAGTTCCTGGATGGAAACAAAAGCCTAAAAAATATGCCCAAAGCGCGGTCTAATCGCTTTAAAACAACCCGGACGACATCAGTTGTGCTCTTCATATATGAAAGCTGCTCACCTCAAAAAATGGATCACACCATTTTAAGAACATGATTTTTGTCGTACAACAAGTGTGTTCATTTTTAATTATATAATATGTTTTACATTATGATCTCCATATGAAATATGTTTTAATACGATAGCTATTATCTTCATGCAAATATGTTTTAATAAATTTCGAATTATTATATGTAGGGATGGGCATCGAACCACCATCTCCTCGTATGAAATCAAAAGTACTTGGAATGGAGTATAAAGACATGGAAGCTTTATGCAAATAACTTGCAAAGGAGAAATGGGGAGACATACGGATGTACAATTATAAAAGGATGACGATCGCCAACTAAATCGAAGATAATTAATTTCATGGTATTCAAGAAAGCACAATTTTCTCAAATCGCTGATGTCGATAAGATTAAAGACAACAAATACATATGGTTTGTCAAGGACGTTATCGTGAAGAGAAGCAAATGTGGTTTATCAGAATGTATAATGGATCGAAGACTGCGGAAAGCGGAAAGTTGTCGGGCGAAGAAATACAATCGTATTGACTTCCATGTGCAAGACACGAGATTGATTTAATGTTTGAAGACATTGGTAAAAGGGATGTTGCTCATTGATCGGAATGGTCGAAAGATAACCAACTCATTTACAATCATGGTCAGGTCGTTTGCAAAAATGCGAAGGTGCATGCAGGTGGAGATACATCGTATATCTGAGCAACAAGATTTATACAAACTAGTATTGTCTCTTGACATTCTTCTAAAAGATGGCTTAATTGGAAGTTGTTTTTATTAGTAATGAAACGGTCATCTCACAAAGCTCACTGATCAAGTTGGACATGAGGTTGAAAGACTCATGTTTGATCATCAATATTGGGAGAAGGTGGAGAAGCTAGTGTCCATCTATGAGGCATTATACACAAGCAGGTGATTGTTGATTCGTAAGTCATTCCAACCATGCCATTTGTCTAACAGCTGATTCGGCCGATGAAGGCAATTTAGATCGACTCAAAGTTAAAGAGTGGGCAAAACCCGGTCATCGTTGCATCGTCGGGATAGAACTCTTAAGTATCCTCTTCATGCAGTAGGTAACTAACTAATATCCTCTTCGCCAATATTCACATTTAATAATTTTATGTTTATATTATTATCGCATACTAATTCTCAATAACTATTGCAGCATACTATCTAAATCCAAAATTTCAATATGCACTCCCGGAAATAAGTTCCAACTCCTCGAGCTACTCGTCGTTAATGATGTTTTTTCCAAATTAAATCTTAATGTCAAGCCTTTGTAATTTTGGAAACGAGGTAAATTAATGAGTTTCTAATTTTAATTAATTGATTCAATTTATTCGATTAATTTTTTTATTTTAAATTTTTTGACATTTTGAATTTGGCGCCTATACTATTCTCGTGGATGCAAAAAGGGATTCGTGATTCCGGCAAGAATAGCATCAAGATCAAAATTGCCCTCAGAGTGTTAATTTCATTATAAGTAAATTTATAACTATTTTTATTCTTATATATCAATATAAAGCAGAATTTTTATCATAGCCTAAATGGTGGTTTTGTATGGAAATCACGCTCCAACATTAAGGAGTTTCGCTCTTAGCGTTCTTTCCCAAACCGCATCATCTTCACTAGAAAGAAATGAGCACATTTGCTCTAATCCATACCAAACAAAGAAATCGGCTTGCTTATCTCTAGGCTCTAACAATCTGGGCTTTGTTATTACAACATGAAACTAAAGATACGAGATATGCAAGCAGAAACCGATAAAGTTGCCGAAAATAATTTTCTCGAATTACTTGAAATTTCAAATGAAGCCTGGGTGAAGAAGAAGAGAACAATCATTTCAATGGGTTAGACCCTCTCCATTTAGATGATGAAGATGGAAATCCTAATTCACGAATTGTCGCACATGTTCGAGAAGCAGTGTTAATGTCAAGCGAGTTTCATCCAAGAAGTTCATAGTGAAAGTTTTATCAAGACAATAAGTGACCTATTTCAACCGCGCATTTCTCGAATCTCTCTTTGATTCAAGTGTTTAACATAGTAGTAGACCAAGTTTTGTCGGGTATTTAGTGACAAAGTTATGATGGCTCAAGAGAGAGGGGGACCAATGATGGTAGTGATATCGAAATGATGGTGGGATATCAGAATCCACAACAAAGTCAATATCCATCGAGTCATTCAATCTGAAGATGATTTCACCATGCTACAGATGAAGCACCACCACACCAGAGGTTTATCTGTGCACAGTCACTGAGTCACATGGTAACATAACTGCGACATGTCATACAATGAGATCATTTCTAGCTTGATCCATGAGTATTGAACTCATCGCTGATTCATCAACAGGCACATATACTTCCTCCATATACTGATATATCGTTTCACATCCTTCATGCCATTTACACATTAACGCGAATTGACCTTGTTAATCCACAACCGCCATTCCAAATTCCATATCAAATGCAAGAAGGATTTCAAACGAAAGTATGTGGTGAACTCAATTTCTATCCACTGAGAGGTCATGGTAGAGTCAATGTGATTTATGCATTGCGATGTTCGTTACAATCAATATTATTGTAACACCATGTCTTTTGTGATGTAATATCGTCATCAAGATTTATTCCTTCACAACAACGAACAGCCATCGATCTTAATTTTGGTTTTAAATTACTATTTGATGTAATTTCTCGATAAATTATAAACACATCGCCTTCAACAAGCGATATTCGCTATTTACGATTTTTATACCAACAAAGATTTCCATGAATTTCAGCATTTTTTTAATTCAGAAGACCGATATTTTGTCAAAATATTCACCAATATTTTCCGATATTTCCGATATTTCCGTAAAATCTAAGTGCATCGATATATCCTGTACTACCGATATTTCTGTCTTCGTTGCATAAAGATATACAGAGATCTCTAAAGACTTTAAGATAATCTCCTACTTCATACTCTTCCACATAAGTTATGGACTTCTTTAACCTTCTAACATTCCACATTCTTCTAGCATGAAAGTCTCTCAAAGCCTTCTAAAATCTTCTTCATCTCCTATAAGCCTCTTAGAGCCATTTATACTTACGATTTCCATCGTACTTTACAAACGAGATGGATAGTCAGGTTTGATTTTAATAAAAAATTTAAAGTTTTTTTAACATCATAAAAAACAAAAATAAATAAAAGTTTCCATGGTGTGGGGCATGGCTACGATTTTAATAAAAAATATATAAAAACAAAGTTTGACATCATAAAAAATAAAATAAAATAAAAGTTGAAAAAAATTAAAATAAAATTCAGAATTAGAAAGAGAGAAAATTAAAATTGAAAACAAATAGTTTTGAGGGGGTCTGGTGGGTATGGGTTTGGTGGGGGACATTGTTAGGAAGTTACTGTTTATGTACATACTTTGGGGATAAAATCCCCATAATGAATGACTATATACTTGTGTATTTTTTGGTATCCATTTCTTCAAATTAAGAGGGTGCTTGGTTAAGCTCATTAAAGAGAGCATATTCATTTTAATCAACTTTTATGTGGTGTTTGGTAAAGATTTGTAATCAGCTCCTGATAACTGATTAGGCCTAATAAGGCATATTTTAGAATATATTTTTTTTCCTTTGTTTTATGATTATGATTTTTACAATTTTATATTTTGGACATTTATTTGTACTCTTTTTCCTATATATGTGTATTATTTTTTTATCTTTCTATAATATCTATATTAGTAAATTAACTTTCAATCAACTACTTTACCAAGCAATAATTAAGAATGTTTATCAAGACCAACTATCACCACCACACCGTAAATATCATCTACCAGCCATGTGACCATCAACTAAACCAAATGCGCCTAAATCTTCTTAAAGTTTAAAAGCATAAGGGTTAACTATAAAAACTGCTCTCATACGAAACGAAGTTTTATATCATTACTTACGATTCGATCTCGAGATATGTGTAGATTAAAATTTTATCTGAGAAAACATAGATCTCAAAAAATAAAATCATCATCTAATGATGTACATGTGAGAATGAGATTTTTATAGCTAAACCCAAAAGATAATTAACCCATGACTTAAACAGAATGGACAGAAAAAATATGTACAGAATCTCAAAAATATGATGGTAAAAAATGGTGTCAGAATAAGTCAGATTCTTAGATAATAACTCTTTGTTTATGCTGTCCAAAAAAAAAAAAAAACTCTTCGTTTATTTTGCTTGGTATATTGATTACGAAAAATTATTATAAAAATAATTTTGAAGGACCTAAGATCAAACCAACCCCATGCTGCACCCAAGGATAGAAATTTCATAAATATCGGCCGATATTTCGCATATCGGTGAATGTCGACACGATATATCCCTCCGATAGTCGGTCAATAGAAATTTCAGAATTATTTTACAATTATCGGCGATATTTCGCTCATATATTGGTATTTTACCGATATTTCAGAATATTTCCCAAAATTTGACCGATATATCGGTCACTGTTCATATCCATAAAATGGAGTCTAAAATCCGTTGTTGGGGGGTTCGAACCCTACCAAAACAACAGGGTTCCAACCTCCCATCCACTAGGTTAAAGAATCCTTCATTATATATGGTACAAAATTTTAATATATTATCTTTCTAATTTATGAATGCTTTTTTTAATAAATTTATGAATATTTTTAATCATTTATAATAACTAAATATAAATATACAAATATATAAAATATTGTATTTATTATATACATTGTTATTACTAATTACCAAATTTAAAAATATTTTGTATAAATCATATAAAACTAATTTATTTCTTAATTAAATATATTTTAATAAAAAATAATTTAATTTTTATAAACAAATATAAATAGTAGTAAAAGAATTTTAAAAAATCAAATCTAATTAATATTATCACTTCTCATCTCAAAATAATTTTGATAAGTAACTTAAATATATTCTTAATTTTAATAATTTTTAATTACCGATATTTATGTAAAAATATTCATTGATATATCTCCAATATATCCGATATATTCATAAAATTCAAGTATCGATATATCCATCAAAACCGATATTTTTATCTATACCCACCCCAAATACGTATCATACCGCGGCGGGCAGTTGATCGGCCTCCGTCAGTAGGCCGAGCATGGGTTTAGGCATTGGGCTTCTTTCCTAAGATGGATTTTCTAGGTCTTTCCTACTTGGGCGGCTCCAGCAATTATATGCTTGGGCTTCTTACCTACGATAGTTTTTATTGTACTTGGGCCTGTTAGCATTTTTGAATCTCGGTTCTTTATTATTATTATTTTTAATACTTCAAGGTAGTAGATTATTTCAATTGAGACTCAAACTTAGACCTCTTTTTATACTCTTTTTTTCTGTTTTAATGATAAACACTCTACCAATTGAATTAGATATAATAAGCAAAATTCGATTCTTTTAAGATCTCATTATTGTGAATATATATATATATATATATATATATATATATATATATATATATATATATATATATATATATATATATATATATATATATTTATTTGGTTTTTGAATTTTGCTCTCTTGAATGTATATCTCACTCTTTTTTATCTTTTGAGTCAGTCTTCAAAACTATGAACGTGGTATTTTTAAGATATACTATTTGGTAGCTCTATTTATTTCTTATGATTATACTTATATTATTTGTGAATTATTGCATAATAATCCATGCAATCATTTGGAGCCCATATGCATCTTTCTTTCCAAGACTACCTTTTAAACCCCCCAATCCAAAGCGAACAGAGGGGTGTGTTTGTCATGTACGGGAAATGAAGATGTCTACCCAACAGTCCAAATAATTGAGGGTTCTTTTCCACATTTTGTGGAATCTAATAAAGGGTGATTAATTTATTATATCGTGCATTGACGAGAGGTCTTCATTTGATTTTCTTTCTTTATTCGGACGCTGCTTTTGAGGAATAAAAGTCCACATTAGAAGGGCCCGTCCCTAGCGTGAAAGACAGAAAGAGTGACTCAGCGTTAGCCCTAAAGTTAAAAATGAGTGATGACTTTAATAACACGTAGGGCCAACCTTAATTTGCCAACGTAGACAAGGATCCAAGGAAATCCTTGTTAACTTTTTTCTATAATTTTTAAAACTAATTGTTTGATATTTTATAGAACCTATTCTAGAATTTGGAATCTTCTAGTACATTTTGACATTTTTTAAAACAAATTTTCTTTATAATATTTTATTTTCAATAATTTTATATTTATATAATTATTTTTTAAAATAATCAGCCAAAAATAATTAAAATATGTTGGTAAGGGACATTTTATTTTCAAATTAAATTCTTAAAAAATAATTTTGTTTCAATAAATTTTCAAACATAATTTCGAGTCAAGAAAACATTTTTAGAAAAAGAAAAGAGAAGCTTTGACAAAATACTTTAAAAATACGAAATTGGCCAAACCAAAACTATCATTCAAAATAATACACCCAGCTACGTGGCGACAGTTTGGCAAATGCCGTTGTCCCCAACATTTCACCCATATTTAAATTCAATCGTCGTCATGACAATGGTTTCACCATTTTTAAAACTCCACCGACAACAAGGTCTCTAAATAGAGTGACATTATCGTGTTTTAAAATTTCGGATAACCCTTCTTCCTCCCCTATTTCTCCCTTTTATCATTTGTTCTTCATTCGCTCCCTTGCCGACGACCAATTAGGGCTTGAAAATCAAGAGATTTTTGCTCCATATTTTCTCTTCTATGACTCCATTTGACTCCACAGCAGGTAACCCTCCTACATTGCACTATTTTTTTGTTGAAAATTTCCTTAAATCACGATTTTGTCGCTTGTTTTATCGATAATACGCGATAATTCCTTGCTTACTCCCCATTTTAATACGCTAGCGATAATATTTTATTCATGCATTGCTTTATCGATAATCGCGATTAGACAGATTTTCGGTAAACAAACATGAAACAGATAAGTTCTCGCTTTCTGAGAAATTCGTTTTTTAGGTCACTGCTTTTATTTATTTATTTACATTGTCTTAACCCGTTTTTTGTCAAAATTTCTTAATGCTGACAAAGCAAGGCTTTGTCGATAATACGTCGATTAAACGCAGATTTTCTCGGTAAACAAACATGTAAAGCATATGTGCGCCTTGCTCGTACCCGCTTTTAAGTCATTATTATTATTTTTTTAGTTTCTAGTTGTCCTAAACTGTTTTTCGTCAAATTTCTTAACGCATATGTTTCTTATTGATAATTTAGCCGATTAAATATGTATTTTCTTGATAAACAAACATAGAGTACATAAGGCCTTATTTGGTTGCCATTTTTTAGGTCACTATTTTTTTTTTTTAATTTATGGGTTGTCCTAAACTATTTTTTGTTGAAAATTTCTTAATGTGGTGTGTTTTGTTGATAATATGGTAATTAAATGTGCATTTTCAAATATGTATTTGATTGATATTTTTGTAATTGAAAAGTATTATTTTGAGTCAAAACTCCTAAAATCAACCATATTTGAAAAGTAATTGACAATAATTGCTTCTAAAAATGAACTTAAGGGTATGATTGGATATAGTTTTTAAAATGTTTTTTGTTTTCCAAAACAAGGAGAACACTTTTTGTTCATTTTCCTTGTTCACTTTTGGTTCAGTTGGGACCAAATAAAAATTATTTGATCCTAACATGAAAATTACATTTTTGATTGTTTGATAAAATTTTAAAAATATAAGAAAATATTTAATGTGATATTCATGTTTTACATTTTTCTCCAAAAAAAAGATTAACGAGTATGGATGTATTTGATAGTGTTCTATTTCTAGTTGAAGCGGTTTATTTAGAACTCTTTTTAGTTTTTAAGTTCTATTTAAAATTAAGTAAAAAACATACACCATTTATTTTGTATTATCTAAAGGAATATAGAATATTTTTTCTTTAAGATATAGAATATTGTTATCTAAAGTAAAAACAATCTCATCTTTAAGATTAATACTCCTATTTTTCCTTAATTTTCCATGAGCCATAAAAAATATATTTTCCTTGATTTTCAAGTTCAAGGGCTAAGAAGTACCAATATAAAAATTTGTAACTATAAATAGCATCTACAACCATTAACATCTTTTAGAAATGTTGAGTTTTCTTCAACATGAGTTATGCATAATAGGCTCATGACTCCACTTTGTATATATATATATATATATATATATATATATATATATATATATATATATATATATATATATATATTCAATTCGTATATTAAGTATTATAGTATACTCTTACAATTTAATTCGATTAACTCGATAATATCTCACCTTTTCACCACTCGAGCTGCCTTGATCTTTCAATCATTTCCTCATTAATTCTATACATTTTTCTTAATTATTACCCCATTTAATCCTCATATACCAAACTCTTTATTTGGGTTATTCCTTACTAAACAAGTGCGTGACGAATTAGCATCCATGAATGTAATAGATATGATAAGGATAATGACATCTCATATTATTTAATTTATTTTGAACCATTTTGTATAGGTCAATTATGTCTATTTCCACTATTCTCCTGATATGTTATTACCATAGAAATATACTAAGGACTCGAAACATGTCAAAATATGTTTCAACAAAATTATTATCAAGGCTTTCTGATGCACGCCAGACGTATCGCTTAAATAGTCAAGTGATATGATATACTCAAGAAAAACCATTGATAAACAAAGGTTTAAATTAGTTCGCAACAGTATCCCCTAAAAATGTAAGTAGATTCCAACATTTTCCAATACGGGATGACAATAAGATAAAATCTAATGTCGAATATGGTAACATAACCGGCATGGAGGAAATTGAATTATATATCGGAAATGTCGAGTCGTCAAAAGTGAAGTAACTGTACGGTATACAAACTTATCGTCACAAAAATGATAATGCCGTAGACCGACTATGGTCAGGCCTATTAGTGGTCCAACGAGACCTGATGATGCGGGTATATGAGATGATGGATCGCGAATACAAAGCTAATGATGACCGAATAAGACGATTTAATCTAATGGAGATTTCTATGCTCGGAGCCGACGGACATGTATCATCCTTCCGTACTTTCAACCAAGCTGGAGTAATGAAGAAGAGATATATGTCTCTCGCGCATAAAGATTCTCAGGATACCGACAACCCAAAGGCGAAACCAAATGAGTCACCGTTCGCATGTATTAATAACCCAAATGCTAAGGAACCAAATGAGTCATCACTTGTTCATTATCACTTGCCACCATCACCTCAACTCAACACGTTGAAACCCTTGGTAATTTTATTTTGGCATCAATTCACGGGTGCAACATACTACTGGTTATTCAAGTGGGGAATTCGTAGTTGACCAAGTTTTTAGTTCTATATCTGATTTGCAAGAGGCTATAAAGATTTACTCAATTAAAGCACACCAAGAGTTTGTTGTTGTTGTTGCATCCTCAAAAAAATTGCTAGATTTAAGATGTAAGAAGGTCAATAACGCCAACGCCCACAACCTTCACGCCATACTGCAAAAGATGCTTCGTTTACTTGTTATCAACAAATATAAAGGCCGCATACTGCGTGTCAATCCTTTCTGAATCGACCATCATCAATTGACTCAAACTTCGCTTCGCCGTCATATCAAGGCAATTATTAAGGCATAATTCACATTGTTTGCAGCTGCTATTCAAGCAAGTGTGATGGAGAAATAGGGATATGAAATTTCATGCAAAAAGCCGATAGAAAACATAAAAGACGGCACACTTATTTTACGACTTTCTCAATCATATCGTAGCTGTCACATTTGTTCTTTTGCCTTAAAGTAAAACAAATCTGGGGATGCCATTAATTTAAAACATTCGATAAAGAATATACCAAACACCGAGATATTTCAACGACGCTCTAATCACGTGAAGCCATCTATCACTACCAACATTATTGTCCCGTACTGAGTATTGATGATACACATTTGTATAGGAAGTATAAAGGCACGTTCTTGATTGTTATGGGGTGTGACGGAAATAATCAGTTGTTTCTATTAGCATTTGCTATTACAAAATGCTAGAATATTGATAGATGGGGATGGTTCTTGGCATGTATAAGAAACAGAGTTACTCAACGGACGGGGATTTGTGTTATATCTGACAGACATCCAGGTATTATGGCAATAATGAGCGATCCTCATCGTGTTGGGCTGCATCATCTGCCTATCACAGGATTTACATGCGTCATCTTGCAAGCAATTTTATGACCCGCTTCAAAGATAAACTCTTAAAGAATTTGGTATGTAGAGCAGCTTTAGCGACTACACAATGCAAATTCAATAGGCATATCGCTACAATTGGGAGAATTAATTTTGAAGCACAACCATGGTTAGAGACGATCCCTCTTGAGTTATGGGCACTTTCACATGATGGAGGTCGAAGATATGAGATAATGACAACCAACATGTCCGAGGTATTTAACAGTGTTCTTAAAGGAGCTGTAGAATCTCATCAATCACCGCATTAGTTCAACGACCTTTTTTTTCGCTAATAGTTACTTTGTTGCAAGAAGGGAACAAGGTGCTAATAGATTGACATTCCATGAGCAAGACACCTCTTATGTTGATGTTCGACATGTCTGTGCTGCTAAGTGCTAGATCAATGGAAATTGTTCTTTACGATCACATATAGGAACGATTTCATGTCAAGTCAAGGAGTGGTTGAACACAACACCTCAACTTACATGACCAGAAATGCACATATGGTAAGACACTGATATATGGATTTCCGTATAGCCATATCATAGCAGCATGTCAGCATCAATGTGTTAATTTTCAATTATTTATTCAAGTCTATTTCACTACGCAATGCATTCATGATACTGGGTGCTTGTTTCATCCTATATTCAATGGAAGACAGTGACCTCTTTATGATGGTCCTACGATTGTACTCTCCTAAGTCACTTAAAACGTATAGGCGTGGACGTCCCAAATCAACCCGTTTACATAATGAAATGTGGATGTGTTAGTGAGAGGAAAACTACTATGGCATGTGGTTGTGCAACAACGGTCAAATCAACGCATTCAGGTAAGAATAGAAATCAAGTTCAAGAAAGATGTAGTAACCTCAATTTTGTTTTGTAAGGCACTCACTATCATACTAGAGTTGCTTTGTATAAGACTCCCATGTACGACAAAAAGTTTCTTGGGGATTATAAAGACTTATGTACCTTATTTAAGTAAATGAGACATCATTCTTGCACGTGGTTTTTTTGTTCATTGTCGCTGTAATTAGTACTTGCATTAATGACTATGATACTATTTTTTCAATGTTTTTTGTTAATAATTATACTGTCTTCGTGTTATCTGTTATAGATATAACGTTCATAGGGGTTCATGATGCATCCTTGTATCCATCTCGTATTGGTATTGCAAAGATGTATTAATGCCGTACTAAGAGATATGAGCATATATGCATTTTATTAATTATCAAATACTATTACATATTGTAACATGTAATTTATATATAATCAATTATAAAATTGGTTTCTTCGTTACTTGTAGTTCTAGGAAGTACTCCACCCTCGAAAGCAGATAAAAGCCTTCATCAATATGTGGAGGATGGATCTACGTATTCGTCTGTACGAGATCCGCAAGGGATTCTATGGTATATACCACTTGAGCCACATCATGATCGATTGACCACTTATCACTGTCTGCCGAAGATTTTGGTATTCTAGACACACATGTTTTATTTTACTCCGCCGAGAGATGACAATCACGTTACATGATGTTGCTATCATCCTCGTAAGCCTGTGATCGAAGTGAACCAAAGAATCAATGACATGTGTGTTCGATGTGGCAGAGTTGTGCGAGGAGCTGCTTGATGTCACCCCACCCGCTGATGCTCTCAGAGGATCCTCTATCTCCACACGGTGGTTATGTGACCAATTATCCACCCCAGCACCTAAGGCAGATGAGGTCACTTTAGAGCGGAGTGTGCGTGGTTTCATCTTAGCGCTGATGGGATCCTTCTTGTTTGCGGACAAGAAGAGAGTGCATGTGCATCTGTGCTTTCTCCCACTACTACAAGATTTGACGCAGACTGCGGCTTATAGTTGCAACTTGGATCGTAGACACGGTATTAACGATTGTATTACACTGTTACAAGTATGTATTGTAAATTTTAATCACACAGACCATATACACAACACATTATTAGTTTGTTACTTTTGTTTATTTTGTTTCGCTATGGTCTTCGACAAGCCGCGGTGACCGATTAGCGACTCACCAAGATATCCAAAGACCTCCACGCTTATGCCTTTACATGATGATTTATGTCAATGTCGTCGATGGAGACGTAGTTAAGGTTGTCGATGATGGATTACCGACTGAGCTAGAGTCAGCTATTCCATTAGGGTGTAGGAGGAGAGTACCTTTGACACAGGTGCATAACCCATTCGATGTACTCCTCCTATACCAAGATCAGCTAGATGCATGAAGAGTTCTCATCGCAATAAAGATGTACAAAAACATACACATGGCCTTCGCAATTTGTCCAGATTCACATAAACTGGCCAATGGCGGCAGGTCACGAAAACTGTGTTGTTCAAGATTGCCCACCAACCTTCACAACATTCGCTTATCCGATCAAGAGATCCGCCGACGGCGTTGCTTTATATGTTTGCGACCGCTGAAAGGGTGATCGCCCAAAGCCAGCCTTTGCGGCTGGGCCAGGGGGCCACGAGATACTCTATCGGCTTTTAGCGGCAAATGTGCCTACATGGTTTACGCGACGCGATCAGTTCAAGAGATTGGCTGGGCGCTTCATGCTCCATACATTGCCTTATAGGATATGAGAGCCGAAGATCATCATCGCACTTCGCCGGCGGTATTATGGACTCAGCGATCCATATATAATGGTATCGTCAGATACACGACGCTTTACGACACCACCACTCATACATGGATGATGGCTCCATAATACAACCGTACTACTCAAGTTTTGCAAGTTGGGAGGCATCAGTGTTTCTAAAGTGTTTTTCAAATTCAAATCAATCGCCATCGTATTATAATTGCTCGTTTGGTTTTATACCGCCATGGCCGACATAACTGAGCTCGCCGCTGCATACCGCGGGTTTGGTGTACAAACTTACATCATATCATATCACTACTACACTCAGACGGAGTAGCGACGTGATCGCCACATTTATTATGGAGGCATCTACTCACATAATTATCCATTGTAATTCTGTCATCCATTTTAGTTCATGAGTGTACCATTCAAGGTGGGGAGAGGGAGAATACCGGCGAAACATGGTCGAGATATGAGGTCGTGATCGAGACATTATGATGGCAAGGCACACCTGAATTCGATATCGCTTACTCCATACTCCCCCATAATTTCACCCATCACCCAATACTATACTCCCCACACTACATGATCAATTGACATTTTTATACTCCCACGTGACTTGTTATTATCACCTTCTATCTCCCCACACACATATCTCTACCATCTCTAGTGTCGCATCCGCCATAGGGAGCAGGAGCATGGCACATCATCTCACCCTTTATCATTCCCTTACATCACAAGCCTCCCATCGATGAGACCATGGTCGACCTCAGACAAAGCTTCGGCCATTTCCAAATTAGCGACTCAGCCCACGTGATACGTCGAATACTTCATTCATCTGGCCCCCCGCCCATAAGCTCTATTTGAGATCGCACTGACCTATATCAACTAGCTGTCTTCAGCGCCAGTCTCTAAGAGAAATATAAAGACTCCATCTCGCGACTCATCGATTGTATATATCGATATTCAGATGTAATTTTTATATATTTATAGATTTGGTTTATGCATGAAATCAAAGTTTTTATTGCTTAATAAATTTGTTATAATTTATGCTCAACTGTGATATTAAATCTCTTACTTAATGTGAAGATTTTAAAACGATAATATACACAATTGATACAACTTATAAAATAAAAAATAAAACCTTAAATGATTTTTAAAATAAAACTATATGTCTATTTGGGAATTTAAAGCTATCCTTGGATGTGTCATTGTAAAATTTAAAAATATTATAACTATATTTGAATTAATAAATAACTATTGTAGTTAATTTAAAGTTAATAAAGAAAATTATTTTATATCAAATAATATATATTATTTAAATATTAATTCATCAATAAGAAATATTTTTCGTTTTTACCATCCTTTAAATAATTTTTGATGTAAAAAAAGTTTTGACGTAAAAAAAGGTTTTTATGTAAATAATAATAATAATAATAACTTGTTAAGTTTCATTATCCAGTAACAATGATAATCACTAAAGAAAAATACGATGAAATCTGTTATTCGTGACAAAGAACAAATTCGGAATTTTAAAAATTATGAATTTGTTGTACATAACAGCAACGATTGAATTCAAATAAGGTGAAGTTGCTATTTAGGATAGTGGCATTTGCTAAGCTATTGTCCACATTGTTCAGACGCACCGCTTTTGACAATAATTTGATTTCAAAACTAATTTCATAATTAAAAAAAAAAAGGTATTTTAATCCGATACTCAAGAAAAGAAAAGCAGTATCCTCAAAATATGTTACTCATCTTGTCATGTACTTTTTTTAATTCAAGATGGTGGATGAGGACTTGTCATGTACTTTTTTCAATTCAAGATGGTGGATGAGGATTTGAAATACGCATCTCATCATCGAATTTTCAAACCTCGATAAAGGGAGCATCTCGTGCATGCTTGATAAAGGTTGCTGTACAACTCACACCATCAAAATGCATAATTTCATAATCAACACGAAATTGTAATACTTTGGTGTATAATATAGAACCTTGGTCTTAACACAAACGCATGCATGATAGAAGAGGAATTTGCGGACCCCCCCACATAAGATTAAAGTTAAAAGTTAAAGTTGTACATATTCTATTGAGGAATTTTTTTTTTTTAATTGGAAACATTGTAGTGGGGAAGGAAGCTGATGCCACCTGATGACTAAAGATATTATATCCAAAGACTGCATGGACTTTTCTTTGGTTTTAGGAGCAAAGAAGACTCCACTAGGTTTTGGAAACGAAGACTGCTCTTATATGAAATTTTGGAATCTTTTTAGGATGGTCTGATCATTGATCAGACCTAATCATGTTTATGCTAAAAGAAAGATAAGGGACCACATTAACACCGATAAAGTCTGCAATATTCGCAAGAATCATATTGACTTATAGTATCCTTCGTCCGAATTAGCATTTTTTTTTTTAAATTTATTTATAGCCTCGTAACTCTTCCTTAATATAAGACTGCAGATTATTAATAGTACATTTTTTGAAAAATGTTTATAAATTTCAAAATCCATTTCGTCACAGCAACAACAAATTTTTTTTTTTTTTTATTGGCACCCTGGTGGTCCTTTGGTTGGGTATTGAAGCAACATTATCTATAAACAAATCCCTAACTTTAGGTCTTTTTAAAATAAAATTTGATTACATTGTGAAATAAAATATAACGTGTATACTAGGGCCCTCCATGGGATTGTGGGAAGAAATATGATACTTGGTACTATTTTCTCCTGTCCTTGATTTTAAAGACCAATTAGCATCAAAGAAGTAGATGTATGGTCAATATGACAATATTATTTATCTCAATAATAATATGACTAATATAATTTTTTTAAGCATTTACACTTTAAAGAGTATTATTTTATGCATTTTAAGAATAACTTATTCTGAGTTTAAAAAAAAAAAAAAACTTATTCTTATTTAATTAATTAATTTTAAATTGATTAGTAATTCGTATAAATTTATATACAAATACGAAGTCTTCAAAAATATCAAATTTAAATGCATGTATATATTCGTATTCTCTTTATGCCATTTTTAATTGCCGACATGCCGATAATACTCTAGGTATGTCTTAACTTTATTATTGCTCTATTAGTTCATTGTTCCATCAATCTACCACAGTATAATCTCTAATAAATTGCCCATTTTATTATTATAAATTTTTTTTTTAAACTATATTTAGTAAATCCTCTCAGAATACACAAACTTATTACTAAGTAAAAAACTTATGACAGTGTTTTTTTCCTAACTTATTTTTCTCTTTTTCAAAAAATAAAAAAATATACATCTATAGATTTATTTCATTCTTTTATTGAAATTATAGAAATTTGATGAGAAAAATAGATCTGTCAATCTCGTCAAAGTAAGAAACAAATCATAATGACCACAGACTCCTCAGGGGCCACGCCTAAGAGATGCTGTGCTTTTTCTACACTCTTCTAGTTATTATTTTATTTTATTCTTTTCTCTTCTGCTTTATTCACTGAAGTTCCTTCTTCATCATAGGCTAAGCAGATTATGGAACTCCACTATAAATCATGAGGGTTATGTGATTGATGACACAACCATGGATAGACCATATGTAATTAAGCCAAGCTTTACTTAAGAAACTGTGGCGGAGCCGGAAAATTAGCTGAGGGGTAAAAATAATAGGGTTGTATTTAATTTCCAAAAAATTCTAAGAAAAGAAAAAAATACTAACAAAAAATATTTTTTTCCTATTTAGTTGTCTAATAAAAATTTTTAGGTTGTATAAATTCTCGAAAAATACTAAAAGAAAAAAGTCGGGAAACTAATTTTCTAGATGCTTCATCGTCTATCTAAAAAATCATGAAAATCAAATTACTTGTAAATTTAAATATTTGAAAATGTTTAATCTTTATGTTGATGAGTTTAACAAAATAAAATTGATTTGAGTTGTGAATAAACTACTATATGGAATTTAATTATATTTTTATTTTCCTTCATTTTTTTCTTGTACTTTTTTTTTTCTCATATTTTTTTTCAAATTTTTCGAACCAAACATAACCTTTAAAGAAATCAAATATAAATAAAAATTATTTTTTTTTACAAATTAAACGATTTAATTATTCTATCAGACTGTAAACCGGCCCTTCTCGTCTATTTGATGTCTTTTTAAAACTTTCGTCATTACATTTGTACCTAAATACGATTGGACACAAAAATAAAATTATTTAAAAACTTACAAATGATTTAATTATTCCCATTGAGACTCGAAACCGGGGCCCTCTTCTGTCTATTTGATGTCTTTTAAAACTTCAGCCGCTTTTTCATACGAAACAAATACTTAATTAATAAAAATAAAATTATTTAAAAACTTACAAATGTAAATAAAATTACTTAAAAAGCATACGTAAATTATTTAATCTTTATATTAATGAGTTAAAATAATAAATTTTATATGAAAATAATAAGTAAAAATAATACATCATATTTAACTCTATTTTTATATCAATTATTTTTATTTTTATGGAACCAAAATGAAGTGTAATAGGCTACATTAATTACGGAGTAAATCAAAGCACAAATCAAAATTTTAGGGGCAAATCAAATCACAAATCAAAATTTCAGGGTGCATTTGCTCCCCCTATGGTAAGAAAAATTCTAAGTAGGGTCAAACTATAGTACTGCAATTAGGGGGTACTGTTGCTGCCTGCAATAATATAATCTAACTATAATTCTTTATTATTATAATAAAGCAAGTGGGCTACAGACATTGATCTCAATCTTCAAGTTAGCAAGTGGTGCATTTGCACTGATAAATTTCCACCGTCAAAAGTGCTATGTCTTTCGTCTTCTCCGCAAAAAATGAAGTATGAACCCCTTCATTGCACACTTTATGATTTAAGCATTACCCACAAAAACAAAAAATTATAATAATAACAATGCAGCCCTTGGTTAAGTGGGATCATTATCATTGTTATCAACAGAATTTAGAATCAATTTGATATTATACTATACTCTTTTTGCCATAGCACGATAATGATTCCATACTCCGCTTTATATAAGACGCGAATACTTAAGCTTAAGAAATTCTTCAACCCATGCTCTATATATTTTGGTCATACTGACGGGCTGGCGCTCTATCATCAATGCTTACTAAACACAAGACGAATGAAAAGATGATCACTCCGAAGTAAGACTACCCGACGTGTCCCAGCATTGATCCCAAGTTCGCTTTAAAGTGATATAAAATTGTTAACTCGATTAAATCGTTTCGATACGTGTTTGAGTCAGGATGTCAGTATTTCTTTGCAAAATCGGTATAGGTAATAGGTTAGGTTGATAATGATTAGAAACACCTCTTTTGCCTTTAATACTTCACTTAGGTAGGATTTTTGAAGAGAATTGGCTAGTAATTTGACCAGGAAAAAATGTTATTTTTAATATTCCTTGTGAAGTTTTTACCCACAACCTTCGAATTTATTAGTGTCTTTAAAGTAGATTTATGAATCAAATATGTGTAAGAGCTGATCGCATTCCCTTTCAACTAATTGATACATCATCCTCGTCAAAGTTTTACTTTGTCAATGAATTATCCAACGATTTGGAGTGTTAATATAGGAAATGAAAATGAGAAATCCATTCATTTTTTTAGTTATTGATGCGTGTGAATTATGTATAAAAAAAATCAAAATAATAATGAAATATTAAGAATAAAATATTTATTGATATAAAATTCAATTCGAGTATTCCAATTGCTATCCCATTATAAATCCACCCACCCTTTCTACGTATTTACCATTCAAGCATTTATTTTTTATTAGAAACTTATTTAATAGAGTGTTTAAGATGAAATTGAAACTAAAATGAACAAAGAAAATAATTGACAAGAAATTTTTTTATTTAATGTTAAATAAAACTTTTTTTTTCAACCTAATACTTAATAGTATTAAGTATTAAATTGTTTTTTTATATACTAAAAATCAACATCTTAACAGGTAAATCTATTAGAAAAATTATTATATTATTTAATTTTTGGATATTGATAAAATTAAAATAAATAAAATTAGTTAAATAAAAAAGATATATATATATATATATATATATATATATATATATATATATATATATATATATATAGTTATATATATATATATATATATATATATATATATATATATATATATATATATATATATATATTACATCCCTAAAAATTATTTTAAAAATTTGTAGTGACACAAAACTTTGATACTTTAACTATTTCAATAGTTGCTGAAGTTACTATTTTTTACAAAAAAATAAGTATCAAATCCGGATTGAATTTAGGGAAAATAACCATTTAAATTCTGAACTTTCATCACTTTTGCATTTATATCTTGAACTAAAAAAGTTTTTTTTTAAATATATGTACTTTTGTTTTAATAGCACTTGAATATCCTTAATTCATAATATTACAAACCTTTAAAAATTAAGAAATAAATTTTAATTAAGAAGGGTGATATTTTATAAGTGTTTAGAAATTTTGAATTAAAATTTTATAAAATCAAAATTTACATTCTAAATTTTAAAACTAATTATGTAATTAATTAAAAATGAATTTTAAGTTTTGAAAATTACATCAATTGTTAGTTTTTGAAGAAGTAATTGATTTGTCTAAATAAATTTTATTTAATGAAGAAGGAAGTGGATTCGGGAAAGGTGGAATTTAATTAAATAAAACTTGGCTTAAATATATATTATAAAGACGTGATTCTTGATAGAGAATCTATAAATATATCTAGTATCTTTCTCATACTTCACTTAAAACAATTCATTTTAAGACTGGCCATCAAATAAATGAGAGTAAAGCATGGAAAAGTTTAAAGTTTTTGAGGTTTTAATATCGTAGCCTGAATTCAATTACTTTATGACGAAAATCCTATTTACTCATGCTTCCATTATAAACACGAATGCTCGACATAGTTTCATTCTAAGATTTAGTTACGCACCTCTCACTTCGATTTTCTGTTTTATATTCTTAAAAAAAAAAATTTCATAAAGACATGAAAAATTTGCAAAGATATGGATCTCAATTCTCTGCATTTTTTAGATCTCTTGATTTGACCTTTTCATTGTTTCTAGAAGCATTAAATCATCACTATTTAATGTATTATGTAGATTATATGGGACATCAACGACAGTTTTATTTTTACGGCGTCCTTTATTTACTGGTCAACATATCGGTTAAGTACTTAATTTAAAAAAACAAACAAATAAAAACAAATTTTCATAAAAATGTCGGCCATACATTTATCCAGTTCCCATTTATAGCTTGAAAAACGTTGTTATTACAGTTTAAACTCTATGAGCAAAGGTTCAATTAAGTATTTCTTCCACCAAGCCAACTCGTTTGTGTGTTAAAGTGTTTATATATTTAATTCTTATACGCTTCCGTATCTATTACATGTTTAAGCATTATTTACAATTGCTCAAATCATGTTTATATTTTAAGAATAATGCTAATAAAATTTACAAATTTTAAGGCTTTCTCAGTAATGAATATATTATTTATGCTTTGATTCTTTTGTATGAAATCAAATTAAGTGTAATAATTATGATTAATTATACAATTTTTATAGCATAATAAAGAGTGTTTAATTATGCTATTCAAATAAAATTTTATATTATACATAAAACTTAAGTTTAGTGCCTAATTTAGAAAGTTAATGTAACTAAACCTATAAATGTCCAAGATCTGTAAATAATCTGTTAGTTAAGAACAGCTACTTATCTTTAATTTCCAATAAATTATTTATTGCTAAGATCACATAAAGAATGAGACATAACTTGTAATTAATTATACTTGATATAATAAAATTTATCCCACAGAAATTTTGTTATATTTATATAATTAATTAGATGAGATAATTTATTTTCATAATCTACTCACAGAATTATGAATTGGATACATAATTTGATAGTTTTATCTTTAAGGATAAATGCAAATTATATAAGGTTTCGAACCTTAACATTAAGTAGTACTTGCGGTGGGACTATACATGTCTAGGAAAGTCTTGACAAAGACGATAAGAGCCTCACACATGGTATTTTTAAGTATGACCGTTTAATTCCCTCCACTTACTCCTGACTTTCCCCGCGTATATAAATGCATGTACTCTATCTCATTTATAGGTTATCTGTCACACATTAAAATTAAATAATTTACAATTTCTATCATGTTAGAAATAACTAATTAAGAAAAGATTTCGCTTCACAGTAATCTTTTATTAAATTAGATATAGTTTTTAAGCATGTTTTACATTATAACACATGCAATTAGTAACATGCCTCACATCTAACATAAGCTTCGACCTTTACGCTTAGTTTCTCAACTGTAGTTTACAACGATATGCACCTAGACATTCCCGGAACTTAGGGGTGACAACTACAAAATATGAAAGAAAGGATTCTCCTTATTTAGGGTATATGGACATCGATTTTGCCATAAAGATGAGACCACCAGAAGTGACGGAAGAAGCACCTACGAGTTTGCGCTATATGAAGCTGATGGAGAAATCTGATCGGCTTCGGTGTAATGTTCATTAAGGCAAAATCGCTGCTTTGGTATTAGGGTTGTTGAGCAGCCGATAAGGTCAAGATTTGCTAAAAGCCATTGGAGAGCAAATTTATACTTGAATGGCTTTAAAAGTACCACGATATTGAAATTTTCTTTCCGTCGTATCCTGGCGTTAGGGGTGTGCGTGAGCACATCATGCGAATGAGGACATCGCGGCTTCTGACTTAAGAAACTCGGGATAGATATATGTCGGTTCCTTTCTAGTGCACTTTATTCTGAACACTCTTTCTACCCTTCCACTCATCAATACGGACCTTTTAAGATCTCTTATAATAGCGTAAGGACAAATGGTCAATGTGAATTAATGACCATGTGTGTTCAAGAAGAAGAGGCTCGTGATGGAATTAGAGTGAAAGTGCGATGTGGCTACGCTTTAGGAAGAACAAAAGGAATGACCATCTCAGACTTACGCTTCTAAATCAAATCGGGGGGAAAGGTAGAATACCACCTCGGCGATGTCGAAGGAAAATAAGTATTTCTTTTGTAAAAAGAAAAGGGAACCGTGAAAAGAAAGATTGTCCTAAATTCAAAAGTGGCTTGAGAAGAGAGTAATATATCATCCTTTGTTTGTTATGAATCTAATATGGTTAATGTTAATATTAACACAGTGGATTGATTAAGTTTCTGCAATCCATATTGCAAACTCTTTGCGGGGTATGCAAAACCCTAAGGAAGCCCGAGTGGGAAATGGCTCGGCATCTTATCGAGCTGACAGATGGAACTCCCTTTGTGGAGGCTATCGGGACATGCACATTAAAATTAGACAATGGCTGTTTTAGTTTTGGAAAGGACCTTTTATGTACCAAAGTTTCTCCACGAGAAACTTGATTTCTATTCTAGACTTGTTCCATTAGGTTTTTCTTTTACTTGCACAAGACAATGTATTTAACTATTTTATAAATCAAATAATATTGGAGCAATTATTTTAAGCGGATAGTCTATAGAATTTGTTTACAGAATGAAGCCACTAATAATTCTTTGCATGTTCATATTGGTACTAAGAGGTGTAATATTAATGATTCTTCTATGTTATGGCATCGGAGATTAGGTCACATCTCCATAGATAGAATTAAGAGATTAGTAAAGATGGAGTACTTGTGCTAGATTATGCGATTTTGAGACTTGTGGAATTTGCGTTAAGGGAAGCGGACCGAAGCAAAGTCTAAGAAGCTTATGCCAATAGGAGTTCAAACATATTAGAAATCATACATCTTGCGACATATCTTTGTCGGAATATGGATATGCACGGTCAAAATATTTCATCACTTTCATTGATGATTACTCCACGATATATGTATGTATACTTGCTTCATAACAAGTATGAAGCATTGGATGCCTTCAAAATCTTTAAAGCTGAAGTTGAGAACCAATGCGGGAAAGCGAAATACACATAGTGAGATCGATAAGTAGTGAATACTATGGTAGGTACTACTTGAGAATGGAATGGCTTTGGTTCTTTGCAAGATTTCTTGAGCATGGGATAGTACTTGACACGCTATACCGGTTCTGGGACCAAAATGGTGTAGAAAAGAATCGAACTTTAGTGGACATGGTGCGGGTAGCCGCAGCAGCTCAATCTTCCCTCAATTTTGTGGGCGGCCCGCGGATAAGCGGTGTATATATTAAACCGTGTTCCAACTAAGGCTGTCCCAAAGACACCTTTTTGAAATATGGAAGGTTGGAAAGCAGGAGTTTGCGACATATGCGCGTTTGGGGTTGTCGGGTACGGAAGTGAGAATATAAATCCACATGAGAAGAAATTGGACCCAAGGACAATTAGTGGTTTCTTTATTCGCTACACTGAAACGTTTAAGGGTTATAGATTTTGTTGTCCATCTCATTCGACTAGGATTGTGAAATCAAGGACTGCCGAGTTTCTTGAAAATGACATGATCAGTGGGAGGGATCGATTCGGGGTTTAATTCACGATTCACGATCGCTATAGAAACTCAACCTTCCCGTCACATGAGAGATTGGTTATAGTTCATCACCTCCTCCAGAGTTCAATTAGTGTTGAACAGCTAATCATTGAAGTTCCACAAATAGTGAGAGCCTTCGAGGAGGATCGACAAGTTCGGGAATTACCTTATAATCTTGAACAAGCAGTTAGGAACCACAAGCTCCTCCCGGAATGGGGTAATTAACATTGGGGCAGTCTACTCGTGGAAGGAAGTGGCGATTCTAGTGATTACATAGTGTATTTACAAGAAGCGATATTGGAGACGAAATGATCCACGAAACCTTTTCCTGACCATAAGTTGTATGAGTCCCGAATTGTGGTATAATGCTATGAAGGATAGAGTTAGATTCAACGAAGAAAACAACAAAGTGGGACGCTTGTAGAGTTGCCTAAGGGTCTGGAGTCCATTGGGCGCAAATGGGTCTATAAGACAAAAAGGAGCTCCTTAGAGCAACATTGAAAGATATAAAAAGCGAGACTTGTTCTTTGGGGATTTACTGAAAAGAAGGAATCGATTACGCAGAGACCTTTTCTCCTGTATCCAAGAAATATTCTCTTCGTATTATTTTAGCATTAGTTGCACACTTAGACCTTGAGTTGCAACAAATGGATGTAAACAACATTTCTGCGGTGATCTGGAGGGAGGTATACATGAAACAACTTTGAAGGGTTTCTCTTCTAGGAAGGTGAGGCACTTGGTTTCACGAGAAGCTTAAGAAATTCATAAACGGTTTGAAACAAGCCTCGTGTCAATGGTATTACAAATTCCATGGAGTAATTCATTTAGTTTCATTAGAAAACCCCATGGATCAATGTATATACTAAGTTGGTGGGAGTAAAACTTGTTTCCTTGTTTTATACGTGGATGACATTTACTTACGACCAATGATAAAGGGAATGATGCATGGTGAAACAATTTCTCTCCAAAAACTTTGTTATAGAAGATATGGGTGAGAGCATGTCTTATGTCATTGGCATTAAGATATAGAGATCGATCTCGTGGTATTTTTAGGTCTATCCACGGGAAACCTATATCAACAAAATTTTGGGAGAGATTTCGGATGAAGGATTATTCCTGAAAGTGTTGCTCCCATTATGAAGAGCGATAAGTTAAGTCTAAATCAATGCCCGAAAAATGATTTAGAAAATGAATCTATGAAGAATATTCCATATGCTTCAGTAGTTGGAAGCCTTATGTATGCTCAGATTTGTACAAGACACGATGGCCATATGCGATTGGGTAGAGGCGTATCAAAGTAATCCGGGTGGACCCTTTGGAGAGGCTGCAAAGAGAATCCATGAGAATTATCTCTGAGGAACTAAGATATATGCTTATGTTTAGACAGACGGACAACTTGAATCTGGTTGGCTATTACGATCTGAACTCTTTGTTTGTGTTGATTCTCGTAAATCAACATCTGGGTACATATTCATTATGGCCGGTGGAGCTGTTTCTTGGAGAAGTGTCAAACAGACTTTGATTGCCACTTCTACCATGGAAGCCGAATTCGTATCTTGTTTTCAAGCTACCTCACAAGGTGTATGGCTTAAGAGTTTCATTTCTGGGCTTAGAGTTATGGATTCTATTTCTAGGCCTTTGAGAGATTTTATGTAATATTTCGGTACCCAATGTTCTTGGCTAAGAATAACAAAGTGGAATTCGAGAGCGGCTTACATCGGCATCAAATACTTAACCATTAGAGAACATGTTAAGGAAAAGTAAGTGGTCATTGAGCATATTAGTGCGAGTTGATGATTGCTGATCCTTTGACTAAAAGGCATGCCACCAATGAATTGAGGATCATGTGAGAGCGAAGATGGGGATTGTTTCCTCTTTGTAATTGTATATATACATTCCTTTATGAAATTCTTAAGTATTAGTTATTTTCTCATTTTTCATGTGCACTTTAATTCATTTGAGAAAATATGTTTCATTTGGACCTAGAATAAACACCCATAAGGTTTATTCATTAGAGTTTTTCATTACCACATTAAGTACTTGAGAAGCAAAGTGCATTTGTGATACATAGTTGATAAAACTCATTATTGGAGGACTTATCTCTATGATTCATGTATTTTGTTTACTCAAAGAAATTTGATTAACTTTTATAAGTGGGAGAATGTGAGATTAGAGTGGTGCAACGTTTGGACTTTTGAAATTCAAAACTTGAATTTCAAAGTGGTGATAGTTCATAAAAGACGTGATTCTTGATGGGAGAATCTATAAATATATCTAGGGTCCTCTCTTGCTACTTCACTGAAAAAACAATTCATTTTAAGAATACCATCAAATAGTGAGAGTAAAGCAAGGGAAAAGTTTAAAGTTTTGGAGGTTTTGAATATCAGAGTTTCAGGAATTCAATGGCTGGAGGTATGTAAAATCCTATTTCATTTCATGTTTCCATATTATAAACATGATCAAGTTGACATATAAGTCTTTCATAAAATTCATAATTTAAACATATTTTCTAAAATTTGTAATAGAAAACTAAACACTCATTTTTTTAATATTAAAAATTGAAATTCATTTTTTTCTAAAATTCTTGAAATCAAATTTAATTCTTTTAAATGAAATTAAAATTTAATTTTAATTAAATAATTAATTTGATTTAATGAATTAGAAAATAAGTTTTAATAATGATTTAAAAAGAATTGAGTTTGGATTTTTAGAAAACTTGAATTATGAACTTTAAACTTACAATTTTGAATCAAGAATTTTTGAAAAAAAGAATTTCAATTTTGAATATTAAAAAATGAGTCTTTAGTTTTATATTACAAAATTTAGAAACGTGTTTAAATTATGAATTGTAAGATTATTGATTTTTTAATTAAAATTATTTTTAAGTCATAAAATCAAATTTATCTTTCAAAAACTAAGAATTCGATGTAATTTTCTAAACTTAAATTTTACTTTTTATTTAATTAAATTATTATTTTAAATTTTAGAATGTAAATTCAGATTTCATAAAATTTTAAAAAACTTGACAATTATTATTATTTTTAAATTAAAATCCATATTTCTAAGACCTAAAAATTCAAATTTATTTTTTTATTCCAATTTATTTTCTTAATTCTCCAGTTTGGTATTGTGATTAGGGATATCCGAGGCTAGAAATGCTATTAAAATGAAATATATTTAAAAAACAACTTTTTAAATTCAGAATATAAATATAAAACTGGTGAAAGTTCATGATTTAAATTATTATTTTCCCTTGAATTTATAAAGAAACAAGTATTATTTTCTGTTTTTGAGAATATAATTCAAGCTTAAACATTCTTTCTGCATGCATACCCATTGCAAAGTAGTGATTATTGAATTGATGATGCAGCCTGTTATAGATGCACCAAGTTGGTCATATTATTAAATGTTATCTTGAATTGTGTCAGAATTGCTTTGGAGATTAAAGATAAAGTGAAAGCAGAAAGCAGAAAGCAAAAGATAAAGCAGCCCGACCAATTTTTAAGTGTAAGGTTTAGTATGACTAAAATAATTATGCCCTTAATTAAAGGAAAAGGACAAAATAACCGAAAAACAAAAACATTTGCCATGGAGGGAAGGAAGGATATTCACGTCCTTACACATGCTGATCCTCATCACGTACTAATGTTGATGAGGATCAGCATGTGTATTCGTTTGTGATATTAATTTGATGATGTGAAACTAATTTGCTGTTTCATATGTGAATTGATTCCTTCCATTAAAGAGTTAAAGACAATGATTAATTAATTAATTAATTTATTATTTAGTTAGAATTGAGTAACTAAGCTGAAAACGAATTTTTCACTTATGGATAAAAACTATAGAGGTGGTTCGGAAAAAAAACCTAAAGAGGTGAATATATGTTTTAAAAACGATTTAAGGTGACGTGAAACAAATGCTTCTCAATAGATTAATTAATGCAAGTCATGCATATATAAAGAATCAACGCTCTTTATTGTGATATATAAGATATTATATCAACTTAAAATCATATATTTACATCTCCTTTAACATCTGCACGAAAATTGATATTATATCATTTCACTGAAGCTTCAAGGATCTAATAAACTAAGAGTTGAATTTTATTTAAGCAAAAATCTTTTGGTGCATTTATTTCATTTGCCACCAAGAATTCATCCTATCTTCCTTTGTGTTTGAGCGTTGAAGTGAGTTAGAGTGAGTGAGGTATTTGTACAGAAAAGAGACGAATTTAATAGTGAGACTTCAAATAGTGAATACTTGAAAGGAGAATTGTAGAAGTCAATTTGAGTCATAATCTAAATGTACGAATAAGAGAAACTCGGGTTTGAAGTTTCAAGTAAATGGAACCCTCATCGTATTGAAGATTGAAGGAAAAGTGGACATAATTAATGGAGTGTCAAACCACTATAAAAGAGTTAATTTGCATATCTATATTATCTTTTATTCTTTGTAATCTCTTTAATTTACTTGAAATCACTTATACTGGCAAAAAAATTTTAGAATCCCAAGTCACTCTCCCCTTGTGTGTTTGAGTAAGCACTTTGGATCTTTCATTTGTGAATTCAAATTTTTATTTATTTTTTAAAATTTGAAGAGTAACTTATTTTAAAAATAAATGTTCTGAAAAAAGTTTTTTATAAGAAAAGAGGGTTTTTTTTTTAAATGAGATTAAATGTAGATGAAAGGTTAAACTTTATGAAATTGGGTTTTGACCCTTTTAATCATTCTTTTTAATATTAGAAACTGTTAGATTATTATATTGTTATATTTATTTTGTAATTTTTTAGGATTATAATTTGTATTTTCCTAGGGTTGTATAGCCTAGCCTATATAAGGCCTCCTCTTGTACTTATAATTTACAGTTTTTAATATAAAGACTCTAGTCTTTCTTCATGGTATCAGAGCAAGTTTTATGATTTTTTCCACTTGCTTTCTGCGGTGAAGCGTTACAGCAGCGTATAAACGCTTTCCGACGAACACCATTGTTTGCCACCATACAACTTGTTTTTTTTCGGCTAAAACCACAGTTGATCCTTGTTTCCTCTCGTGCCCGTGCCCATTGCCCACTGACCCGCGCTCGTTGACTTTGTCACATCATCCTGTTGACTTTGCCACGTCAGCAGTTGACCGTTGACCGAAAATTTGGCCAGGTGCATTCTGACTTATTTTCGTGTCATGATTCCGGCCCTGGCATGCATTTTTTCCAATTCGAATTTCGATATACGGAGTGATGAGATTTCGTCGATTCATGTTATTTTAATGGAGATAATTTTGTCAAATAGTCTCAAACCATGCATTAGTTATCTCAAAATTTGTAAGTTGTGGCTTTATATCTCTGGTGACCGTCCTATTCCAGAACAAGTGGACAAAGAAACTAATTCTGCCTATGCCATTCGGATTAAGGATTGGGAAAGTGCTAATCATCAAATCATCACTTGGTTTCGTAATACATCTATTCCATCCATTGTTGATGAGTTTGGCAACATTGATATTGCCAAAGAAGTTTAGGACTTACTTGTTACTCAGTATGCTGGATCGAGTGGTGCTCGCAACTTCAAGCTCACATAAACTTTATCAGATTAAATCGAGAACTAAGGTGAGCGGATCAACGTATATCTAGCCCAGGTTGAAATATATTTGTGATCAATTAATTGCATCTGAACCAGTTCTCTCCAATTCTGTTGACACTAAATTGGTTTATGTTCACTGTGAACAAGGACGACTGCTTCAGTTTTTAATGGGGCTTCATGATGAGTTTGAATTAGCTAGAAGTCATATTCTCCATTAGGATCCTTTACCAACAATCTTACAAGCTATTCATAAGTTAGTTGATAATGAGACCCGTCTTCAGACTGAACCTATTTCTATCTAGACCATGGTTCTTGCTACTCCAGCTGTAACACCTCAAAATACACCATAGTCATTTTTTTTAAAACATAATTAGGGTATATTATAAGTACATTTTGAAAATTTTCATAATTATTATTTTACTAAGCAAGAAAAATTCGAAACCCAGAATTTGTACAGAATCTGAATGGGAATTGTAACACATCAAAATGGGACACAAAAGATATAATATAAGAAGATGGTGGGTTATTATATAAATGACATAATTTGATTTGCAAATATAGGAGTTAGAGGACAAAAGCTTGCAGTAAAGAAAAATTAAAAAAAATCAAATGGATAAGACCCGAAGTTGAAGTACCGTTTTAGGGGGGATTAGGTTAAGAGGAGAGGAAGAGAGAAAGAAGAGAGAGGAAGAAGAAGGAAGAGAAGAGCAAAAGGTATGGATTTTGTATGGATTTTTATGGGTTTTTATGGATTAGTTTGGATACTTATATAGATTTCTATGGATTTGTATGAAAAAAATCAAACCATAAACCTATTTTTGATGAATTAGGTCTAAAAGAACCCTACTTGGTATATTGGTTGTGTTTTGGACTTGGGTTGGTTGATTGTAATCCTCAATTGAAGAATATTTGTATTAAGGAAATATTGGGATTTTAGGGGAGATGCTGTCAAAATTTCTCTAAAACTCATGTTTTGTTTTGAATTAAAGTAAAAGCTTGGTCGTAACTCATGAGATTGAGTGATTCAAATTTGAATAAACTAGACTTATAGAAGAACTATCTCCCAAATAGGTATATCCAAATTCGAACCCTTAGGCTTCGAGAAATTCATCAAAGTAGAAGCGACACCTATGGTGTCTGATAGCCGGGTGGGACACAATTGTCATTTTTCTGATTGTTGGCCTCCAATTTCGAATGACCATAACTTTTTCGTCTGAACTCCGTTTCGGGTGTTCTTGGACTCTATGGAAAGCCCTTTGAGTCTAAAATTCATCCATATATAAAAAAACTGATGACATTGGAATTCATATTATGTCAAAACAACGAAAATGACAGAGCCACTGAGTTACTAACGGGTCAGCTGTTCATGGGAAGACTCAAATTGGATGATTCGTAATTTCTTCGTCCGAACTCCGTTTAGGATGTTCTTAAATTCTATGGAAAGCCCTTTGAGTCTAGAGTCCATCCATATGTAGCTTGATGAAATTAGAACTCATATTAGGTCCCGAAATCATGAAAAACAGTAGGCCCTGCTGATAACCATAATAATTCATATTATGAACTCATAAATAGCTCATAAGCATACATGGTAACCATACTTGACTATGCATATAATGAGATGAAAAATGAAAAGATCTGAATAAATGATTGTAAATATTGTATATAAATTACGGTTGACTAGCTAATTATTAGTGAATATACGATATATCTTGAACATAAAATACGTGGATTGTCACGCCTTAGAACACAGTGAGGGATAGATGGGCATGCCTATTAAAGGGAAAACAAGTCTATATCTTGTCAGTTGGACTGTTTAGGTCATTATAAGTGCATCGGGCCCATATAGATCGTCGTGCTCTGCGTCCTGATGATGATCGCGTGGGCCGCATAGACCAACATTTGTCATGATGAATGCTGCGCTTCGGGCCCTTATAGTTTCCTTTATCCACTTCTAAGTTTTATGCAGGCATAAAACATAAAACAAATGACTTGAATATGGCATATGAAATGAAATTATATGATATGATAAGAGAAGCATAGCACCGCTATGCAATGACAAGTATATTGTGACAAGAATAAGAAGCAAAGTGTAAAATGATATGAACGTTGATAAGAAATGAAACATGATATGATAAGTAAATTTGAGATATGTATAAGCATGTTTAAATGATATGATATGTTAGATGTATATGCATGTGTATAGAAGTGTTATGATCCGTGTTAGTGGTCGTCCACGAGTTTATTCCCACTAGGCGTGAAGCAGGCGTAAGGTTTTCATCCGTGTGGAGTGCAGACGAGAGGCAAAGGACAATCCGCATTAGTCTCAAGGTCAACACATCATTAGGTGCTCGCAGAAGACTTTTTGGTCTATTTTGTATATGTAATATCCTTTTGTTGTTTGTAAACAAATGAAGCAATGTAAATATTGTAAATGTTGAACACTTCCATTTATGGAGCTTGTATATATTTTGTAATCTGCTGCTACATAATATAGTACAAGTTAAATGTTTAACATTATATGAATGAACAAGCTTAAAGGTTATAAGTTTATTAAAAAAAAAAAAAAACCACACCCCTTGCTTCCCGGCACCATGTCGCAGGTTGGGGCGTCACGAGTTAGTATTATCGAGCCTAGGTTTAGGCGTTTCTGGAAAAGCCAAGGTTTAGGTGGCTTTGGAACGGAGTATATGATAGAAAAGCATGTGTTTAGTAATATGTTGGCCTGATGTGGATGTCCTCGTGTTTTGTATAGATGGATCGTCCTCCGAATCTAGCTGAAGAAGCAGCCGAGAGTGTTAACCTAGGAGATCAAGGGTTGCCATTCGGGTCATACGAATCATCCAAAGTGAAAGTCATGCCCTTGGCCAGACAAAATGAAACCTTCTTGAGGATATCTCAAGACATGGCTCGAGTGTTGGAGAGATTGAAAGCTTAGCCAGAGTATATATGGTAGAAGACATGGGTGAGGAATTCCTTGGAGTGAGTATGGAAAGTCAGATAAAGCGAGATCACGGTTAGAAAAGTTACAAAGAATATGTTGGAGGAAATTTAGATGCCCTCCCAATTAGAGAGTATCGTAATGCTGATCTCGCTATTGCAGTGAAGCATATGATTAGTGAAAACTTAGCATTGAAGTCGAGGATTCGGTAGTAGGGGAATTTCCAAATGTATTCCACAGAAGAGTTACCAGTATTTATTCCCTTGAGAGGGAGGTGGACTTATCCGCGTGAAAATTGTGTCGGGGAACAACCCTTGTGTCCTAGGGCACGCTACGGGATGGCTCCGCGAGTTGGAAGGAGTTAAGGTTCAGCTAAGAGCTTTTAGATAAAAGGGTTTGTACGACCCCTGAGTGTTTAAGCGCTTGGGATTCTTTGTTTTATTTGTGAAAAGAAGATGGCACTCCTCTGAATGTGCATCGATTATCTGCAGATCAATAAGGTGACAGTGAAAAACAAGTACCCATCACCGAGAATCGAATATCTTTTTGATCAGTTGAAAGGAGCAGGTGTCTTTTCGAAGATCGACCTGCGATCTGGATATTATTAGATGAGAGTAAAGGAAGTAGATGTGCCGAAGATCGCATTTAGAACCCGATATAGCCATTATGAGTTTTTGGTAATGCCATTTGAGTTGACTAATGCACCAGCAGCATTCATGAATTTAATTAATAGGGTATTCCGACCCTATGTGGATCAGTTTATAGTGGTCTTTATTGATGACATCCTAGTGTATTCTAAGGATGCACAGGAACATGAACAACATCCCCAAAATAGTCACACGGGGCCTTCTCAGAAAGAAGTTATATGCTAAGCTCAGCAAATGTGATTTTTGGCTAAAGGAAGTTTCCTTCTTAGGTCATATTGTATCAACGGAGGATAAAAAAGTTGACCCTATAAAGATTGAAACCGTGGTGAATTGGAAACCACACATCGAAATGCTTAGGGTGAAGTTTCTTGGAGCTGCGAGTTATTATAGAAGATTTGTGAGAGCTTTTACGCGTAGCTTCTGCGCTCTGAGTTACTCGGGAAAGGGAATAAGGAGTTTGAGTGGACCAGGACAAATGTCATATGGTTTGAGCAATTGAAAGGGATGCTTGTTGAAGCACCCTGATATTGATCACGAAACTACTTCGGGAAAAATTATACCTTGTATAGTGATGTACCATGCATTGGGTTGGGATGTGTGTTAATGCAAGATCACGAAGTGGTGGCTTATGTCCCATACGGTTGAAGGGCACATGAGCGGAATTTATCCTACTCATGACCTAGAGTTGGTTGTGGTCATGTTTTGCTTTGAAAAATATGGCGACCTTTACTTATATGGAGAAAAATGTAAAATTTTACTGATCTCGTAAGAATTACGAAAATATTTATGGCAACTTCAGAAAGACTTGAACTTGAGGCAACATCGATGGTTGGAATTATTTAAAGACTATGATTGTGTAATTGATTACCACCCCAAGAAAGCAAATGTAGTGGCAGATGTCTTGAGTAGGAAAATGATTTCTGTTTTGTCTTTAAAAGATTGTGACTGGAGATTTGATTCTGATGGAGCCTTGTTGGCTCAATTGAGAGTTATACTAGATTTGAAGCAAATGATAGTAAATGCTCAAAGTGCCAAGTTACAAAGAGATAGTGCGGTTAATTGAGTCTTTCTTGGAGATAAAAGACTAATTATGCGATAGATGAAAGTGGAGGTTTTTTGTACAAGAGTAGATTATGTGTATCAAATGATATGGATTTGAGAAAGAAGATATTATATGAAAGCCACAATACTATTTTCACCATGCACCTTGGAGGTAATAAAATGTACCAGGATATGAAACAGTACTACTAGTGAGGATGAAAAGGACATACATTTAAGTGCGTATCTAAGTATCAGACGTGTGATAAGTAAAGAAATTGAACACGAAGTACCGTACGAGTTTATTGAATCCCTTCCAATTTGATGGAGTGGGATAACATTACTATGGATTTGTATCAGGTTCCCCTCACCCAAAGGAAACATGATGCGTTTGCAGATGGGTGTGAAGCAGTTGATGAGTACAGCTTTCCTTCCCTCACCCGGTCAGACTTGACTACTCCATGGATCGTCTAGGGCGAGACTTTATGTGAAGTGAAATTTTAAAGTTTCAGTAGGTTGCCATTGATAGTGTCAATATGATCCACGGTTTACGTCAAGGTTGGAGGAATTCTAGTTAAAAAAGCTTTTTTAGTACGAGACTGAATTTTATGCTTGCTTTCCATCCCGCAAACAGGAGTGGACGAGTCGGAAAGAGTGATACAGTGTTGAGTCATGCCCGAGTGTATTAGATTTTCGAAGTTGGGATAGTACATTCCCTCAGTGGAATTTGCCTATAACTCATGATTATCGATCCGATATTGGTATGGCCGTGAAGCTTTGGAAGATGTAGAACTCCTATGTGTTGGGCCAGGAGTTGCGAGCATAAGATTATTAGTCACGATTTAGTAAAGAACCACGGAAAAGAAAAGTTAGGATTATTCGTGAGAGGTTAAAAACTGTTAGTGATAGACAAGGTGTATGCTAATTTGAATAGAAAGGATATAGGTATGAAGTCGGAACAAAGTGTTTTTAAAAGTATCTCAGGTGGAAAAGTTACTTTCAGTTTTGGAAGAAAGGAAAAGTGAGTCTGGATTAAATTGGCCCATACGAGGATTTTAGAAAGAGTTGGACTAGTAGGCGTATTGTTTGACCTTTCCTGCGGGTTAAATGGTCTGTGATGTATTAGTAATGTAGTAGGAGATACCGCTGGATGGATTGCACATACTACCAATCTGGATGTGCAAATACAGAAATCGTTGTCATATGATGATGAAGAGTAAAAGCTATTACGGCTTAGGGTAAAAGCAGGTTGCGAGAATAAGCAAGTACAGTTAGGGAAAGTGCTCTGGCAACACCATGGTAGGGAAGAAGCTACTTGGGAGCCAGAAGCAACTATGAAAGCTCAATATCCGCAACTCTTCACTACAAGAGTATTAAAAATTTAGGTAAAAATTCTTTACTAAGTGAGGGAGAATTGTATAAAATCTGTACCAGTCGTTTTTTAAAGAAACATAATTAGGTATATTATAAAGAGGAGTACATTTGAAATTTTTCGTAATTATTATTTTGCTAAGCAGAAGAATTCGAAACCCGATTTGTACAAGAGCAAGGTTACACAAAAGACTATGTCTCTGAAGATGGTGGGTTATTATATAAATGACATAATTTGATTTGCAAATATAGGAGAGTCAGAGGATCAACTTGCAATAAAAAATTAAAAAAAAATCAAACCAAGTTGGTCTCCCATTTTGAGCACGAGGGGCGGAGGAGAGAAAGAAGAGAGAGGAAAAAGAAGGAAGAGAAGAGCAAAGAAAATTATGGATTTTTGTACATGGATTTTTATGGAGTTTATGGATTAGTTTGGATACTTGTAGCAGTTCTATGGTTGTATGAAAAAATCAAACTACTTAAACCTATTTTGATAGATGGGTCTAAAAGAACCCTACTTGGTATATTGGTTGTAATTTTGGACTTAGGTTGGTTGATTGTATTTCGATTGAGGAATATTTGTATTAAGAAATATTGGGGGTTTAGGGAGATCTTTACATTAAAATTCTCTAAAACTCATGTTTTTACAGTACCAACGTATCGCTTTCATGGTGAGGTGAGTTCAGAGTCTGGATAAACTAGACTTATGGGAGAACATATATACTTGAAATAGGTATATCCAATTCAAACCCCTCGAGCTCAATTCATCAAGTGGGAAGCGACACGCTATGGTTATTAATAGCATTTAGGAATTGGGACATTGTCATTTTCTTGTTGGCCTCATGGACCTGACCATAACTTCTTCGTTCAAACTCCATTTCGGGTGTTCTTTGACTCTATGGAAAACCCTTTGAGTCTAAAATTCATCCATATATATCTTGATGACATTGGAATTCATATTAGGTCCAGAAATCACGAAAAAAGCGGTGAGCCCTTTGAGGGTGCGGCGGATTCGTGTTCTGTCAAGGGGCTCTAAACTTGGGGTGAAATACTTATTGCCAGGCTGTATTTAGTTGAATAGGAGGCTTTGGTTCAGCGAGCTGTGAAACCTTGGGGTGTATAATCCATCGTGCCTCGCTTGGAGAATCAGAATTGGACTTCGTTGAATTTTGAAATCGTGAGAACAGATGAGTCTTGATAATATAAACATTCATATTGTGAATAATATTATGTTTCAGTAAAGTAACTCCATAGCCTTTGTTTGTGAACAACCATACTTGTTCATGCATATAATGAGATGACAGTGTAGAATCACGAGATATCAATCTAGATTATCAAATATTAAATATAATTACCGGGACAAATAACGAACCCAGATACCATGGAGTTATAGTGAACATCAAAATACCATGGTGTGGCGCATTGAAGACACAGTGGAGGACCAGATGGAGCGTACCTATTGTCAGGGAAAAGTCGAATCCTCATCTTGTTGGATTGGTTTGTTTGGATTGCCACAGTTGGACCACTATCTAGGAGATGACCGTTGTCTGTTGAAGAAATGATAATGATACTCCAGGACCATATACGAATCGGATCATTATCTACAAATGAATATGCTTCAATTATCAGGACATATAGACACTAATTGTATGGTGAGTACCTGCGCCTTCAGGGCCCATATGATTCCTTTATCGTGGGTTATCTGAGGTGTGAAACATAGAGATAAATAGTGACCAGACATGATATGTGAATGAGTGATGATATGGGATGTGATAGAGAAACTTCTGTTTCTTGTGTAGTGACTCTTGACATAATAGTGGAGCAGATAAATGGGAGTGTAAAAACCGATATAAAATCACCATGAGCGTTAATTAAATATAAACATAATGATAGTAAATTGAAATTATCATATGGCATGTTTAAATGATATAAATCTTGAAGATCAACATAAAAGTGGTATAATCGTGATGATCGATGATGATCCATGTTCATTCTATAATGTAAACCAACGCGTCAGATTTTTAATCGATGTGGTGTGAATCGGGATAGAAGATGAATAATCGTTGATCATCAGGATTATTGTATCATCTCAGGATGCTCATGAAGACGTTGAATCTGATACTGTAATATATCGGCCTCATCCTTTTGTTTGTTTGTAAATAATGACAATGTAATATATTATGAAATCTTGACATTCATATCTTGAGGAACATATGTTGATAATCTCTGACGCTGCGGATATATTTTCCCAGTTGATGTTGCTATTATATGAATGAACAAACTTAAGTTATGGTTCGAAGAAATGACTTTGCCATTGCGGTCGGAATCACGAAACTTGTTATGAAATGTGCTCCAGTTTTTCCATAATGGTTCACTCGTATACTGTTTCGGGAAAACGAAGAAGATAATATGAGTGACGTAGCTAATAAGAGATATCTTCTTTATCTCGGTTTCTTCGAAAGGATCAATTTCTAATTGCAGACTTTATTACGCGTGGTATGTTATTCATAACGCTCTTTTGATGGCGGATGATTCGAAGTGCATGGAAAACTCTGGACTCTGATTCAAATCAGTTCTTTATCATCTCTTATCTGCGCCAGCGTTTCTGCGGGTTCATGTCGTGCGTTCATCTTCCATCTTCGGTGAAAATCAATAATAACCGCAGTATCAGGGCCACTTTACTCAGTGGCTGATTCATGGCATTTAATCATACGTACTTTGCTCTCTGACGATTGCCTTCACGCCTTCCAGCTACTCTATACCATATACCGTATCAGTGATTTATCTTTGCATCATATCTCTCTGTCTTGTAAATATATACACACACACCAACATATCTGTTTTCAATGTTTCAGATTTAAATATCATAAATATCTTCTTGTTGACATGAACTCACTAGTTTTGTTTTTCTCTAACTTTTCCTCACTAGTGTGGTGTAATGAGGTTGGGACAGACAGATCGTTGGACCGCTGTGGGATGAGAAAGATTGTTTGAGCTGGCATCTTTCTTGATTCAGTGCAGTCATCTTGTCTCTCACAGCACCTACGGGGACAGCACGTATCAGCAGCGACTATAGTAATTACCATGGCAGATGGCCCATCTCCTCAGTTAACATTTAGTTTCCTGAGAAGCTTGTTAGTTGGTTTGTCAAATAAGGTTTTAGTTATCAGCATCATTGGGAAAACAATGCTTTTTACCAATTTAATAACCAGTGTTTCTCTTCTTTCTTTCTTATCTTATTCATTATGATGTGGACTCTATACATTTTCTCTCTGAGAGGATGGATCATTAACATATTATTTTGTGAGATGATTTTCCATTCTGCAGGATTATCTTCAGAAATGTTGTGAACTTATCAGATATAATAGTGAACTTTTGCCAAATGAATTTGAAACAGGTTTTTTAACTATCAAAGTTTCAGGATGGAGATATGGATATAAGAAGAATACCAGGCCAAATGATTACCTCTCAGTACATTGATTGATATTGTTTCTCATTCACTTTTGTCGCGAACCTTCTCAGTATCAGCGGTGAGTATGAACTTCATCTTATTGGTGTTGTTTGACCATACTCACCTTGCGGCTTCTATCCTTCACCAGGTTTTGGGAACTCTTATGTGATTACAATAAATGGTGTCCGCCTATCCATTAATTAGATCAGGACTTTCATATAGTCCTGTTGGGTTCATCTCCTCATATGACTTACTTCAGATCTTTTGGGATAATATCTGTTTTTGTTGTTATTATGAATGTCGTGAAAGAGCATTCAAACTTAGGATCTGGATTCTGGTTTGTGTTGGCGGATCTTGGAATATGATTAAGTCAAGGGATGATGTAGATGTTATGAATAATAACCAATCTCCTTGATGTTTCTCAGAAACATGTGGTCTTGAGTTCATGAAATATTTTGTTCTTTTCACCTGTGTTCTGGCTTCCGCTGACTTTGCCTCATGTGAATCACTTTCTCGATGCTGCTGGGATCTCATCTTTCATCTGAGTCTCTCCTTTATTCTTTGAATGTTCCTTCTCTCATGCATCTGATGAGCTTCCACCCAATCATCGGTGCCTTTGTTTTTACTTTGTTGTGGATCCTATTTGAGTCCTTGCGGCTTTCTTACTTCCTATTTGTTCCGTAGGAGTAACTACTCTTCCTTCTCACCTTCAGTAACTGCTGCTTTTACCACTCTTGCCTCTCAGGGACACGGACTTTTCATGGGGCTTCACTCACTTATGGCAGCTTAAGCTGAAGAAGAGTTGGATCCCTCTTTGCATGGCCCAGGTTTGCTTGGGGATCACAGGTTGTCCCTGAAAATTTGATATCCCAGGTTTGTAAATGGGTTTATAGAGATCAAAGGCTGATCGGATGGCGTTGATGCCTTCGAGGCTCACCTTGTTGCCAGGTTTTACTTAAGAGTATACAGGATTGATTATGTAGGAGACTTTTGCTCATGTATGGCTCCAACTTTCTTAATCGGGGACTCTTATTTATTTGTTTCTATGGCTCCATGAGAATGGCCGCTATTTGGATGGATGTCAAAATTGCTTTTCTTAATGGTGAACTCTCGGAGAAGTCTATGTGAGCTTCCTCTTGGGTTGCTCCTTCACCTCTGGGGTTCCTCACAGAGTATTTTGACTCGGCGGGCATAGGAGCAAGCAAGCTCCTCGAGCATGGTTTGCAAAGTTCAGTTCTACTATCTCTCAGCATGGTTTTTCAGGCAGTTCTTTTTATACAACTCTTTTTCTTAGACGGTCTAGTCATGGTATTACTATTCTCCTCTTGTATGTCGATGATATGATTATTACAGGTGATGATATACAGGGTATTCAGGGATCACAAAAACGCACTTTCTTGGTCGTCGATTTGAAATGAAGATCTAGGCCCTCTTAATTTACTTTCTTGGTCTAGAAGTTTCTTCTTACGCAAATGGTTACGTATCTTACTCGGGCCTAGTATGCTTACGATTTGATTTCTCGAGCGATTATCAGCGATGGCAAGATAGTTGACCTGACTATTGAGTATAGCTGTCGCCTCGATTCTCGTGATGGCGAATCACTATCACGTCTTTACTCTGCGAGGCGGCTTGTTGGGAGTCTAATCTATCTCACTGTTACTCGCCCTGATATTTCCTATGCAGTTCATGTAGTCAGTCAGTTTATGGCTGCCCTTAGATCTTTTCATTATGTTGTTGTTCTCAGGATTCTTCGATATCTTAAAGGCACCATATTTGATGGTCTTCATTTTCCTTCCCATTCTTCATTAACTCTTTAGGCATATTCAGATGCAGATTGGGCAGGTGATCCCATTGATCGTCAATCTACTACAAGATATTGTTTTCTTTTGGGTGATTCTCTTATCTCTTAGAGAAGCAAGAAACAAACAGTCATTGCTTTCAGTTCAAACATGAAACACTGTACTTTCAGGCATTGGAAGCTACTAGTTGAGGAACTTATTTGGTTACAGTTGGTTATTGAGAATCTTGGTGGCTGTTCCCTTTATGACTAAACTTCAACATGATAATCAAAGTGCTATTCAAATTGCTCGTAATGATGTCTTCATGAGCATTACTAAACATATTGAGATTGATTGTCACTTCATTCGTCATCATACGCCCCGGTACACTGCACTTGGTCTGTTCCTCTTAAGATCAATTAGTGATATCTTTACTTCAAAACCACTTTCTCGAGAACTTTGCAGGCTTGAGCTTCCAAACTCGAGAATGGTTTCTCTTAAACCACCATGAGTTTGAGGGGATGTTAGATTATTATATTGTTATATTTATTTTGAGAATTTCAGGATTATAATTTGTATTTTCCTAGGATTGTAATTTGCATATTTTCACTTTGCAGGGTTGTATGGCTAGCCTATATAAGGCCTCCTCTTGTACTTGTAATTTACAGTTTTTAATATAAAGACTCAAGTCTTTCTTCAGAAACCAAGCAAAGATCATTTTTAAAAGAAAAACCCAAATTAAAATACTTTTGTGAATCAATCTATGAAAATCCTTTTGAACGAAATTTGATATAAATATTTTCTACTGATTTTTCTTAAGTGAATTTGAAATTCTCTTTGCTTTTGTAATAATAAACTTCCATTTTGATAGAATCCAAAAATCATCAAAGGTCTTTTAGATTTCATTTGGAACTTGGAAAGTACTATAGAAAAAATACTAACAAAAATGATTCTTTCATGTTTGGTCTCATCGTGAGAAATATAAAAAATCCAAATATAATCAAAACTCCTCAAAATTTTATATGTTTTTAAATTTTTTTAGTCCTTTCTTTCATCACAAGATAAGCATACTATCAAATATGAATCATATGATAGAACAAAGTGTGAGTTTTTGAATAGAGTTCCAGATGTTGGGATTGTGTTATTGTTCGGACTACAATGCTATGATTCCAAACTATCCTGTAGGACTCTAGCTGGGAAACGGGCCAACTTTGCCCAAATAGGCTGAGCCCATTCAAATTGTGAGCCAAAATGGGCTGAGCTACATGGGCCAACTTTTATTCAGGTCAGCTTTTGTCCTAGCCCTAGCCCGACTACATGTGGCTGAAAATACCTAGAATTTTTATAATAATTTTTATTATATATTAGAATTTATGAATTGAGCGAACTTAGTTTTTCGGAAAGCGATAAATTGTTAAATTGTGAAAAGTGAAATGAATATGTGAGTATATGATTAAATGTTATATGCTAAAAAATAAGATATTGATTGAACACAGAAAATAAACGAGTGCTAAAAAGGGAGGCTGGTGGAATTTTTGTAAAAATGGGGACTGGGGATGATGATAAGCTTAAATGCTAATGTGAAATAAATGATAAATGAAAGTGAAATAATGACCAAAAAGGAGAAAAATGATAAATGGAATTTGTGTGTAAACCAAGGCATGAGCCCTTACACTTAAAATGGGAAATAAGACCAAAAGTGGTCTTGAGTACTCATTTTGAGCTGAAACCGTAGTATTTTAGAAGAGAGTGAGAGGAGAAGCTAGGGTTTTGGGAAGAAGTGGGATTTGGAGCAAAATCCTTCCATGTTTGTGCAAGATTTTACAAGAAGGAAGAAGGAAAAAGGCTAAGGCTTCAAGTGCAAGGGGATTTCAAGGTAAGAACAAAACCCTAGATTTCTTTAAATGATGTTTAGGTTAGAAAAACCCTAATCCATCCATGGGATTTGCTCATTGTTGGTTTAGGATGATATTAGAATGCCTTTGAGTGATTTCTAGAGTTTCATTTGGATTTGGAGTGATTTTTAGAGAAAATTGCAAAAAGGGAAAACGGAAATCGGGGCAAAAACGGGTTCTACAGCGGCGTAGGGAACCTGGCCGCGGCATTAAATTCCTTCCTTGTGGGGTTCCACGCCCGCGGCGTGAGGCTTGGGAGGCGAGTAACCCTCGGGTATGTTACGACTATATTGCTCTGCCGCCAGTGGAATATTGTTCACGTAGGAACAAATTTCGGATTTTTGTTCCGAAAGTCTAGTATTCGTACACTGATAGTTTAAGGACCTTAATAAATTATTAATGAGGATTCAAATAAGGATAAAACTAAGAGGTAGAAAAAGTAATATTTGTACCTCAGCCTCGCGACGGATATTCATTAGTACGATTAATTCAACCACTAAGAGTGAAGAAATTGTATTTGACTAGGTGTGGGTGAGGCGACAACTTTTGACCTAGGGCCCGATGTCGAAGAAGAGACAAAGGGATCCGATAAATTGGTTTATTCTTTGTTCTTTGTTCTCTGTCTGTTATGTTCTCTGTGACTCAATTCTCATTTCAAGTTCTATTTGTGAAATTATATCTATATATATATTGATTTGAACTATTAGTATTCGAAATGTTTGTCAAATATCTGCATGTGTGAGTGTATTTGAACTATAAGTGAAATTATTGCATGTGAATAAATTGATTTGAAATGTATTATTGGACAAAGCCAACATGGCGGGTTCACCATTGAGATTCGTCATGAAGGAAGTAACCCATGTTGTTCAATGGCAGAATACATTACTCTTGAATGACAAACGGGGCGAGATTCTGAAGTGAATGAGTCATGAGATATGGAAACACCTATAGTCATATGTGAGATTGTAATATTGAATGTGAAATCACATTGCTCTTGAGATGACAAACGGGGCGGGATTCACCAGCGCATACATCGTGAATGTTGACTCTATAGTCATATGTGAAATCGCAACCGAAAAGCGAAAAATGATATTAAAAAGTGTATTTGTATAAGTATCTTTTACATTACACTAGACATTGTATAAAGTCATTATTTTGATAAATGCATGGATTATTGATGAGCGAAATGGAATAGAAAATGTATAGAACCATAGCATGAAAATGCTTAGGGTATTGTTTTATCAATCTTGGCAGTGCAGGAAGTTGATGACGATGGTGAAAGCGGACCCAAGGTCGAGGAGCTTAGAGTCATTCAAAAAGTTCATGAAGTATGCTCCGTCACATGCATCCTCATCATTTTTTAGCATGACATTTGATAGGGTTTGAAAAATGGGCTCATGAGGCCCTCGCTAAACCCGAAGGAGGATGCCCATTGAAAAGGAAGCATTCAGGGCCTTTCGCCAGCCAGGGATGAAGGCCCAATCGCTAGGTATGCCCATTGAAGCATTCGGAGCCTTTTGAGGGTGCCGGCCCGAGTGAAGAGGCCCGATCGCTGAGCTGAAGTGGTGTGGGAAGTCTCCCATAGATAAGGGGAAATAGAATAATCCCCGATAAAATATTATCTTGCAAATCCAACTAAATATCACCAATAAGGAAATAAGATAATTCACACGACATAGCGGCTCATCTGCGGATCAAGTAGGATCCCGTCAACGGGGGAAAGAAGGATAATTACAAATAAGCGCTCTTTCAATATCCCAGATTCGTCTGGAATGTGTAGCGAAATAATAAGTCACGATGGGAAAGAATCTTAATCACCATCTAACTGGGAAAACGAATACTATAAATACCAAGCCACCCCATCGGTGAAAGATACGCAAACATCTGCCGACACGGTCGCCCTCTAAGCCGGTCAATAACTCTCTCGGGGAAAGGCCGGCTTGGCGTCAGCGGCCCGCGAGGCGAAGCCTCGCCAGGCCAGCTGCTGCCTTGTTTTCGGAGGTGCCCGCGTCGAGCACATGGGCCGGCAGCTGCGGCGATCCTGCCGGTGACACTGGGCGATCCTACTTCGGCCAGGCGATCCGAGGGCACGCGGACCGGCCGCGGCCCGATCGGTCAGGCCAAGACGCCCCGTCGCTCCCGGCCCGGAGTCCGATTAAAAAAAAAAAAAAAAAAGCATCATCAGTTGGCGCCGTCTGTGGGAATGACAGTTCCTTGATAAATAAAGACTAATTTCTCAATTACTGATGGTATCGGCGGGCACAAGCGGGGTAGCGCCCGATCACTCGAGGATGCGGGATCGGCCGGACGGCGTGGGCCGTAGGCCTCGGCATGTTAGAAGCGACGCAAGCTAACACGAACGAGGTGGAGGCACTCTTCCTCACTAACCAACGCCTGATAGGAGAGTTAGAGCAACTCACGAGGGCGGATACAACAGCCAGGGGAGACACGAAACAGAAACCTGAAGGTCATAACTTTCCTCCTCATGAAGGGTAACACAATCTCGACATTCCCCGAGATCTTTGAAACGAGCGGAGTCTGGGTAGGGCCGGGGGGTGAACCTGGTGGCCTGGAGAGGAGGGCCTTGAAGCAACACTTTCGGAGGGGCATGTCGGGAGAGAACTCGCCACCTCGGCGAGGAGGCGAAAGGGAGACAATCCTCTCATGGGAGCGAGAGGTTGAGGCCTCCGTCAAAGGCTCGATCGTGTAAGGAAGTGGTGAAAGGACGCTTACCCCTCACGACACTATGGACACCTTGAGTCTGACAAAAATGAGTCACCCTTCACGTAGGTGCTTTTCCCCCTTAGCCAGAGTTCGAATGCCACGGGTGGAAGCGTTCGGTGGTGCACCCGGAGATCGAGTCGATCGTCGACACTTACAAGAATCAAATGGAGTTGCATAGGTATCAAGACCCTGTGCGATGCAAAGCTTTCGCTATCACGTTAAAAGGCCTAACCTTGGCCTGGTTTAATAGGCTTCCACCGTCATCAATCTCCTCATTCAGAGAGTTATCCATTGCGTTCGTCTCTCACTTCATTGGGGCCAGGACGTATAGAAAGCCAAGTTATCATTCTTGACCATCAGCGAGCTTCGCAAGGCTGGTCTTATGTCCGAGAGATTCAATCTTGCAGGAGTCCACGAAGGTAGATATACGACGAGAAGTTCGCGATCCACTTTGCATTCATTCTTGGATTAGGAGTTCGGTCGAGAAAGACTTGATGTTTCCATCTCCCGAAAATCCCCCGAGCAAGCATGGGTGAGGTGCTTGCAAAAGCGAAAAGTACATTAATGGTGAAGAAGCTCTCATATCAAGAAGAGAACTCTTTCACCCATAAAGAAAAGCGGGACAGGACGGCGACGGGACGGAGCCCCCAGACTCGCGGCAGGAAGGTCTCAAAGAAAGATGGAGAGCAGTCCCGGCGTGGGAACCTCGGGGAATGGATTTGGGCCATCGCAGCTCGAAGGAAACGACGGCGTTATTCGCCTCAGCGGTTCTTATAACAACCTCGATGTCGCGAGGTCTACAGCGAAGTCACGAAAGCGAGCAGTTCTGAGGTGGCGACTCAAATGACGGACCGAATCCACCTGAGAGACAACACCGGATATTATGAGTTCCACGGGGATTCTGGGCACCCACGGATATTTGCATCTGACAGAAAGTAAAGTATTTGACTATCTGACCTTGGGTATCTCAGGTGATTCATAGCCTTGGAAAATCGACCTCGAGTCGGACGCAGAACGAGCTCAACTCGTGACCACCCCATACCTCGACGGACAACAGCTCAACACCGCGATGACCTTTGGGAAATCCACGTGATGTCGAGAGAGTTTGCGGGGAGGAATCCAGCTCGGCCCGGAAGGCCCATCGCATCGTCGGTCGGTAGAGATAGGCGGAAGTACAAGCGGTGTCAAACTACCTCGGCGAGCATCCACGTAGCTTTCTACGGAGGCTCGGACACGGAGGGATGCCCGGTAAATCCCATGACGACCCCTGGTAGTCGGCGGTTGTGGCAAAAAAATGGTCCATCGGGTCCTAGTTGACAACGGAAGTTCAGCTGACATCATCTTCGCCTCGGCCTTCGATAAGATGGGCATTGGAAGGGAGAGAATGGAACGTCGATACTCTGTCTGCGAGTTCTCAGGAAAGGTATTACCATGGGCTCGTCTGACTAGTACTCACCTTGGGATTCCCCATGCGGAGGCGACAGCGAGAGAGCAAGATTCCTCGTTGTAGACGCCCCATCTGCTTATAACTTGTTGTTAGGCAGACCCTCTCTTAATGCAATAAAAGCCATTCCCTCCGCTTACCACATGATGATCAAATTCCCTACCATAAGCGGAATAGGAATGGTTCGAGAAGACGGCGAGTGGCGAGTGCTGCTCGGCATCCATGAAGCAAAAGCGATTAGATAACATATCCCTGGATGAGCTCGAAATGTGCGACGAAATATTCACCCGACCTGAGCCCTCGGAAGAGCTAGAGCCCGTGCAGTTGGACGATGACCCTGAACACCTCGCCTACATCGGCTCGGCTAAGCGGAAGATCTCGAACCCTCGCCCGATTTTGAGGCGGAACAAAGATGTCTTCGTGGGAAAGCGATCGAACATAGGAGGAATTGACCCCCTCACGATGAGAGTACCCATGGGCTGAGCGATCGATCCATCTTTGAACCCCGGTAAAGCAAGAGGAGGGCTTAGTGCTGAGGAAAAGCGATTAATGAGGGAGGTCGACCAAACTCGCTCAGTAGGGCGAGAGAGGTAGAATATCGAATGGCTAGCCAGCATTCGTACTGTCGAAAAGCAAGCGACAAGTGGCGACTGCGCATCGCTTCCTTGATGAGCTTGCCCAAGGACGAGTTTCCCTGCAGTGAATCAACCCTCATCGTAGTGCCAACTACTTTATGCGAACTCCTCGAGTTTTATGGATGCCTTCTCTGTTTACAATCGAGATCGGCATGGACCCGGATGACCAAAGAAAAGAGACCTCGTCGATCCGCAGGCGGGGAACTGTGTTATCGTGCTTGATGCCTTTAGGACTCAAGAGCGAGGAGCTACACGGAGAATTTGGTGAGCAAGATGTTCGAAGCGAGATAAGGCGACCGTGGAGATGTACATAGATGACATGCTAGCAGTAAAATCCACCCATTCTTAGAGCTACACACTTAGCTCATGTCAGAAGCGTTCGGATCTGAGGAAGTACAACATGGCCCAGAATCAACTAGGGTGTGCCTTCGGATGTCGGTAGAAAAATTCCTAGGTTTAAGTAGTCAGCCACGGAGGAATTGAGGCAAATCGGACAAATAAAGGCAGTACTCGACATCATGATGCCCTCGGGTATAAAGGAGGTCTAACGTTTGACATGAAGGATTGCTGCTTTAAGCAGGTCGTGTCGGGGCTAGTGAGTAAATGTCGACCTTTCTTCGAGTTAGAAGAAGGCCTTTCGATGGGATCACGAAGTGCGAAGAGCATTCTCAGCATTGAAAGCATACTTGAGTTCCACCCCCATTACGGTGAGTCCGTCGAGAGGAGCTCCTCCTCTATGCGGTGACGGGCTTCTCGACCAGTATTTGTCCTCGTGAGAGACAAAGGCAAAGTCTGACACGGGTTACTATTGCGGTCGTGCCACCAAGGAGCGGAAGAGAGGTAGGATGGAGAAATTAATCTTGGCCTTGTGCTTGGCTCGGAAGCTCGCCCTTACTTCCAGGGCTCATACCATAGAGTTCCAATGGGAATGTCCAGGTAAACCAAGTGCCTGAAACGAGAGGCCTCGGGAAGGTTGATGAAGTGGGCCGTAATTTGGCGAGTTCGACATCGGATATAAGCCGCTAAGATAAAAGGGCAAGTCTTAGCGGATTCGTCATGGGTCACCTCAGTGAAGCCACCAAGAACACGAAGCAGGCGACACTGCCCATGCGGAAACTTTTACGTAGACGGGGCCCTGGCGCACAAAGGAAGCGGATGGGATTAATCTGACCTCCATAGAGGAATAGACGTGAATGCGTGATTCGGTTCAAGCCTCCCGACAGCGAGGGTAGAGTATGAAGGCGATCTTAAGCGAACCTGACCTCGCCCATTCATTAGAAATTGACCAGCTTGAGGTCTGCAGCGACTCTCGGCTGGTAGTAAGACAAATAGAAGATACCTATGAGGCCAAAAGCGGAAGAATGATCCTATACCTCAAAAATGTACGAGATTTATTGAAAAAGTTTGTCTTGGTCAGTCGAGCATATCGAGAAGCGAGAACTCAGGGTAGATGCCTTGGCAAAACTAGCGGCATGACCTCTGAGAAGACCTCGGCCAGTGCGACACACAGTCGAATACCTTGCAGAGCCTTCTATAGATCTCTGTGACGTGGAAGTTACCCAAATCGGGTTAAAGCCGAGTTCGATGGATCCCATTTGGGATTAAATAATAGGCCAGGACGTCTGCAGGCGACCCGAGAAGCGGCTACAATCGGGGACGAGGTCGACCCGGGTTCACTAATCATAAAGGGAAGCTTGTGGCCTGGCAGGGTTTCTTCCCACCATCCTTAAGTGCATCGGGGAAAAAGATCTTGAATGCGTGCAGGAAGTACGAAGGTATATGTGGAAATCATATTGGAGCTCGGGCATTAGTAGGGAAGGTCTTGAGACGAAGGGGATACTGCGGCCCTGATACTTAGAGGCCGACCGACTGGTCGGGAAATCTGAATGCCGGGAGCACGCGAGATCTCACGCCTCCCGTGAGCCCATGACATCAGTTAAAAGCCCGGCTCCAGCAGGTGGGGTTTGGGCATGCGGGACCTTTGCCCTTGGGAAGGGCCAATGTATAAGTCATCATCGTCATGATTATATTGCTTCACGAGTGGGTAGAGTCGAACCTTTGGCCATAATCAAAAGAAGCAGAAGATATGTAATTTTGTGTGGCGGAGTCATATGCGAGTTTGGTATCCCGAGAGCCTGGTATCGGATAATGGAAAGCGATTCGAGCGACCTTGAGTTCAGGGATTTTTGTCTTGAGCTCGGAATAAAGTGTGCACGTCCCGGCACATCCTTAGTCAATAGTCGGTAGAAGTCACCATGAGAACCCATAAGGCGCATTAAGACCAAATTGGAAGATGCCAAAGGCAAATGGATAGAATTCCTCCCAGTGCTATGGGCTGCGAGGATTTGAGGAAGTCGACAACCAGGAAACCCCATTCGCCCTAGCCTTTGGCACTGAAGTAGTAGCCCCTATCGAGGTCGGGTTAAAGTCCCCGAGGATCGAGATAGCGAAAGGAGTGGAATTTCCTGATGACCGAGGCTCGATGCAAATTTGGACCTCTAGGCAAAACGTGACGGGTTAAGGCGCACGGGAGGATTACTAAGGAGAGGCAGACGAGAATTACAACAAAGGTCAAACCTAGGAGCTACGAGACGGGGTGACCTAGTCTTGGAAGAAGCTCACTTATCGGAAGAATCCGGCGCATGAAACTAGGCCCCAGTGGGAGGGCCCTACGTCATATCTGCGTCATCGAGGCCAGGGCAATTCACGAGCTCGGATAGAGGAGGGAAAAATTCTACATCATGCTTGGAATACGGAACACCTTAAACGTTTTTATCAGTAGACTTCAGTTTGTAATCTTAAATGAAGATTTATCAATTTTCGAGATGGCTTGATTGACGTTTCTTGATTGTTTTGTTAGGCACGTCAGCTTGACTCGGACATATAATGTTCCCGGAAAAATTACATGCAATAGAATGAAAGTTCATAGTCATAAAAGAAAAAAGTCTCTCTTTATTCCAATCAATTCTACATTCAAATTACAATCAAAAGTGTCATCCCTTACATCTTGGAGATACATAATACAAGCAGTTCCCTCAAAAAAAAAAAAAAACTCTCAAGAAGGGAAGAGGAAAGGAAAACAAGGTGGAAAAAAAGAGAAGAAGAAAAAAGGGATGGAAAGAGTTTGTGCGAAAGAGGGAGAATCAGATGTGGAAGAAAAAAAGAAGTAAAAAAGGGGAGAATGAGATGTGGAAGAAAAGAAGAAAGGAAGGAAGAGAGAATGAAGGAGAAGGAGAAAGAGACAAAATGAGAGGAAGAGAAAGAAGAACGGAAAATGAAAGTGGCCTGAGAAATGTACGCCCTCCCAGGACACATTCCTGCTTACGAAGCTAGGGAATAACATGACTCCATAAAGGGAGACTGGGAGAAAAACACAACTCCATGACGAAGTCAATAGCGAACGAATCTTTAGGTGGATCCCCAGTGAAGGCGATCATTTAAATCTTCATCTGATGCGATTTCGATTACGCACGAGAGAGGCAAAATATCCAAAGTATAAACTCCATAGCAATGAAGCCGCCATTTATAGGAAGGCAAAAGCAACTAGGAAATTGTCCGTCGTTTCAAATTCTCCATCATCGACGTGAGGCGGCTCGCACCTTTAAGAAAATCGAGTCGAATGGTTGCGCATGGCAGCCCCGAGCTCGACTACTCTGCACGAACCCGCGCGACCTAAAATTCGGTCATTTCGGTGGATCATGACGAGGCCTCGGCGCCGGGCCCGTTAACTCACTTTGGCGGGCTTGACTACTCTGCACGGGCCGCAGCGACTGGGAGTCAATCATTTCGGGATGGATAGCGACCAAGGCCTCGGCGGCTCGAACTGTAGCTCACTTTGGCGAGCTCGTTTACTTTGCCGCAGACCCGCGTAGCTAGGAGTCGGATCGGTAGAAATTTGGATCGCCCGACAAGACCCTCGGTAGCCGGAACTGTAGTAGCTCGCTGACCCAGCTCATTTGCTCGCCAGACCAGCGACTGGGAGTCGGTCGGCCGAGTGGATCATGACAAGGCCTCGGCGCACGGAGCCCGGTGGCTCACTTTGGCCAGGCTCAGGCCTGCCTGAAGCCACGCGGCCTAGGAGTCGGATCGGCTCGAGTTTGGATCCTTGACAAGGCCTCGGCGCCTGGAGCCAGGTAGCTCTTTGGCCAGAGCTCGAGCCCCACTCTGCCGCGGGGCCCCGCGGCCTAAGAGTCGGATCGGCTCGGTACGGATCGCCCGGCAAGGCCTCAGCGCCGGGCCCGGTGGCGCTCCTTTGGCCCGGGCTCGGCTACTGCACGGACCGGGCGACTGGGAGTCGGATCGGCTCGAGAGTTGGATCGCCCAGTGATGCCTGTTGGCCGGGCCCGGTGCCTTTGCGGGCTCGACTACTCTGCCTGGGCCCACCTTGACCTAAGAGTCGGATCATCTCGGGTTGGATCGCCCGACAAGGCCTCCCGGCCTTTGGAGCCAGTGCTTCACTTTGTGAGCTCGACTACTGCGCACAGAGACCCGCAGCGACTGGGAGTCGGATGTTTCATCTTTGGATCGCCCAGCCGAGGCCTCGGCGCTGGAGCCCGATGGCTCACTTGGGCGAGCTTCGATTACTCTGCCGCAGACCCGCGGTGCGAAGCCTAAGAGTCGGTCGGCTTTCGGGTTGGATCGCCCGATAAGGCCCACGGCGCTCGGATCCCAGCCCGGCTCGGTTGGCGAACTTCGACTATTACGCACAAACCGTATGATACAAGTCGGATCATTTCGGTATATAGCGAAACAAGACCATAGCGCCGAACCCGTGCTTCGGTTGGCGACCTTGACCACATTACTTAGGCCATGTAGCCTAAAAGTTTGATCGGCGACGGGACATCCCATAGAAACTCAATGTGACCCGATTCGAAGAGCTATTTGCCTCGACTCGACATCAGTAATTTGCTTCGACTCGAGGCCTTAAGTAGAGACAAAAGTAGTAAAAATTGACAGTTGATAAGGAAAAAGACTACATATGTCGAGGTCCCGGGCTGACAAAAATAAAAAATAAAAAAATAAAATAGAAGCAAAACAAAAAGCGGTGTCGACACACCGTAGGCGATCAAGCGTCGGAAGGGAGGGCGGAGGGTGAAGAGAAGGAGAGTGGGACTTGACAAAGGGTGCGGGTTCTCCCGGAAATGTCCCGACGAGAGAGGATCGCCGTCCTGCAATCGGCTAGGAAGGTCAAAGTTAAATTCCAGGCCGGAATAGGCATTAACAGCCTTCTTTTGAAAGGCAAGCCACCCAGAAACCCGTGAGTACAAACCTCGGCGCGGTCTTGCATAGCACCGTCCGTTGAGCAACGGAGTTACTTGTTGATGGAGGTCCCACGCGACCGCGGTAACATCTCGGTCGGGAGTTCGCCCAGGAAGCTGCGACCTCGGAGGAGCCTCATGGCAGCGAGCCCTAGATCCAGTAACATCGTCTTATCCGCAGCGGTCGTCTTTGATGCGCCTTGCAGTTCTTCCCTTAGACTCCGTGCTTCGCCTTAGGATGTGAGAAGCTCATCTAACACTGAAGTTCATATTGGGCGGACTACGATCGTCCTAGCCTCTGCAAATCATTTTATGCAGCCATGACTCATCCCGAACCTCCGGCCTTCGCGCCCGGTCACTCTGGTGTTCGGGCCTCGTCTCTCCACGCCGGCTCGAGCACGTGCAGACGTGGTGTGCTTCAAATCATATTTGAGCTTCACTGCCTCCTCGATCATACGTTGCACTTGACCAGTAGCTGAGCTGCTTTCAGGTGTGAGGAAGCCACCCTCTCCCCTTGGCAAAGGCGCTTTGGCATGACTTTCGTTTAGTTTGGCCTTTTGGCCAAACCGCGAAATGGTAACCACACGCACACCCAACATAGAATCGACATCAGTATGAGTTGACACTCGACTCAAAGTAGGTCGGACCACGATAAGGTATGAGAACTTGCGTAGGCGACCCCACGGAGATAGGGTGAGAAAGGCCTCATCAGCGAGCGTAGCGCTCGACCTCTTGAGATCGAGAATCCTTAAGAATGGGCGAGGAAATTTGCGCTACTTACTTGGATCGGCATTAAGCAAGGGATCCCCATCCTCCTGCGATTTCGGATTCGAATCGCACCACTCCTCAATTCTTACACCCTTAGGAAAGGTGACCTAACACTCTTCGTTGGCGAATTCAGCTGATAATAGACATAATATGCTTAATTTGCTTTCAGCCCAGTTCCACAAAGGGACCTTTGCCTTAGCGACGGGCCCGGGGCGGGTGAGAACTCAGAGGCGCAGGAGCCTCGGCCGGAGCGCAATGCCGCCGGCTTTCGGACATGGTAGACGCGGAAGATGAAGAGCGCCCGATTTCGAAACTTTGACCAAGCGGTCGATCTTTCTCCAGCGGAGTCCAAGGTTTCGTTTCATGCTCACGGGCTTAGAGACGGCGTCTCGATTGAGCAGCCAGTTCTCCGCGTTGCAGGTTTACGCGGCGAGGCCCGATGGGAGAAACTTTCATGGTGGAAGGAGGCGAAGGCCTCAAAGCAGCAAAGCGGGCTGACCTCGAAACTCGAAGAGCGGGAATGTCGACTGATCGGCTAAGCATAAGGCGGAGAACCCCTTTCGATAGCGCCCGGAGAGCTATGTCGTGATCTTGTGAGATCGATTCGGCGCTGACAGTATGAAACAATACGGTGATTAGAAATGCAAATAACCTATGAGGTTATGCAAAACAAGCGAACATACGAAGATTCTCGGGGTGGTCAGCCTGGCCGGAACGCCCGGTGTCGATCCTTGTCAAGAGGTCATGTTACGATTACGGCCCGAAGCCCAACGAAGAAATATCGTCCCTTCCAGAAAACTATGGGAAGAGGGAAGATCGGGAAATCACTAGAGGAGCGCCGAGACGTGAGAGAAAATGAGGAAGCCCTCGAGGAGGTTTCCTTATTCAAAGATAAAAGACAGTATCTTGCAGGAACACGAGTCCTGTCACAAAGAAAACGATAAGGCCGACGAAATACTGACCGTTAGGCGAGAGGTGAAAAGACCCGGACATTGAAATCTTTTGTAAAGCCGCTTTCATGAAAGGATCACGGAGAAAGCGAAGACCATTATCGAAGGCCACTTGAAAAGCACACCATCTTAGGCCTTGCCGGAAACCACATAGGAGGTCAAAGCGTCCCGGGGGACTACGCTCGAACGCAGGAGGTCGATAACGTCTAGCAAAGGTGGCTGTATGGGGGGCTGGAGCCTTGCTAGGCCCCACAGGTTAAAGCATCTTGGAGGCAGTCGGATTTCAAGTATTCGACCCTCCCGAGGATATTTGATAGGAGTCTACTTTCTCCTTACCCTTGTCGAGGAAAGGGCGCCACAAGGGCATCTCGAGAAGTTCAACCCTAGGCCGAGCAGTAGGAGGCATGCCAGGTCGCCCAAAGCGAACCTTGGTCGGAAAGTCACCTCAATCTGTGAGAGAAGAAGAAGCCCGGGACCCGGCAGTGAAAGCCGAATAATGAAAACAAAACCCAGCCCCGACCCGATCTGCGCCTCGTCGTATTAGTCGAAAAAAAAGACCCGAGGGATAAGGACACGGCGGTCGGGAGAGTAAAATGAAGAAACTATCTCGGGAAGAAGCATGAAAAGTTAAAACAAAGAGAGAGAGGTTTCGGGATCTCGAGGAGCACACAAGACGGAGGAGGTCTACGAGAGGAGCAGAAAGAAAGCGAAAGAAGTGGGAAAGATGGCCCGCGAAAACGAGTCATCATTATGTGAGGCGATGGCGTGATCAAACCTTAACCCGGCCCGACGGAACCGCGTGGAAATTGCATCCGTCACGAGAAGCGTTACGACCCTTTGCCACGCGCCGTACACGGTGAGCTAACTGATAGGGTTGAAAAATGGGCTCATGACCCTGTCGGCGAGAGGGGCATGCCCATTGAAGCGTCGGGCCTTTTACGCGACCCGGGATGAAGGCCAATCAGCTAGGTATGCCCGTTGAAGCATTCGGGCCTTTTAGTGCGACAGGGTAAAGGCCAGTCAGCTCGGCCCCAGTCGATTGGGAAGTCTCCCATAGATAAAGGAAATAAGAATAATCCCCGATAATATATTATCTTGCAAATCAAACTAAATCTCTTGATAAAGAAATAAGATAATTCACGATATAACTTGACTCATCCTGCCCCGAATCGTAGGATCCCATCATGGGAAAGAAGGATAATTCTAAATAATTTGCTCTTTCAATATTAGATCAGATGTAGATAGTGAAATATCGAAGATCGATGGGAAGAATCTTAATCACCATCTGGCGGGAAAACGAATCTTATAAATGCCAAGCCACCCGTCGAGTGAAGATGCAGCGAGCATATGCGACACATTCGCCCTACAGCGATCCATCTTTTCTCTCGGCCGACTTAGGCATCGGGTGGCGAGGCGAAGCGCTAGCGAACATCCCTTCTTCCTTGTTTTTGTGGGGAGTGCCAGTCCGAGGAGCCTGCCGGACCCGACCTTTGCAGATCTACTTGATGACACTGGCGATCCTACTTTGCCCAGAGCGATCCGAGACTGCGGACCGGCCAGCGGGAGTCAGGTCGGCGAAGCGACCACAGATACGCTCCGGCCCGGTCAGGTTAAAAAAAACATCGTCAACTTGTTGTTTGTAGGCAAGGAGTTCAACTCAAAATTATTTTGTCCTATATATGAATACGATTTTGGATATTATGTTATAAATGGCATAAAATGCCACTTTTGGTTAAATGCATATTTTGTAAAGGAATTACATTGAATTTGTAAATGTTCTATGGGCTTGCCCCAATTAGAAATATTATAAAATTTGAAGAATGAAAAGCGCTTATATTAATTAAATGTTTGATAAATGGATTTGATTAATGGCCGGCAGGGCGTCCTCGGGTTTTGGTTCGGATCTGCTTGACACAGGTCGGAGGCGGGCTCGAGGAGTAAGCTGAAGCTCACATGCAGTTGCGGGGTAAAACGAGCCATAATATTAAAAAAATGCTAAAATATGTATTTTCCTAATTTTATCATTCTTAAAATAAATAAAAAATACAAATAATTAATAATAATTGGTGATACACAATTAATAATTAGTACATAAAATAATGGAGCTTGAGCCAAATATAATTAATGACCGAAAACAAACCATATAAATAATAAAGACATAATACAATTTTCTTTAGAGGAAATAAAGAATGTAGTATGGGGTGAATTACAGTCATATGTTGAGACAAGTATGACTTGCGCCACTAAATGTAGAATATATATTGATATAAAAGAATAAAGAATGGAGAAAACCTAAGAAAATAAAACAATGCTCGATTCCATGATTCTAATTTTCAAGTTACCCACTACCCCCACTAATTGCACCATCAATCAACACAATCAATACCAATCTCTCAAGCCAAACGATTCGATTCCCTTTTCACAATAACCCAAGCCCACATTTGACTGTTAAGAAAAAACTAACAGACTCCCTTAATCAATTTTGGTTTCCTATCTTTGAGTTTGGTTTTGAGTAAGGTCTCCTTCTCCTTCAGTGGGAACAATACACCATGGATACCCTGAACTGAAATATAGTCGTTAGTGTAAATATCGGGGTCAAATCAAGAGACGAGGGCTGAGGAATACCTAATAGAAGAATTGAAGAAGGCGATGACAAATAGCGCAACAACCTTTGGAGGAGATGCAGGGAGGAATGAGGGAAGAAGGCGATGGAAAAGGCCGCAATGACGATAGATGAAGATACAAGGATGAAGGAGGGAGAAGCGTTTGTATCAAATTTGGGATGAGGGTAGGAACCATAGGGTTTAGAAAAAAAAATCTCATTAAGTCATATATATGCCCTTTTTTCAAAAAAATAATAATAAAAAATATAAATATAAATAAAAATTTGGGCCAATTAAGTTGCTCGGCCTTAACTCAGATGGGATGCGGGCCAATTCGAGCCGAGCTAATAGGCTCGGGTTCTATTCAGATTGCTAATTTCATGGCCTAACCCTCTAAAATATTAGGCCAAAGTGGGCTAGCCCATTGGGCTCGACCTATATCCCCACCTCTATGTGGGACGTTGTGTGTGCAGAGCAGATGCAAGATATATACAATAAAGTAAAAACACACACAATCTTTTATATGGTTCGGCAATTTCATACATCCACGGGATTATGTTCAGATATAAGGATTTCCACTAATCTGATTCAAAGTTTACAATTAGTCTTATGTGGTATGAGATTCCATCTCTACCAATGGTCCTTCTTGAAACCTAATCACTCATAGTAGAATTCAAGATTATACCCTTCATTCTCCTCTCAACAACATTGCACACCCATTACCCACATTATATAGATAAAATGAAGAAAATTAAAATATCACCTTTCACCAAAGGTGAAAGACTTTTAACGTGTAATACCTCAACCAACTATCTGCACTCCGCACTCCTTCAATATGTCCGGACTTCGCTTGTTCTTCTTCAAACTCTGTTCCTAAAATCCATGAAGATCAACTTCCAAACTCTTGAATTTATAGGCTTGTAATTCAATCTTGAAAGTCTTGATAAGGTTGGATTATTATCCCAATATGACTCAAACTCTATCTGACATCTTCTATACTTGTCTTTAAGCAATCACAATGAAATAAAGAAACTTGCTATTCAAGTATCCTTTTCAAAATAGAAACCTGATTTTTTTCTAATTCTGGTTTGATAGATTATATGATCCGATATTTCTTGATTTGATCTTTATTCACTAGCTAAAACAATCCTAAGCCTATCAGTACCTTGCTCCCTAAGTACCTTGACCTCTAAGATTCCAGAACTAACTTGTGTCCTACGTCAGCTCCAACCCTAGTTCGGACTCTCTGAGTCTGACATGTCCCTGCACTGGAGGACTGCCCTAGTCCAAACTACTTCCTGATTCTCCTAGGAACTTCACCACACATATTTCAGCAAATCTTCATCAAACTCGGGCTCTAAGGTAGACATCTTGTAGAACACTTGAAACTAAGATATAAACAATCTCAAACCCAACAAAATCCAACATAAACCAATAACATGCTGCTAAAATCATGTGTTTATTGAGGGGACCATGAGGGTTTCTGTAATTCTAGCTAAGAGAATTTATAACTAGAGTCCAATTGTAGTCCGTGCAACAGTAAGATAATCTAGCTACATTGTAAGATAATCTAGCTACATTTGTCACTTATGAGCACTTTCAATCATGCATTCCAGCTTGCCTTCATGCTAGCGTCTTTTCATTGTCTCACCATGGCTTTTAGAATAAAGATGAAATCAAACGGACCCATTCATAAAGTTAATAAAGGATGATTATATCATATATGTTCAGTTCTTGTGCGTCTATAGAAAACCAGAATGGACAAAAGAAGGCCTCATAGTGCCTGTGCCACTTCTAATCATATGGTGAGACAATATTAATTTCCCATAGAATAGCTGGTGAGTGGGAATGGCTCCTCCTTGAGATCCTTGCTTTGTTGAGCAATTATTGACTAGGTGACCATGACAGTGATTTTCTTTCACATGATACCATGATTCATCTCTATTATTCTTCACATCATGTTATTAAAAAATATATATGAAGTTTTGTATCCAAAAAAATATTATGAATATTTTAAAAATATAATATTAGCAGTTTTCTTAACTACCGCACAGCTGGTTTCACGGATGTCCATATCTTTCATTGAGATAATGTCTCCTCCACTTTTATTTTCTCGATTTTCTCTAATCTCCGAGTCTTTTCCCTAGTTATATGCTACACACGACGTGCCAATTTCAGCTGTTCACTGAAGGGGCCCGCCCACGCTAGGCCTAAGCACCGGCCTACGTAAGGTCTAAGAACTAAGTAAGAGAGCCCACTCTCGGAGACGGCACGCACGCCCGTCCCGGGAGTGGACTTTCCCTCAAAAGAAACTATAAAGCGGAACTGAAATAAAACAATAGTCTTCCGTCCCTTGAATGAACATCCTTCTTAAACGGAAGCGGAAAACGGGAGGCTACGAAATAGGAGCAATCATGGCTCTTCGGATTCTTGGAAAATAGAGCATTTAAAACTCATCAGGCAACTGCAACCACTTAAAAGATGATGCTGTGGAAACCATCCATCACAGTCGCTCGATACAATGTGTAACCAAAGGGTGCCCATTGAAAAAATGTCCAAACCACCTGACAACAGAAATGAGTCACTCGAAGAAGCTGCCTGACAGGTGGGATCGATGGACCCGACTGTCAGGACAATGATGAATCAAGATAATCCTATCTCTACCAAATCACGCAGCAATGCATATTTCACTCGCATGATCTCTATAAAAGAAAATCAAACCTAAACTCTTGGACAAAGATTAAGAGTATGAAGTCCAGAGTTTCTTTGGGTTAGCAGATAATCCTGTCAAGCCTTGGAGTTTCATTGACAATGTCATGTAGCTTAAGTCAATAGTGACGGAGTAAAATAAGTTAAAACAACAATGCTTTATAATTATGATAAGGCAAGTGGTGGGAGACATAGAATGATCAATCTTCAATATTAGTAAGTGGAACATTGACGCTGATCTTCCCTCCAACATCGAAAAGGCGGCTATTTCTTTTGTTTTAATTTAACTAGCCTGCTAATTATAAATATTCCACAAAAAATGAACCCTTTCTAGCATACTTTATTACTTAAGCATTACCCACATGATATAAACCCTTTTTTGCATCCTCTATGATATAATTTTTTAATTAAAGATTATTGAACATATGTTTTAAATGAGAAGGAAAAAGCATATTCTGTTTAACTCAAGTAATAGAACGTTAATCGTTCAAACGGATAAATGACATAAGAAAAGAGATCTTAGATTCAAGTCCTAATAAGGATAATTTACTATATTCAAAATAAAATGTATTCAAAACGAGAAGGAAAACAAAATAAAAAGTTAACATTATTTTCTGTTTTTTAAAAGAGATGCACCAAGGTAGTCATATTATTAAATGTTTGTTGGGGTAGAATTATTTTGGAGATTAAAGATAAAGTGAAAGGAAAATGCAAACAATAACGCAATTGTTAGGTTTAGTACGACTAAAATAAACTATCCATTAAAAAAAAGAACCAAATAGAACCGAAAACAATAACATTTGCCCCGACTCCGGAGAAATGAAGGATATTCATGTCCTTACAAATCAAAGAGGACAGCTTTTTTAGCTTGACTTTTCCCTCCCTTGCATTATCAACTTTTGCCTTTTTTATTTTTATATAAGCACAGGTGATGGTGCAGAGCAGCAGAGTGCGTTGTATGCAAGAATTCTAAGGGGTTAGATTTGTGAGGAAAGAAGGTAGAGGATAAGAATGGGAGTAAACTGGAAGAAGGGTTTTTGTGTGGTCTTCCTCTTCCTCATTAGTATGATGCTGCTCAACATAAATTGTTGTGGGGCAGTTTCCTTAGAGATCAACAGCACCACCTCCTCGTGCGATGGTTCTGTTGATGAATGCCTAATGCTGGATCTTGATTTCGAGCTCTATATGGAGCCAGAATTCAGCAGAATGCTTGGGGATGGCAATCACCCGGCAGTGAACGCCAACAATCCTAACAAGCCAGCCGTGAATAATGATCCTGGTAAGCCCTATAAGTGTGGAGAGAGAAATCGGGAGTGCCAAACTTACCCCAAGTCTTCTGAAGTAGAGCTTTGAATGGATTGCAGATGTTGCCTTTCCCTTTCTGTAGTACTTGTGCGTCTTCCCTTTTCCTGTTGTTTTTATCTCTTTAATTACCCTTTTCTAGTGAAGTTAATTCAAGCCCTTTGCATGTTCAATGTTGATGCCATCGGCTGCATCCTTTTATGTTATTTGTTGAAGTGGAACGCGTTTGCAATTCTATGGGACTGTGAATTAATTCCGTTAATTTGTTGCACAATTGAAGACTTGAAGGAATACTTTATTGTTTGGTTTTAAAAGGGGCTGCGTGTATATTACATTGCTTTTTTTTTTTCCCTCCTTTTTTCAGTTTTTCCTCTAAGAAAAGTTCGATTATGCAACAAAAAATAACTAATGAGTCTTGTAGGTTTGTCTTCATATAGTGTATGTGTTTTTTGCTTTATATATCGTGGAAGTATTTTTCCATAATTAAGAGGGTTTTAAGTTCTTTTGTCCATTGCTTGATTTTCTTTTTTATCATTACATTTTCAAATTACACTACGGGTGTTTCATAGCAATGGTATTAGAGGTTAGGTTTAGGACAATAGGTGGTTAGTTGTATGGTTATTTTTCGTTACAAAAGTGAAATAAATGACAATGAAATTTGAAACTGAAATAATTTATGAGAGCAATTTTGAGTTATAGTAAATGAAAATGAAAGTCATCTTGAGAAGAATAATTGCTTACAAGCAAATGGTAAAAGACCAAAAAAATTGAAGCTAAAAAGAGAGAGCAAATGGATAGAAATACTATTTCGAGCTAAAATTTAAAAATGGTTTCATGAGGTGGAGTCAAACAGAGCGTTTTCTTCCTAGATTTGTTTTTTTTTTTATTATCAAGAAGTGAAATTTGAAACAACAATAATAATTAGAATTCGATCTTTTTAAATATATTGAAATTAACTCCTCGAAAATTTAACTCACTCTAGGAAAGCTCAAATTCGTTTTATTATTATATATCATATTTTAAAAAACTTAAAACAAAATTCTCCCTTGAATACACTCATGATTTTTGTTTTTGAAAATAAATGAAGTGTTGTAGCTTTTATAACTTCTGGCTTCTTTTGTTCAAATATTATGAGCTTCAGTATCATCCTTAAAATTTGAAAAACTTTTAATATTTTAATTGGCTATTGGTGATTAGTTAGTTTTTTATTTTTTGGGTTTCAAATGTAAGAAATGAATCTTTCTTGAATTTTATCTTGTATTTTCCAAAACAAATTGTAGTACATCCATTGCAAATATTGATTACTGAACTGATGACACAGCCTAGCTATTATAGATGCACCGAGCTGGTCCTACTATTAAATGTCACTTTGTTAACCACCTGTATTACATTTTGGAGACAGATGGGTGGAAGAACAAAAGAAACAAAGAGACAAAGTGATAATAAAAAACTGGAAAACATATTGGTTGTTTTGCATGGGAGGATATTGCCATGGAGGATCTGTAAGGAGAGTTAAGAGGTTTGAAAGGTGATGTTCTAAGCTTGAAACTAAATATATCACAGTGAAAGTTGAACTTCAAAGTTTCTTGAGATTTGGGATGTTTTATTTTGAAATATGTTAAATGCATTCATGTGGTTTTGTAAAGGCAGTATGTTTTTTGAGAAAAAGTCTTGTAAACAAACAAAAAAGATACAGATCAGGATGATCATATTGAGGCTGTGAACATGAAAGAAATTAGATGTTTTAAGTGTGGTCAAAAGGGCCATATAGCCCCAAATTGTAGAAAACAAAAGGTAAATGTTTTATCAGATAAAGAAGAAGAATATTATTCTGAGAATAATACTTCATCTTGACTTGATAAATCTCAAATAAAGTAATATTTAGAAAAGTAGAAAAATAGAGAAATTGTTTATGTCAAGTAACATGTGCAGTGATCAAGAATTATTCATAGAAATGATTGATTCAAATCGATAATAAGAAACTAAAGCAAAATATATAAGAAAAATTTTAGAACACCAACATACCAAACCAAAACCTATGAATAATCTGGAAAATTCTTATAAAATGAAAGACATTATTCAATACTATAAAAACCAAGAACCAACAACAATTCAAGATTTGAAAATGGAAATAAAACAAATAAAAACTCAGATTGATGAATTAAAACTTTATAATCAAAATATAGATGCCAGAATAACAGATTTAGAAAATCAAAAAGATTGCTGCAAATCAAACCTCTGAGAGTTAGAAACTTTTTATTCACTTGTAGCGACAATTCATACAAAAACAAAGATGGTATACAAAATAACATTAAAAATCAACCACTGATTTGCGATCCAACATAAGCTTTGATTAATTCGAGGAAACGATCTAAATTGTATAAGAGGAAGGGATTAATTCCCTCTTGTATATTTTGTAAAAACCTTACTCTCCAAAGACTTTCCAACGACTGGCTAATTATCCATTGAAGAGGTAGAATCCCTATTCTTGCCAAGCAGGGTAGAAATGACAAATTTTATCAAAAAACTTGTAGGAGCAGAGGTTGAGTGTAGTTCATGCAGGATTGATGAACATCTTAGACAAATTCAGGAAAATACTCAAAGATATGAAAACAAATTGTCCGTTTCCATTGAAGATTGGGAACAATACATCAAAAATTGGGAAATGCCAAAACAAAACATTAAAGAATTGTACAAAGTAGGAAGTTTTGAATTCAAAAGAGATTATAGGATTAAAATCTCTGAGAATACTCATTCAATAGGATATGAGACAGAAACTCTTGAACTTCTAGATCTAAAAGATTTATAACAACTACAAAGAAAAAAATTTAAAATTCTTCATATAGGAGCTATCGGTGCTTGACCCGAGCCCTTAACCGGATTAAGGGTTAGATGACTACTATGTATATGTCTTCGATGATGCAAGACAATCGATTCAAGACTCCCTTTTAAGAGTTCAAATAAACAAAATACATCCTTTGGGCCAGGTGTATATTACTTGTTATCTAAACCTAGAGTTGAATTTGTATGAATGAGTGAGCATTCATGGCCTTAACTCTAAATATCAAACACAAAACTATGACATGGACCACACAGATCAGAATATCCTTATAGTATATGATATACACAGATGATATGAGAACTTCAGTTGGTAATCCAATTGCCTATTATCTTTTACAAAAAGATCAAACACTAATTTGGCAAGCAAACGAAAAGAACTCAATAGTAACAATACCAAAACCTATTCCTTGGGAATGTTTAACTCAGTCTAGGGAATGGAATTTCGAACAACTTTTAGCCCCAAAACCAATTGGGCAACCAAAACTCATGTCCATAACTGAAGATGGAAAAGGAAATGCACAAATTAACTTTGAACCTAGGAAGGAACATCCTAGAAGGCCATATTCTGCAAGTTCTTGAGGTTCCTTTTGAAGTCGAACTCCTTCCCGAGGAAGATCAAATGTTCAATCAAACTTAAATTTGGAAGAAGTAGACTATTCATCTACAATTCCAGACTTAAAATATCTGAGAAACCTTGAGAACAAATACAAAAATTCTCGGATAGGTCTCGACATATTCTCAAATGATGTCACCAAATGAGGAACCTTCTCAGCTCATGATGATGACAACAGAGATTGTGTTTGAAATAGATAAGGAATATCTAAGAAAGGAGGCAAAATCAATAAAACATGCTGAGAAAAGTAAATGGTTTTTCTCAACATTAACAAATGAACAAAAAGAAAAATTTAGAAAACAATGAGTGGTATCCAAACAATGGAGACAATAAATGGAGCATATTCAATGTTTTACACATATTTTTGATATTTATCTTTACCAAATAATCAAATAGATTATCCTTTTGCAGAAATAAATATGTTCCAAAAAGAATGGATTCCAAATACTACTTCTGAAAAGAAGGTAGTATCTACCCATCCTCCTTTGGAAGAATTAAGGATAATGGCACAAGGGGTAGAAATCATAGCTTCACCTTTCAAAACAATAAATACAAAGGAAGATGAAACAAGAAGTATAAGACTAAGGGATATAAAAGGAATCCAACAACAAAATAATTATACAAATCAAATTTTAGAACGATTTCTCTCAATTATAGATAGAATTGAGAAAAATGGTCCTAAAATAATAGAAATGGAGAAAGAAAAAGAAAAACCCTTATTCAAGCCTTCTAAATCCTTAAGATTAGGAGGAAACAAAAATAATGATGATTTAGTAAAAATTTTAACTCAAAATTATACTATGGATGTAAAGACCGCTCTATTCTTCAAAAGATGATACATTTTAAGTGGTTAGGAAAGCGACTGTACGTTTTTAATAAACATTTACAAAAAAATTAGAAATTTCAGAACAAGAAATTGAACAAATCAATAAAATAAAAACTTGGCATAAAAGATCAAAATTTTTTTTTCAAAGACCTACTCCTCCCGGATTTACGAAGAAAAATGACCTCTGAGAAGTAGTAGCAATGATTCTATCTATGATTGGAATATAGATGGCCTATCTGAACATGAAATCTTTGTTGTTCTTCGCCAAATGCAAATGGCAACAACTGGCTATTTGACAAAAGGTGATGACCATAATGCTGTTCAATTAATCTTGGCAGGATTTTCTGGAACATTAAAATTCTGGTAGGAAAACTTCCTCACTGATAAAGAAAGATTTTATGTACAAAAAAGTGTAAATGAGGATGGAGAGCAAGATGCAATCTTAAGACTCATGTATGCTATAACCAAACATTTCATAGGAGATCCTAGGGTTTTTGAAGAAAAATTCTAAAATTCTTCAACATATAAGATGTAGAACACTTAGTGATTTTAAATGATATCATGATGTGTTCTTAGCAAAGGTAATGACTAGAGAAGATGCAAGAGCTTCTTTTTGGAAAGAAAAATTCCTTTATAAAGACTCCAGGGCTCTTCGAAAGAGTTCAGAAACCCTTGGAAAAACATAATGGAACTTAATTTCATATAGAAGATCTTACTTATGGAGATCTCATAGGAGAAGTTAAAAAAGAAGGTTTAAAGTTATGTTCTCAACTTAAACTCCAATATCAAATGAAAAGAGATCTAAAAGCTTCAAGACAAGATTTAGGATCTTTTTGTGCCCAATATGGTATTGAAATGCCTATTCCACCTTCGCAAAGACATAAACAACAAAAACATTTTAAAGAAAAATCGTCTAAAAAATACAAAAAATTTAAGAGTCATAACAAATCACTTGATCACAAACAAAAATTTCATAAAAAACATAAAAAAGAAGTTAGATGTTTTAAGTGTGGTCAAAAGGGCCATATAGCCCCAAATTGTAGAAAGCAAAAAGTAAATGTTTTATTAGATAATGAAGAAGAATATTATTTTGAAAATAATACTTCATCTTCAGAAACTGATAAATCTCAAACTAAAAGTAATATTTCAGAAAAAGAAATAGAAAAAATAGAAAATTGTTTATGTCAAGTAAACATGTTAATAGCTGATAAGAATTATTCATAGAAATGATTGACCAAATCGATAATAAAGAAACTAAAGCAAAATATATAAGAAAAATTTTAGAACACCAACATACCAAACCAAAACCTATGAATAATCTGGCAATTTCTTATAAAATGAAAGACATTATTCAATATTATAAAAACCAAGAACCAGCAACAATTCAAGATTTGCAAATGGAAATAAAACAAATAAAAACTCAAATTGATGAATTAAAACTTTATACTCAAAACATAGATGCCAGAATAACAGATTTAGAAAATCAAAAAGATACTTTACCAAATCAAACCTCTGAAGAGTTAGAAACTTTTGTTCATAGTATGACAATTGTACAAAAACAAAGATGGTATACAAAAATAACAATTGAAATCAGCGCGATTTTAGTCGGCTTTACTATAGCTTTGATTGATTCGAGGCTGATCTAAATTATCTGAGGAAGAGTTAATCCCTCTTTAGTCACTTTGCCAAAAAACTCTCTCAAAAGACTTTCAACAGCTAGTAATGAATCATTGAAGGTCCAATACAAGTTACCACAAGGACATATTTGCAAAAATGGTATTTGTATTAAAACTTCATTATTACTAGTAAAAAATATAAGTCATCAAATTGTATTAGGAACTCCTTTCCTAACACAATTGTATCCCTTTAGCATAGATAGTCAAGGATTAAAAACAAAATATAACAACCAAGATATTTTATTTGAATTCATAAAAGGGATAGAATTAAAAAAATTAATCAAGTTCAAGATTTTATAAATTTACTTCAGCAAAAACAGCAACATGTAAAATTCCTTAAAAAAGAAATACAATACAAAAAGACTAAAGAAAATTTAAAATCTAAACAAATTCAAGAAAGGATTAAACAAATACAAAAACAAATAGAAAATAATCTTTGTTCTTCTATACCAAATACTTTTTGGAATAGAAAACAACATATGGTTTCATTACCATATGAAAAGATTTTAATAAAATGAATTCACATAAAGGCAGACCAATTCAAATGAAATTAAAAGCTTTTGGAATATTGTAAAAAGGAAATCAATGACCTTTTAAGCAAAAAATTGATAAGACCAAGTCATTCTCCTTGGAGTTGTGCAGCCTTTTATGTACAAAAGGCTTCAGAAATAGAAAGAGGAACTCTAAGATTAGTTATCAATTATAAACCATTGGATAAAGTCTTATAGTGGATTAGGTACCCAATACCTAATAAAAAAGACTTAATTCAAAGGATTTATAATGCCACAATATTTTCAAAATTTGATATGAAATCTGGATTTTGGCAAATTCAGATTAAACCAGAAGATAGGTACAAAACAGCATTCACAGTTCCATTTGGCCATTATGAATGGAATGTAATGCCTTTTGGCCTAAAAAATGCTTCTTTTGAATTTCAAAATATGATGAATGATATTTTCAATGATTTATACTAAGTTTTCTATAGTATACGTGATGATGTTCTTGCTTATTTTCAAATTCCAATAGAAGAGCATTTCAAACATTTAAAAATTTTTCAAGAATTGCAGAAGAAAATGGATTAGTTATCTCTGCAACAAAAATTAAATTATTTCAAACAAATATTAGGTTTCTAGGATTTGACATTTATCAAGGTCAAATAAAACCCATACATAAGGCAATTGAATTTGCCAACAAATTCCCTGATGAAATTAAAGATAAAACTCAGTTGCAAATATTTTAGGAAGTTTAAATTATGTAGCAGATTTTTATCCAAATCTTAGGATTTTAATCAAACCCTTATTTCAAAGGTTAAAGAAAAACCCTACTCCTTGGTCCAATGAGCATACCCGAGTTGTCAAACAAGTTAAGTCCCAGGTTAAGGAACTTCCCTGTTTAGGAATCCCAGCCACTTGAGAGGCCCTTTCTATAATAAGGCAGACCGCCTCAAACATAGGATATTGTGGGATATTAAAACAATATTTTGAAAACAAAATTTCAATTGTAAGGTTTCACTGTAGAGTCTGGAGTGGCCCTCAAATCAATTACTCAATGGTTAAAAAGGAAATTTTAGCCATTGTTTTATGTATTCAAAAATTTCAAAGTGATGTTTTTAACAAAAAATTCCTTTTAAGAGTTGATTGCAAAAGTGCAAAAGAAATATTGCAAAAAGATGTTCAAAATTTAGTTTCAAAACATATCTTTGCCAGATGGCAAGTGATTTTATCTGTTTTTGATTTTGAAATTGAATATATAAAAGGATCTTCAAATGTTTTACCTGATTTCCTTTCACGGGAATTTTTACAGGGAAAATGAGCAAACAAGACCCTATCAAACCAACAACCAAAGAGTCATGCAATGTCCAAAGGCCAAACTTCAAATCGTTTTGAAGTATTGGGAAAAATTCCAAAACGGCGCCGGCTTCCCAAAAATCACGGTTACATCCCAAAGAATCAAATTGTTGATTAAATTACTAGAGCTTGGATATAAAATGCCGAATACTGAGCTTCAAAAAATTTTTCAAAAAGAAAAATATTCTCCCAAATGATATTTCTAAAACCCGTAGATTCTATGAGTTCATACATGTAGATACGGAATCAATTCAAGTATCACATGTCAAGAACCCTGAGGGTATTGACATACCATACTCTAAATGCAAAATTTTAAAAATCATTTCAGAAAAGGATTGGGAACAAAGTCTTTTTACTCACAAACGTTTTTCTCAAAATTTTGTTCCTCAAACCTTTGATTACATAGACTACAAAGATGCATGGTTTAACACTTTCTATGTTAGACCTTCTTCACATTCATGGTTTTTCAATTGGGGAGAAAAAATCGAAACGAATTTTCCAAATTGGTTTCAAGAATGGTGGCTCTTTTTAGGAGCTATTCAAAATATTTTATGTCCTGAAATTAGAAAATCTTTTGACTCTTTAAAAGCAAATTGTGAAAGCTTTTTCCCTTTGGCAAATAGTTATTCAACAACAATTCTCAATTTAGAATCACTTGGATTCTTTGTTATTCACTTTTATAATTTTTACTGCACCATTTCTGACATTTAGTAGGGAATTAATCAAATGGTGGGCGGCCTTCAAAATCTCCCCATCTCAATCCTTTGAGTCAATGGGGTTGACACGGGTTATAAAGCCCGAGTCAAGCCCACTTAAAATCAAAAGTACTCGTTTGGTCCCTGACCTTTGCTAGGCTGATACCTTATTTAAACTCCGTCAAAGTGTTTCCTTGAGTGAGATCTGAGGCCTATCTCGAGGGCTGAGCAGAATTGCGAAACACCATGTCCCAACTTGCAGACTCAGATGATGAGGAAGAAGATACAACCTCCAGTTCTGCATTCCAACAAAATGAAGACATGTGTTATGGATTTATTATTATATCATATTTTAAAATTCGTTTGAAAATTTGTTTTATTATTATATATCATATTTTAAAAACTTAAAACAAAATTCTCCCTTGAATACACTCATGATTTTTGAATTTGAATTTGTTATGGATTTATTATGTGTTATGAATTTGAATGAAGACATTCAAATTCGTTTTATTATTATATATCATATTTTAAAAACTTAAAACAAAATTCTCCCTTGAATACACTCATGATTTTTGTTTTTGAAAATAAACGAAGTGTTGTAGCTTTTATAAACTACCAAGCTAACTTTTGTTCAAATATTATGAACTGAGTATCATCCTTAAAAATTCGAAAACTTTTAATATTTTAATTATTTTAATGGTGATTAGTTAGTTTTCTATTTTTTGGGTTTCAAATGTAAGAAATGAATCTTTCTTGAATTTTATTTTGTATTTTCCAAAACAAATTGTAGTACATCTGTTGAATACACAATTGAGCAATAATTATATTGGAATTCAGCATCTTCAAGTCATACTTTGCTCACATATTGCATAAGAATAAGTACTTTTGTTGTTTCCAGTGTTTTGGACTTGTACGGGTTTTTCGAGGGTTTTCATACACAATTATTGAGTTCGTGTCCGAAGAAAGTGAATGGGTTATTGAGAATGATGACATGCGCTTAGTGAAGTTCGGGAAGTGTAATAATCAGGGAAACAAGTGTAGAGGTACACATGCAGGTGCGGCTCAGCTTTGTAGAGTACACCCAAGCAATCACCGGAGGCGACTGTGCCCGGTACGGCTCCAGCTGTGCGGGTACCTAAGCTAGAAAGTACCGAGTAGCCAGCTTTGTCACAGTGCAAACTAACACAATACCGGTCTGGGGGTATTGAGAGTTGTGGGGTGAGCGAGGAATTCGATTCTAATGCAAGGGCACGTTCGTCATTCAACTATCAATGCGGGATCACAATGGAAAATGGTATAAAAGCTAAAGGATAGAGGGAGAAGACAACTTTTTGATTGTCAGGGTTAGGTTTTCATAGGAGTATTCTTTTCCATAGTTTCGGCGAAGGTTTAGAGATTAGGGTTGAAGAATTCAGTTTTCTGGAGATTTTGGATACTGGCGCATGCAACCTTCGGTTAGACCACATCTCGTTTTCTTTCTCGGTATTTTGTATTTTTCATTCCACAGGTTTTGCAATTGAATTACGATTTTTCTCAAAGTTCCTTTTATGAATAAGAATTCTCTTCAATTATGATTTGCTTTATAATTTCCTTGAAGTTCTAAACTTTTATCTTTGGGGAACCTACGGTGGAAACTCACCTTGATCAAGGTAATATCCCTCAATTCCTCTTTTATACTTCAATGGGATTGTGTGATGTTAATCACTTGTAGAAAAACTTTATAAAACCTTAGTTGGGCATCCTCTTGACAACGTGTGAACGAGAGATCCTCGGTACACGTTGTACTTGATTCTAATCTGTTAGAGTGAGATTAATTTGTTGAATAAGTGTTTAACATTCATCGATCGTTTTCATTCTAAAGAGCGTTTAAAAATAAATCTTCCATCGAAGACCAATTTCATCAGCTCTTAGATGAGACTATAAACTAAGAGGAATTGGGAATTCACGTGAGTAATGGTGAGGTGAAAACCTAAGAATCCCGGCAATTATCTTCTATTTTTAAAATAGTCAATTTAATCAATCCTTAAATCAACCAATCACAACCCCACTTAATTTTCCTTTTTCAAATACCTTGCGGCACCCCAGAGCTGTTCTAAGATCGACAATTAGGCCGAAATTTCCACTTGTGGAGATGGCTAATAATTTCAAGCGTGTTAATCTTGAAACCAGGCTTTTGCTTTCTACGTTTGGGAATAAAATTCAGCATACGAATAAGAACGAAGCAATTTTGTACATCCATTGCAAATATTGATTACTGAACTGATGACACAGCCTAGCTATTATAGATGCACCGAGCTGGTCCTACTATTAAATGTCATTTTGTTAACTGCACCTGTATTGCCTTGGAGATTAAAGATAAAGTGGAAGAACAAAAAAAAGCAAAAGACAAAGCAATCTGACTAATTTGTAAGGTTTCGTATGACCGAAATAGGCTAAGGAATGAAGGGGAAGAAGAACAAAAGTAACTGGTCCCGGGGAATGAAGGATATTTTCGTCCTTACACATCAAATCAAACAGCTTTATAGTTAGGAAAATTATGTTTCCACTCAATGATTTGAGAATAATAGCAAAAGGTATAAACAAAACAATGCAGAATGCATGATTTATTATAGTTTTATAAAAAGTAATTGTTTTTAAAGTATGGTAACAACTTGATACTATTTTAATAAATTATAAATACTATCTTAATATTTTAGGTACTATCATAATGAATAGTATCAAGGTAGTATTTACGTACCATAATACTTGAAACATAATTATTTTATATAAAATCGCTAAATCATGTTTTTTGCATTATTATACATTTTTTATAATTATTCTCAAATCAATTAGTGGAAAAAAGTTTCCCTAAAGTTTAAGCCTCTTTTATAAGACAATAGGTGGTTAGTTGTATGGTTATTTTTCATTACAAAAGTGAAATAAATGACAATGAAATTTGAAACTGAAATAATTTACGAGAGCAATTTTGAGTTATAGTAAATGAAAATGAAAGTCATCTTGTGAAGAATAATTGCTTACAAGCAATTGGTAAAAGACCAAAAAAATTGAAGTAAAAAAGAGAGAGCAAATGGATAGAAATACTATTTCGAGCTAACATTTAAAAATGGTTTCATGAGGTGGAGTCAAACAGAGCGTTTTCTTCCTAAATTTGTTTTTTTTATTTATCAAGAAGTGAAATTTGAAACAACAATAATAATTAGAATTCGATCTTTTTAAATATATTTAAATTAACTCCTCGAAAATTTAACTCACTCTAGGAAAGCTCAAATTCTTTTTATTATTATATATCATATTTTAAAAACTTAAAAATCTTTCTTGAATTTTATTTTGTATTTTCCAAAACAAATTCTAGTACATCCATTGCAAATATTGATTACTGAACTGATGACACAGCCTAGCTATTATAGATGCACCAAGCTGGTCCAACTATTAAATGTCATTTTGTTAACTGCACCTGTATTGCCTTGGAGATTAAAGATAAAGTGAAAGAACAAAAAAAAGCAAAAGACAAAGCAATCTGACCAATTTGTAAGGTTTCGTATGACCGAAATAGGCTAAGGAATAAAGGGGAAGAAGAACAAAAGTAAATGGTCCCGGGGAATGAAGGATATTTACGTCCTTACACATCAAATCAAACAGCTTTATAGTTAGGGAAATTATGTTTCCACCCACTGATTTGAGAATAATAGCAAAGGGTATAAAGAAAACAATGCCTAATACATTATTTATAGTTTTATAGAAAGTAATTGTTTTTAAAATATGGTAATATCTTGATACTATTTTAATAAATTATAAATATTATTTTAATGCCTTAGGTACTATCATAATGAATAGTATCAAAATAGTACTTAGATACCATAATACTTAAAATATAATTATTTTATATAAAATCATATGAACTATGTATTTTATATTATTTATGCATCTTTTACAATTATTCTCAAATCAATGAACGAAAACATAAGTTTCCTTAAAGTTTATGCCTCTTTCGCACCATCTTTTGCCTTTTTTCCAGGAATTATTAAGGAAAAGAAAATAAAGAAGAAAAATGCAAAGAAATAAAATTTGAAAGAAAAAAAAAAGGCTTAAATTTAATAAATTAATTATATATATATATATATATATATATATATATATATATATATTTATTTATTATACTCATTTTATTTATTTCTCTCAATTATATAAAAAGACTAAGAAATTTTAAGGAATTTTGATCATATTTTATTTTCTTTTATATTTTTCATGGTGAAAACCAAGCATAAAAAAATTATTTATTTTTCTTAGTATTTATTTTTCTTTCCTTTTTACTTTTCAAGTTCTAAACGAAAGCCTTAATTTTTTCATTTTTTATTTTTTTGAACATTTCCCTTGCTTGCCACCGTATATAAATAAGCTATGGTGATGGTGCAGAGTGTGTTGTATTGTATGCAGGAATTCTAAGGGGCTAGAGATCAGTTGTGATCAGGAAGTTAAGAAGAGCAAAGAAGAAGAATGGGAGTAAACAGGAAGAAGGGGTTTTGTGTGGTATTCCTCATGATCCTCATTAGTATGATGCTGCTGAACATAAATATTTGTTGTGGGGCAGTTTCCTTGGAGATCAACAGCAGCACTACCACCTCCTGAGGCAATGGTTCCATTGAGGAAAGCCTGACGCTGGACCTTGATTTCGACCTCTATATGGAGCCTGAATTCAGCAGAATGCTTAAGGAGAACGATCACCTGGCAATTCAGGCCAACGATCCTGACAAACCAGTTGGTAATGGTGGTCAAGGTAAGCCTTACCTTTACTGTTCACCTGGAAACCGGGGCTGTATTTACAAGTCATAGTAGAGCTTTCAATGGATTTGGGATTTGTTGCCTTCCCTTTCCGCACTAGTTGTGCTCCGCTTTTCCTTTCCGTTCTCTCTTTAATTACGCTTTCCTAATTCCTAGTGAAATCAATTCAACCTCATCGTGTGTCGGATGTTGATCAGGATCAGCATATGTATCTGTTTGTGTTATTTGATAAGGTGGAACGAATTTGCAATTATATTTGTGAAATTAATTCCTTTCCATTGAAAGAGTTGAAGCAATAATTAATTAATTAATTATTATTATTATAAAAAGGGTTTAAAAAATATGTATCAACCTAACTATCTGAAAATAATGACAAATAAGGTATAAAGATTTAGAAATACATAGTTCAAAACAAGAGAAAAAATTTTATTTTTTGAAATATTGGTACTACTTTAACTACTAGAGGTACTACATTAATTAATTTATTTTTCTCATTTATTTCTCTTTTTCATATATTCTTTGCCTTTATATTCAAATTAATAAGGATACATTGACGAAACCACTCTACCAATAGGTCAACTTTTTCTCATTCTGCAAAAATACTTTTTATATCCAACCATTTATTTTTTTAAAATGTTTTAATAAGTCTTTTTTTATCTTTTACATATTAGTTTAATTTATTAAATTTATTGAACAAATTAACTTAATTAAATTATAATTTTACATCAACAATTTAATTTCGTTCATTAATGATTTTCTTAAAAAATTACTAGCCTTTTTTTTTGTGTTAAAATTTTTTATTTTTAAAAATACTATATTTAAAAATAATTATATTTTTTAATAAAAATATATAAATATAGTAAAGAAAATTAAAAAAAATTCAAAAAACTATATATCTTGATATATCTCCGATATATTCGTAAAATCAAAATATCGATATATCCGTAAAATCAAAATACCAATATATTCATTGAAACTGACATTTTCAACATTTGGTAACAAAAACGAATTCTACTAAGGCATAAAACCTAAAGAGTAAAAGGGTGGAATGGCTTCTAATTTGTGGTGAATACATATTTATATTATTCAAATAAGTTTTTTTTTTTAAAGCTAACAACTTTTTAATATAATTTAGTAAACTGTTTCTATTGAGATTCGAGCTCATTCTCTTCTCATGTCTAACCTTAAAAGGTTATAACCAATTAAGTTAGGCTTATATACAACCATTCAAATAAGTTAATAGGTCATACACATACAAATGAATCAATATTTTCCAATTATAATATATACAACGTTACATAATGTTTTTTTTAACTTCAACACTACATCAACTTAGAATCACATATTTAAATTTCCCTTAACATTAAACTTTTTTTTGACAGCCCCTTAACATTAAAAAAGAAAAATTACATAATTTCAAAGTTTCAACGATGTCATTCCAACTTTTATCTCAATTGATTCACAAAAACTTGATGGAAATATTATAAACTAATAAAAAAAGAGATGGAATAAAACGACAATAATCCCAAATTTTTAACTTGAAAACCTCCCAATATATAAAAAGGCACAGGCCCAGGGGGATCTAAACCACAGATCCTCTTCCATTTTCATTTTTCTCGATTTTCTTTAATTGCAAAGTAATTTCCTTGGCCATGCTACATACATACTAGAGTCAATATCAGCTGTTCCAGAATGTTATCATAAGTCTATGTGATTCACGTGGTGTTCCTAGCTAGTCCCATCCATGTTCGGTGGTGGATCGACACAACAACAATAATTAATTTCTATAATAAAGCATTATTATACCAACTTTACTTTGAAGAATAAAAACAAAAGCGAAAAGAAAAAAGCTAAAGATAAACCAACCTGACCTATTTGTATGGTCCACTACGACTAAAAAAAAAAAAAAGTTGTATATTACAAAACAAAAACATTTCCTAAAGGGGGTTGAGTTGCGAAGAAAGGAGATTATAAGTTAATAATGATAATTTTTTGGAAGCATATTCTTAGAGGCGTATTTCGTACGTGATAATGAAGAATAAATATAATTTTTAGTTTTTGAATAAGAATGAATTTAATGATTTTAATTTTGTGTTTGATGTAAGGTTAGAAAGATAATTTGTTCTTATTTTAAAAGTAGCAATGAAATATATATATATATATATATATATATATATATATATATATATATATATATATATATATATATATATATATATATATATATATATTCATTTTACATTACATCGTTTTAGATGAAATGGGATGAGTCAAAAAGCACAAATGCGAGTGTCTATGACTCGCATCGGGGGAGGCCCCGAAGCCTTGTTAGGAAGCTCGGGCCTAGGCAAAGCCCGGGCATATGCTTGAGTGCCCCCTTCCCCCTTCCCTCAACGGTGATATTGAAACGAGGCAGGCAGCCAGTGCCTCGGACTCGACGACCATGGATCTCTCCAAGTAGGCAAAGGTACAAGACCAATTCTCAAAGATTTGATAAACATTAACTGACTAGAGGGAAACTTCACCACTACTTGCTTATTTTGGGGACACATGTCATCACACCAGCGAATCGTAACTCACCACCTTGATTCCATTATCGTTATGAGCAGAACCAGGAATAGGAAAGTGATGTGTGGTGGATCTTAGTAGTATAAAATCTCCACTTTGTAATGAATAAAAGACACTTGAATTCTTTGTAACTTGAGAGAAATAAAAATCATTTGAAGCATTACATTAACATTTTCAGTAGTATAATAGTTCTCACGGAGATTTGAAACGTGGTCTCTTCCTTGTGTCCCGCTTATTTCTAGGGTTAGAAACCCTAGACGCTTATTCCTCTATCCTTTAGTTGGAGGTCCTCCTCCAAAAATAAAGAAATAAAGTGTTTATATAGAGTCTTGGGAAATAGGCCTTGAAAATGAGAAATTCTATTTACACCCCAAAATTTCTACCATAGACCAGTATCACACCTGACCATTTTACCTTTGTCTACAATGGGGTGTATAGAGAAATGGATGGGGTGTAAATAGAATCTCTCCTTGAAAATGGGCCGAAAACAAGAAAAATTGCCAAATTTGGGCCGCGATGTCGCGACATGTAACAGTGATGCCATGACATGCCTTGTTCATCAACACTTTGCCTTTTCTTTGCATTGAACTTTCCGAGGTCGTAACTTTCTTGTCTAGACTCCAAATTGGGCGTTCTTGGATTTGTTGGAAAGCTTAAGAAGTTTATTATCCATAAATACAAGTATTGGAGCCTTGGAAGGTTATTCTATAGCCGAAAAGATTAAAATACAGTAGCTGCTGCTGCTGCAAATGGAATTTGTTGATTTTTTTTTTACTTTCTTGTTTCATATTGCCTCAATGCCTTGGATTTGATCCTAATTACAAATAGGAATGAAAACGGTATTAAAACACTTATGAATACACTAAAAACATGCATAAAACTACCTAAAACATGGAGATAAATGAGTATAAAGTGTACTTATCACACCCTCAAACTTAAGTCCTTGCTTATCCCTAACCAAAGGAAAGACACAAAGCAAAACAAACTAAACATAAAAAAATAGACACAACACACTAAATGCAAACGACACAGTGAGATGAACAAGGTGCTAGCCAACAATTAAAAAAAACACAATGAAAAAGTTCTATAGTAACAAAGTAACCAAAATGGGGATCCCAAAAGCATTTGCTATCTTTCAAGGGAACTTGGTTAAAATTTTAAGCTTAGATCTCAAGTGTATACAAAGGTTTCAACACCAGCAAACTTAAACTCAATTCACCATTTTGAAAGAAGTTAACTATAAAAGGATAAAAACACACATTTTTATTGAAACACATAAACCTAAAGTAGGATGCAATGCTAAGGAGTTAAGTGTCCGTATAAGTAAGGATCCATTGGGACTACCCGATTGATTAAAATTAGGGTTAAGTTCCCCTCGAACTTCACGTTGAACACTCTACTAGAAAATCAAAGCACCTACTTGTGAGAATGAGCCATCTTTTGTCCCATGTAGTGAGAAAGGAAGTCAATGCCTCTTGACTAGTTGGCTCAGGGCATTAGGCTTTGAAAGGCCCCTTGGACTGTGCTCAAGATTCCGATTGGAACAACTCACTTATTCATTCTTTTTTTTCTCATTTTTTCAACTTTTTGCTTTTTTACTTCTTTTTCTTTCTTTTTCATCTTTTTTCTTTTGTTTTTGCACTTTTTATGGCACATTGGCCCCCTTTGTTGAGGTGTACCATCACTTAAAGTTAAAATCCACAAAGCAAGAGATTCAATTTTAGCAAAGGGGTCGGAATCAAGGTATATAGCGAGATCTAGTGGGTGTGTGCATACAAGTTCTCATAAGAAATAGTTTCTTGAAGATATTTACTTGGGGGCGGTTGCAAACTAAGCCACCTTTGACTAATCATGCTAACAGTACAAATCAAGCAAATACCCAAGTATCCTAAATGATGGTTCACAAATAATGAAGTTCAAAATTTTCAAGTGTTCTCCAAATAGCAAGCATGACTCCAAATTCCAGCTCCTTATGAGACCTGACACAAAAAGACTCAAACAAAAAGCATATGCAAGGACACACAATCACAAGCATGAATAGAAATTAACCAAAGCACCAAAACAACTAAAAGGCTCAAAGGCATAAGATTCTAAAGCATGCACCAATTATATCAAACCGTAACCCTTTTCCACCCCCAAACTCAAATGCTACATTGTCCTCAATGTAATAAAAACATGAACAATAGAGAGGTAGAGGGGACTCCCCTGATGATCAAAGCTAATCATGACCATTGCTTGAGAGTTGCATGATAATCGAGGTTCCTTACCACCTTTCATTGGTTATCATAGTCTCCAACCATGCATCCTCACAAAGATGCACTTTATGCATTATGATCTTCATGCTTGAGATAATCTTGAGCCTTTGAACCTATAAAACACACAAACACAAAAACAAAAAGTCAAACTAAGAAGGCATCCGCGCTTTTTTACCGTCTAACATGGCGCTGACACGGGGTGCTCACATTACCAACTAGCTTGTATTGTCCCCATTATCGGGGTGCTCTGATGCTAAGCATGGCGCCCAAAATACCTAGAAATTTTATAATAATTTTTGTATATATTAGGGTATGAATTGAAAGCCAAACTTGGGTTTTAAGGAGAAGCGATAAATTGTGAAATGTGAGATGAATATGTGAGCAAATGATTGAATGATATATACTAAGTGATTAGATGATTGAACCCGGAAATTAACCCAAGTGAAAAAGGGAAAATTTGGAAATTGTAAAATAGGGACCTAAGGGTCAATTGTAAATAAGTTTATATGTCTAAGTGTAAATATGGAGGTTTGAAGTGCAAATAAAATGAAATGTGGGCTATATAGTAAATTGGGAGAAACTAACCCAAAAAAAAAGGGTTTTGGTAAGCCAAACAAGGCTTTAAGGAAATAAAGGCTTGAAGACCAAAAAGGAGAAAAAAGGGAGAAATGGAATTTGTATGTGTAGTGAACTTGTGGCCTTACACTTAAATGATTTAAAGACCAAAAGTGGTCTAAGTTTGCTCATTTGGAGCAAACCGTTTTGGGAGAAAAGGAGGAAAATGGGAGGAAAGAGGCTAGGGCTTGGAAAGATCAAGATCTGGGTGATTTCTTCCCTTCTTGCTTCTAAAGATTAAGCGACCTACAAGAGAAAATTTGAAAGACCAGTATGAACCTGAGCCTAACTTCACCCTTTTGTGATTTTGATTTTGGGGAAAAGCCTTAACTTGGGAAAAAGAGGTTTTTATTGGTGCTAAACCACTTTTGGAGTTGTTTTGGGTGGATTCCATGGTGGATTTTGACATAGGATGGATTTGAGGTGGTTTATTGAAGAAAAATGGGTGAGAAATGGCAAAATCCGCCATTTTTGGGCAGAACTTGCACTTTGGTATCGGTACCAAAAGTTGGTACCGGTACCCATTGTGTAGAGAGGATTTAGTCTTGTGCCAAAATTTAGGTACCGTACCCATTCCATGATGAAGGAAGCTGAGTCAGAATCTGGAATCAAAGTGAATAGGGTACCGATCAAAGTGGTCTGCAGATACTCTCAAATCTTCAGAATGATTTTGTACCTTTGCATTGTTAAGTCCCATATTCGTACACCGATAGTATAAGAACCTTAAGAAATGACTAATGAGGGTTCAAATAAGAATGAAACTAAGTGAAAAATGCTTGTACCACCGCCCTTTGAGGCGACGAATTAAGTGTAAGATAGGTGCTGGATTTATAAATGTGATGTGTGTGATTTGCTAGGGGTCGGTGAGGATCACCTAACCTAGGACCAATATTGAAGACAAGGCAAAAAGAAAGAGATAGATTGGTTTGTTCTATCTTCTCTTATTCTCGTTTCAAGATTTGAAATGTTTGTTCTAAATGTATAAGAAAAGCATATTAGTTTTTGTTTTAATTGATTGGCTTGATTAGTTTGTAAATGTTTGCATATAAAAATACTTAGTATTGAAAATGAACTATTGATACAAATGTGTACATATTATGCGTATTTTGCTATAAATGGTTGAGCATCCCTTAATAGAATGTTGCTTAGTTTATTTCGCATTAAGGATGGATTGACATATCTGATAAAGTTCGAATTAGCGATGCTGAGCAAGCGTATTGATGTGTCACTCCGATGAGCAGCCCAGCGGGACAGTATCGATAGTATTCACGAATTGATTTTTAATAACCAGTTAGTAGCCTAGCGAGACCGAACTATGTTATAAGACAAATGTTTTTATATCGGCCTGCAGCCTAGCGGGACCGTGCCGGTGATTCCTATATCATGTATACCGAAAACATAGGTTAAATTCGTTAAGGGGCAGAACTGAATTGATTTTGAGATTGTTGATATATTAGAATTGAAAAGCATGATTGCAAATTGAAATGAAAAGAGCATGGTGAAATACATAATTTGGTTATAAATGATTTATTGCATATGAAAGTGTATATTTGGGATGATCAATGAACCATAAATGATTGTATATGAAATAAGTATATGTATTGTATTGACATTGATCATCCAAAAAGATTTGAAAGTTTTGTTTAGTAAAATCTCATGATTTGACTTAAAATGAAACGGAATAATGGAATTGTATAGAACCATTAAGTATGAAAATGCTTAGCGTATTGTTTTTTATCAATGCGTAGGTCTGCAGAGTAATGACGATGATTGAAAGCGGACTCAAGGTCGAGGCTCGAGTCACTGGAAAGTCCATGGAGTATGCTCAAGTCATGCATTCTCACCATTTTGAAATACGTCATTGTTTGCATAAACAAAAAGGAGTTCAACTCGAAATTGGCGCATTCTATAATACAGATACAATTTTGGATGTTATGTTGCTTGACATAAAATGCCATTTTGGTTAAATGCATATTTTGTAAAGTGCATTGAATTTGTAGAAGTATTCATGGGCTTGCCCCAGTGAAATCACTTACTTAAGGTGAGCAGCGGCTTATATTAATAAAATGTATTTGATAATCGGATTTGATTAATGGCTTAGTAGGGCGTCCAGTTTGGTCAATCTGCAGCTAGTCGAAACCATGCTCGAGGTCGCTACTTTGTTGTGTGAGCATCTCGGATGCAGGTTCGGACCCTTGATGGTCGGACCGAAAAGAGTGCTACACCCCGACTAACTTGTAACTATCTTTTACTTTTTACCATACCATTAACTTATTCATTCAAGTATTGTTAAACATTTAACTTGAAATATATTATGTAGCAGCGGATCACAAAATATATTCAAAACTCCATAAATGGGAGTGTTCAACATATACAAGTTTTTACATTACTTACAAAAGCAAAACATATACAAAGTGAACCCAGGTCTTCAATGGGCACCTAGTAGTGTGTTGGCCTTGGTTGTTGATGTGGATTATCAAGACTCTAGTTCCTACTTCTCTATTACCTACCGTGAAACACCCATGTAGCTTATAATAGTGGGGAAATAATACATGTGAATGACCTCAGCGGGATTTATCACACTTTACAGCGCATATCACTTTAACATCTATATACTTATACACATGGTTGTTCATGTTTTAAACATATCATTTACATATGCTTATATATATATCATACTTATTCATCTTATCATGTTTTATTTCATATCATCTTTCGTTTACACTTTTCTTCTTGTGCTTATCATTGTATACGTATCATCACATAGCAGTGCTATGCTTCTCATATCATCTCATATCATTTGCATATTCTTGTCATTTATCTTATATTTCATGCCTGCAAATACCTTAGAAGTGGATACGGGAACTATAAGGACCTGAAGGTGTTGTTATCAAGAATGCGTTGTTATCATTGTACGAGACAATGACCTTTCTATAAGGGCCTATAGAATATTTATTATCATTGTATAAGAATGATGACCATCTGTAAGAGCGAAGGCGTTGTAATAATGGCAGGCCAACTAATCGATAATCTTTGCAGATGTCACCCTAGCCCCCACACAGGCGGATGAAGGGAGCGTGAAACTTCAACTGGGACTCTTTACTTGCTTCTTCAGACATTGGTGGACCCAAGTCTTATAACTAAATTAAAATATCATATACAAAGATACAAAAATAAACTACCACCGTAGTGGTGTTCTGGTGTCAATACATGAGTCTTGAGTCCAGTACATATACATAAACAAAAGCGTACATTACATTTTATAATCGGAATGCGAAACCTACGGTGGACCCCTACAAAGTGTCTTGGCCCAGCGGAATCACGGAAGATCTGAGCGTCTTCCTCTGTACCTACATGGATTAAAACTTCATTACTAAGCAATGCTTAGTAGAAACATATAACATACATATACACATGCCTTAATACCATTTCTGATACTTAGAGATATATATAGTAGCAGATATCATAATTTTTCATGAATTCATATAACAAACTTATACACATACTTGTACTTATAGCAAACTTATACTTGTTCAGATCTCCTATAGGACATTTATTTGTACTTTTAGCAGACTTATACTTGTTCAGATCTCCTGTAGGACACATACTTGTCCTTATAGTAGACTTATACTTGTTCGGATCTCCCGTAGGGCACACATAGCTTATACTTGTACAGAGGTACTTGTAGGTACTACAGGCTTATACTTGTGCAGTGCCGTAGATCTTGCAATTTGAGCAGTCTTTGTTGCTTTACTCTTGTCGTCATTAGGATACTTATCATATAAAGACCAGTAATAACGAATGAGTCGGACACATCACTATAAATTGCCGAGGTGCGTCTGATGCGAGTGCCATAGCATAGCGGGTGTTGAAGCATTGACAAGAGTGCGGGATCACTATGGAAGGCAGGAATTACTAAATGTGCGAAGCTGAATGAATGTCGATCCTTGTAAGAGAGTACCGAAGTACTATACGTGCTTGCCCACGCGTAATAGAGTCTTTGTGTCATTCCATATCAGTTTTGGAGTCCTCTGATTATATGTGTTAGGAGACTTACTATCTTATCATAGGGGAATTAAGTTTACCATCATCGAACTACGCCGTAGAAGCGAGTGCGGTCTAATTTTCCTTTACACTTCTGAGCATGAATGGACCCTTTCATACACTTATAGGGTTCTCATTAGTCTAATAGACAAGTCCTCGGAATAACGGGATAGAAAAACAAAACAAAACACAAAAATTTCCATTATGTGATCAGTGTTACGCTGCGGTGTAGACCTTCGCCACGGCATAGCTTTGCTACGCCTCGGCGTACCTAAGGCTATCCAAACCTCCATCTCAGCCACGCCAGCGCGTGGACTTCACCCTTCTTGTGGGATCCCTACCTTGTGACGTGAGTTCTCATTCAAGATTCTTTGATTTCGTCCATTTTCAATCCAACTAAAAACCACAAAATAATCCAAAAGCATCACAAAAAGAACTCCCAAATGTGTTCTATGGCAAACCAAACATAGAGAGATTAATTAGGGTTTCCAAACCCAGGCTCAAATACTTGTAAGTTAGGTTTAACTACCTAACACTGATAGTTATCCATACATCATAAACCAAGAATCCATACTCAAAGGGAGAGGATTCATACTCATCTTATACGAAACTGAGGTTTTACCAACTGACTTTCAACAAATCTAGGGTTAGGATGAATTCCTAACTAAACCTTAGAAATGAAACAAACTAATATCCATACACAAATAGTTTCCATACAAACCCATAGTATTCCATACATTTTCTCTTCTTCTTCTTCTTCTTCTTCTTCTTTTCTCCTCTCTTCTTCTTCACGTTTTTTTTTACTCTCCCAAAATGACAGACCAACTTGGTCTTATCCCTATTTGACCTTACTTTCCTTTTATTACACTTTGGTCCCTCATCTCTCGTCTATTTACAAATCAAGTTATTCATATTTCCACTTTAGCCTATAATCTTCTTATCATATGACTTTTATATCATGTTTTAACAAATTCCACTTTTACCCTTGCTTATTTATGGGTTTCTCAATTTTCACGTTTTGAATTTAAATTACAAAAAATTCAAATTATACCTACAAAATACCCTAAACACGTTGAAAACGACTAGGGTATATTCGAAGTGTTCTGAGTAGACTTGTTCCCTAATAGGCATGCCCATCTATCCCTACACTAGGTTCTAAAGCCCAGGATAATCGTTTCTTTATTTCATTTACAATATATATCCCATATCCCCGAATAACTATTGTTATCCGGTAATCATATGCGATATTTTCTTATCATTTCCGTATGCATCTTTATTCTTATATTATTTAGACATTTATACGTTTTTCTATATGCCTTCATTACACATTTATCTTTTCATCCCTTAACCAAGGGATAACACTTCATTTTAAACACATTAGCAAATGAGGGAAGAAAACAATTAATAGCGACCCGGATCGTAGGTAGATTGAACATTTTTTAAATATAATTTTTTATACTTGTATGAACCCTTCATTCGGTTATTAGGGTCCTCTTTAATCGATGGGCGATTGTTAGACTTAACGAAAGATGAACTAAAAACGAGAGCTAGCGAGAATGCGCTGGCGAGGTTTGCCTAGGCAGAGAGGTTTGCCTAGGCGGAGTATTGCTACGCCTAGGCGGACCAGAAAATGCCAAAAACCCTATATGTGGCAACCCCCGAGCCAGGTTCGGCCCGGTCGGCAGATCCAAACCAAAACCCCGGGGACGCCCGGTTACCACTCAATCACTTTATCAAAACCATTTATCAAAAATACGCGGAAGCGTTTTCTTTCTCTAATCTTTGCGGAAGCGGTTTCATTTTAAGGCAAGCCCATAAACATTTACAAATTCAATGCAATTCGATAGACCCATAAACATTTAACAAAATACATTTACAATGAAGGCATTCCATGCCTTTTCAAAATGATATACAAAATAGATCTTTAGAGTTCAAATTGTTTTTACAAAATATCAATGTCCAAAACAAAATAGAGTGAATGCATATGTCAGAGCATACTCAGTGAACTTTTTGAATGACTCTGAGCTCCTCGACCTTGGGTCCACCTTCAATCCTTATCGATAAACCGATTGCCTGCACATTGATTAAAAGCGATAATTTAAGCATTTTTAAATCTTTAGTGGTTCTATCTGATTCCATTCATTCGTTTCAGTTTAAGTCGAATCATGCAGTTTTACTAAACAATACTTTCAAATCTTTGGATGATCAGTAATAAATACAATACACTATACAATTTCATATACAACCATTTTATGGTTTGTGATCATCCGAATATACACTTTCATTTCAGTTTTCAATCATGCTTTTCAATTACCGCAATACAAATTAGTTTATGCCATAATTTAACCTAAGTTCGGTATTCGGGATATTGGAATCTGGCATGGTCCCACTAGGGCTCTGAGGCCACGGTATAAAACATTTGTTTTATAACCACAATCTGGTCTAGTTGGGCTGATGGTAGATTATCAAAATCAATTCGTGAACACTCTGGAATCTTGTCTCTTTGCTGAAATTTCAGTGATCCGGAGTGACAAATCAATACATTTGTTCCTAGTATTGCTAATTTGACCCCTATTGGTATACCAATCTATCCTTTATGCGAATTTAATGGTTAACATTACATTAAGAGCGTTGAATCCCTTTATATCAAATCTGATACAATATGTACATATGTATAATTTATTCATTTTCAATAATCATGCAATTTTCATATGGAAACATTTCACAATCATTTTCCTCAAATCAATTAAAACAATTAAATATGCTTTCTTATGTATTTAGAACAAGAATTTCAAATATTGAAACGAGAATAGGAGAAAGTAGAACAAACCAATTTATCTCTTCCTTTTGCCTTATCTTCAATCTCGGTCCTAGGTTAGGTGATCCTCACCGGTCCACTAACCGTCACACACACATCGCATTTAGTGAATTGCTAATCACCTTAGAATCGCTTCGCCGGTGGCCAGAGTCATGATCGTTTTTCACTTAGTTTCATTCTTATTTGGACCCCATTGATGGTTAAGTTACAGCTGTCAGTGCCGCAATGCGAGGCTTTCGGATCGAGGGTCGAAATATTTTGCCTACATGAACGGTGCGCCACACAGGTGCAGCGAGAGCCCGATTTGCCCAATTTTCCTTCTTTGCTCCTTTTGCTTGATTTTCTCCAATCACTCAAAAACTAAACTAAGAGATCACTCCAATGATGACATCCAATACCATCTAAACCAACCATAGGCAAAACCCATGGATGGATTAGGGTTTCTAACCGAATATCATTTAGAGAAATCTAGGGTTTAGTTCTGCCTTAAAATCCTTTTGAATCTCCTTCACCTAAGATGCTTGATCATGTAGAAACATTGAGGAAGAAATGCACAAAATCACTTCTTCTCAAAGGCTAAGCCTCTTTCTCTCTCAAATCACCAATGTGTTTTGCTCAATAGGCATTCTAACACTAAAAATGCATTAGTCATATTTTACCCAAGTATGTTTTGGCACTTGATAAATCATTTCTGTTTTGGCATTTTAACTCACTCATTGGTTTTCGTTTCACTTTTATTTATCATTTATTTCACATTAGCATTTAAGCTATCATTTGACCCTTAGGTCCTCATTTTACAAATTTCCAAATTTACCCTTTTTCACTTGGGTTTATTTTTAGGTTCAATCAATTTCTCATTTTAGCATATAATACTTAACTATATGCTCACATTTTCATTTCACTTTTCATGATTTAACAATTTATCAGTTTTCCCGGAAAAACCCAAGTTGGCTCAATTTATACTTGGAATATATAATAAAAAAATTATTATCAAAATTCTAGGGTATTTTTGGGGCGTTACACTATCTCGGGTCCGTCTAGGCGAAGGAGCCTCCGCCTAGGCGGAGCTCTAGGCCTAGATGTGGACTCCTATGCCTAGGCGTAGGGGTGTCGAGAAGAACAGAAATGGCCAGTTTTGAGCCATTTTCACCAGAATTTCCTTCCAAATAAAAAACAACTCAACCCAAAAACACATTTATACCAACTAACAACACTTCTAAACATCAATTCCATACAGAATCCAAACATATGTTGATTCCATACATAATCCAAACATATGTAGATTCCATACATGATTTCCATACCTTGGCTTTTCTTCTCTTTTTCTTCTTCCTTCTTCCTCTCTTCTTCTTTTTCTTCTTCCTCTCTTTAATGTGAACCCTAGCATTTACACACAAAAAATGAGATATTGTTGGTCTTATCCTCATTTTGGAGTTAAGGCCATGTTTGGCTTAACAAAATTTGATTTAAACTTTACCCCTTGCATTTAGGTCCTTCAATTCTCTATTTTTGCAATTTAATTTCTCAATATTTCTATATTGGCATATAATCTTCTTATCATATGACCTTTGAGTCCTTAATTGGTAAATTACTAGTACCCTTAACTCTTGTATAAATTCCGGATATTTGATTACTTTATTTTGAGCATTATTTTATTCTAGAAAAATATACATTTACTTTTATTATACCCAAAACATGTTATAAAACTGTCAGGGTATAATTTGCGGTGTTACAAAGACTCACTAAAATTAAACTAAAATAAACAAGAAACTAAAAATATAAAAATGAAAGATAAGAAAAGAAATTGCGCTTGGGTTGACTCCTAAGAAACATCTCCGTTTTTGTAGAGTCCAGCTTGACTGTACCAACTACAGATTGGTTGGTGATTCCCTCCTCCCCCCGTTCCAAAGAATTGATAATTGTGCTCTAATAGCATCTTGGGCACACAATCTTCCACGATCTTATTTTTTTGATTTTTTTCTTATGGGTCACAATGGTGGCTTCCATTTTCTTGTTCAACTGAATAATGTACTCTTCCACCTTGGACAATGGGGGTTACTTCCTCAATTTTCAACTCTTCATGCATGTCACCCCATGGAGCCATCTCCGGAATAGCTTTTAAAACTTCATACTTTTGTCGTGTCATGGGATTCTAGAGAAGTTGTGTGACGCTCCAAAATTCGTGGGTTCGTTGACTTAACCATCAACCCACGGAAATACCCGTGGATATCCAGTGACCCGATACCACCTATTAAGTCCCATTTACCAAGATCCATTTATCCGTATTTTTTTCTTACAAAACATGCAAGGATATATGTATATTAAAAACAGTTCACATGTTTTTAATGACAATTCTTTTACACCAAAAATACATGTCAAGCAAGTTTGCTCAATTGATTTTACAAAAAAAGAATTATCAAAGCCACATGTTGGCTTTCTTCATCATTGTGGCCCCGCATAAGAGCCGTCCATCGGCGCACATCCCGCACCTAAAATGTTATCCCATATACCCACGCCTAGTAGAGTAAATTTCTTATAGAGGCTACTCCCCATCTAAGTGAACATGCAATGCTCACACTTAATGATTTTCACATTCACATCACAATTCCAAGCAAGATATGCAATCCTAGGTTGGAATTCTACATGCCATGCCATGAAATGAGATGAGACTTACTCATGCTATAACGTCCCAAAAATACCCTATGATTTTTATAATAATTTTATTATATATTCAGGAATTGCTGAATTGAAGGCTAAACTTAGGTTTTCAGGCGATAAATTATAAAAATATGAAATGAATATGTGAGCATATGATTAAATGTTATATGCTAAAATGAGAAATTGATTGAACACATAAATAAACCCAAGTGTAAAAATGGCAAATTTGGAAATTTGTAAAATGAGAACCTAAGGGTCAAATGATAAGCAAATGCTATGTGAATTAAATGATAAATAGAAGTGAAATAAAGACCAAAAAGGAGAAAAATGAGAAATGGAATTTGAGTGTAAGCCAAACATGGCCTTACACTTAAAAAGAGAAAAAAGACCAAATGTGGTCTTAGAAGAGCACATTTGTGCATTTTGAGCAAAAAACGTTTTGAGAGCGAGGGAGAGGAGAAAAAGCTAGGGTTTTGGAAATAGTTGGAGATTGGTCTGAATCTCTCCATGTTTGTGCAAGATCTTGTAAGAAGGAAGAAGGAAAAAGGCTAGGGCTTCAAGTGCAAAGGGATTTAGGGTGAGAACCAAACACTAGAATTTCTTTGATGATGTTTGGGTTAGAAAAACCCTAATCCATCCACGGGGTTTGCTCATGGTTGGTTTAGGTTGATATTAGGATGTTATTGGGAGTGATTCCCATGTTTTGTTTTGGGATTTTGAGGATTTTTGAAGAAAAAATCCACATAAATAAAGGAAAGCCCAGGAAAATGCGGGCAAAAGCGAACTCCTTCGCGCGTAGGGACCAGCACGGCGTAGACCTCGCCCAAAGCGTGGGATACCTTACCTGGCCCGAGGCAAGGCAAATGGCACCCCTCAGGTACGTCGAGGTGTAGCAAAGCTAAACTCTGACGTAAGCGATGCTATCTTGCAGCCGTAAGCGATCTTGTCTTGTGGCGTAGCTCTTTATTTATAGAGAATGAAATTTTGGTTTATTCAGAAAATCTAGTTTTGTACCGATAGTATAGGAACCCTAATAAATTACTAATGGGGGTTCAAATAAGAATGAAACTAAATGAAAAACGTATCGTACCTTGCCGCCTCGGTGAAGCGTGGGCAAACTTAATGTCTTAACCCAAAATCGTTAACGAAGATAAATTGTCATTCACTAAAAATGTATAATAATTGTTTATACACTAAGAATGGCGTAATTTTTATTGACTAGGGACGGGTGAGGATCACCTAACCTAGGAACTTAATGTCTTAACCCAAAATCGTTAACGAAGATAAATTGTCATTCACTAAAAATGTATAATAATTGTTTATACACTAAGAGTGGCGTAATTTTTATTGACTAGGGACGGGTGAGGATCACCTAACCTAGGCCGAATCGAGGGAAGGAAAGCAGGCAAACTGACTTTGGTTTGTTCAACGACCCTCATCATTATTTCAAGTGTTTTGGTAGTTTACCAAATAAATTTGAAATGATTATATGGAATGAGTATATCTTTGAAATGATATTAGGAAAGTGCATATGAATTAGAAAATGATATTTGAAAATGTTTGATGATTAGTTGCATGTGAGTGATTAATTAAATTGTAAACGAATTAGTCAATTCTTGACATTTTGAATTGAATCGATGTACCGAACGACCAACATGGTGGGATGCACCAATCGACATCCGTCATGAAGGCAAACCGAAATTGTTCAATGTCCCACATGGCAGGATGCACCAATCGGCATCTGTCATGATGGTGTATGACATTGTTAAAATGTCCCACTTGGCGAGATGCACCAATCGACATTCGTCATGACAGCGTATGACATTTTTAAATGACCACTTGGCAAGATGCACCAATCGGCATCCGTCATGATGAGAGACCAAAATTGTTAAATATGTAAGCACATTACCAAATGACAAAAAGGACGGGATTCACCGAATGAAATCTGTCATGAATGTGAAAATGCATATTTTGATACGATCAATGATTTGTAAAGTGAAAGCATGTGAAAATGAATAAGCATGAGTATAGTTTGACATAAAAGGCATGGTTTTATGACAAATGCATGTCATGTTAAACTGAAAATTGGAATAGAACTGTATAGAACCACTAAGCATGAAAATGCTTAGCGTGTAGTTTTTATTTATGCGCAGGTTTCGAGTAAATAGGAAAGAAGGAAGGATCAAGAAGCGTAGAGTCATAGAGAAAGTTGAGGTGTATAAGTATATACCCCTTCATATGCATATCATTTATTTTTTAACGTGTGACATTTTGTGAACAAAAGAGTTAAACTCTGAACTATTGTTTTGTATATCATTTTGTAAAGGCATGATACACCATTTTGTAAACGAGGTGTATGAGGAGTAAATGTTTATGGGCCTACCATTTGGAGTAACTTCGGCGTAGTGAAAACCTAAAGCGAAATGATATAAATAAAATGTTTTGATAAGATAAATGAAGCAGTCGGAATTGGCGGGCTCGGTTTTGGATCCGCCTTTGGATAGGCCGGATTCGGGTCGCGACACTTTTACGAAAAAAAAAAAAAAAAAACAAATAAATGAAAAGTAAATAAAAAGAATTAAATGAGCATCCCGGAACCGGTTTGGATTTGCCAATTGGATCGGACCGGAATGAGGTGCTACACATGCACCATACCCGAGTCTTTATCGACTCCCCTAATATCTGAGTCTTTATTGACTCCTACCATACAATGCGATACCAATGGGTGATAAAATCCGTCATTAATGGATTACTTCCAATAATCATTTTCAAACTAAATTTACTTGTTTATAAACCAAAATCTTTTTAGATGCTAAACCTTAAATGATCATTTCATTTACAAAACCATATGTCTTTTGTGGGTAGCAAATTTCCAAGGTTTCACGAGCTCAGCACGCGCTTCGACACTTTTGGACTTTCATCGTGAAGTGTTTGAACCGGTCAAGGTCTTTCACCGAGGAGTATCTAGCCCTTCTTGCTATTGTAGAGCCTAAGTTTTTACCATTTATTCAATGAGTGCGACTTTTTTGGACTTTTGTCCGAAGCGGTCTGAGTCCATCGATCAATCACCAAATGCAGTGTTGATTTTCCAACCATACACTCACACCCGTGAAATGAGATGTTTCTTGTGCATATGCAATGTGATGCACCATTGCATGTTAATGCCATGTCCCATATGTAATGCATGTCATATGGACAATCTAAACCATACAAATTTACTTTGTATCTTGGACAATTATATCACATGCATATAATTTCCAATTAAACATTCACAACAATGTTAATACATTTAGAATGCACATATCAACATTTCATCACATCAACACAACCACACATGTCATTACAAGGGCAAGTAATAACATTCTTAATCATCAAACCAATTGTGGCATATGGTATGCCCATAAAACAGCTCACAATAGCCTCCAAAGCAAGCTATGTAACAGGTCCCAAACAAGCCAACACAAGCTTCAGCGGTCCCTGACAGTGCATCATGGCTAGATTAGGTTCACCCTAGCGAAGACTTGGCTCTCCCTAGGCGAGCCGGTGCGGCAAAGTCTTTGCTCTCGGGTTCGCCTGGGCGAACCACCCCTCACCTAGGCGAACCCCTTCGCCTAGATGAGTCTTCCTTCTCCTAGGCGAAGAGACAATCTTCCTAGGGAAGATTCATGCTTTCGCCTAGGCGAAGAACATCACTGGAACTCGAAAATCCCATTTTTTCTTCACCAAAATAGAACCTAAAACAAAAAACCCTTTTTTTCTTAGCCCAAAGGTGGAAAATAAACCAAGGTAGAAAGAATCCCTACATCTTGGAGCATAGATGAACGGGCAGGAAGCCTCCTCAACCTGACAACTTCATTTTCCGGAATTTCCTTCCTTGGATCCTCGATGAAATCTCTTGTTCTAGGCGCCCATATGTACACCTCGTCGATGTGATGAACTTTTATCCTTGGCCCGACGAAATTCGATCAACGTAGCTCCATAGATAAAAAAGAGAAGCTTGATCCTCTCTCCCTCCTCACTCTTTCACTCCCACAGCCACAAACAGGAAAAAATAAGCATTTTCCTCTCATTCCCCCATTTCGTTCTAACTTACCTTTAAGGTTGAGGGAGTGGCCCAAGTCGTGCCACATGTCTACCCTTGCCCGGGCTCGTCTTTGCCTCGTAATAATTTATTTTATCCCGGTTAAAGTTCAATCTATTTTAAATGAACTTTACACTAGTTATTTCCCAAAATCTCGTTTTTGGGTTCACTGGACACCCGATGCATCGAAAATCATGAAAATTCACAACTGTCTCGGAATTTAATGAAATTGGTCTGGGTAATTAGATTTCGAGAGACGAATCAAACAGTGAGATCTATTTCATCATTCAAGATCTAGAAAAATTCCAGGTGTACATCCTTGTACTGTATTGGCAATTTACCTTTTTGCCAATTTTCGGAAAAAATTCAAATTTACCTTGGTTTTACATTCTTCCCACCTTAATAGAATTTCGTCCCCAAAATTCACACACACATACACATTCAATTCAAATGCATATGCAATAGTCATTGAATCCCCAAATGACTAAAAACATACCTTCATCCTCAAATAAGAAAGGATAATTGGCACGCATTGTGTCTTCACATTTCCCATGTTGCCTCCTCCATTCCTTGGTGCTGCCACAACGCCTTCACTACCCTCATAATCTTGCCTTGCAAAACCTGATCCCGACTATCCATGATACGTACCTGTAACACCATAAAAATACCCTAACAGTTTTAGAACATGTTTTGGGTATAAAACAAAGTAAATGAAAATTTTTCGAAATTTATATCCTAAGAACGAAAAAAATATAAAACCCGGAAATTTTACAGGAGCCAAATAAATTTGGTAAAAATGTCAGTGGGGACTGGGGTCATAAATGAAGAATGTAATTTCCAAAATGTAAATGAAGTGAAATGAAATGAAAATAAAAGTGAAATAAAGTGTTAAAATGGAAAAAATGAGAAAAGTGTATTTAATGAGAAGGCCAAACAAGGCCTTAATCTTTTGATAAGGTTAAAGACCAAAATATGGTCTATGGAATGACATTTGGGCATTCACGTTTTTTTTTTTTGAGAGGAGAAAAGCTAGGGCTCCATCCGGTTGGGTGTGAAAGGGAGGAGGAGATTTGTGATTTTGCTCCATAAAAACTGGAGATTAAGGATCAAAGAACAAGAAGAAAACTTGGTGGTGGAGAATCAAAGATTGAAAGGTAAGAAAAACTAAACCCTAACCCCCTTTTCTTTGAGTTGATGAAAACCCCAACCTTTGGGTTAAAGGTTTTTGTATTGGTTGTAGTTTAGTTAGGGGTTGTATTGGGTTGAGTTTTGAAGAGTATTGTTGGTTGGTGTTGGTTTGGATTGGTTTTGAGGAATGTTTGTAAAAGGGAAATGTTGGGTTTTCAAAGGAAATGCTGTCAAAATTTTGTCACAACCCCTGTTCTTGTTTTGACTATAGGTTAAGTTATAATCATCCAAATGAAGTGATTCCAATTGGTAAAGAACCATAAGATATATGGCTACAAATGTATAGAAGGGACAAGGAGCAAATTGTAGAACTAAGGCTCCCGAATATGGGCTTAAAGGTGAGTTCAGGTAGCTCACGGGTATGCCCTGTTTTGGGTGTAGTTGTGGTATTTTGGTCATAAAATGAGTTTCACTCATCCACATTGAGTGATTTAAAGTGCAGGTAAAGCCCCAGACTTAGGGAATAATTTACTTCAAGGAAGTGTATGCAATTATAACGCCAAAGTGCCCAGAAATCTTTCAAAGTGGAGCTACATGCAGAATCTGTTTTGCAAAATAGAGTAGTCTAGATGTAAAATGCAATAACTTGAGTTTGGGTGATCCAAATTGGATGATTCCAATTGGAGAAGAAATCTTAGAACCATAGCTTCAAATTAGTGAAGGAACCATTACCAATTTGTGGAGTTAAGACCCCAGAAATCGAAAAAAACAGTGGGTGATCCAATGAGCTGGGCATATTGACTAGTTTGGCATTAAAATGCTGTAACTTGAGTTTGGTTGATCCAAATTGGATGTGTAGGGCTCTGTTACCTTTTAAAGAATTGTTCATTTAAACACATTTCATATACCCATTTCTAATATGAATAATTAATATTAATTTAAAACATAATTATTTATGGAGTATATGATATCAAGACCTAATCACATTCTTTGACATAAAAGAATATATATATTCATTAATTCAAATAGGGCCCATAACTGTTCTTGAATAAGCATTTATACAAATTGGCATTCCATGCCTTTTCAAATACATTTACAAAACGATATTCTTAGAGTTCACCTCTCTTTAAAACACATTCCATAAATATCCAAAACAAAATGGGTGAAAAATATATTCTTCTCATGAAGACTTTTACATCATTGAATTCAAAGCAAAATAGTTACAAAATATCATGAATGAAATGATATGCAAGAGACGGAGTGTTTACTTATACTCCGCGTTGTTTGAAAGCGGTGACTTGGCGAAGCGAACTTTGGTCACGCTACTTTCTTGGTACTGGAGCGTTGATAAAAACAACACGCTAAGCATTTTCATGCTTAGTGGTTCTATGATTCTCTTTTTATTTCAGTTTAAATCAAATCATGCATTTCATAAGATAATGCTTTCGTACTTTCTTAAATGACCAATGCAATATATTACATACATAAAGATATATTTCCATTTAATCAATTACAATTCATTGGTCATCTCAAACTATGCATTTTCATGTGCAACAGATCATTCAGATCATAAATCATGCACTTTTTCATTTGCATTTTAGCCATATTCCGAATTTAACTTATGCTTTGGTGCACGGGATAGTGAATCACCAACAACGTCACGCTGAAGTGAAGTAGGTGTAAACACGGTTTTATAAAAATATGTACTCGGTTGGTGTACACTACCGATACTGTCCCGTTGGGCTATGAAATCGGTATGCCACAAAAGTACGTTTGTTCGAATCTTATTGGTATACCAATCTATCCTTAACTCAAACTTAACGGTTAACATTCTATTAAGGGCATTCAAATCATTTATAGGAAAATACAATATAGTATGTGTTTTTATACAAACAAATCATTTCAATACTCATGCAATTTTTCATGTCATTCATTTACGCAATCCATTCGATTTCTCAAATTTCTTAACTTAAATCAACTTGAAATTCATTTCACAATTTATTTGCATCAAATCAATTTAAAACAATTCAATATGAAATTCAAACATTTTAGAGATAGAGATTCGAAATAATGAGAGAAAAGTGTAGAATAAACCTAAAAAGCTTTGCACTTTGATTCCAATCCTCAGAATCTCAATCTCAGTTCGGGCTTTCCTCCTCATTAGCCCCTATTCCAATACAATTAAAGAACAATATTATTCGTGTGTACTAGTGATTTTGGTTAGGGTTGATTTTCGGAGCTTAATATCGTATTCTTAATCTCATTAGCAAATAAGGGCATGCAAGCCCGGTATGGTTGTTAGTTTCCCAACTTTAATCCATCACATAACCAAAATACTAAAAATTTTCCCTACCTTTTAATCATTTTCCAACAATACTCTTGATCAATTAAACCATCCCCAAAGGAAGACTAAGTCAAAAACCTCAGCAGAGACACTAACACCACATGCGAGAATTGTTATTTTCCGAGTTTGTACTTCTGGACTTTATTACCCAAAAATTATTCAAAATGGTATTCAAAATCATAGAAAATCTCAGTTTAGTCCTTTATATATCAATGACATCTCTGAGAAAATGTTCAATTTAAAATTCCTTCTCTAAGGCCCTCAACCACATAACCTGAAACCAGGCAAAATATGCTGTTTTATTTTTATTTTTTTAGGCAATGGTACCTTTAAAACATCTCACAAAACCAATCCTAATGTTGTCAAAATTAACTTCAAACAGTGATTTTATTAAGCAGAATAAGGTCTAACCAACCCCCAAGCACCTAAAATCATATTATAAACCAATTGGTCCAGTTTTTAACTTTAACATCCCAAAACCCTAAGCTGTCCACTTTGACATCTTGTAACAAAACACTTTCTAAAATCAAATAAATTCCAAAATAAATTTATCCAGTAGAAAAGTTAATATTTCCAAGACCATATATTCCTTCCCAAGACCTTTAATCATCCCAACAATCTATTATCATAAATTCCAAAACACACTTAGCCAAAACAGTCCCAAACTCAAGTTATGACATTTTAATGCCAAATTGGTTAGCTCACTTGATCACCTACTGTTATTCTCAATTTCATGGGTCTTAACTCCATAAATTGGTAATGGTTTCTTCTACTTATTTGAAGCTATGGTTCTAAGGTTTCTTCTCCAATTGGAGTCATCAAATTTGGATCACCAAAACTCAAGTTATTGCATTTTACATCCAGACTACTCCAATTTGCAAGGTAGAATCAGACTGTTCTTACACATAGCTCCACTTTGATAGATTTATGGGAACTTTGGGAGTAACAATTTGCATACACTTCCTTCAAGTAAATTATTCCCCTAGAAGTCTATTATACCCAAAATTTTGAATCACTCAATTTGGATGAGTGAAACTCAGCATAGCCAAAACACCATAACAACACCCAAAGCAGGCATGCCCGTGAGCTACTGGGCTCTGCTTTAAGCCCATATCCGGGAGCCTTAGAGCTACAATTTTCTCCTGGTCCCTTCTATAAATTTGTAGACCTATCTCTTATGGTTCTTTACCAATTAGAATCACTTCATTTGGATGATTATAACTTAACCTATAGCCAAAAAAAGAATAGGGGTTTTGTTTTGACAACATTTCCTTTGAAAACCCAACATTTCCCTTTTACAAACATTACACAAAACCAATCCAACCAATAATACTCTTAAAGTCAACCCTACACAACCCCAAAACTCATTTACAACCAAAATAAAACTCTTTTTATCCACATTTGGGGTTTTCCCCAACTCAAACACAAATAAAAGGGGTTTAGGGTTTGAGTCTTACCTCAAATCTCTTTCAAACTTTAATACCAAGGTTCCTCCTTGTTTTTGATCACTTTAGCCTTGATTACATGGAGAAGAAATCACAAACTCCTTCTCTTATTCTCTCAACCAAGCCCTAGCTTTCTCTCTCTCTCTCTCTCTCTCTCTCTCTCTCTTTTTTTTTTTTCTAAATGTGAGAAAATGGCAATTACAAGACCAAACTTGGTCTTAAGCCTTATGTTAAGGCCTTGTTTGGCTTGCCATAAATTCATATTTGCCATTTTTCTCATTTTAACTCTTCATTTCACTTTCATTTTCACTTCATTTCATTTCATTTACATTTTGGCAATTACATTCTTCACTTATGACCCTTAGGTCCCCATTTGACATTTTTACCAATTTTATTTGGCTCCTGTAAAATTTTTGGGTTGCATATTTGTTTCGTTCTTAGGATTTAAATTCCGAAAAAATTTCATATACTTTATTTTATACCCTAAACATGTTCTGAAACTGTTAGGGTATTTTTAGGGCGTTACAACTCTCCCCTCCTTAAGAAAATTTCGTCCTCGAAATTGCCTTCATTAAAGAGTTGGGGATATTGATGCTGCATAACTTCTTCGCTTTCCCACGTGGCTTCCTCGGTCTTGTGGTTTCTCCATAGCACTTTGACTAGTTGGATTCATTTGTTCCACAATTCTTTCACTTCTCGAGCCAAGATCTCTACTGGCTCCTCTTAGCTCAATCGTCTTTGAAGAGACTACATGCGACGGGTCTGACCTGTACCTCCTCAACATTGACACATGGAAAACATTATGGATATTTTCCAACTCTGGAGGTAAAGCTAATCTATATGCCACTGGACCCACTTTCTCTATCACCTCATATGGCTCAATGAACTTAGGGCTCAACTTGCCCTTTTTCCCAAATCTCATTACTTTCTTCCAAGGCGATACTTTCAAAAATACTTTCTTGCCGATCTCATATCGAATATCATTTCTTCTCATGTTAGCATAGGATTTTTGTCTATCCGTGGCCACTTTCAATATTTCTCTAATCATTTTCACCTTTTCTTCGGTTTCTTGAATCAAATCAAGGCCAATCACTTTCTTCTCACTTAACTCGGTTCAACATGGTGTTCTGCATTTTCTTCCGTAAAGAGCCTCATAAGGCGCCATTCCAATACTTGATTGGAAGCTATTGTTGTACACAAATTCAACTAGAGATATATGTCTATCCCAACTACCCTCATAGTCGATCACACAACTTCTTAGCATATCTTCCAACACTTGGATCACTCATTCCGATTATAAATCCGTCTGTGGGTGGAACGCTGTGCTGAAATTCAATCGAGTGCCTAAGGCCTCTTGCAATTTTCCCCAAAATCTCGAGGTGAACCTCGAATCTCTATCTGAAATAATCGACACTGGAATCCCATGTAACCGAACTATTTCACTTATGTACAACTCTGCTAGCTTGTCAAGTAAATAGTCGGGTTTCTCTGGTAGGAATTGATATGACTTGGTAAATCGGTCTACTACGACCCAAACCGAGTCATGCTTCCTCCCTGTCAATGGCAAACCAACTACAAAATCCATGGTGATTCGGTCCTATTTCCACTCAGGTATTCTAATAGGCTGTAATAATCCCGAAGGAACTTGATGCTCTACCTTCACTTTTTGACATACCAAACACTTGGTGCAATTTTGATCATCTCTTTTCATTCGGACCACCGATCACGAAACCTTTAAATCTTGATACATCTTTGTGCTACTTGGGTGCGTGAAAAAGTCCACCATGTGCCTATTCTAAAAATGGCTTTCTTGATTCACTATCGGTACACAAACTGATCTTTATAATACAAGATCATCTTCGCCCTTTTGGCTTCGGTTTCTTTTCCCTCTCCAATCAAACTCACTATGGCGAAATTTTCATCATTTGTTTGTGCCTCTAGTACTTTCGGTTCAACAAATGCTGGTTTGCTACCCCAATTGCACTTCCACTATTGCAGTCGTCGATAGTGACGTGACATTCAATGCTCAAGCATTTATCTTGACTTTCTTCGAGGCATACGCTACTACGACAAACCTTTGGGATGATAGTCAATCACGCAATCATAATCTTTAATCAATTCCATCCATCTACGTTGTCTCAGGTTAAGCTCTCGTTGTGAGGGCAAATACTTAAGACTCTTGTGATCGGTGTAGATGAAACACTTTTCCCCATACAGATAATGTCTCATATTTTCAATGCGTAATGAAGTGGCCAATTCAAATCTGTACGTAAGGTAATTCTTTTCATGCGGCTTCAAGCGCATGAAGCATACATACCCTTTACCCTCTTGCATGAGGACACATCAAGTCCATTCAATGAAGCATCATTTGAAAATCACATATTCTTCCGTAGGTCGGTTGATGAAGCAGGAGCCTCGGTTAAATGCACAACTTTTCAAACTAGATTGACACTTTTTACTCACTCAAATTTCTGTTCTTTTGGAGTAATCTACGTCATCGGCTGCGACCATCGAAACCCATACTTAGACATACGTAGTAACACCATAAACCTAGGAAACTATGCACTTCCATGACATTTCTCGATGTTCCTATTCAATAATCACCTCTACCTTCTTTGGATCCACTTGAATTCCTTCTTCTGATACAATGTGTCTAAAAGACACTTCTCTCAACCAAAATTCATTTTCGATTTGCATAACCTTTCCTTTCTCAAGGTTTCTAGCACTACAGAAGGTGCGTATCATGATTTTCGATCCTTTGAATACGGGCGTCGTCTATAAACACCACGACAAAGCGAATCTACATACGGTCGGAAGCGGGATTCATTAAATCATGAAAGCCCGTACAGGCATTTTGTTAACCCAAGCGGCATTACAAGAGATACGCGGTGCGGCCATCTTGTAGTTACATCAGTATCCTTAATCCTCGGAGTTGATGATACCCGGTCGTAGTCAATCTTTGAAAAGACACTTGCGTTTCAATTGGTCGAACAAGTCATCAATCTGGGTAGAATGCTTGTTCTTCATCATCTTGTTCGTGCCTATAATCAACACTGGCCCGAAGCGTACCATCTCTTCTCGACAAAACCTTTGGGCTCCCCCATGGTGATACACTCGGACGGGTAATCCTTTCTGCAATTCTTGCAACTAAACGGTCTTTTAACTCCACGGGCCATTCTATCTTGTGTAATGGATGTCGAATTTGGCAGGGCTGCGTCAATTGCAAACTGATCTACATGTGGAGGCAATCTTGGAAACTCCTCACAGGAAACACATACGGATGATCCTTAGCGTAGGGATGTCGAAAACTAGGCTCCACCTTTTTTTGTATCATCATGCGCAGTAGGCTTCCACGCTGGAAACCATCGTTCTAGCCGGTAGTGGCGGATATACCATTAGAGGGAGGTGGTTAGGCCTCTCGTAGATAAAGTCACTTCCCTCTTTCCCTTTGAGGTGTCCTTAAGGTCAATCTCTTCATTCTACGATCAACTACCACTTGGTGTTGGGGAAAGGCAGTCATCGATATCACATTAAACTCTCTAGTAATAACTCATCAAATCTCAGGAAACTCATACTCATTATTCTAATGGGACAGTCTCACATGACTCTATTCCACCTTCTGTATTGGGGCCTGAACTTTCCATGCTTACCTATTAAGACAAACAAGATCTGGATCAGAGCCACGTCATCCTTTATATGCAAATCTGATGTGTCATAAAATTTTCGTCATTTACAAACGATTTCAAAATCGTTTTATAAATGCTAAGCTAGGCTCGATACCATAAAATGTAGGACTCTATTACCTTTTAAAGACACAATTCATTTAAACACATTTTCATATACCCATTTCTAATATATGAATAATTAATATTCATTTAAAACATAATTATTTATGGAGTATATGATATCAAGACCTAATCACATTATTTGACATAAAAAGAATATATATATATTCCTTAATTTCAGTGGTCCATAAGCCCCATTCTTGAATAACACATTTATACAAATTGGCATTCCATGCCTTTTCCAAATACATTTACAAAATGATATTCTTAGAGTTCCTCTCTTTAAAGTACATTCCATAGATATCAAAACAAAATGGAGTCAAAATATATTCAACCTGCAGACTTTTACATCATTGAATTCAAAGCAAAATATTTACAAAATATCATGAATGGAATGATATGCATGGGACGGAGCATTTACTTATACTCCGCGTTGTTTGACAATGACTTTGCTCCCGGCAATCTTCGGTTCTGTCACTTTCTAATTGGTACCTACGCGTTGATAAAAACAACACGCTAAGCATTTTCATGCTTAGTGGTTCTATACGATTATCTCTTTACTTCAGTTTAAATCAAATCATACAATTTCATAAGACAATGCTTTCGTACTTTCTTAAATGACCAATGCAGTACAATACATACATAAAGATATATTTCCATTTATCATTACAATTCATTGGTCATCTCAAGCTATCATTTCATGTCTGACAAATCATTCAGATCATAAATCATGCACTTTTTCATTCTCATTATCATTTTGCATTTTATATATCGAATTTAACCTATACTTCGATGCAGGATAACGAATCAAACACGGTCCGTGGGTATGGGTGGCGGGTATGAAGCAGTTTTATAAAAATATGTACTCGGTTGGTGTACACTACCGTCTTTTGTCCGTGGGCTCTACGGATCGGTATGCCACAATAGTATGTTTGTTCGACTCTTGTTAGTATACCAATCTACATAGCCAACTCGAATTTAACGGTTAACATTCTATTAAGGTTATTTAAATAATTTGGAAAATACAATATAGTATGTATTTTTATACAAACAAATCATTTCAATACTCATGCAAATTTTCATGTCATTCATTTAAGTAATCAATCAATTTCTCAAATTTCTTAACTTAAATCAACTTGCAATTCATTTCACAATTCATTTGCATCAAATCATCTTAAAACAATTCAATATGCAATTCAAACATTTTGGAGATAGAGATTCGAAATAATGAGAGAAAGGTGTAGAATAAACCCAAAAAGCTTTGCACTTTGATTCCATCCTCGGAATCGATCAGTTAGAACATTCCTCCTTATCATTTCTTGCAATTCAATTAAAGAACAATATTCATTCCCAAATTGACATAAAGTTAATTTTGAACATAAGTTTGGTTTGCATAGATAATGTATTCTGATCTCATTGTATTAAAGGAGCAGACCACAAACGTATGGTTGTGGATTAGCGCTAAATCATGCATAACCAAATGTATAAAAGTGCACCTCTTGTGCTCAAATCATTTCCATGTGCTCTGTATGTTGTTAAATCATGAAGGAAGGTCGTCAAAAACCACCAACGGAGACACTAACACCACATGCAAGGACCGTTATTTTCCAGTTTTGTACTCTTTGGACTTTATTACCCAAAAATTATTCAAATGGTCTTAAAAATCATGAAACTCTCTTGTTTAGTCCTTTATATATCCAATGATATCTCTGAAAATTTTCAATTTAAAATTCCTTCTCTAAGGCCCTCAACCACATAACACAAACATAGCAAAACATGTTTTTTTTTTCTCTGACGATACCTTTAAAACGTTTCACAAAATAATCTAATGTTGTCCAAAATTAACTGAAACGATGATTTGATTAGCTTAGACCAAGGTCTAAATAAACCCCCCCAAACACTCCAAAATCAGATTATGAACCAATTGGTACAGTTTTTAACTTTAACATCACAAAACCCTAACCTGTCCACTTTGATAGCTTGTAACAAAACACTTTCTAGAATCAAATAAATTTCAAAATAATTTGTCAGAAGCGAGAAAAGTTAATATTTAAGACCATATATTCCTTCCCACGAATAACTAATCCATCCCAACAGCTCATTCATAAATTCGAACCACCTTAGCAAGCAGTCCCAAACTCAAGTTATGGCATTTTAATATAAATTAGTTGCTCTTATGGATCTTCTTATGTTCTGGTTGAGGTGTATCTCTGTTGTAATGGTTTCTTCATTATTTGGATCTATGGTTCTGGGTTTCTCTGAAGTTAGTTAGTCTGATTGGATCACTAAAACTAAAGTTATTGCATTTTACATCCAGACTACTCTAATTTGCAAGGCAGAATCAGATTGTTCTTACACATAACTCCACTTTGACAGATTTTTAGGCACTTTGGGGTAACAATTTGCATATAATTCCTTCAAGTAAATTATTCCCCCTAGAAGTCTATTTTATCCAAAATTTTGAATCACTCAATTTGGATGAGTGAAACTCAACTTATGGCCAAAACACCATGGCAACACCCAAAGAAATGAAGGCTTTAGTGAGCTACCCAAACTCACCTTTAAGCCCATATCTGGGAGCCTTAGAGCTACAAGTTGCTCCTAGTCCCTTATATAAATTGGTATAACTATCTCTTATGGTTCTTTAACAATTGTAATCACTTAATTTGGATGATTATAACTTAACCTATAGCAAAAACAAGAACAAGGGTTTTGACAAAATTTTAACAGCATTTCTTTTGAAAACCCAACATTTCCCTTTTACAAACATTACACAAAACCTATCCAACCAACAATACTCTTCAAAAATCAACCCAACACAACCCCAAAACTCATTTACAACCAAAACAAAACTCTTTTGGTCCACATTTGGGGTTTTCCCCAACTAAAACACAAATAAAAGGGGTTTAGGGTTTGAGTCTTACCTCAAATCTCTTCCAAACTTCAATACCAAGGTTCCTCCTTGTTTTTTTATCACTTTAGCCTTGGTTACATGGAGAAGAAATCACAAACTCCTTCTCTTATTCTCTCAACCAAGCCCTAGCTCTCTCTCTCCCTTTCTTTTTTTTTTTTTTTGCTAAATGTGAAAATGGCAATTACAAGACCAAACTTGGTCTTAAGCCTTAAGTTAAGGCCTTGTTTGGCTTGCCATAGAGATCATATTTCCCCATTTTCTCATTTTAACTCTTCATTTCACTTTCATTTCACTTGTTTCAACAATTTACATTTTGGCAATTACATTCTTCTTATGACCCTTAGGTCCCCATTTGACATTTTTACCAAAGTTATTTGGGTCCTATAAAATTTCCGGGTTGCATATTTTTTTCGTTCTTAAGATTTAAATTCCAGAAAAATTTCATTTACTTTATTTTATACCTAAAACATGTTCTGAAACTGTTAGGGTATTTTTGGGGAGTTACAGGACGATTCCAATTGGAGAAGGAACCTTACAACCATAGCTTCAAATGAGTGAAGAAACATTACCAATTTATGGAGTTAAGACCCCAGAAATCGAAAAAACAATGGGTGATCCAGGTGAAATTTGGAGCATATCGACTAGTTTAGGTGAAATGCCGAAACTTGAGTTTAGGAGTTATCAAATGAGATGATTCCTCTTGAAAATAGAACTCCTAAGAATAGCAGGCTAATGTGCGTTGCCATTGTATTTGAATAAATTCGACGAGGAGGAAGCGACTTTGAAGTCGAGTCAAAGCTGTGGAATGGCTTGATGATTTTTGGTTTGTTCTCAAACTCTTTCTCTATTTCTAAAATATTTGAATAATTATGAAATGATTTGAATTTTGGAAATGATTAATGAAAGTGCATAATGATTTGTCATTTGAAATGATTTGTTTTAAGTGATTTGAGACAATTGCTTGTCAAACAAATTTGCATAATAAAATTGCATGAAAATGAAAATTTTCTATTTGCATACAAATGTATATATATACTATTGTAAATTGTATTGAATGATTTTAGTGCCCTTAAAAAAATGTTAACCGTTAGAATTTGAGTTAAGGATAAATTGGTATACGATAAAGTCGGAACAAATGTACTATTATGGCATCATAGTCATGCCAGCCAGGGACAGTATCGATAGTGTACTTTAGCGATAGATATTTTTATATATATATATACCCGACTGACCGAAGAGGACGATCTTGGTGATTTGTTATCCTTTGCACTGAAAGCATAGGTTAAATTCGATAAGGGCAAAATGATAGTGAGATTGAAAAGTGCATGATTTGTGCATTGAATGATTTTTTCTTTCTTTACTTGCCTATGAAAATGCATAGCAACTTGAGATGACGATGAATTGTAACTGATTTATTGAATAAATATATAGATATCTATTGTACTGCATTGATCATTGAAAATTGTACAAAAACATTGTTTTATAAATATTGCATGTTTCGATTTAAAAATGAAACTTGAAGAGAGAATAGAAGCTGTATAGAACCCTTTAAGCATGAAATGCTTGGTGTGTTATTTTATCAGCGGCATTAGGTATGTCGAGTGAATAGATGCAAGAGTGAGGCCGCACAGAAGAACATAGCCAACGTGAAAGCCATTGGATAAACTCGTTTTATGCATGTAAATTGAATTGACTCTTTTTGTATAAAGTATATTGTAAAGTTAAACTCGATTCTATTTTGTAAATGTTTTGATATTAAACTCACGATAATTTTGTAAATGTTGGTACAAATGTGGGAGTTATCCCAAAATGATGGGCCTTCCATAAAATGTTTAGTTTCCACAAAAATGTTTAATGTATATTTTTTTGTATACCCAATGAGTAATTGAAATGCGTTTGGTATTGAAAATGTATTCACATTTGTATTGAATTTTTTTTTTTTTTTTTTGTATTTGGATTGGAAGAAAGTGAGGATCATAGCTCCCCGCATCCTGCCTCAGACCGCCAACTGGGCAGGGCCTGCACGAGGCTGGATCGGATCCCATAAGACAATTCCTCCTCGAAGGTTCCATCCAAGATCAACAACAAGCTTCTGCCCTAATCCACTATATGAGTCGATCTCGAGTGTACTTCCGCTACAGACATCGAATATCAGATGAACACTTAATAAGCTCGAGGCAGTTTAATCTGGTATGCAACTGCATTCTACCTTTCTCGAGTACCTCGGCCCAATATACCCGTGATAGCTTTCCCCTCTCACGAACTTCTGGCCACTTCTCTAATAGCATCACTTCAAGAAGATATGATCTCCACCTCAAACCTAGATATTGCTGCCACCATCTACGTAGCTCTTCTCCGTAGTCTCTGCTATGAGAAGACGCTTCAGACAAATCCACCTTCTACGAGGTGCCTCTAACCAAATCCGGACCCTTGGTGGGTCTTTCCCTCACCTCCGTTCAACAAACCGGAGATCGACATGGCCTCCCATATAGTGCTTCATAGGGTGCCATCTGTATGCTCGCTTGATAACTATTGTTGTAAAGGACCCCACCATGGGGGTAAATGCCTTCCACGCCTACCTCGAGATAAAGGAAAACATGCCCAGCCAGATGTCCTCTACATCCGGATGGTCCTCTCTCGACTGACTGCTGACTAATTTTCCCCGATGACCTTTCTCGCGGCTGGTCTAAAAAGATAACCGCCGCAAGTGCACAGTCGTACAAGCAATAAAGTGGACTCCTTTATGTCTCGATATCGTACTCCACAAGGATCTCGCAAGAAAATCTAGATCAACTACTCTTCATTATACATTACCATTCGGAACTTCAATTTCTAAAGATGAAAATTAAAGAAAACCGAATGCACAAAATCGAAATAACAAAATCAAAATTAATATAAGAAAATCAACAAATAACGAATAACAAAATTAATGAGATTTAATCCAAACATTTGGAATGGATCGCAGTTCGATCATAAATCGCATCATGCTCTTTAAAACAGATATTGTTATAGGTTTGAACTCAAACTTGTTCAAGAGGAACTGAGATAGCTCAATTTCTCCATGCTCTATACCTTTAACAAATTGGGGATGACCATTTCCCTTTTTCGCCAGACAATGGGTCTAATTAGTTACTGTAAAATTTGACCCTCTTTAAGATCCGTTGTTTTCTTTTTCAATACTACAACTATTTCTTAGAATCGAAGTCTCGTTTACCCCCATAGACAGAAAACACAGTTTCCTTCAATCTAATTGGTAATCAATCCTTCACGATCAAACTCTCTATGTCCTTGATTAGATCGTTGGTAACACGAGATCAAGATCATTTAATCGGAAAGAGGAGAAACCTCTAATAAATTAAACTAATACATCATCCAACTAATCCTCACACCATGAGTAAATTAGTGATCTATCAGAGTAATCTTTCAAAGTTCATTAGTTCATTAGCCTAAACACTCCTGGCGGAATCAATATAATTTTAGAATTTCCATCTTCAAGCTACTCGTAGGGCCTCTTGGAAATCAAAGCAAGATACAACCCTTTCTGTGGGTATACGGTACTAATATTAAGAACATTTAATTACAAGAACAATATCAATTAAATTAATTCAGTTTTCAAAGCCCAACACAATCATTTAAATATCGCATTTGAGGACTTAGAATAATTTCTTCCTAAATAAGAGCTTAATGCACACTGCCCACAAAGACAATGACTAGTTGATCGTATTAAATTCATTGAAGTCAAACAAACTCGAAGAGAACGAGATTCCAAAAATAAATTCAAGAAAATAATTTAAATAATCACAAACCTAAGATCGATACAAAAATGGAACTAAATATTCATTGATCTCAAATTTCGACATAACCTCGACATTTTATTCAGTCAAGAAAGAAAATAAAGAAATTACAATAAGAAAAGAAGAGAAAATCAAATCCAAAAATAGAAAACGCTCTTCATCAAGTACTCTTCCTAAAACATACCCTACTGCTTTCCATATCCGATCCCTCCGCCAGTGGTCCTCTTCAAATTCTGTGGCTTGTTATTTATAAATTTCAAATAAATGATGTCAATTCAAAATCACATGATATGGGTTTCAGCAGGTGCCCATTTAACGCTTTTATCACGACATTGTCATTCCATACCGCTGACATAAAATCTCATCACACATCATCTTCTCAGAGTAGGTTTGTCACGCGTTGTCTGCATCAGGTCGCAACAAAGCACTCTCTGGCTATGTAACTTCCAATATATCTGTGGTCGTTTACATATTTAGGCATATTTGTAAGATAATTTGAATGTTTCACTAAATACGAAACATGGAAATCTGAGGAACCTTAAATTCGTATTAATACTTAAGGGCAAATACGTAATCGCCAAAAGGAAGTATAGTTGCAAGATGAAAAGGCTATGGGTTAAATAGAATTATGCCTGAATGGAATGTAAAAGAGAGTGAATTATGACTAAAATGCAAAAATGGAAAACTGAACTGTGTGTTATTTTGTCAAATATGCCTAAGAGGATGGTTTGATTTAAGACCAAAATTTGTCCCCATTTTTGGGGAAGAAAATCTACAGAGGAGAGGAAAGGGTTAAGAAGAAGAAGAGAAGAGGGAAGAGAAGAATAAGAGAAGCTACAAAAGGTATGGATTATAAGCATTTTGGTATGGACTTATGGATCACTTGGATTTCTTGGAATAGATACATGTTTGGCCAAATAGAGAAACCTAACTGTAATGACCAGATGGAAATCATCACAAATCCCTTGCTTTTCTGGGGTTTTGTTATGAGAGTGACTGTAGGTTCTACAATTACATGTGTTTCGGGTTCCGCGGGTTATGTAAAGCATGGACATGTTTGTTTTTGCCCTAGGCTTTGATAGAACTCTAGATTTCAGTTGGGTTGAGTAAAACCCTGGTATTTAATAAGAGATGAATAGGTTGATGTTTGAGCCCAATAGAGTTCATAAGATGTGTATTGAAAGATAATTTGAGGAGAAAAGAGATTATAAGATAACTGCACTGATTTAATGTTATTGATGATTGAGTTGATTTGGGTAGCAATATATGGAAAAGTGAAGAAAAAAACCTACATCTGGGAAAAAATTCGAGGGCCTCAGATTCCAGATAGCCGAGCCGCACCCAGACAAAAGCAAAGTGTTATGTTTTTCTATTTTTGACTAGTGTCCTGTATTTGGCCATAACTTGCTCATTTCTGATCCGACGGAGGATTGTAAGTTTCATTAACATAGACTTCAAGGAGAACCAAACATCATGAAATAGGTACCCTCGAATTCCGACTCTATGTGGCCCAAATATTCACTCAAAGTGGGGCTATGTTCAAGCCAATTTCTGGTTTAGTTTTTAAACATAGTAAATTCCATGTTTCGACGTGAACTTGAGTTTCTGTGTTCGATTTAGTGATTCCAGTTGAGTAGAACCCAGCACCTTGTTTTAAAGGAGTACAAAGAACTAGTGTCAATATGGACCAAGGCATTGGAAATGAGATACAAACTGTCCTGCAAAATTGGTAATTGACTAGTTTGGCATGAAAATGTCATAACTTGAGTTTGGATTATCCAATTGGTATGATTCCAATTTCTAAGTAAAATAGATTCATTGAGAGACAAGAATAAACGAATGATGTGTGAATACATAAGCATCATACTGTACAAGTATATGGAATGCCATATATATAATAGGCATGAAACAAGAAAAGTATAGGAAATAAATGTATGTATGTAATCTATGAAATGCGAATATGATATGAAATATGAAAACAAACTGAAATATGAACTTGAAAAGCAATATGTCATGAACACAGAAGGTGATAAAGATAGGTTATGAGTTCTGAAAGACATACGATAGTATGACTACCTAGGACCAAAGAATGGAAGGAGGGACGCTCACCCTGCTTCTCGACACTCACGCTACGACACCCGTCATGCGGGGCGTGCATGTCTTGATCGCGTTTCAAGACTTCGCCGATGCACAAGATTCTGGCTGCATGGGCGGCATCGCCCGGACGGCTCACATCACTGCTACAACACCCCGTCAGTGCGGGCGCACGCCCCACTGTGGTTTCGCGATTCTTACCGCGCTACGCTACACTTCACGGCGTAGTATAAGACGCGCTTCATCGCTTCTGACTCCGCCAGGTTATGGCACTTCGCATCGTGATCGCACTTCGGTATCATTGTAATCGCTACCCTACTTCATTTCTTATCATTCGAAGTCAAACAAAGATGATAAACCTCGACAAAGAATGCATAAAGAAATGAATCGTAAAGTTCTAAAATGCACCTACTCGGCAGTCTCTAATAGGTTCCAGAACACGAAAGTACTTTTGTACAAGCAAAACTTCCAGTACCTACGTACTCCAGATCGCTAAAATAAGATATCCCTGCAGAGGTGATAGTCCAAGAAGACTCACTGCAGTACCCGTATAATGCAGAACTCAGCACCTACGGGCAATTTCTTTTGCATAAGAATTAAGCTCTAAACCCTACAGAGATCCCGACAAGCACAAGCCCGTTATAAAGCATACAAATGTATGGTTCAAGATGATCTTATATAAACCCACAACCTCGTTCGCTTTAGATATGTCTCGAATCGTATAAACCGGGTATATGCATTTGATGATCTGTACCTACTACTGACCAATGTCCGGATCCGGGAGAGTCCGATCTAACTCAGGTGATATGATTCTGATATGTTCCACTTACCATCACGTACCTTTCGCACAAGAATAAGATCCGTAAGACAAGAATAAGTTCCAGAATACAAGATAAGATCCGTGAAGACAATTATATGTCTGTAAGACAAGTATAAGATCCAAATATGTATATGCTCAGAAGACAAGTATGTAAATCTTGGAAATACATGTATAAGTTCTCAGAAGACAAGTATAAGATCTGGAAATACATGTATAAGTTCCAACATGCTATAAGATCTCAAATATAAGAATTGCTATGAATACAGTATAAGTTCCAAGACCAGATATGCTTCAGAGTATTAAGTATAAGATATCAAGCACTTGGGAGGCTTTAGTAGTACTTAAGAGTACTTCCATAGCACTAAGTTCAATACCAAAGATACATTCCGTAATATCTCTCGTAAATCTACGGTACTCGAACAAGTGTAAACCTCGTTAAGATAAGTATAGTTTGTCAGACCCCATGGGTACCTCTCAGATAAGCATAAGTTTCAGGAACTCCTATGGGATCTTAAGAGATATAAGCAATGGTATGTGGATAAGCATCAATCCGACTGTAAGTTCAAGTGAGGTCCCGAGATCCTGACAATTATGTCCGAGACAAGCACGTGATAAGTCCGATATATATGTCCTCTGAGACCTCGACATAAACGCCCGATACAAGCATAAGTATGTGTCCTATGAGATTGGAATAAGAATAAGTTTGTCATCCGTGGTAAGATCTCGATAAGTATAAGTTTGTTATAAGTATAAGTTCGCACCGTATATCGTAGAGAGTCCAAAACATAAGTTTGTTATAAGGGATCAAGAGGTACAAAAATTGTTATATATAACAAGTATATGTATTAGTCCTGTTATATGAATTCCTCAAGATCTCATATATGTTACCGCTGTTATTTTTGGATTTAGTAAAATGGATGTGTTTCTCGTATAAGATATGTTTCCCACTAAGCTGCAGTTTAGCACGGGTTTTTAATCCGTGTAGGGTAGGAGAAGATATCCAAAACTTCCGCATACAAATACAAGACACTAGCAGGTTCATCACAAAGAGTTCGCGGCTCTGATTTGTAAATGTAAAAGTACAGTTTTTGAATATGTAAATGGACTCAGGATATGTGTATAGATTTTGATGGACACCACTCCTGGTAGTTCTTTCAGATATATATATATATATATATATATATATATATATATATATATATGATATTTGATTTCAAGTATAAGATGTGGGCCATACCCATAGCTGTAAGTTCGACTTTGAAAAAACAGGCAGTCCCAAGATATGTTCTCGCACCTCGAACTCTATTGATCCGCCTAATCTGCCTGACCGGACCTGGTGTGACATGTCAGTCTCATATGACAATAAAATAAATGTCGCGGGAGCATAGGTTATAGTTTTTCGATGAGTGTTGCAACATAGTTTTCAAATATTGCGACATAATTTCTTATTTCTGCACTTTTTATGTTGTGACAAACAATCTCTATGTCGCAACATAGTTTCTTAGTTCAAATTTTATCTTTGTCGCGACATAGTTCTGTGCCCTCAGCTTGATCTTTGTCGCGACATAGATCGCTATGTCGCGACAGAGATCTTATCCTTCAGCATTCTCTTTGTTGCGATAGAAAATTTGTTTGTCGCAATAGAGTTCGAAGCTCCCAACTTGGTCTTTGTCGCGACAGAACATTGTTTTGTCTCTATCACGACAAAGTTCTTCCTCTTCCACCTTTACCTTTGTTGCCACAATAAAATTGTCTTGTCTATTTGTGTTGCGACAGACTTAAAAAATGTTGCGACATTCTATAGTTATCTTCTGTTGACTCTTCTCAGCTTTGAGTTGCGACATTATTTAACTTTGTTGCGACAAATTTTCTGCCATTTTTCCCCTTGAGTCTTGTCACGACATAGTTGTTTATTAATTCAGACGCCGACTTAGCCGCTTCTCGCCGCCTCCCTTTTTGGCCTTATTTGCTACTTTTTCTTGCTTTTATGCTTCTTTTCTATAAATTCATGCAAAACATAAATTTGGGTGAAAAGTATATAATTATGCATTAAATTTGATTTTTAAGCCTAAAATATTCAATAAAAATGGGCTTAAAATTAGATGAGATTTAGACTCATCACTGACCGTCCGTATGGGGATGAAAAGTTGTGCTTATCATCAACTGCGTCCCCATGAATCGCTAGAAACTCTTCTAGAAATGGGCCATAAACTTGGGATCTCGATCCGATACTATAGACACTAGCATTCCATGTAATCGGACAATCTTTCGGATATACAACCTGTAAAATTCCTTAGAGTGAATGTCATCCACACACCAAAAAGTGTGCCAACTTAGTAAGCCGGTCCACTATCACCCACACTGCGTCATGCCCTCGCGATGTCCGTGGTAAGTGAGTCACAAAATCCATCATGATATGCCACTTCCACTCAGCTACGTCCAAGGGCAAGAGTAACCCCACTGGCCTCTGGTGCTAAGCCTTTACTTGCTGACACGTGAGACATCGATGAACAAAATCTCCAACACGTCTCTTCATCTTGCTCCAATAGTACTAATGACGAATATCATAGTACATCTTCGTGTCACTTGGATGCACTGCAAAACGGGAACAATGGAACTCCTTGAGGATCTCCTCTCTTAGATCTCCCGACTAGGGAACCACAACCCGTCCCCTATACCGAAGACTACCATCTATGTGAATAGCCTAGCCTTCGTCACCTGTATCCGACTGTATCGGGTCCCTGATGGATAATATCTATGTGTCTTGTCCCTGTATTTCAATCACTCTGCGAAGTAGGGATGGTGTAGTCGCTAAACTCCCCAAAGTGCCCTGAGCCTGTTCCCTGTAGTGCAGCCCTAACTATCCCACAACCTCGAGCATCTGCCACTCCCAGGAAACCATACTGGCCAACACTCCCCGCAACTTTTGGCTGAGTGCATCAACCACCACATTTTCCTTACTGGGATGGTAATGCAAAGTGAAATCATAGTCCTTTAGATACTCCATCTACTTATGTTGTCTCATGTTGAGGTCCTATTGTGAAAAAATGTACTTCAGACTCTTGTGGTCTGAAAACACCTTGAACTGTTCACCGTATAGATAGTGGTGACAAGCCTTTAAGGCAAAGACAATGGTCGCCAACTCCATTTCATGTGTAGGGTAACTCTACTTGTGGTTCTTTAACTGCCGAGAACCGTAAGCCACTACCCTCCTGGACTTCATTAAAATACAAGTCCTTCCATAGAGGCATCACAATACATTGTGTACCTCTGTCCCCTTTTTGAAACTATCATAATAGGAGATGAAGTAAGCCTCATTTTTAATTCCTGGAATGCCCTCTCACACAAATCATTCCACTCAAACTTAACCTCATTTCGGGTCAATCTCATCATAGGTGCAGCTAATCGGGAGAAGTCCTTAATGAACCTCCTATAAAACCCTACCAATCCCAAGAAACCGCGTATCTCAAAAACTGACTTCGGTCTCTCCTAGCTCATACTCGCCATTAACCTTCTCCCCGGGGTCCATGGATACAATTCAAGCCAATACCACATGCCCCAAGAATTTAACCTCAGTAAGCTAGAATTCACACTTACTGAATTTGGCATACAACTAATGGTCTCTCAAAACCTAGAGCATAATCCTCAAATGATCCTCATGTTCCTCCTCAGACTTGGAGTAGATAAAGATGTCGTCAACGAAGACCACGATGAACAGATCTAGATAGGGTTGGAATACCCTATGCATGAGATCCATGAATGTCGCTAGAGCATTTATCAATATGAAAGGCATTACTATGAACTTGAAATGCCCATACCACATCCTAAACACCGTCATAGTGATATCTACATCCTTAACCCTCAACTGATGGTAACCGGTGCGGAGATCTATCTTGGAGTAGACCTGCGCCCCTCTCAACTGATAAAAAAAAATCATCATCTATTCATAGCCGAAGGGTCTTGTCCTTCTTCTTGGTAAACAACACCGAAATGCCTCATGGCGAAGTGCTTTGTATAATAAAACCCCTATCCAACAATTCTTACAATTGGACGCAGGTTCTTACAGCTCAACAAGCCCTATGTCCCCATGAGGAGTCGCTGAATAGGCGTGTACCTAAATTGTAGCTCAATAGTGAAGTCTACATCCCTCTCTGGAGTAATCTCGATACTTAAATGCAGGAAAAATATCCTCATGCCACAAGCCACCAGGGTAGACCCGATCACTGCCTTGCCTCGTCCTCTGAGATGAACTGATCAGCCAACCCATCAATTTCCCATGCCATCTAGAATCGTACACGGCTTAGGGGTAAAGCATCATGCTTATCCCCCTAAAACATAACACAAACATCATCCGGTGTGTAGGCAGTAACCTAAATGCGATCCTGATCAATGGCGGCTCGATGTATCGTCGGCTAGTCCATCCTAGGATGACGGCTTTCAAACCAGACATGGCCATGACCTAAGGTCCTGATGAGTAGAATCATTAGGATCATAAGTCACCCGATCTCAACATATCTAATCAAGACTCACCCTAGTTCTTAGAGGGGAACTCACATGCGACAACTCTTGAGTTTCAACACCACAATCCCCAATCTTTCACACATGAAACCTTGATAAAAGAATGAGATGCACGAATCAATTAACACTCTTGCCCGCAGAGTAGAAATGTACCACTGAATAATTGGCCGATTTGCCAGCTCAGCCCTAAGGTGTAATGGGTAGACACGCCTGAGTCCTTGAAGTCTGGCTTATGAGCCACTGGTCGGCCTCGACCCGTGCAGCCCACGGCCCGTTATGAAGTAGTAGGGGCTTGTGCAACTCCTTAGGACTGATACTGGTTCCATTGGCCCATGGTGGGGTAAGGAGGAACAAACTGAGTCTGTACACGTCCCATTGATGATTGGGCCTGGGGTGTCCCATAACCCTGGGATCCCTGTCTTTGAGGACAATCTTGTCTCATGTGTTCAGGCTGGTGACAATGGAAACATGTCCTCTGCCTTGTTTGTTTAAGGGCCTTGAGTCTCCCATCTTAGACGATTGACCTTTGTGCCTTATACGATAGCCGTGGCCTTGTCCTAAACCTCGCGGGTAGAAGTCTTACCTTCTTCCCACTGAACTAGAAGATGAAAGGTTGGCTCTCCTTCTCTTGCTCGTAACAACCCACGTCCGGATGCCTCGTCGTCTTCCCACCTCCTCTCGATTGCCATAGTTGTCTTAACCATCAAGTCCTTATCTTGTTGTTGAGAAATCCCTAATTTTACTACTGAATAGGCGGTTTGGACCATCCTCAAACTTTCTACTTTGGCCATGTCGTGGCCACATAATCATTAAAACTTACTAATTGATGAACCCAGCCGTGTATTCGTCGTGATTCGCTGTTTTAGTTAAGGCTACGAAGCCTTTGCATGTTGAGTAGACGTCGGAAAATACTTGCCTATGAAGAGTTCACGGAACTCTTGCCTCTAAGTTCCTTGAGTCTTTGAACCAATCCCACCATACTCTTAGAGCGTAGATGAACGGGTAGGAAGCCTCCTCAACCTGAACACTTCGATTTCCCTAGTTTCCTTCCTTGGATCCTTGGCGAAATCTCTCGTTCTAGGTACCCATGCATACCCCTCGTCGATGCGATGAACTTTTGTCCTTGGTTCGACGAATTCCAGCCGCAGACTCGAAGTAGATTGAATAGAAAGCTTGGTGCTCTCAGCTACTCTCTTTCTCCAGACCCTGAAAACGGAAAAAAATGATTCCCTTTCCTCAATTTATTTTGTTCTAACTTACATTTAAGTTGAGGGAGTGGCCCACGTCGTGCCACGTGTCCACCCTTACTAGATCCGTCTACGCCCATAACAATTATTTGTCCTAGTTCAGAGTTGATATATTTTGAATGAACTTTACGGTGCCAAAAATCATTTTGGGTTCAGTGGACACCCAATGCCTGGAAAATCATGAAAATCTGATTATCTCAAAATTCAACGACATTCGTATGGGTAACTAGATTTTGGGAGACGAATCCAATAGTGAGGTCAATTTCATCATCCGATGTCTAGAAAAATTCTAGGTCTGCAGCCTGTACTATATTGGCAAATTTACCATTTTGCCCATTTTTGGAAAAATTCAAATTTACCTAGGTTTTCTAAGTTGGCTCATCTTCCATTACAACTAAGACTTTCAAATATTGTGCATCATCATCTCCTCTTGTGAGTTTCTCAAGTTCTTCATTGTTTCTTAAGGTGATATCCACATTGTAGCTCAAGTCTTATTTTTCTACATTCACCTCAAGAATGGTTGGCAAACTCCCTTGTTGTCCTTCAAAGGACATTTTAGCCATGTTCTCTTTCTCATTCATGTGTTTGACCACTAATTCTTGTATACTCATTCCCTTATCTTGTGGAGGTTGTTGTATCCCAATTTCAAGTTGAGTATAAGACATGGCCTTTGGAGTCTTCTCTTCTTTCAAGCGCTTGAGTGGTATGGGCTGAATTTGAATATTAAAACTTGCCTCTTCCTTGGCATTTCAACCATAGTCTTGGCCAATTCGGCCATTGCGAAGGATAGTTCATCTACTCCCTTTTTAACATTTCACTTCTCTTGTGAAGGTGTATGCATCTTCTCCATGAATTGAACTTGAGATGTTGCCGATTCAACTTGAACTCTTCTTAGTTCAACTATGGTTGCCTCCAGGTTAGACATTTCCTATTTTGGAGGTTTACTCATTTCATTTTGAACATAAAACCTAGGCAAACTATCTTGAGAATAGTTCATATCACCCATTAAAATTTCATTTTCAACGGATATAGTCCAAATTAACCCAGATCTTCTCCCACCTCAGCCATAGTTTTCTCTAGACTTTCCTTGGCCATTTTAGCCCTAGACATTTCCATTTCAACCCTTGACCTAGCAAATTCATCTATGGTATCTTCCAAGCTTGATCTTTGGACATGAGGAGAATGGGAAGTATCTTGTCTCTCTTCCCATGATGTGCTTAAGCGATGGTCCCATCCAATATTAAAATTGCTTAAGTATGGGGTACCTCCATTCCAAATGACACATAGGCATTTGTTGTAATGCCCCAAAAATACCCTAGAATTTCTATAATAATTTTATTATATATTCCGGGTATAAATAGAGCCAAACTTGGGTTTCAGGAAAAAGCAGAATGGTGTTAAATTGTGAAAAGTGAAATGAATATGTGAGCATATGATTAAATATTATATGCTAAAATGAGAAATTGATTGAACCGGGAAATAAACCTAAGTGCAAAAAAGTCAAATTGGAAATTTGTAAAATGGGGACCTAAGGGTCAAATTATAAGCTCAATGCTAATGTAAGTGAATGTGTAAATAAGGAGACTAGTAAGCTTTAAGTGAGAAAAATGGAAAATGGTTTTTGAGCCAAACATGGCCTTAAGAGAATAAGTGATATTAGACCACATTTGGTCTTGGAATTCTCATTAGAGCAAAAATGTTTTGGAGACAAGAGAGAGAGGAGAAAGCTAGGGTTTTGCAAGAAGATTGATTTTGGTGGGAGATCATCCCCATTCCTGGTTTCTAAGTGATCAAGCATCTTAGGTGAGGAAGATTCAAAGGGATTTAAGGTAAGAACCAAACCTCTAGATTTCTTTAAATGATGTTTGGGTTGAAACCTAAATCCATCATGAGTTTTTTCTCATGGTTGGTTAGGATGATATTAGGATATTGTGGGAGTGATTCCCATGATTTGTTTAGTTTTGAAGTTTTAGAGAAAAATCTCAAGAGCCATTGGAAAATCAAGGCACATCGGGCTCCTACGCCGTAGCGTAGGGAACCTATACCGTGTCGTAGACCTACATCGCAGCGTGGGATGTAATGACACCCCTTGGGTACGTTGAGATGTAGCAAAGCTGCTTGTGGCGAGAAGGCTTACGCCTTAGCGTAGCGGTCTTTCGCAGCCGTGGCGTATCTCTTATTCATAGAGGAGCAAAATTTTGGATTTTTGTTCCAAAAAAGTGGATTTTGTCACCTTAGATTGTTAGGAACCCTAATAAATGACCAAATAGGAGAACACAGTGAAGCGTCTAGTACCTTGCTGCCTCGAACAAACCTTCACCTTGATAATATTAATTTAATTTGATAGTCTTTATTTTACTAAATGTGATGTGTGAATTCTTTAGGGTAGAGTGAGGATCACTGACTAGGGCAGAGATTAAAGACGAAAAGAAAAGAGATAGATTGGTTTGTTCCTATCTTTACTCTATTCTCGTTCCGTTTAGAAATGTTTGTTCTAAATGTTTAAGAAAAGCATGATTTGTTTTAATTGATTTGAGCGATTGATTGTGAAATGTTTGCATATGAAAATTGCATGAGTATTGAAAATGGTTGTTTATCTGAAATGTACACATTGTACTGTATTTTTCTATAAAGGATTTGAATGCCGTTAATAGAATGTTAACCGTTTATTCGCATTAAGGATAGATTGGTATACCAATAAGGGTCAAATGAGCGTCACGCCAGACAAGCGATATTGATGTCACTTTGATCGGCTTCGCGGGACGATATTGGTAGTGTTCCTGGGTGATTTTAATAACCCGATGTTTGGCCCAGCGGAGACGAGGCTGTGTTATAAAACAAATGTTTTATCTGAGCTGCGATCCGGCGGGACAAAAGCGTATTATAAAACAAATGTTTTATCTGAGGCCTTTGTAGCCAAACGGGGCTTGTCTGCAGTGATTTGATATCTGTATCGAAAACGCAGAGTTAAGTCGTTAAGGGTATAACTAAATTGATTTTGGGATTGTTTACATATTGGAATAGAAAATTGTATTGCAAATTGAAATGAAAAAAACATTGTGAAATGCATGATTTTGTTATAAATGATTTATTGAATATGAAAGTGTATATTTGGAATGATCAATAAACCATAAATGATTGTATATGAAAGCCATGCGGTATTGTATTGTGTGATCATCAAAAATTTGAAAGATTTGTTTAAGTAAAATTGCATGATTGGCTAAAAATTAAGCCCGAAGAATGAAATTAATATAGAACCACTAAGCATGAAAATGCTTAGCATATTATTTTATCAGCGCACGGAGTGTAAGTGATGAGCGGTTGATGATTGAAAGCGGACCCAGGTCGAGAGGCTGAGTGTTCGAAAGTTCTCGCGGAACCATGCTCAGTCATGCATCCTCACCATTTTTTAGGCATGACATTGTTTGTAAACAAAAGGAGTTCAACTCCAAAATTATTTTGTACCTATGACAGATACGATTTTTGGATATTATGTTGTAAGCGACATAAAATGCTACTTTTTGGTTAAATGCATATTTTGTAAAGTTGCATTGAATTGGTAAATGTTTATGGAAGCTTGCTGAGTTAATCCTTCCACAAAGGTTTGAAGCGAAAATGCTTATATTAATGAAATGTAATTTTGATTAATGAAAGCCGGTCGGGCATCCAGGTTGGAGTTTGGATGCCAGCCCAGGAAGGTTGGGTTGGGCTCGGGGGTCGCTACATTTGTACCTCCATATTTGATTTCTCACTCTTTGATGCTCATTGATTGTTTGGCTCACTCTTAGTTGTTGAGTGAGAAGGGACATTTTCATTGTCAATTCTACAAAAGGGTCCATTGTGATTGAAACCTACAAAAAAAAAAAAAAAAACAAAAACAAAAACTTCAAAACAAATAAGACAAAGATAAAGGATATTCACAAACAAGAAAAACAAAAGAAAAATCCAAGGTAAAGAAGGACTACTTGGTATCAATATTAGTAAAAAACACATTTTCCCCTACAACGATGCCAAAAACTTGATAGTAGGCGTGATGCATGTAAAATAAAATTGTGTACACCTATTGTGCGCAAGTGCACGCAACGCCTCAAGTAATATAGTGTGTAAAGTAAGAGTATCGATCCCACAAGGAAGAGGGTTACTAAGTATTGAAATTGGGTAAATCCTAACTTTATCTAGATGATAGATTGAGAGTGGAAACACTAACAACCTAAATCCTAATCTATCATGCAAAGATGCAAATAAAATGGAAAAGCCTAGGGTTTAGACTTCATTTAGTTAACCATTATGCATTATGGCCTAATTTTCCCTTAATTAACATTCTAATATCCTATTAATGGTAAGTTTCACTTGTGCATATATGGATCTCTCTTTATAATCCATAGTCTACTTATATAGGGTTTAAATCTTTGTATCTCTGCTCAACCCAGCTTGCAAAGGCGCAATAAACGAGAAACCTGATACCACCTGAAACCCGCTGAGAATCTCTTGTCAATGGTGAAATGTGATGTTCTACCCAAATCTAATTCAACTTTCACATCTCAGATCTCTAATTTAACCACTGATCGCATTAATGATGATAAATCATAAATAGACATGAAGATTAGAGTAGAACAATTAATTGAAATGTGATAGAAATATCAAATAAAAGGTAAACCAGTCTTCAAATACATAAATTGTAACTAAACTACATCTAAACCCCCATAAATGAAAATCAAAACATGAGGTGAAGAAATACAACCAAGAAATGCAGCCAAAACATGAAATGTATTCTCATTCTTAATCTTTAACCTCTAAGGGTTTGCCACAGGGTTACCCTACAGTCGAGAGGGTCAGCTACTCCAAAATAAAGAAATAAAGTTGAAAGTTGAATATGACCTAGCAACCTAACAAAGAGAGAGGGTGAATTGGTTTTCTCAAAAACTTTTAGCAAAACAATAAGAATTCTTCAACTTAATGCAATAATAATAAATGAAGAGATAAGGATAGAGAATGCAAAACCCGGATTTATAGTGGTTCAGCACACCTTGGCCTACGTCTACTTCTCCTCAAGCTTCAACGAGTGAGGGTTCCATTAATGTCAAGCTCTAGCTTGAGCTTCTTTCATTACACTTGGATTGTGGCTCCAATGGGAACTTCACAAATCCTTCAAGCTATACACACTTGAAGAGGTTCAAGCTCCGGCTTAGAGGCTTCTTGACACTACGCAGATTTAGCTCGATTGGCACCTCACAATTCCTTCAATCTCTACACACTTGAAGAGTTCAAAGCTCCAATCTCGAGCTTCTTTACACTTGGATTTTGGCTCCAACGGGCTCTGATTAGTGCTCAAAAAGTGCTATTTTGAACCATGTTTATTTCAGGTTTTGAGCACTTTTTGTGTACTAATCAGCGTAATTAACCCGATTTGCACATTAAGGTCCCTGCTATTCCACTGATCACATTTTATGGCTAATTTTGTAGTTTTGCAAGATGTCGGGCCAAAATTATCAGTCAATTCAAACACAGAAGAACCAGTTTGAACTCATCGTTGTAGATCGGATCTAGAAGGAAAGAAGAAGCTGAAAAAGTGAAGAAAAATGGAGCATTAGGGTGCTTTCTGCGCCCACATTCATACGTTGCGTTTTGCTTTTTGACTCTTATGGTTTTCTCCCCTTTTTGCCCTCCTTGTATAATGCTTTTTGAGGGTATGTTGGTATTTTACCTTATTTGGAGCTTTATATAAGCTCAAACCTTGTAGAAAAAGAAGAGAGACTTTTACTTTTGGCTTTTGGTGGAAATACAAAGCACTGTAAGTTCTTAAGCACACACTCTTTAGCCGTTCTTCCTTTTCTTTATTTTCTCGGCAACCAAACAACCCTCTGGGGATGACAACTCGGAGGATGGTTAACTAGACATTTCTCCTTGAAGAGAGGAGAATTTATTAGGTACTAAGTTTTGAGAGTAAAATTACGGTTCTCATGTTTTAATGCAAGCATTTACGGTATTTATGTTTCCATCTCATCTGGTTCAAATCTCTTAAATGTACCTTGATTAACCTGTATTTGGTAAGCTTTTAGGGTTCAGTGGATGCTTGTTGTTAGATCATGAGATTCATTAGTTGCCTTCTATTAGTTCTTGTAGGAGTATATTTAGGGGATAATGCTTCTTGTCAGAACATTTATGCTCATTAAATGCCATATTTCAAAAGGAAAAATTATTAGGAGTTCAGTTTTGATAATGGCCAAATGAGATCCGGGTTAGAATGTATATGTCATCCTCCCTAACGTGAGGAAGAGGACGAGAACCTTTCAATTACCACAGGACCTCGACCCAGTGATAGCGAGTTCTTTTCATTTTACTTCATTTCATTTTCGATGCGCTAAATCACCAACTCTCACTGTTTTTACTAAAACCCCAAATCCAAATTGAATTCACCATTTTGAGCCAACTGCAAATCATTTGTGCGAAGAAAACCCATCACTAGTTTGACCACACCAAGGCATTTATCTCGCAGCCAAAAGCACAAGCTGACGGTAGGAGGTGCCCCAGGATATAAATTTGTTGATTTGAACACCTCACGTGGCACGATCAACTCTGCAATTCATACAAGCTATACTCACTTGAAGTTTTCTCACTTAAGCACAATGAAACTCTATCTCAAGCTCTCAAGATATTTTAAATACAACTCAAGCTTTTGATCAATACAAAGGTGCACTCTATAATATGCAAATGAAATGAATGCACTAAGAATCTCACTTTGAGAATTGATTATCAAGAAAAATGATGGTTGAGAGAATATACAATAAGTCTTGGTTTTCATTAATCGATTCCCAACATTCTATTTATAGAGTGGGAAAAGTTGCTAACCAGTTGACCGTTTCCTGTAAATTAGCCTTTGTGCACTCTATGTTACCGTTTTATAGCCGTTGAAATCCGATTGTTAGACGAAATGGTCGACTATTTCCTATAGTGCACTTCGGATCACTGTTTTCTAGCCGTTATAATTTTGACTGTTCTATTCAACCGATCGACCGTTTCACACAACCAGTTGACCGTTTCCTCTTCTGGTCTTTGAATTAGCTACTGCATCCAACCGGTTGAGTCTCACACCTCATCCGATTACCAACTGGTCGACCGTTTCCTCTTCTAGTCTCTAGAAGAGCTACTGCATCTAACCGGTCGACTGTTTCAACCGGTTACATCTCTAAATGTTCTAACTCATGTATTGTTTTTTTAAAACATTTCTAAACCTTAGATGTTTCATTTAAGCTCATTTAAGGATTATAAAACCTAAGGTTTTATGCTTGAACTCGAGTTTTCAAAAGATATGCAATTTATGGATTTGAAAATCGAGTTGTAAGTGATGCATAATAAATGATGATATCCTAAAGTGCACCAATGCATTTATCTTACATAGATTCCTAAGCTAACAAAGTGCCGTTTGATGCCAGGCTTATTTGTCTTGGTTACTTATCATGTGGTTATTTGATTTAGAGTACGAACTGCTTCCCGATATGATAAACTATATCATTGTCATCTTTAGCTTGTAAATCAACTACATCATTGTCATCTTTAGCTTGTAACATCTTCATTTGATGCTTAATCAATTTCACGTATCACTCATCTCAATTTTAACCATTAGTAACCAATAACCTTGGTTTGTTATGTAGCCTTAGCCCAAATTGCAGTGGGCCAAAAATCCCATTTTTATGATGACAAACCTTGGTTATTTAGGAGGAGTAAATGATAGGCGTTTGCATGATTGTGTATATAAAATGTGCGATAAAGTGTGCAAAGGATGCCTAATCTTCACAAGTATACGCTTGTCAAGTAATAAAGTGTACCTAAGTACGAATATCGATCCATAGGGAAAATGAGGATGCTAAGTGCCAAAATTAGAATACTTCTCTAATATCCAAACGACCAATTGTATTATCAAAACAGAATTTAAGCTAAACTAATGTAATTTCTATCTACAAATTGAGATGTATAACTAGGGGATACTAAGAGATGATATAATTCTAGCGTGTTTGGTGCAATTGGACAATTCTATTATACCTAGGCCAATATTCCACTCTGTTGTCTCATGAAAATGCTATCTAAGATGATTCTTGCCTAATTTAATAATAAGCCTCTCTCAAGGTTAAATAATCTACCAACTAACACTAGGTTTTTTGCTTCTTAGCTCAACCCAAAGAATTAGAGATGCATAAAGATCAAAGAACCACAAAGCCTTCTAATTATTGCTAATATCTCTATTTATCTCAGTCAATTAGGTTGGATTCCTCACATGTCCCGATTCCTCCTCACTTCTGGATCTCATGAAATCACTCTCCCATATTGAATTAGATAGAAATCAATATGTAAATAGCAACCAAGCATGGTGTAGATATACAATCTGAAAAGACAATAGAAATAGGAAAATAAACTATTGGATACAGATTCATGTCAAACCTAGCAATACTAGATCCACAAAAATTAAAGCATGATAAGTCGATACATCACAAACTTAGGATAAAATATGAGAAAAGAGAAAGAAGAAACTCTAATGATCAAAATGATGGTGAATCTCCAATCTTCTTCCATAAATCCTTAGTTCTTCTCCCAAATCTTCAAGAAATAGCTCCAAACCTCATCTTTGGTCCTAAGTACAGACAAAGTCCAATTTTTTGAACCCTAGCCGACCTCGCTTGTGTTTCTCGGGTTTTTAACTTTAAATGGGCTCAAAATGGGCTAAAAAATCCACCTGAACGTCGCGACGTCGGGATGTAGCGTTTCTGCAACTCTCTGCAACATCGAGAAGTTTCTACAGCTCCCTTGTTTTTACACCAACTTTGTAAGACCATAACTTTGTCATATGAACTTTGATTTGGGTGATCTTGGATTCCTTGTAAAGCTTAGAGAGTGTAAAATCTAGATATGGCTGAAATAATACTTTAGAAATGATGACGTAATTTACAAAATTCTCCAATTGGTCACTTTTGAGCTTTCTTTTGTTCTTCCTTCAACTACTAAGAGTCATAACTTGATCATTTGTAGTCCAAATTGAGTGAATAAGGTCTCTTTGGAAAGCCTGTGAAGTCTCTTATCCATCCATATAAATATTGTAGCCATTTGGGATCATTGTGTAGCTTAAAACATCAAAACATAGTAGCTATTGCTGCATGTGTAGTTTTCTGATTTTTGGGCTTTGTTTATTTGTTTTTGCTCCATATTGGCTCATGGTTGACCTAATCACAAAATTGAGCATTTAGAGCATTAGATCACTTATTTATATAATAAAACTACTAAAAATATAAGAAAAACATAGTGATAAAATGAGTATAAAGTGTACTCAATAGTAAATCTTCCCATCAAACCAATAATCTAAAAATAATTTTATAATACAAAATTTAACCAATTCAAAAGTATGCAACTAGCATTCAACACACAAGACAAGCATCAAGGAATGATGTAAAAATTATAAATGTGTCACTCTTTTAGTACATAACTCCTAGATGTATATCTTTCTCCTATGAATGTATCATCATCTTTTAGCACATAATTCCTAGATACATTGATACCATTTTTCTCCCCCTTTGGCAACATAAAAAAGGAACATGGGACTTTAGACATAAAGGTATCTCCCCCTTTGAAAGTACATTTAAGTCAGGGTTAAGGAATTAGAGCTTAAGCACAACATTTTTCAAGTAATATTGATAATCAAGTTATGTAAACATTTTTTCACAAAGAGATGACCCCTAATTTTCTTCTAATGTTAAAATTGGACTATTTAAGGGGTTTTGGTGAAAATATCTTTAAGTTGGTCCTTAGTTCTAACAAAATTCAGTATCCCCACTTTTCTGCATGATCTATAAAAATGATGTTTAATCTCCTATCATGGTTCCTGAGTGTTGCATGAGATTCTTAGATATGCTAATAGCATAATGTGGTCTCACATTTAATGGAACATGTGAAAATTTACAAACCAAAGTCACTAAAGGCGTTTGTTTCATCCAAGTACTAGTGCATCTAACTGTGGCAATGTGTTAACTTCGCCGTTGACAAGGCAACCAAATTTTGTTTCTTGCTATGCCAAGACATAAGTGAGTGACCTAAGAAGTAACATGTTCCACTATTGCTTTTTCTATCAATCTTACAACCTCCAAAATCCTCATCCGAATAGCATATAAATTCAAAATTATCACATTTTGGATACCAAAGACCAATATCGATAGTTCCTTTCAAATACTTAAATATTCTTTTAACCGCATTTAAATGAGATTCTTTAGGACATGCTTGAAAACAAGCACATAACCATACACTATACGTGATATCAAGTTTACTAGCTTTCAAGTACAACAAAAAACCAATCATGCCTCTATATTTAGTTTGGTCAAAGGGCTTACCTTTCTCATCCATGTCAAGTTTGATGGATGAGCCCATTGGTGTGCTCTTGGCCTTCGCTTCTTCTAAATTGAACTTCTTGCGGAGGTCTCTTATGTACTTTGCTTGATTTATTATGAAGGTGCCCTCCTTAAGTTGTTTTATTTGAAGACTAAAGGAAGAAGTTGAGCTCTCCCATGATGCTCATCTCAAATTCACTATGCAAAGACTTGACAAACTCTTCACAAAGTGAAACATTAGTAGCACCAAATATAATATCATCAACATAGATTTGAACAATAAGCATGCCATTCTCCTTTGGCTTAATGAAGAGAGTTGTGTCAATTTTGCCCATTTTGAAACCACTAGATATAAGAAATTTGCTTAGCCTTTCATACCAAGCTCTAAGAGCTTGTTTTAAGCTATAAAGTGCCTTTTTGAGTTTGAAAACATAGTTAGGGAAATTAAAACTTTCAAACCTGGATGGTTATTCAACATATACTTCCTCATTCATGGAACCATTTAAAAAAGCACTTTTCACATCCATTTTATTTAAAATGAAAATTTTATAACAAGCAAAAGCAAGCAACATTCTTATGGCTTCTAATCTAGCTATGGGAGCAAAGGTCTCTTCATAGTCAATCCCCTCTTGTTGATTATGTCCCTGGGCCACTAATCTTTCTTTATTTCTAATTGTTAAATCATTTTCATCCATTTTGTTCCTAAACACCCATTTAGTACCAATAACACTTTGATCATTTGGCCTAGGTACTTACTCCTAAACTCATTTCTTTCAAATTGATTGAGTTCTTCTTGCATAGCTATTACCTAATTCTCATCTACTATAGCATCATTTAACTTCTTGGGTTCAATTTGAGAGATAAAAGCGAGGTTATTGCAAATATTTATAAGAGATGATCTAGTTCTTACCCCAATGGATGGATTACCTATAATTTGATCTTGTGGATGATTTGTGACAAATTTCCATTCTTTTGGAAGTCCTTGACTAGATTCTCTTTGATCAAGTTGATAAGGTGGAGGAGGGGTTTGAATCAATCTCCTCTTCTTGTTGATCAACTCCATCTTCAATTTGCAATCTTCCCATGGAGAGTCAAACCTACATCATCATCTACACTTTCTCTTCTTTTAAAAGAATCGTTAGATTCATGAAAGACTACATGGATGGACTCCTATACTACCATGGTCTTATTGTTGAAAATCAAGAAGCTTTAGGTACCCAAATCTTTTTGTGTCCTTGGTGGTTAGTGATCTTTGATTTTCAACCCAAGCCTACTTTGACTTAAAGGTTGAGACCTTTTGGGATCCATTCCTAAGAGAATAAGTACTATCAATGTGTCCTCCTCTACCACAAAAGTTGCAAATGGTTGAGGGACTTTCACTTGTGGACTCCTTGGCAAAGTAGTTTTTGAAATATTTTTCATTTTTTGAAGATTTGTATCCTAGCCCTTTTTCTTTTTTATCAAAAATACATTTTTGGCTAGCTAGGATCATGTCAAAAGCTTTTTGTCCACAAAAGAATTTTGAAAAGGAAAAGACTAACCATTCGTTCTTTTTGAATAGTTCCTCATTTACCTTCTCAACAGAAAATTTTGAAGCTTGACACGAAATTTTTCTTTGATTCATAAGTTCTTTGAAATAAATTTTCTCTTAGTTTTGTGTTCTTTTTATCAAGCTTGTTGATGTCTTTAAGCAATTCCTCAAATCAATAATAAATTCATCATAAGCAAAGTCAAAATTTACCTCATCTTGATCCTCAAAGGCCATGAGGCACATGTTGGCAACTTCTTCCTCATTTTCATCGTCGGATGAATCTTCACTTTGACTCCATGTTGCCATCATGGTTCTTCTTTTTTCTCTCTTGGCTTTTTCTTCTCCTGAAAAACCTTCTTTCTTGTAGTTGCTTTTGTAGGTTCTTCCATTAAATTTATCTTTCATCATCAGCTTTTGCACTCTCTTTGTGATGGGGGTGATATCATCCTTAACGACTTTATCTTCTTGAGGTTTGAGTGCAATACTTTTCTTTTTGCCTTCTACCTCTTGCATTTCCTTTTCTTGTCTTGCAATCTTCATTTCATAAGGTCTCAAGGAACCGATAAGTTCCTCAAGAGGTAGCTCTTTCAAATTCTTTGCTTCCTTGATAGCTTCCATTTTGGAATTCCATTTAAGAGGTAGACATCTTAGAATTTTAGATACCTTATCTTCTTCACTTACCCTATTTCCCAAGTCTTTAAGACCATTTACAACATCTGTAAACCCAGTAAACATCTCAACAATAGATTCATTATGTTTCATTTTGAACATTTCATAATCATTAACAAGAATTATAACTTTAGAATCTTTCACTTGGTTAGTTCATTCATGGGTAATTTCTATTATTCTCCAAACCTCCTTAGTCGTTTTGCATTGAAAAATTCTATTATATTCAGTTCTATCCATAAAACATACAAGAATATAAATAGCTCTAGAGTTTAGTTGAAATTCTCTATTTTCTTTTTCATCATATTCTTCAAGAGATTTTTTTGATTTTATTTCCATTAACATCTTTTGTAGGGAAGGTGTAACTAAATAGGCTCGTTTTCCAAACTTCCAAATCAAGATACTGTAAATACCAAGTCATTTTGTTTTTCCAAAATTGATAATCGGACTTGACAAAGAAAGGTGGTTTGTTGATGGGAAAACTTTCGTCTTGAAAAAGGCTTGATCTAGTTTTAGTTTTGGTGCTAGTCATTTTCTCTTAGACGATTAAGTCTTGAAAATAAGAGGTCAAGCTCTAATAACAATTGAAAGTTGAATATGGCTTAGCAACCTAACCAAGAGGAAGGGTGAATTAGTTTTCTCAAAAAAAAAATTGAAAAAAATAAGAATTCTTCAATTTAATGCAATAATAATAAATAAAGAGATAAGAATAGAGAATGCAAAACCTGGATTTATAGTGGTTCGGCACACCTTTGCCTACGTCCAATTCTCCTCAAGCTTCAACTGGTGAGGGTTCTACTAGTGTCAAGTTCCAACCCGAGTTTCTTTCTTTATACTTGGATTGTATGGCTGAATATTCACAAATCCTTGAGTATACACACACTTGAAGAGGTTGGCTCGACCGAGCTTCTTACTTTTAACCTTGGATTTTGGCTCCAATGGGCACCTCACAATTCGTTCAAGCTATACACACTTAGAAGGTTTAAGCTCGATCGAGCTTCTTTACACTTGGATTTTGGCTCCAATGGGCTCTTCATAATTCCTTCAAGCTATACACATTTGAAGCTTTCTCACTTAAGCACAATGAGACACTCTCTCAAGATCTCAAGATATTTCAAACATAACTCAAGCTTTTGATCAATAAAAAGGTGCACTCTACAATATGCAAATTAAATGAATGCACTATGAATCTCACTTTGAGAATCATTATCAAGAGAAATGATGGTTGAGAGAATATACAATAAGTCTCGATTTTCATTAATTGATTCCCAACATTCTATTTATAGAGTGGGAAAAGCTGCTAACTGGTTGACCGTTTCCTGTAAACTAGCCGTTGTGCATTGTATCCTACCGTTTTATAGCTGTTGAAATCCGGGTGTTAGATGAATCGGTTGACCATTTGCTACGATGCACTTCATATCACTATTTTCTAGCCGTTACAATTTCAACCGTTCCATTCAACCGGTCGATCGTTTCACACAACCGATCGATCGTTTCCTCTTTTGGTCTTTAGATGAGTTACTACATCCAATCGGTCAAGTCTCACACCTCATTCGGTTACCAATCGGTCGAACCCAACCAGTCGATTGTTTCCTCTTCTAGTCTCTAGATGAGCTACCGCATCCAACCGATCGACCCCTAACTGGTTGACTGTTTCAACCAGCTGCCCTTTTAAATGTTCAAACTCATGTGTTGTATCTTTAAAACATTTCTAAACCTTAAATGTTTCATTTAAGCTCATTTTAGGATTATAAAGCCTAAGTTTTTATGCTCAAACTCGAATTTTTAAAAGATATGGATTTTAAAATTGAGTTATAAGTGATGCATGATAAATCATGATATCGTAAAGTGCACCAATGCATTCATCTTACATAGATTCCTAAGCTAACAAAGTCTTCAGTTGATGCTTGAGCTTGGAGTCCTGGTTACTTGTCATCTTGGTTCTTTGATTTAAGTGTACTTCACTTCGAAGAACTTGATCAACTACATCATTGTCATCTTTAGCTTTTAATATCTTCATTTGATGCTTGATCAATTTAAACCTATCACTCATCTCAATTTTAACCAATAGTAATCAATAATATTGGTTTGTTATCATCAAAACCTCAACTAGAAGTACCCTTGGGCCAATAAAAGTATTTATATAGAGTCTTGGGAAATAGGCCAAAAATAGGGAAATTTCCAAATCTGGGCCGCGATGCTGCAACATGTGAACAGTGATGTCGTGGCATGCACTGTTCATCAACACTTTGCCTTTTCCTTGCATTGAACTTCATAAGGTCATAACTTTCTCGTCCGGACTCCAAATTGTGTGTTCTTAGACTCGTTGGAAAGCTTAAGAAGTTTACTATCCATAAATAGAAATATTAGAGCTTTAGGAAGTCATTATATAGTCAAAAAAAGTGAAATATAGTAGTTGTTGCTGCAAGTGAAATTTGTTGATTTTTTTTTTTAACTTTTTCGCTTCATATTCACTTAATGCCTTGGATTTGGTCCTAATTACAAATACAAATGATAACGGTGTTAAAAAACTTATTAATATACTAAAAACATGCATAAAACTACCTAAAACATGGGGATAAATGAGTACAAAGTGTACTTATCAATCACCTAATACATGAACCACATAAATAAGGTTCATGAAGGAAGTTTGTGAGTTCATAATGGCCATAACAACATTCAATGAAGTGTTTATGGATGGAAGTTCATTCATGAACTTTAAGGTCACATTATGTGAATGTGGTCATTCACCACATTACATAAAGACTTTTCATTTACAATATTCCCCCTTGAATGATCACCATTAGAATATGTCTCATTAAAATCTTTCTAGTAAAACCCAATGGAACAAACCTAGCAAGGAAAAAAGAGTACAATATTCTTATGATGATGTAAATTGTTCTTAGTTTGTTAGGATTGTCTCGTTAAAAACCTTGCCAGTAAAACCTAATGGGACAAATCCTAGACGAAGGAAAAAAAAATACAGTATAGTAACGTCATGTCATAAGACTCCCCCTTATGTCAGTGTCCCTCAGCTAGTGCATTCCATTCCAATCTTGTATATTAGCTTCTTGAATGTTGAGGTTGGAAATGACTTCATGAATAAATTTTCTAGATTATCACTTGAGCGTATTTGTTGAACATCATTTTCACCACTCTTTTGGAGTTCATGTGTATAAAAGAACTTTGGGAAAATGTGTTTAGTTCTATCTCCTTTGATATAACCTCCCTTGATCTGTGCAATGCATACAACATTATCTTCAAATAATGTTGTCGGACTTGTCTTTGATAGAGAGGAGTCTGCATGATTCTTGGATATGTTGAATAATCGATCTTAGCCATACACATTCACGACTTGCTTCATGAATTGCTATAATTTCTTAATGATTAGATGATGTGGCCACCATTGTCTACTGAAAGGATCTTCATGAAATAGTAGTTCCATTATAATAATGCACATACCCTATTTGTGATATGGCTTTAGGTATCCTGCATTAGCTTATTAAAGCAATTGTTGCTTTGATTCATTTGATTAAAATATACCCATATAAATTGTTTCTTGGAGGTAGTGTAATAATATATGTTTGATACCATTCCGATGTCTTTGGGTTGGAGTAGAATTGTACCTAGTTAAGAAATTGATAGAAGAAGTAGTATCTAGTTGAGTACAATTAGAAAGATACATAAGTGCACTAATGGAACTAAGATATGATACTTCAAGACCAAGTAATTCTCCACCCTTTTTCACAAGGACAGAAATGGGTCCTTTTGTCACGTCAAGTAAATGGACAACCATTAGAGAACTTAAAGGGTGTGTTTTATCCATATGAAAGCGCTTTACAATTTTCTTAGTATATGCCGATTGGTGGACCAAAACACCTATGGGAAAATGCTCGATCTATAGGTTGAGACAAAATTTTGATTTCCTAAAATCTTTCATCTCGAATTCTTTTTTCAAATATTTTGTTGTTCTTGTGAGCTCTTCAAGAGTCCCTATAAGATTTAAATTTTCAACATACATAGCAATAATTGCAAATCTGGTTTTCGATTTCTTGCAAATACTCACTAAGGTGATTGCACCACATGCGTCCGGATTGTTTCAATCCATATAGAGATCGTTGTAATTTGATTGAGCACATACTATAAGACTTTGTATTATTTGCTTCAGGCAATTTAAATCCTTTAGGGATTTTTATATATATGTTATTATCTATGGATCCATATAGATAAGTTGTGTAATGACATCCATGAGATGCATATTCACTCCTTTAGAAACAGCTAAGCTTATTCAAAAGAGAAAATTAATTGTGTCCATGACAAATGAAGATGTTTACTCGTAGAGAAATCTTGTTCTATTAATTGCACTTTATATCTTATAATCTCATTATTTTCATTGCGCTTTTGTACAAATACTCATTTGTACCCAATAGGCTTCACACCTTTAAGTGTTAGGACTACGGGTTCAAAAACTTCTCGTCTCAATAATGAGTTTAATTTTGTATGCATGGCTTCTTTCCATTTTGGCCAATCATTTTTATGTCAACGTTCTTTCACATTTTGTGGTTTGGGATCCTCATCATTTCTTATGATGTCTAAGGCCACTTGGAAGACAAAAATATTATTGATAACAATATCATTTCAATCCCATTTATATCCCTTGTGCATATAACTCATTGAGATCTCATAATTTTTTAGGTACCTGTGCTTCTTCAGGGGCTATTTCTTTATCTAGAACCTCTTCAGAGGTATTTTATTCAATGTATACATCTACAGGGACTTATTGTTCATCATATGCCTCTACTGGAGCCTTTTGTTTTATATTTGCCCCTTTAGGGGCACCAATTTGTCTTTGTTTCCTCTTCTAGAGAGTTAATCTTTTGAGCCAATAGGTCTCCCATGCTTCAAGCATATTTGAGACTCATTTGCTAATTTTTCTTCATGGACATCAATCCGTGCTAAAGCATTTGCGACTGGGATGCTTTCTATGTATCAATATTAGCATATGGTTATTGATTTGCAAGATTTTGCAAATGAATGATCATTTGAACTTCCAGTTCACATTGATTTGTAGGATGATCAAAATGAGACACTGTAGATGCATTTCAAGTAATTTCTCATCGTTATTCTAAAATCGACTTTTCTCCCCCTAATTGTGGGAATACACTCATTAAAATGACAATCCGACAAATTTCATGTTAAGGGTTCAAGATATCTTATGATAGACAGAGAATCAAAAACCTACATAGATCTTAAGTCTTCGTTGGGGACCCATTTTAATGTGTTGTGTAGGAGCAATTGGTGCATAAACTACATAACCAAAGATTCGTAAATGGGAAATATTTGGTTGTTTACCAAGTACAAGTTGTGAAGGGGAGTATTCATGGTAATTTGTTGGTTGAATACAAACCAAGCTTGTAGCATAAATTATTAGATGTCATCAGGTAGAAGTCTGCAATTTGGTTTTCATTAGTAGTGATCGAGCTATTAATTGAAGACATTTGATTAGGGACTCTACTAAACTGTTTTGGGTGTGAGTATGAGAAACAAGATGCTCAACATTTATTCCAACCGACATGCAACAATCAATAAAGGTTTGAGGTGAATTCACCAGCATTATCTAGTCTTATTGTCTTGATTGTATAGTAAGGGAATTGAGCTCTTAATTTGATTATCTGTGCAAGAAGGCTAGCAAAGGAAAATTACGTGTCGAAATGAGACAAACATGTGACCACCTCGTAGTGCATCTATTAAGACCATGAAATGACAGAAAGGTCCACGTGGTTGACGAATATGTCCACATATATCCCCATTATTCTTTCTAAGAAAACTAGTGACTCACATGTGACTTTGCTAAATGATGGTTTGACTATCAATTTATCTTGTGAGCAAGTAGCACATGGGTATTCATTGAGCAAAAGAATCTTCTGGTTCTTTAGTGGATGCCTATGTGAGTGTTCTATGATTCTCCACATCATAGGGGACCCAGGGTGACCGAACCTGTCATAACAAAGAATAAAAGTTCTTAGGTCGTTGAACTTTTGGTTCATGACAATGTATGACTTTATATGCTTTATATTTGTCTGATATAACCGAGAGGAGAAGATTGAGAGTTTTTTTAACAATAAGTTTCTTACCATAAACAATAAAGGTAATGTAAAGACATTCTTTACTACCTTTATTCATGGTTTCGATGTGACATTTGATAGGTTCTATTCATACATTCTTTTATACCATTAATCACCTATCAATTAAATGCTTTTATGGTGTTTTTAACAGCTCTAATGGTTAATTTAATCATCTTATGACTCTAGGAGTGTTTTGAAGCAAAGAGAGCATAAAGAGGGCCAAAAAGATGAATTTATGGGTTGTAACCTCCCATGGCTTCAAGCATGATATGGATGGATTCTACACTTATCAATTTTTCCAACGAGTCTAAGATCACCAAATTTAGTGTTCGAACGAAAAAGATATGAAGTCAAGGGAGGATTTTCCAAAACACCATATGCAACACCCCTCAACGTTTGTGCATTTTCAATCTACCTAGTGGCATCCAATGAATCCAAGCTTGATGTAGATAGATTCTATTCTCTCTTAGCTTTCCGTAGAAACCAAAATCATTGCATTTGAAGGTTGGATGAGAGAGTTATGATCATTTGAAGTTAGAAGGTGTTCACCACAACGAAGCCATTGTTTGCTGCAACGAAGGCCTTTGCCGAGGCAAACCAGAGCCATGAAGAGAAGACAACTACTGGTTCGCCGAGGCTAATGAGCCTTTACCTCAGCAAATGACGTTGAGCCTTTCAAAAATTAGCCATTTTTTACCCTTTTAAAGGCCCATTTTCCATTTGCCTATTATAAACTTTGTCAGGATTCCGTTTTTTAGAGGAAGAACACCCTCCTTCGGGTTTTGATTCTCTTCTTCTTGAACCACCATTTTTAGGGTTTTAGTTTTTGTTCATTTTACTTTGTATTTGGTGTAATATTGACAAACCCATCAACTAGAGGACTTCATTCAACCTTGGAGCAGAGTTTGGAGCATTTCTCATCTCATATTCGTTTTGTATCTCTAACTCTCACTAACTTCACATCTTTTTCATTATAATGGATGTAATAGACATGATTTTGATAGATTTGTGGGTTGTAATGAGTAGCTAAACTTTCCTCTAGGGTTGATTGCTTAAATTGATGTTTTATTTATATATCTTTTTAAATGGTTTTTTGAATTTGTGCTTTTGTTGATGTTGCTTGGTGTGGTGCTTAGGATTACTAAGGTTTTGATTGATTAATGAATGTTGAGAGTTGGGTCTTCGATCCCCATACTAGGGCATCCTTGGTGACGCTTGGATTACGCCCTAAAATCTAGTCTCAACTCTCTTAAGGTGTGAACTAATTAATCGGAATGCTAATTAACCTAATCAAAGAAGTCTATGGAATTAGAAATGCCTAGTAGTAGATGAATTTCATTAGGAGTAGCACCATCTCAGCATTATGTAAGGATCGTATGGACCAAGAGGTGATCGATCCGAGCATAGTTCGGGTAGTCCTATTGTATGGACCGAGAGGTAACCAATAGGATTCCTGAGGAAAGAATTGCCTTAGAAAAGTATCGCATTTGGTGACCTAGATGGACCGAAAGGAGAATAGGAAGTTGATATGAGAAATTGAGGGGAGACACGAAAGTACTAAACTTCATCACCGATATCATGGACAAACCTTGTGATATATACTTAATTAGTCTTAATAAATACTCGTCAAATGCGTCCAATGAGCTTGTCGGCCTAGTATCTTTCCTTGAGAGCTTTCTTTGAGATCAACGCAGTCATTTTAAGTGAACATTGATCACACCCTGTTTATTTTGCTTTATTTTACTCTTATTTTAGTTTAGAAAACATTCTTCCCAAGTCATCGAGTCGCTCAAATAGTGAACAACTTTAGTAGACGGGGTACTCAATCCTTGCTAAAACCACACCTTCCCTATGAGATCGATATTTGGACTTGTTAGTCCGCTGTATTACTTATGCGACCCATGCGCTTATAAAAAAATGCTAATAATATCCATTTCTATGAATATCTTTAAAGCTAGGAAAATTCCTTGTAGATTTGCTAGAATATAATGCATCATTGATATGGAACCTACTTCCATTTTGTAACATTATGTTTGCTCTTCTTGAGCCTTCAATAAAGTTTGTAGTACCAAATATGGTACTTATGTTGCCATTTGTTAATGTCAAATCTAGAAAGTATATTTTATCTCAAAGAATTGTGTGTGGTTGCACATTCAACAAGCTATACATCACCTTCATTCATCTTGAGATCAATAACACATGGATTTTAGATAAAACTAATAAAAACTATATATAATATAAATAGAAATGTAATAGATGTAATAACAAAATGATATTTAATTTAATTTTAATATAAGAAGCATCATTCAGTAGCAGTATTTTCATCATTCATCAAATAGTTCGTTTTTTCACTAGGACCTCTAAAGAAATTAGTATCATAGTAAGTTAAGTCTAAGTCCATTTCTATTAGTAAAGTTCATTTCTATTTCTTTTCATTTTTTTTTCTGATTGATGCTTTGTAGAGATAGGCCAAATGTTTGGGCGTACAACATGTATGCAACCAATGCCCTTTCATACCACATCTATGACAATTATTCTCATGGACCTTGGAAGGTGTATTTTGTATATACTTCCTATTTTCTTGTTTCACCTCGATATTATTCCACTTCTGGTGGTTCCATGAGGTTTTCATTTTCTGTGAATTTGAATGATTACTACCATGGGTTCCATGGTATGGGAAATTCCTTCTATGACCACGACCGCGACCACGTTCTCGTCTATGTCCATAGGTTTGTGATGATAGCACATTCACTTAAGGGAATGGTTCGAATCCAATTGGACAAGAATGCTGATTCTCATCAAAAGCTCATTATTTTGCTTAGCAACAAGAAGACATGATATCAATTCAAAGTATTTCTTAAATCTACACTCTCGATATTGTTGCTGCATGAGCACATTCGAGGCTTGAAATGTGGTGAATGTTTTTTCTAGCATGTCTTCTTTTGTGACTTTCTCTCACATTTTCAATTGGGAGTTGATTTTAAAGAATGAGGAGTTGTATTCACTAGCTATTTTGAAATCTTGCAACCTCAGGTGCATCCAGTCATATCGAGCTTTTCAGAGAATCATAGTTTTCTTGTGATCATATCTTCCTTTTAACTCATTCCATAGAGTGAGAGAGTCATTTATTGTAAGATATTCACTTTTTAAATCCTCTTGGAGGTGGTGTCGAAGGAAAATCAACGCTTTTGCGCGATCCTGCGGGAATGCTTGATTTCCTTCTTTAATGGCAGCTCCAAGATTCATTGCATCAAGATATATTTCAGCATCAAGGATCCAAGATAGGTAGTTCTTTCCAGTAATGTCAAGTGCCACAAACTCGAGTTTTGTAATATTTGGCATTGTCAATAATCTTTAATATATGATATAGTATTAGGATCGCTTTTGATAAATAACAATATAGATTTTGGCTTATAAGCAAAACCAAGTATAATTATTGATCGGGTTTAAATAATAGGCGCGCAAGCCCGAACCACGAGAGCCCTGATGTCAGAAGCAGAGGAAGTTAAGGGCAAGCCCGATTGCTAGTGCTCGGCCCTTGATGATATTCTCCAACCATAGGCCCGAACGAGGGCGATTCATCCACTTCAAAGAGTGGTAATATAATCGGCCCGAAGAATGCATTTTTAAAGGAAAATACCCGACTTCATTAAATCTACGATTAGGAAGTAGGATATTTCACACAATAATTTACATCAATTATGCATTATTAATTGGTTAATGATAAGGAAAAAATCTCGCAATGGGAGAGATATACGTATCATCATCCCGACAAGGAAAGGTATCATTACGTATCATCATCCCGACTAGGGCGGCTATCATAATCACCCATTATAAATACCCGGGCGCCCCGTCGTGAAGGTACTCACGAACTTTGTTCCACTAGCGGTTGATTTTCTCTTCCCACCGGAAAGAAGCCCGACTTAGGCATCGGAAGAGCAATGTCACGAACCAGCCGATCCTTTTTGTTTCTTATATTCGTAGGGAGCGGACATCCACGATCATCGGACCGGCCCGGCAATTGAGACGCTGGCCCGATTTTGGTTGAAAAAGCATCATCAGGTTGGCGCCGTCTATGGGAGCAACGAGTTCCTTTACAAATGGCGATATCTCGTGTTGATGGTATCAACCGGAACAGCGAAGCCGCCAAACCCCCCAGTATCAGGGACCGGCAAAGCGTAGGCAATGCCGACCTCCGGAGAACTTCAGAAGCCTCTGCATGATACGGATGGGCGCTCAGTCTCACCAACCGGTAATCTGCGGGAGAGTTGGAATAACTCACGGGCAAATCTGCGCCCCTAGGACCTTGGCGAGGCCAAGAAGGCCAAAGCCAGCTCTGAGAGAGCAGCCAACACCTCGACCCTCGAGCGGATGGAGAAGGAGAAACTAGCCAAGCCAGGGAGCGTGATCCTTACAAACCCCCCAGAGAGAATCGTGATGAGGAGAGGCATAGTAGGGACAACATAAATGATGGACCTGTCCCTTATCAGCAGAAAATAGGGGAGCAGTCGTGGGAGCAGAGGTTCAAGGACATCCAACAAGAGCTCAGCCACATGAATGAAGCGGTGGCCAGGAGCTCCGAGTCTCTCGTAGGCGCCACAGTGCAGCCAGGCCGAGATCAGTTCCGCGGCCGAGTCTTTACTTCCTCTTCGGTAAAATTCGAAATCTTTCCGTCGAAATGTTCGATTGAACAAAAGACCACATTGATCACCTCGTACATATAAGAACCGAGATGGAGATTTGCGTAGATATTAGGACCCAAATACGGTGCGAGCGCCGGCTATCACGCTAAAGGGCCCGGCATTGGCATGGTTTAACGGACTCGCCGTCTTCCATCTGGTATTCCGCAGGCTTTCCATCGCGTCGTGCTCCCCACTTTATCGGAGCAAGGACGTATAGGAAGCCAAGTTATCACCTTCTGACCATAAAGCAGAGCGCGCAGGAGAGCTTGAGGTTATACGTCCAGAGATTCAACGCAGATTCGTTAAAGTTGGATATTCCCGATGAAAAGTTCACCATTACCTCTTTCATCGCAGGGCTAGGGGTGCATTCGAAAGACCTAATGTTCTCTATCTCAAAGAACCCTCAGGCGAGCATGGCCGAGGTGTTTTCCAAAACAGAGAAGTATATCAACGGTGAAGAAGCCCTCTTTATCAGCGAAAGGGCTCTTCATCCAAGGAAAGCCGAGGCGACAAGCGGGGCAGCTGAGAATTAGAGCGGACAGAGGATAGATCCCCAAGGAGGAATAGAGAAAACATAAAGTGGTCCCCCGAGAAGGCGAGGCAATCGGGGAGATCGCAGACCACCTCGGCACATTTCAGCGACAGCGGTATTAACACCAAGCGATGCACCCACCCCGGTGACCTCGGTGTCAGGTCCTCATAAAGTCTGAAACATGAAAATTTTTTGAGGTGGCCATCTCGGAGTAAAGTTAAGACCAACCAAAAGAGATAATACCGTACTATGAGTTCCTGAGTGTGGACACGAGCGAATCGCGCATCAAGCGGGGAAGAGATCGAATGCACGATCCAGCCTGGCGGACATCTTGCCGTTACGTGGCCTCGGAAGGGCCAAGGCGAGTCGATACCGCGCCTCGTGGTACGACCCCGGCTCGAAGCACCGGTAGCCTTTGGGAGGGAATCCACGTACTCTGGAGGGTTTCAGGCGGGGAGTCAGCTTCAAACCGAGAAGGCTCACTTGCGCGGCATGAGTGTGGGGAAGTAGAAATCTGAGCCGTATCGAGCTTCCTCATTGGATACTACCATAACCTTTTGGGACTCGACATGGGGTACACGCCAACATCCCCATGACGATCCGCTTGTGATAAAGGCCATAGTAGCCAATAAAACAATCCACATGGTCCTTGTTGACAACGGAAGCTCGACCGACATCATCTTTACATCAGCTTTCGACAAAATGGGCATTGGGAGGGAGAAGCTAGAGCTAGTCAGCCTTACACCTGCGTGGGTTCTGCGGAGAAAGAGTCTTTGCCTGCAGGAGTCGGTATAAGCTAGTACTCACTGGGAGACCCCCATGCCCAGAGTCTGACAACAGTAAGATTTCTCATAATAGATGCCACCATCGACTCTGACATGTTGCTAGGTAGGCCCTCTTTTAATACCATAAGGGCCGTCCTGATACATCCATGGTTATCAAATTTCCAGCTATGAATGGGTAAGATAGTGAAACAAGCGCATAGCGAGGGAGTGTTACTCAGCTTCGATGAAACAAAAAACGGTCGACAATATCTATATGGAATGAGCTTCGACATATGAAGACAAAATTAGCTTCCCAGGCTAACGCCCTTGAAGAACTATAGCTGTATGGCTTGACTGACCCGGCGAACACCTCTTCTACGTGGATCAGCTTAATAAAGACATCAGAAGCCTTCTCATCCATTTTTTAAAGCAGAACATGGAGGTATTTTCCTGGAAGCAGGAAGACATGGGCGGAATCAGCTAAGCAGTGATCACCCACAAGCTGAACGTCAGTCCATCCAGCTAGCCGGTCATGAGAAGGTTTGCTAAAAAGACGAGAAGGCGATTAATGAAGGGTGACGGCTCCTCCCAAACAGTACAATCGAGAGAGGTATAATATCTGCAGGTGGTTGGCCAACATTGTTCTCGTAAAAAAAGCAAGCGGCAGTGCGACTTTGCATCGACTTCATAGTCTCAACGGGGCTACACGCCGGAGTAAACTTCTACCTCGAATTGACCTCGTAGTGGACGCCACGACCGGTCATGAACTCCTCAGCTTCATGGATGCCTTCTCTAGCTACAATCAGATCAGTATGGATCCCAGCGACCAAGAGAAGACCTCATTCGTCATTATTGAGGAACCCTGCATTGTTAGTGATGCCGCCGAGTGAAACTGAGGCCACTACGAAGGTTGGTGAAACGAGATATTTCAAATCGTGAGGCATCTATAGGTATACTATAGATGACATGTTGGTAAAATCAGTTAGGCGAGCTCCACATAACCCTTAAGCGCAGGCGTTCCAGGTGCTGGCTACAATGAAGTTAAATACGGCGAATTTGCCGCGCCCGGTCTCCGTCGGAAGTTCTTGGGTTTTATCTTCAACGATCGAGGAGTATAAGCAAGCCGAACAAGATAAGGTCGTGCTCCGACATCTCTTTGCCACCTTCGGACATCAAGGAAATTCAACTGGTTGGAAGAATAGTTGTGGCTAGCTTACGTATCGAGCCGGCGACAAATGTTACCCTTTCTTCGGGTCTGAAAAGGCCTTCGATGGGACGCACCTTTGCGAGGAGGCATTCGACACTCAAAACTATCTGAGTTCTCACAGTTCTAGTAAGCCCTTCCAGGAGAGCTTCTCACCCTACACGGCCATTTTCAAAATTCTCAACTAGTGCATACTGGTTGAGAGCGAGATAGGGTGCAACGGCCCCGAGTCCCACTCTTGCGACCCCGGGCTCAAAGATGAGTAAGGAGAGATGAAGATGGAGCGATCCTGTGTTTGGTAACCACATCCCGGAAAACTCAGGCCTTGCTTCCATGCTCATACCATTGAAGTCCCAGGCCAGATATCCGATGAAGCAAATCTTTGCATAAACGAAAACCTCTACAAGGCGATAAAGTGGGCTATAGATTTGAGTGAGTTCGGCAGCCAGATGCAAACCAGGGCGGGAATAAAAGAGGCGAGATCTTGGCGGATTTCATCATGGAATTCACCCCAGCAGAGCTTGCCGAAGTTATCCAACTGGCGCTCGACCTCCCCACATCCCGAGTTGTCGGAGTGGGCGGGGCCGCAATGCCCGAGGAAGCGGTGCGAGGTCTAATTAGAGCCTCTCACAAATGGAATAAACGTGGAATGCGCCTCAAGGTCGGCTTCCAAGCCTCGATAACAAGGCCGAATATGAAATACATCATGTTTGAGCTTAACCTCGCCCACTCTATGGAAGCTGATCAACTGGAAGTGAGTAGTGACTCCTAATTGGTAGTAAAATAGATAGAGGACTTCTACGAAGCCAAAGGTGAAAAGATGATCTTGTACCTTAAGAAGGTGTGAGAGTTACTTAAGAAGTTCATACGAGTTCAGGTCAAACATGTACCAAGAGTAGAGAATTCTCGAGCTGATGCCTTGGCAAAACTGGTAACGACCTCATAGGAAGACTTAGGAAGACCGATACTTATCGAACACCTTCCAAAGCCCTCAGTAAGCATCAATAACGGAGAAGTCTCCCCTATGATGTTCGAACCGAGCTGGATGGACCCCATCTGGGATTACTTGGTGGAAGGAACATTACCAGAAGTGACCAGGAAGGAAGGCATCAGAAACTCGAGCAAGGTCGAGCGAGGTCTTGTCCATCGAGGTACTTCCTCGCGCGGGCTTCCACATTCTTAAGTGCGTAGGGAGGAAGTTGCGATTACATACTCAGGAAGTACATGAAGGCATGTGGCAGCCACATCGGGCTCGGACCTTAGTAGGAAAACCTTGTGCGAGGTACTGCGGCCCTGATGTAAGATGCGACATGGCGGGTCGGGGAAAATGCAAAGCCCCAATCGGGAGCATGCGGATCTCTCATCTCCCATCCCGAGGAGCCACTAGTGATCCACGAGCCACGGCCTTTTCAGCAGTGAGGCTAGGCCTGTGGGACCCTACGCCCAGGGGAAGGAGCCCAGTGCAAATTATCATTGTGGTCGTGGACTATTTCACTAAATGGACTGAGGCCGAACCCTTAGCGACAATCACATAATATAAGGTACGCAACATCGTCTGGCGTTCTATAATGTCACAGTTCGAATCCAGGGTCCTAGGTGTCGATAATGGAAAGCAGGTTCTACAATCCTAGGATTCGGGTTTTGCTTGTAGAGCTCGAATCAAGAATTACTACTCGTCCCCAACTCATTCGTAGTCCAATGGGCAAGTAGAGGTCACTATAAGGACTCTCAAGGTAGCACTGAAAACCAAATTAGAAGATCTAAAAGGAAAATGGGTATAGCACCTCCCTGAGGTATTATGGGCATACAGAACTACGCAAGTCAGCAACTTAGGAAACCCCGTTCACTCTGGCCTTTGTAAGGCGGTAGATCCGATCGGTCGGTTAAAATCATAAAGTTGAACTCACAAGCGCAGGAACTGCTTGAAGAGAGGTCCTTCGTCTAAACTGGATCTCTAAGAAGAAAGTGTGAAACAAGTCTTGACGTATGGAAAGCCCATCACGAAGAGCAGTGAGATACTATGACCAAGGTTTAAGCCCAGGGTTACAATGGAGGCGACTGGTTTCTAAAAGCTTACGCTTGACAAGGAAAGACCCGCGCATGAGCCCGGGACCCAATTGGGAAGGGCCACATATCATATCGCGTAATCCGACTTGGCAACTATGAACTCCAGCGGAAGAAGAGAAAAAACCTACCCAGCTCATGGAATCTTTGAACACATCAAACAGTTCTACCAATAAGACCTCGGAACATAGTTTGTAATAAAGAATTCAACGCCTTGATTTCAAATAACACTCTATATGTCCATTTTTAAGCTACTTAATATTATGGTGGGCCAAAAAATAAGTTATAATGATTAAGCCATAAGCTCGGCTCAAATCGGTCTAGGTGTAAGAAGCGCATGATTCACAAAAGATTATTCTTTATTTCAAAGGAGTTACAGTTAAATACAAAGAATTACATTCAACGAAGCCGTTCCTAGTATTTGAGAGACAAGCGGCACAAACAGTTCTCTACTCCTCAGAAAGGAAAAATAAAAGAGAGAGCAAGGAGCACGGTTAGCAGAAGCTCTGAAAAAGTCACACAATGCAAATACAAAATTTCATTGCAGGGAAGTTACAATCACCTCAGAGGGTTACAAAATCTTTCTTTGCATCTCAGAAATTACAATTAGAAAAACCATTCGTCACATCGGCCAACACCCGGTCAAGGCGAAAATCACAAGAAAGGGAAAAAGAAAGAGAAGGAGGGAAAGAAAGAGAAGGGGAGGGTAAGAAAAGAGAGAGAGAAAGAAAGAAAGAAAGAAGAAAGAAAAGAGACAGAGAAAGCGAGACTTAAAGTTCCCTTTCGCTTGCGCCCCCTTGAATCGTTCCCTAACACGGTTCCATCAATGGGCATAGCTAGGTAACAACCTGAGCTCCCACAAAGGAGGAACTAAGAAAACCTACTCCTACAAGAGTGGTAGTATCGAAACCAAGCGTCGGCCGCGATCATAGGATGAGACTACGTGATGATGACTAAACCACGGCCTTCATGTGCACGAACTCCAACTCTATCAAAGAGAGGAAGAAGTTTGGAAGGAAAGTACTATGACCCATAAGTGTATTTATAAAACCGGGACACTTAGGAAACCCGTAGTCCATCCAAATTCTCCATGGGTCGCATTAAAGCGCGCGCACTTTTCGAGGAAGGAGAGGCGAAAGGCAAGAGCCATGGCTTCGAGAGGCCACGTAGCTCGATCTCAAAGGGGCCCCGAACGGCTGGAGTTCAGAGACACGACATCACAGAAGGCAGTAGCCACGGGCCATGCATTTCGGGGCAGCGATTTCGGTTCTCATAGGCTGAGCGCCAGAAGAGGCGAGTAATACGAAGCCGGGTAGCTCGGGAGCCCGATAGCACCGGATTGCAAAGCATAAGCGCTCCCGAGGCCAAGTATACGGGCCATGTAGCTCGGGAGCCAGTAGCTCAGATTCTGAGCATCTTGCTTAAGAAGGCCCGAGTAGTACGGGCCATGCGACTCGAGGAGAATAGTAGCTCGGATTGCGAGCGCATAACTGCTGAGGAGGCCCAGTAGCCACGGGCCATGTAGCTTAGGAACACAGTAGCTTTCGGTGCAGTATAACTTCTCCAAGGGGCCAAGTAGCCGCGGGCCATGCGGCAAGGACGATGGCTCAGTTAACGCGGAGCATAACTGCTGAGGCGGTAGCCGCGGGCCATGTAGCAGGAGCCCGATGGCTCGGTTCGCGGAATTATAAGCGCTGAGGAAGGCGAGTAGCCCGCGGGCCATGTAATTTCGAGCTGGCCCGGTTCGGTTCTCAAGCTTAATTGCTCCGAGGTCGTAGCCAAGTAACCTTACCGTGGCGCTGGTTCTTCAGGCTTAGCGCTCCGAAAAAGGGTCTTGTGCCCGGGGAGCCGTAGCTCGATTTTGGAGGCCTTGAGCGCTTCGAGAGGGCATAATAGCCCGGGAGCCCGATAGCTCGGTTTCGGAAAGCAGCGATCAAAGGCCTCGTAGCTAAAGGTTGATGTGATTTGCGGGTTTCGTTGCCCAGGGTAGGCGAAAAGTAAACGGCCCGAGGAACTAGATTAAGCTCGGTTTGGGGTTAAGCGACTCTGGCCCGAGCAGGGAACAAGCGACTCAGTCGTGAAACAATAAAAGAAGCGATCGAATTAATAGATGAATACGTGTATATTAGCAGTCAAGATTAAAAATCACAAATCTGACTCAGCGCCGGATGCGAGGTTAAAATAAAGCCTAGGCGCTGAAGTCGGGCCACGACTTCAGAGATGAAGGGATTAAAGGCGGGCCAATGAATAAGGCAAGGAAGGCCCAGCCTCACAGAGGGCTTAGAAGATCATTGGGCAAGGGAGCATGACTAGGGGCTAACTACTCGGCGCGGGTGTCGTCCTCGGCCTCGGAAGAAGATTCTTTACTCCTCATTCCCCAGAAAATTTGGATGTTAAACTCTAAGTCTGGGAAAGTTGTGGAAGTCCTGCACTGAAAGGTAAGCCACTCGGAGGCCCATTGGGAGCAGGCCTCATCTTTAAGCTCTGCTATCACCTCGCCTCTCCGGCTAGCCAAAGCCTCCTACCTCTCAAAGGTCCATACGGAAATGCAGGCCTCTCCGTCAAGCGCTCCGCCGAAACTTCTAGCCTCGAAGCCTCAGACGGACCTGGTCAGCGTCGCCCTTTGGCTTTTCAGTCATACTTGACAACTTGCGACTCCTCTTTGTGACCACAGCTCGTCTTTAAGCGATCTTTAAGTCCCTAAAGCCTTAACTTTCTTTATCCTGCCCGCGCCCTCACCGTGGCTGCCTTGAGTCGAGACCTAGCCGCAGCTCCTGGTGGGTCCTTATCTCGGTCAGGTCGGCCCTCTCGGAGGTTAGGGAAGCAACCTTAGCCTTATAAGATTTCACTGCCTTGGCGGAGCCTCGGTAAATTTGGCCCTCCGCACCCAGGACCTTTGGGCGTAGTGGCATGCGAGAACAAAGTGATTAACAAAGCCCGAAGCGATAAAAGAGGTCCGACGAAGGCGCAAACGTGCCGGCGGTTCGCGCGAAGCGGCGAGCTAACCTCCTCAGCGGCGGCTGGCGTCCACGCTTCACGGTGAATCCGCGAAGTGGAGGATATCGCCCAATGAAACTCGCGTAAGCGAAGAGTCGCGCTCTACCAGCACCAAAGCGATCCTTTCCACCATTCGGCATTGCAGAGGCGCGACGCCCTACGGCGGTAGGACTCCCAGGCGAAGAGGAAGAACCACGAGAGGCTCGAGCGCCTTCCCGAAATCTCGGCCCGGCAGCGGATGAAGGCGAAGAAAGAGGCCCCCGCCTTTAAGGTCTTACCCAGGAGCAAAGCGTTGTTACCTTTTTCATATAGACTAAAAAAACCCCTCAAATTCATAGTTACAAGAGCGCACACTTCTCTTACGGCCATGTCACTTTGGATAAATTTTCTTGATTCTAAATAAATCTTTCTTGATGTTGATTTTAAAATTGGGTCTAATCACATGATAGCGAGTACACAGATCATACAAGTAGTAAAATCTGAATGTAAGTCCGAATATCCATTCCCTGATTGGCAAAAATTAGAGATCAACTACCCGACTACTAAAAATCTATGCTATTTGGACTAAAAACTGATAGTGAAAGTTTTATCTAGAAAAATAAAGATCATAGACTATTGACTAACTGTTGAGCTAAAACAAAACAAAACAAAACAAAAAAGTAAACGACTAAAAATAAGTGATAACGAAAATACTGGACTGAATCAGGTTCCTTTGAGAAACAAAAACTATCAAAGAAATACAATGAAACCGTCAATTTCTACATTAAAATACATTTCTCTATTGTTTTAGTGATCTGGATTTAATCGGTGCCTAAATTTATGTGCGTTTCTCCATATTCGGTTGGAAGCCCTTCTTCTCTCGAAGACAAGATCAAACCCGGCTACGTATTACGATTCTCTTGCAAGATCAGGCATTTTTCTTTCTCAGTCTTCACCTGACTGCCCGGTATTGAATCTTTGCTTTCCTTCGGGATTTTTGTAAAATTTCTACCACTTAATTGGTGGCTCATCCTCCATATCTATTAGTTCTTTGCCTTGATTAGATCTCGGCTAGCACGAGGTCGGGGAGCTCCCGCTAGATTGAGGTGAACTCTACGATTATTTATATTGTTAAATACTCCATAAGCTTCAATTATGAGGCGAATGGGGATTTATCAAAATGAACTTTCGGAAGCTTAGCAGTTCATCCAGTGGTAGTCACAGCATACCCGTAAGTAGATGCTCTCGGCTCTCGAGGAATCTCCATCTACGTGTCACGCGGAGAATCTGAAATCGGAAGCAGATACACTCCTTAAGCGGTATTCGATACTACCATTGGGAACACTCGATTCAAAAAGACACGAGTAAGTAAATCTGACCCGAATAATTTTCTCAGTTTTGCGAAAAAGTATAACTAGCGTATATCAAATCCGACGGTGTGTTCCAATTCTTGCATTACGATTAGAAAAATGGAGCACCCGATCACGTACATCCCTTTGTAATTGCAATGTAGCGAGAAGAAATGAATTCGGTATTCTAGATTTCATAAATTTTGGTAGTATTTAAAGAAAATATAAATAAAAATCGACTCCAATCGTTTACGCATAGTTCGCGGTCGAGATCGAGAAAAAGAATTCTGAAGAAATAAAATAAAAATAAAAATAAAGAAAAGAAAATTCTACTCTAAACTATACACTGAGTTCCTCTTCTTTCGCTTTTACGGATAGTGAAGATGGAAGCTACTTTCTTTGTTCTAACTGCTGTCTGTTACTCATTGCCGAAAGAAATTGGTAGAATCCTAAAAAAAGCTCCATAAATTCTCAAAGAAAAGCCCCGAATCCTTTGTCTCGGTCGACCTCGGGTTGATGTCGGGCACAGTTCCCCATTTGTTCGATTCGATTCGCGACCCGGGTTTCTTTAGTTGTGACCAAGTTTCTTACAACTTTGATTAGTGGTCGCGACCTCAATTGTGGTCGCGACCTCTTTGGCTCAGTTGTTCTCAAGAATTGATGTCGCGACCTTAGTCTCACGTCGCAACCTCGTTATCGTTCCTTACATTTGCAGCTGCAATCCACGACTTCAATTTTAGGTTGCAACCTCCTTTTAGTTGTCACCACTTTAAGTCCATGTCGTGACCTTAAATACATGTTGCGACCTAGAATAGGGTTTTCATTGAAGCACTAGTTGCAACCTCATTTCTCTACAGCAACTTCGCTGGCGACTGTGCTGACTCAAGTCGCTACTCCATTTGGCGTTGCAACCTCGACTGCCTTGAATAATTTATTTTACGTCTCAACCACGGTTTCTTGAGTAGCAACCTCGTGCGCTGGTCTTGGTGATGTTGTATTTTGGAAATCTTGAACAAAGAGCTCCTTTCGCGACTTCAATTTCCAAGTGCGACCTCCTTTTGTTCTGTTTGAATTCTTCCGAGTTTTTCTTTGGGATTTTTACTTATGTTGTATTTTACGCAAATTAAATTTGAGTTAATTATGGGTTTACATATACAAATCTTCTAATATGCAGGAAAAATGGATTAAAAATCAAATGATTTTGGACCTCACATCAAATTCCCCAAACATTTGCATACAAGCAAAGAAAAGAAATGATTGTTTGTCCTCAAACAATTAAAACTAAATTTTTAAGGACATTTTTCGATTCACCACAGTTTTCTTGTTCTACCTTGGCTTGAAATAGGAGATAACAACATCATTTAAATTTTAGTTTCGATTTAAGAAAAAGAAATGGTTTTCCACTTCATCACAGTTCTTAGTAAATAATATATTTAAGCAGTTTATTCAACAAGTCTTGTTACGTGTGTGTCTAATGGGTCTTCAATCCTTTTCCTCTTCATGTTGAATTTGGTGTCTGCAGGAGTCTCCTTAGAAAGCGGTTTAGGTCCCATAGGCTTGTTTTCATGATAGTCTCCACTAATGTAGAGTAAGTTGATTCAACCTTCAAGATCAAAGAGGTCTTTCGGAGGCTTTTAATGTTTGGGCTTAGCGGTTTGGGTAGATAATGGGAAAATTTAAGTTGCCATTCTGAGTTCCACTTTTCTTTTACCTTATTGCCTTGGCTTTGACCTTTCCTTTTGTACTTGTTGATCCTCCTCAATCTTGGCCTGATTCATCTTTTGAAATCATTTAGCATTACGATTTCCTTGCATTTATTGGACCAATTCACTTATTATAGAACTCTTTTTGCTTATGTTTTTTAAGAATAGAATAAGGAAATGTTTTGTCTTCATGAGGCTTTACATCACCCTTAGAACTTTAGGCTAGCAACTCCACATACCGGTTGGCATTAGGGTGCTAAGGTGTTAAAACACCCCTACGAGGCTTGTTGTTCAAGGAGATAGGCCCTGAAGACAAAACTTATTCCCCTTTTCTAGTTTCTCCTTCTTTTTTTCCACCCCAATCTTTCAATTTACTTCTTCTCTACTCCTGCATAATTTATGGAAATATTTTCCCCCCAGACTTATTTCTTCGCTACAGTAGACCTTTATGTCTTGACTGGATAATTTGGGTTATTCTTCTTCGGATTATTCTGAGGAAGAGGATTCAGGATTCAGTTCTTGTAATTTGAAGAACTAAGGCTTTTAAAGCTTAAACATATGGAACTAAGAGGATATGCCTTAGCGCTATATTGAGTGTGAAACGGAAAAGCTCCATTTGCCAGGATGGCCTCTATCGCTTCTTGTTGGGTACATTTTTACCTAAGATTACTTTCAGTGTTAAAATCTAACAGGATTAGGACCATAAGACTCTTAATCATGAATTTCCAAAGATGTTCTAATTCTTTACTCAAAAATTTGTGATTTCTTGAAGCCAAATATAGATTCACTTGAACATTTTACACTGATGTTTTGTTTGTTCTTTGGCTATCATCCCTTTTTCCTCTTATGATCTTGTTTTAACATTAGAACATGACTCAGTTCCGGTTCAGTCTATACATATTTTCTGCATTGTTGTTCTTGGGATAAAAATTAGTCATTTAGTATTATTCGAGACAGGTTCTCATATTTAGCTTTGCAAATGGCTAAACCACCTTTCTGATCAATTATCCATTAAACAACACCCTAATTATTCACAATCAAATTTTCATTTAGCAATCTGAAAATGAAACTCAGCCAATGAAAAGTAACTATCAAATGAAAATTCAATAAAACACAAGAACGTTTAAAGATTAACAAAATGGGTTCCTATTAAAATTTTGGGAATGTATAGATTGAGAACATGCTAGGAAAATTTTCAGGTTCCCTTTCTTCTTTTGTGGACGCAGAGTATAATATTTAGGAGGTCACATCAGCAGCCTGTTTAGGATCAAACTTAAGAAATTTCATGTGTGTTTTTATCCTCTCTCAGTACAGGATTTTCTTTGCCTTTGCCTATCTTCATTGTTTAGCTACCTTTGCATTGATGAGTGTCTTGCTTCTTCCCATGATTCAACATCCTTTCTAACTCAGAAATACATTCTAGTAGTTTGGACAAATATTGATTGATCAATTCCAAGCTCTCCAACCAGATTTTTCTTCTATACACATCATTGTCCTCTAGCTGCTGATCTCTATCCTTCATTAATTTCTCAAATTCTTTAGGCCCCATTCTCTACTCGAGGAATGTTGAAGCCTTCTGTGCTCCTGAGCATGTTAGCCTCATTCTGCTTCTAGCTATTCTTGAGTATGTTGAGAAGATCATCTCTGATTGATTGTTGTAAAATGCCTCCCATTTTTATTCATTTTCAAGCATTTTTCTTCTTTTCTCTGCTGTTCCTCTTTCCCTCACTTCTTCTACGAGCTTCCAATTATGTTCCATCTGCTCCCCTTCTTTCTAAATTTCTTGACTCCCCAAATCTTCTCTTATATGTTGCTATCTTTCCCATTTCTGCTCTCTCTCTTCCATATCCCTCTTCATTGATCGAAGCATTTCCATAATTTCTAAGTTATCTTTTACGCACTTAATCCTTACCTTGAGCGGTTGTTCTATATTCTGGGAAGGAGGAATGAATAATTAGGCTTACTGCTTGCAGGTTCTTTGTGCATCATTCTAGGAAATGGTATTATCCGGCCTTCTTCTATTCTCTTCAGCTGTTCTCTTCATTAACCTCTGCTCACATACGTATCGAGTTGCCACAACTTCCTTTGTTTCTCTTTCCTTTGGGTCCCTGGTCACCGGTTAGGGTGATCGGAAATACCATGGACACTTTTCTTCTTCTTCCCATTACCAGCCATCTGCCGAATCTGATCACGGTGATGGTGAATTTAGTGAAGAGGATCAGCCCTCTTTTGTTAAACATGATAACTTTTGATGGACTCCTCGATAAAGCTCCCAATGTTTATCTTGTAGCCTTTTAGCAGGGCATACAAGATCATTGCCTCCTGCTCCTTTACTGAACTAAGGTGCTTCGTTGAGACTATTACAGAGCTGAGGAAGTAAAACCAAACTTTTGCCTCTTACGTCGAGAGTCCCTCTACGATAGGTAGTACGGGTCCTTTTGGTGGCCTCATTTCCCTCTTCTGCGGTCATCAGGGTGCGAATATCTTTCCATGGTTGCAAACTTATCATCGCTGTGAATTTGGAGTCATGTTTGAGGTCCTTCATCTTGCGGTACTGCGAACATCTACGCACTAAAAGGCACCCATACTCCCCTTACAAACACTGTGTTGTCCTCTCTCATTCCACATCGATTAAGTAATCGCACACTACAACAAAGCACAGTGCTTTGTCTTCTCGAATAACCCTAGCCTCTTCATATATAGCCTCTGAAAAAATTAACTTCCCAAAATCCTCTTTCTCTATGGCTCTTCGGAGAATATGCTGTGACCCATAGGCTTAAATGCGAGATGAAGGCTTGGTCATCCTCTGTCGGTTCAGTTATTCTCTACCTCTTCGCAGTCCTTTGCTCAATATTTTGTTCTTCTCCTTCTGCGTTCTCAGTTTCCTATTCCATATTGATTTCTGCCTCAGATTAAGGTTCCGGTTGAACCTCTTCTACTGCCTCGACACTTTCACGCATAATCTCGTCAACCAGTTTATTAAGATTTGTGAAGTCGTCTTGATTTGCTGCCATGAGTGAAGAATTTGGCAGATCTTGGTTCGCTTTAAGTTTTAGGGTTTTAGGCTCAACGATGGATCTGAGAAGTGGAAAGGTTTGAATGAATTAAAGATGAATGGAAATTGGAATGGAAGTTGGGCTCAAGGTCATGATTGCTACATAGGGGTTAGCGACATTAAATTTCGAACCTCTTAATCAATGATTATCAATAAAAGCTGTCTTTAATGTTGCGACACCCAAATGCAAGGTTTAAAACCTAATTTTATTAAGATGTGGACAATTCTGGTTGCAACCTTCAAGAAAGTTTTGGACACACGTATCAGTCATAACCTCTACATCCTCTCCTTTATTGCGACTGTTCCTCTAACTTAAGCCTTGATAATAAATCTTAGTCATGACTTATGAATTGATGTTGAGGCCAATCGTATAAGCTCAAAAATCTATGTTACTACCAAAGAAAATTTCAAAGTCTCCTTGAACAGATTCCCTTCATGACAATTTCAATTCACCAAATCCAATCAAAACCAATACAATTCAATTCATATTCATCATTCAAATATTCAACGAATCCATTCACTATGCATCAGATTCAAAATTGAAGCACAAAAATAATCAAATTCCCCCAAACATTCAATCATGCTATATCGGAGACAAAATTTAAATAAATTCAAGAAAGAGTGATCACGCCTCTTGCATCTTTTCTTGATTGGAAGCTTGATTGTAAATGTTCCTCCTTTGCACATTCTTATTGTCCTGCAAAACTAAAAATTTTTTTACTTACTCTTCAAGCAGTAATGAATGAATTACACAAAGCTATTAAAAAAAAAAAAAAAACTTTCACACAAAAAGAATAAGGGGAGAACTTAAAGCAGAAAACACTGTGGATTACTTCACAAATTACTCGATTTTAGTCTTTAGCTGGACTTAACTCACTATATTCTGTTTCTTCAAATTTTCTCATTTAGAACTAGGAGTCATTCTTCACTTTTATGTTCTCCAAAGATATTGCTTTAATCTACGACCATTAACTTTGAATTCCTCATGATTGCGGTTCTAAGTGTCCCTTTGAAGAGTTGTACTTAGTACTCTGTATGAATCCTCCATTTTTGTTTAGCTTTGCAGGAAGAGTGTGATGCGAGTTGAATAACGGGGCTGATCTCTGCCTTAATTCTCTCCTCAAAATCCTTTGATCATACCATTTCTTCGTTTTATCCTTGGAGTGCAGCCTTATCATAGGCTTCATTCCTCAACTCTTCCAATTCATTTAGCTAAGTAGCCTCTCTCTTCTTTAGCAGCTTTACAGTCAAATTGCTTCTGTTATTTGGCTTTATATTCTAGCTCAAGAGGTAGGTGGCAAGGTTTTTCCAAAGACAAGCTTGTATGGGGACATTTCAATGGGAGTTTAAGGTCTTGTGTGAGTGTATCATCAAGTTTGTGAGACCAATCATTCTCTTTGGAACTACAGGTCTTTTTCAAAAATTCTCTTTATCTCACTGTTGGAAATTTCAGCTTGTTTGTTTGGATGATAAGCCAAAGCTCTGCAATGTGTTTGATACCTCTCACCCATGAGTTTTCAGCCACTTGTTGTAAAGTGGCTTCCTCCATCGTGATTATAATGGTGTGCAGTGCCCCGATGAGATACTTCTTTGTAAAAATCCCACAACTGTGTTAGCATCATTTTTGGGACAAGCTGTTGCCTCAGCCCATTTGGATACATAATCTACAGCTAGAAGTATGTATATACTTCAAATGAAGGCTGGAAAGGCCCCGTAAAATCTATTCCCCATAAGAATGTATGTATATCTGTGCATGATGTTCCCGATGTACGGCATTGATCACACAACTTCACCTGTTCAAGCAGTCAAACAGAAAATAGTAGGCCAAGCCAAAATCCAATTTGGAGAATTTTGTGGGGTACATTTGTCTCTACAAAATGTCCTCCATATGGTGATGCATGATATTCTTGTAAAATCTTGCTACTCATATACAGTACACATCTTTTTGATAGTCGGATCGGCTCCTCTTCTAAACAACGATAGGTCCTCTTATCAGTCCTTAGTTTTCTCTTTTGGTATTTGGTCTGGTGGCATAATTCCACATGCTAAGAAGTTTACAATATCCAGCATGCAGGAAATTGATTGAGTAATGGCTGAAATAAGCCCCATCATCCCACGGAAGAATTTTACCACTATTTCCTTTCTTCTTTATATACCCCATTGAGTTTTCTCACTCTTGATGTGATCAGCCTATCATTGTCACAACCTTTCTTGTCTTTTATTTCTAAGATCAAATTCCTCTGTAATATATACCACTAATTAGTTTGGCTTTGCTTCTTTCTTTGCCATTAGTTATTTAATTCTTGCATGATCACATTATATAATAGCATAGGACCCCAAAATGTACGGCCTAAATTTCTCATGCAAATACTATTGCCAAACATCTCCTTTAATTGGTAGGTAATTTTTCTTGAGCTTCATTGTGAGGGTTTCTTGATAGTATAGTGTGAGCACGTGCGACTACGCGATACGACTCCATTGCAAAATCACTAGCATCACACAGTTAAATTCTACATTGTCTGGTTTTCCATGATGGGAGCTTCAACTGATCTTGGTTGATCTATTCAAAAATTATTCACGAGGACTCATCAAAAATTGAACTTAAGTATATTTTTAAATAATGCATAATTAATTCTACAGCAATTTTGAGGAAATCTCTGATAAATCTTAATAAAATCCAACATGTCTAAAAACTTCTAATTCCATGGTTGTAGTGGGTGATCATTTCTTATGATTGACTTTTGCTTGGTGCTCTTCTAGCCTTTCTTTGTAGAAATCATATGCCTAGGACAATTCCTTTGTAACCATAAAATGACATTTTCCCAATTCGAGCTAGATTCTTGTCACGACACCTTTGAAATCTTTGTTCCCAAGTTATGCGAGCCTTCATTCCAAAAGCTGGATCCATACAACTGTGAATCATCCATGAAGATGCCATAGCTATGCGAGTGGAAAATATGGGCATGTGCATCTTTGGAATGTACGGAGCATTACCGCAAGCCAAGAGCCAGCATTCTTCTAAAGCCAAAGTACGAATGGGCATGTAAAAATTGGTTTCTCCTGATCTCAGTGCAATGGCAATTTAGTTACTCGAGAGTATCCATCAGAGAAGAAAACGAAATGAGGGTGTCTACTTGACTGTATCCGATCGATCGATGAAAGGCGGGGAAAATGATCCTTTTCTTGTTCACGGTATTTAGTTTTAAGCCAGTCAATACACACCCTCCGTCCTGTCCACGAGTTCTTGTAGGAATGATTCATTCTTTCATTTGATCCTGGTGAATCCACCTTTTGGGAACCACATGTGCTGGGCTCACCCACGAACTATATGATGCGCTGTAAAACCACGCATTCAACCATTTTATTCTTTTACGGCCAAACTTCTTTACGTCACGGGGTTTAGCCTCGGCTGATACTCAATAGAAGTTTTGCATTATCATTCGGCAATATTTGTGCATGCAAATGAAGGGACTAATACCTTGAGATCCTCAGGTGGTAAGCAATAGCTTCCTTGTACTTTCGGAATTTCAGCCAAACCACATTTTGGTCCAGTCAATCTGATTGATATGATGTTGGTTTTCTTTTCACGGTTCTAAGAAAACATATTTCAAATGGTTGGGCAATTCTTTCAATATTAACCCATACGCACTCGTTTCTGCTCGGTTTTACGTCCTGTTGTATCACGTCATCTTGGCCCATTTCATTCATGCTTAAAATTTGTTTCTTTGTTATCTATTTGGAAGGTAACTTTTCCACGATCAATCTTTCTCAGATACTAAAATTCATCTCAATTTCATTGATAGTATGTTGAAGAATACAATCATAATTCAATTCAACATTGAGAAGACTATTGTTTTCTAAAGCCATACAACTTTTGCATCTACATCAGGGTGTTCGAACTCTATTGAGATTAAAGTGCTGCTGCTAATTCCCCATTTTACCAGGTGGATTCACCTTTACGCACATCTATCAGCGGCTCCGATTGCTGAGAGGGTCTTCCTAGCAACAAAAGGAACTGAGTGTCTTCCTCCATCTTCATAATAGTAAAATCAAGGAAGATCAGATTTTCCCACCTTGCTTGAGCACATGCTTGAGAATACCTTATGGTTACCATTGATCCCATTAGCCATTTGCAATGCATGATTCTTTGTTGAGTTGATTAAACTCAATCTTTGCACCATTGTGAAGGCATCAAATTTATACTAGCACGAATCACGCAGGCACTTCTTGATTTATAATTCTATAGAAGCGGGAATGGGTAAGCTGCCAGGTCCTTCATTTTTTCTTTCGAGCTTTTCTTGGATACTTCACGCATGCGGTATGATTAGGTTCATATTCGCTTCCTCGGCTATTTTCCTTTTCTTATTCGGTATCTCTAGCCCGGAAATTTTGCATAGTTAGGCATTTAGTTGATTATACGCAAGGGGATATTGATTTCTATCTTCTTGAAGATGTCGAGAATCTAAGCTGCTCTTCCCTTTTTTGCTACGAAGCCTGCAGAATATCTTTGCATAAGGTATATAAGTGACCTCTCTCTCTTATACCTTTCTTTCTTCCTTTAAATTTGTTCAATCTGTATCTTCTTCTTTGCTTCTGTAGTCTTTTCAGGCATGTTCTTCTCTCCTTCCTTTCCAGTGTCTTCTTGTTCGGCATTAGTCTCTTCTTTCCTTTCTTTCTTGTTCATTTGTTTCCAGCTATTTACCATATGTGGCGCCATACAATCAGCTGATTCTTCAGTGTCCTGGAAATGCACCTTTGCTCTGGTGGCATATTGAGGGCCGAATTTGCCCTACTTGTGTCTCAAGTTCTTGATTGAGGCACTTGTATTCTTCTGGCTGCGAATATGAACTCAAGAAGCTTCCAATTGAATAATTTCTATTCATGGGGAGATGTCGGCCTGTTGTCCCCCGTAGGCCCGAAACGCGGAGTGTATCGGACTTAAGCTAAGTCAGACAATTTCTATTCATGGAAGTGTATCGACCTCTTGTCCCCATGAGCTGCGGCATTTGTTGTTGTTGGGTCATCTATATTCTTTGATAGTCGTGCTGCCTTCACCCCTTGATCTTCTTCATTGGAACCTTGGTATTTCTTTGATATCCTTGTTGAGGATTCTATCCATGCCTTGGGCCTTGTCTTTTGCCCTCCACACTATGAGAAATTTCTCATAGTTCCTCGGTGTTGGATTGGCGTGGGCGAGGTTAGGATTTGGCGAAATTGTAACTAGTTCATTCACGTGCCGCTCATAAACCCCGCCGAATCCTCTTAATTGTTACTTCAACCTTACTTCTCATTGCTTCTCTTTCCACTTCTCCTATCTCGTAGGTAATTAATGCATTTTTCTATCATGTTTATCCATCTATGCATGATGGCATCTAGCTGCTTCCATAAGCTGTCATTTTACTCGCTCCGCGGCTCCTTTTCTCTGTTGCCTTGAAAACTCGAGGATGGAACGCCATGTGCACTTGGCGAGTCTTCTATAAGATCCTTAGCCCCTCTTGACACTTTTTCTTTTTGAATGCTCCCTGACCACGAAGCATCAATAGTACTTAGTTCATCATTTAAGGCATGTTATACTATAATATCCATACCCCGAGTTTTAAATCAATTCATGCATGAGCACCTCTTGGCGACCTCTTGAATCTTTCCCGGGCTATGTATGGGCTCTCATCTTCCACTTGTTTGAACACTATGATCCTCTCTTAACTTCTCTTGAGGTGAGAGATGGGGAAAGAACACGTCCAAGTATGCTTCACCAGCTCTCTTCCCAGTATCCAAGTGAACCATGGTAATGACTGTTACCATGGCATTTATTATATCTGGAAAATGGGGAGTGCGGCTTTATCACCCCTCACGGCCTCACCATTCGGCTTCTTGTATGTTGCCATCTTAGAAATCTACGGGTGCTCATTGAGCGAGTGGGCGATATTGCTCACCATTGGTATCAAGTTGGCTTTAGTTCAAAGTTGTTTGCATCCCACTTGTAATTTGTCCCGATTACGAGAATATTCTTCTGAATGATAGGCCTCGAAATCCTCCATTATTATCGAGAATAGAGTTTATACAGCTCACATCCTTTTGCTTATACAATACAGTCATGTCTTTCATCTGCCATAGGCTGCGTTCTCTACTCTTTTAGTCTTTCTTAAGCAAAATTGTTTCTTTCCAGTCGGTGTCTGTGCGGCCAGTGCGAATACTATTTCCTGTATTAAAGTTTCTGAGGTGAAACACTCGGATAATAAGTTAGTGGAACAAAATTATTTTTCAGCTTGGCTTGTAAAAGATTAGTAATTGATACAACCCGGTGTTGGTAAAGCTAATTTTGATCTTTCTTTTATCAAATTTTAGAAAAATATCAAATTAACATTCCTCTTTTGTTGAATATTGATCTATTATTATACTCAAATCTGTGATGTAGCTTGTTTGCCTTTTTCCAGCATAGACTAAAACCCTCAAATTCACATAGTTACCGAGCCTTACACTTCTCTTTTAATACCATAATACAGATAAAATTGCTTGATTAATAAATCTTTGTGATGTTGAGATTTTAACGATTCTAGTCTATGTCTTGCAAGTGCCGAGTCATCTGGTAGTAAAAATCGAATGTAAGTCGAATATCATTCCATAGAGATTAGCCAAAAAAAATTAGAGATTAATACTGACTCTTTGAGAGTTCATATACTATTTGGACTACGTGATAGTGAAGGTTTATCTAGAAAATAAAGATCTAGACTATTATTCTTGGTAGTAAAACAAAAAAAAATGATAGCGACTAAATAAGTGATATGGAAATAGATAATGGTTACTGTGAGAAACGAAAACTATCAAAGAAATACAATGAAACCGTCAATTTCTACATTAAAATACATTTCTCTATTGTTTATGATGGATCTGGTTGTCAAGATTGCCTAAATAGTGGGTGATTACAATGTCGTTGGTTGGAAGCCCTTGCTTCTCGAAGCAGAGATCGACATTTATATTTTGATTATCTTAAGTCTAGACATTTTCTTTCTCAATACTTCACACCCATTTCTTGATTCTGAATCTTTGCCACTTGCCAGGTTTTGCAAAATTTATACCATAATTGATGGCTCATCCTCCGGATCTATTGGTTCTTCCTTACATGATTAGATCTCGACTAAAAGACGAGTCGAGAGCTTCCCTTTAGATTAGAGTGAACTCTCGATTATTTATATTGTTAAATACTCCTCCTTCAATTATGAAGCGGAATGGGGATTTATCGAAGCCGGGCACGAAACGCGGTTCATTAATAATGTTAAATTCTGCTTACATAAAATTGAATGCTCTCGGCTCGAGAAAATCTCGGCGTCTCATTATCCATGGGAGAATCTGAAATGGGTGAGATCAATCTTAAATGCAGTGTTAATTACCTGGTGGAAACATCTGAGTTCAAGCGACTTACATTAGTAAGTATATTGAAGTAATTTTTCTCGGATTTTTGCGAAAAAGTATAACTTCTTTGTATATCAAATCGGCGTGTTCCAATTATGCATTACGATTACCAGAAAAAAATACAGACGCGATCCGTATCTTATCATTCATTAGTAGAATATTGATTCAAAAATTAGTCTCAGATTGTAAAATTTTGATAATAATTTACTGAAGAAAGCCAACGCCGATAAAAATCTAGCTCCGATCGTTTCTGGTTCGCGATTCGAGATCCAGAAAAGAATTTGAAAAATAAAATAAAAAATAAAAATAAGAAAAGTTCTATAATATATCTGAGTTATATTCTTTTCCCTTTTTCGACCAGTGAAGACTCTTTATATTCTAACCTTTACTATTCCTGTAGTCTGAAAAGAAATTGGGCGAATCCCCCGAAAAAACTCGGTGAAATTCTCAAACTCGTCACTGTCTCCAGGTAAGCCTCAGTTGATCTGTGACCACCAGATCATATTTGTTCCGATTCGATTCGCGACGGGTTTCTTTAGTTGTGACCAAGTTTCTTGCAACTTTGTTGATTAGTGGTCGCGACCTCAATTGTGGTCGTGACCTCTTTGGCTCAATTGTTCTCAAGAATTGATGTCGCGACCTTAGTCTCACGTGCAGCCTCGGTTATCGTTCCTTACATTTGCAACTACAGTCACGACTTGAGTTTCAGGTTGCAACCTCCTTTGGGTAAATCGCACTTCAGTCCGTGTGTATTAATGCATGTCGAGCACAGAATGGGTTTCATTGGAAGCACTAGTTCTGACCTCGTTTCTCTCACAATAACTTCCTTTGTGGCTTCATCCAGCGACTCAAAGTCGCTACCTGCGTTTGGCGTTAGGCCTCGGCTCTGCCTTGAATAATTTCTTTCAGTCTCGACCCTGCGATTTCTTGGTTGCAACCTCGATAGCGTGCGGTGATGTTGCGGCCTGAAATAAGCGAGCAAAAAGAGCTCCTTGTCGCGACTTCCAGTTTCAGAGATTCTGACACCCTCTTTCAATTATATTTTAGATTCTTCTGGTTTTCTTGATTTAACCTGTTGTATTTTACGCAAAAATTAAATTTGGTAAATTATCGAGGTTTACGCATATGAATCAACAAATATCTTGTAATATTCTCAGAAAAATGGATTAAAAATAAAATGAGTTTTTGGACTCATCAGCAACCCTCAGGGGAAGCCTGAGTTTTCCGCTTTATGCTCATTTTCTTCTTCGCTAGCACCTTCAAGCGGGCGGCTCTCCGAGTAAACCGCCATAAAAACAGCGAGACTTTAGACGGGGTAAAAAGAAGGCTTCATGTGGAAGGAAGGAAGGTCTCGAGAAAAAGTGAGGCGGGCCTCGCAGACGATTCGGGATATCCGACCTAATGAGCTCGGAATAGGCACGTGGGGCACACTTAACCAGTTTTCGCTTCACCTCTTCGTCTTAAGGACTAAGACTGGGCCGAACACCTAAAAGCCAAGCGACCAAAGCAATGTTAAAAATATCCTATAGCCTTGAAAACCAGGCCAAACCAAAGCAAAGGGGAGCTCACGTAGGTTCTGAGTGATCAGAGCCCAGCTGAGCAGTCAGAGTGTCTCTCGAGTCCTGCAAAGTTCTTACTCCCAATAGCTGACCGCTAAAAGAAATATCGTTCCTTCAGTACTTGTGGGAAGCGGAAGGTCGAAATAATCAACAGCATTGGAGCGCTTGGAGATATAAAGCCTTAGGCGACCTCCCTTTACGAAGAATCTAAAGGCCCAGGAACTATCTTGGGAACACCGGGCCTCTATCCTAAAACAACTAAGCGACCTGCAAAATATCCCAAAAAATTGGGGAAAGGTGAGAAGAGGCAAACATTAAAATCTTTGTAGAACCCTTTTATAAAGGGATGTAAAGGGCTTGAGAGGTCGTTCTCGAGCGCCTCGAAAAGCTACACATAAATCTTGGGCACTTGGACGACGTGGGAGGTCGGCGCGTCGAGGGCGCAAACCTAGACCCTAAATGGGAGCCTAAACCGGGCTACAAAGATCTCACCATAAAAAGGTTCAACTCGATTAGGGCCCCTGGCCTCGGCGTGCATGCTTGACCCTCAAATATTCGAAGCGGCTAGGATATGGTTCCTAATTTTCCCTTGCCCTTGCAAGGGCAAGGAAATTCCCACTGGGGCAACCCGGTGGGCCTACAAATGAAAACATCGGACTCACCACCGTCCTTCTCTAAACAGGTGCATACTCAGTGGAATCCTCCTATACAAGCAGGAAAATGACCGGGACCCATGTGGAGATATGCGGGGCTAAGTAAAGGGGAAAAGGAAATTTAAAAATAATCACAGGGCCCAAACTGAAACCAAAGCCACAAAACCTGCACGAAGACTTGAGCTGGAAAGACAAGAAGAAGAAAATGCATTACCAATCCACGAGAAAACGGGGCCAGGGAGGGACAACCCACAAAGGCGGGATCTCCGGAGCCACAGATCCAGCGGTGGACAATTTCTGGAAGGCTGGGCAGCGATAACAAAGTTTAAGTGAAACCTGATGGCAGTCGGAGGAGGTTTTCAAAGGCTGAGGCCTGACCCAGAAATGGCTCGAAAATCGAAAAGCCATCATTATCTGAGGCGTTGAGCGACTACAAAGCCTTAATCAAACCTCCACTGAGTAGCCACTGATGAGTGCACTGATCTAAGCAATCTGTGCCACCCTCGCAGCTTGCTTTAGTTAAAAGTGAGAGGCAATGATCGGGTTTAAATAATAGTGCGGTAGAACATATGAACTGATATCGGAGCTTAAGAGATTAGGAAGCGGTGGTACCGGTCTTTCGACCATGATGATATTCCCCGAACCACGGACCTAAAATGAGGGCCAGTTCGCACCCTTCAAAGGTACGGTAATATGTCGTAAAGAATCCGTATTAAAGGAAAATGCAACTTCTAATTCGTCTACTCACGAAAATTAGGGAGTATGATGTTCGCAACCATTGTCATTATCCTTATTGATTGGTTAATGATAAGAAAAATCTCTCCTGATGGAAGAGATATCGTATCATCATCAATGAGGAAAGTATCATTATATCATATCCTTGGGCGGCGTATCATAATCACCCATTAGAAATACCGGTACGACGGCTGGCAGAAAGTACGCTAAAAGCTTCATTCCACTAGCGGTTGATTTTCTGTAACTGCCGAGGAAAGAAGCGACCCAGGCATTAGAAGGCAGGCGAACCGCCGATCTGCACGACTCTTATTTTTGCGGGGCGGACATCCACAATCATCGGACCGGTCCAACAATTCCAGTACGTTCCAGCCCAATTTCGGTTGAAAAAACATCATCAATTATAAATATACAAAATCGAAATAACTTCAAGATAGTGTTAGGAAATACCTTCAGAGCAAACTCGTGTTAATAATGTGTTGTAAAATATATTATAAAATGCAAAACAAAATTGATGTAAATAAGAAATATATCATTCTCTCTTTTGAAAGAGAAAATAAGTGAGAAAATTTGAGAATCAAATGAGAGAAGGAGATATATAAAAAGAGAGAGACATAAAGAGAAAGAAGACTTATTTTCATTAGATGATGAAATACGAAGAGAGGAGAAGCCTTTTATAGGCTTCCTCGATCACCTACTACATAAATTGTATACATAAGGTTCATGAAGGAAGTTTGTGAGCTCATAATGACCATTATGTGAATGTGGACGCTATTCACCATGTTACATGAAGACTCTTCATTTACAACAAAGAATAATTTTTTTTTAAATTATTCATATTATACATATTTTGAAATAACTCATTTGAAAAATCCGTGATAAATTTTTTTTTTCTAAATAATAAAAACCTATTCGGACATATCATTTAATAATAAAATAATTTTTAATCAATTAAACCATTATGTGATTCTTGTACTATTTTTTTTTAATAAACTCTAGTTTTAAGGTAGTAAACTGTTTCCATTTGGACCCGAACCTGGAAGGCTGGAACCCCTCTCCATATGCCCTTTTGTCTATTTTAACTGTGAACACTCTACTACTTGAGTTAGGCATGATGAATTGTAATTCTTGTACTTTAGAAACAATTTTGGAATAAGAAAGTGTTATTTATTTTCATTTTAATATATTTATGTTAAATAATATGAATTACAATGACCAGAGACTTTATAATGAATTTATTGATAAATTTAATCATTCTAAAAATTGAAACTCAAAAAATATATTTAATGATTGATAAAAATAAACATAATTAAAACTTTAAATTAATTTAATAACTTTTATAATTTTTATGTTAAAAAATTTATAATTTATAATAATAATTTGATATTTAAAAAATCATTTAGTAATTATAGACTAAAAAAAAAGTTCACAATCCCTTTTGAGTTCATTCCCAATTTCCCATCATTATTTAAGTAATCCAAATATAAAAATGGAAGGCAAAATAAATGAGGTCCATGTTCCTCCTCATTCCACTCATCAAACACAACTTAAAAAAGTCAACAAAGCCATCTCGTGGTGCAATTAGACCTCTTCCTGGGGTCTATGGAATAAGCAGAACGCTTGAGGCCGTCTGTTTGCCATCTACTGGCTTTGCTAACGGCAGTAAAACCCAATATTTTGAAAACTGGACCGGATCGATTAATCCGTATTATCGATCATTTTTGCATCGATCGATTAGTAGAAAAAAAACCGATTGTGGGCTCAGGCGAGATGAAGCGAATTCGAACCCGGCGGTCGCCGTCGGTTCTCGGCGAATAAGCGAGTTCGCTCTCACAATTTTTTTAAAGTTAAAGCACGTCGTTTGATGTTTTTATATCGAAACGATGTTGTTTTGCTTAGAGTTAAAGGGTTGTAGGGTTAAAAGGTTTGTAACTAAAGAAAAATTCAATCAAATACTGCAGGCCCGTGGATTCGAACATGAAATGAGGAAATTATAAAGGAACAACTCTACCACTGTGCATTATGATTATTTATTTATTTTAGATATTAACAAAATTATATATTACTACTAATTAAGTGTATGCTTTATATAAATAAGTTTATTCATTTTTTTAATATGTTTTCATATTTAAACATTATCTCTTTTTAAAATAAATTTTAAAATACTTTACTTATATAAAAAGTAATAAATAATATCTTAATATTAATAATTATATTTTTAAAATTTAAATAAATAATATATATATATATATATATATATATATATATATATATATATATATATATATATATATATATATATATAAAATATCATAAATATTATTATTATATATTTAAAATTTAATAAAATATGAAATAATAGATTTATTCGTCACGGTTGGCCAGATTCGGCCAAATTAATTGTGAGCCGTACTTGTTAGGATTAGTCATCGATCGGTTTTAAAACATTATTAAAACCATCATGGCGGTCTTAAGGTGGCTAAAAAAAATAGAGAAGAAAAGTAGAAGAAAATAAAATTTGGAGGGAAAGAAAAATAAGTTTAAATTTAATAAATTAACATTTAATCAAACTCATTTTATTTATTTCTCTTTATTATATAAGAAATAATAAATTTTAAAATATGTCAAAATTTGAGGAATTTTTATTATATTTGATTTTCTTATATATTTTCCACAATAAAATTAAATATGAGATAATCATTTTTGTTAATATTTTATTTATTTTCTTAGTACTTTTTGAGTTCCAAAATGAGCGTTAGAGCTTAGGCTCTGTTTGGAAATTGAAAAATATTAAGGAAAGAAAAAAATACGAGGGAATATGATTTCTCATGTTTGATTTTATTGTAGAAAAAAATAAAAAAATAATCAAAATTTATCAAAATTTTATATATTTTTAAATTTCTAAATCCTTATATAATAGAAATAAATAAATAAACACATAGAATTGATTTACTAAGATTAAACCTATTTTTTATTCTCTTACAAATATTCTTTTCTTTAACTTCTCCACTCTATTTTTTTCCCTTAGCTTAATTTTTCTTTGGTACCATTGAAGACTTGATGCAATAATTTATTATTTAGATTTTAGAAAGGGGGTGTATATTTAAAGCCATGTATGAAATGACCCAATCGATCTCTACTACAAAGGAAATTATACAAGATAAGCACGAAGTAGGAGCTAGGCCTAGGCCCAAAAGCAAGCATGAACACCCATGACCCAACCCATATCATAGACAACATTATCAAGGCTAGGGCTAGTAACGAGCCAAGCTACTTGTGCTCGGCTCGGGCTAGGCTCGAAAAAAGCTCGACGCAGACCGACTCGTGAGCCCTAAGCGAGCCGAGCTTGGGCCTTAATTGGAAACGATAAATCTCGGGCTCGGCTCGAAAAAAGGCTTCCGGATCGGGCGGCCGGGACCTATCGAGTATTTGTGAAGGCTTCCGCTCACGGTCTCAATGGCGAGGATCTAGTCTTCACGGTGCGATCCATTCGAAGCGCGCCCAGTGGAAATGCCTAAGTCATGTCGGTATCGATGCCAATGGATGCCGAAGCTCTAGATCCGGTCGACATGGATGGCAAATCGCGTGAATCCTCACGGGCCAGATTGAGGGGCGATGGCGAGCGGCGGAGCTGGCGAATCCCACCTTGGGTTGTTTGGGGCTGGCCACCTAGATCTCGAGATCTGCTTTCGGTAGCGGAAATGGTACACCCGCGATAAGCGCGAAAGGTGTTGGCGACGGTATGTTCCGGTGTGGATAAATGCGTGAAGAAGAGTCGTAAGAAAGGGGACATCGAGAAGGACATGGATGTTGGGTTTGACCACATTTGAAAGATGCGATCGGTCGATCTGGTGTGCAGAATCAAATTAAATCATGAAGTGTTAGGAAATACCAGTGAAGCTGCATAGAAGTGGTGGCCGCCGAGCGAGACCAGTTTCTGATCTTGAAGTAGCGTGAGGCTAATCCGGACCGATCTGATCATTCAGCACGATGAACTAGGATCAAATCTCAAATCTCTGGGGAGTATTGGGGCCCCTTTGGATCTGGTCTTTGGACTTAACCCGGGCGCATCTGGCGTGGGTATGGGTAAAAAGGCATCAAGGGTGATCGTGGGGTGGGGTTTCATAGAGAAACAAAGGAGCCGGCATGCAGGACTGCGAAAAGCGGTGATTAATAGCATGGGTGCCCGCCATCGTTCTTGTGTAAATTTGGTAAATAGGTTCGACATGGTGGCGGGTCTGGATCTCGATCCGTGATGGTGAAGCTATGGAGTCTTAAGAGAAATTAATCATGGCTGGTAATTAGAAGATGAGTGGTAACAACCATTAATGAGTATATTTGCCAAATATTTGTTATTTGCTAATAATGAGTTTGTGGCAAATCTTATTGATATATTATTTAACATTAGATAATTGATTAGCCGATCGTATTTAACACATTAGTGATTTGGTATCCTTCATTCTTTGCTCACCGTTCATTTGTTAATTTCTTGTAATTTACAGTTGTTGTGTTGGTAGTTCAGGTCTGTAATCCGAGAAAAACAAATGTTGAAGGAGGTGGCTTTGCGACGCATCATTGCTAAATCTTCAAGGTAAAATAGTCCATGAAAATTATTTGGCCCAATTGATGTATTTGTTGTCGGATTGATTCTGAAAGTTAAAAAAGTATGATTTGAGCTTGAGGATTGATTCTGATGACTGTATGAAGCTCAGGTTTAGGGCTTGAGCTCGAGGTTAAGCTCGAGCTCGTTCATATGAAAGCGAGCTTAATGAGCTCAAGCGAGGCTTTTTTAAAATCAAATTGGTTGAACACAGTTTTATTGATTCAGCTCATTAGGAGCTCGACTCATTTAATAAATTAACAATGCAGGCTGAAATGTTCAAAGTTCGACTCGATTATTTTTCGACTCGTTACTAGCCACAATAAAGGCTAGCAGGAAGATCCCATTTGCGTGCTTTGCACATTATCAAGCGTTTTCCAATGCTATCTTTTATTGTAATCGACCCTTGGCTGACATAGGTAACTTACTGGTTCAGGGATTCTTTCTATATTTTACCAACTATATGATTAAAATGTGCATTGCCGTCTTGTGACGCATGAGTAAGATAGATCCATATTCTAAAAGAAATGTTCACCAAACAAGTAATTTCTTGTTTCTGATTCATCCAAAATTACTTGTCTTATTTTATCAAGGGATCTTGATAAATTATCTTGTTGTGAGATGAATCAAAACAAGAGCAAATATTTATGTAATAATATTTAATTTTATATCAGATCAGTACTTTTGTTTTAAACTCAAAACTATATCTTTGCCATTGACATTCTCATCCATAATTTATTCCCCATGCTTATTACTATTTATTTATAGTTTAGGTTGATGTTTTGCTCAATGAAAGTTCATTTTTACCTTGAAATTCCTCTATATACATATTAAAAAATTTTAAAAACTAAATAATAGTTTCAAAGGCTTATTAAACACGAAGAATTTTATAAACAAATTATTCTGGTCTCTCTTAAATCTTTTGACCACTAGGTCTTTTGGATTGACTTCAAAATCTTTAAAGTTAAATTATAATTCGAGGTCTTTAAAGTTTTAAATCACCAGTCTCCAGGGTTTTTTTTATTTAAATTATATTTCCTCAAAAAAGTAACAAATGGCAGAAAATAAATGTTTATGTAGAACATGATGAAGAATGGTTCCTGTCAGTTGTTTTATGTGGAAGTCTTTGATTCCTTAGATTTTTTGCCATATCAAAAAATGATTATTATTATTATTTTTAAATATTGGATGTTTTCCTTTTCCAAAATTAATCAATAATATATTTTGTTAGGTTTCTCCTAAAATTATTTTTTAGTATTTTTCTACCTTTCATAAAATTTATTAGAATTATGCTTGAGATTCTTATGGGCCCTCTGCAATAAACCATTCAAGTGAACTCAAAACCCATAACAACATTTAAAGAAAACTATAAAAATTTAAAATTAACAAAACTACCTTACTCCCCCACCCCCAACACACTTTGCACCCAACAACCCAGCCCCTTCTCTCCCCTCCAGCCCCCCTCCACGCACACAGCTCACCCACCCAACCTTTTGTTTTCTCCAGGTTTTTTTTCTTTTCTTTTTTATTGTGTTTTCCATCTTTCAAATAAATTAAATTTTATAATTTTTAATTAATTGTATAAAAAAAATATCTTATTTCCCTTATTTTGAAAGTATAGCAATTAAAAAAATTATTTTTTCTAAATATATTAATTTATTATTTTTATTTTTATTAGGTTTTTAAATTATGCAATAAATATAGTAAAATAAATTAACTTTTAATATATAAATACATTCACCTAGCAATAAATGATTTAATAAATATACAAATAAGCAAGGTTGTTAAAACCGGACCGGCGGTAGTCAGCGAAAAACCGGGAAACAAAAGCGGGTAAAGCCAAGCCTGCCGATTGAGCCGGTAACCAGTTGACTTAGTGCGGAATTAACGGTTCTTGCTTTCCTCCGCTTTGATTATGCGGCGTCGTTTCTGAAAAAACTACACAGTTTTTTAACTTTTTATTTTATTGATTTTTTTTAATATTATTAATCAAAATAATCCAGTTCCTATACTTACTGAGACTTTCAATATTGTTGGCGCCCAAGGTAATTTTTTAAAATTTGTGTGTTATTTTATTTTGTTATATGTATTTATTTATTTTAAGTTAAATGAGTTATTTTTTTTAAAATTTTATGGCAACGATTTAGGAGTGGATATATTCGGAGCTAGTGATATTCGCAGTGGATGTTCAAGTAATTCGCCTTTAATGCTTCGAGATGGAGATGACGATGTCTAATCTAATGCTCAAGTATGAACTTGATTATGTATTGGATGTATCTCTTTAATGTGTATTGGATGTATATAACTTTAAATTTTATTACTCAGTAAAATTAGTTTTATATATAAAGAAAAAATATATTTTTATTTTATTTTATAGAGCCTTTATCCCTCACAGTTGAACGGTCGACCGATTGAACCTTGACCCTTTGACCCTCTCCCTCCACGGGTCAGCACCTAGGCAGTCACGAAAACCTTGCAAATAAGTACTAATATTCTAAATAATAGGATTTTGTTGAAAGATAAAGAAGAGAGAAAAGAGATAATAGAGGTAATTCAAGAAGAAAACTGTATTTTCATTCTTCTAGAAACCCATATATATAGTATTACAGTCATTAATACCGTAATAATTATTCATCGGTAAATGTGTGGTCATTCACAGTTATCAGTGAATCATTTATAACACTTCCCCTTGAATGACCATCACTAGATTGTTAGTACTGCCTCATTAAAAACCTTGCCAGTAAAACCCAGTGGGATAAAACACGGACGAAGGGAAAAAGAGTACAGTATCTAACATCTTTATTCATACTCCCCCTGGTAGTGACATGACTATATTGTCTTCAACTTTTTAATTTGAAGATCTTTAAGATTTAAGTGCATCACCGACTTACTTGTCTGAGATTCTTGAATGTTCTGAAGCGGGGTTTTAGTAAATAAATGCGCTGAATTATCATTGGACCTTATTTGTTGCACATCAATTTCACCATCTTTTTGAAGTTCATGAGTGTAGAAGAACTTTGGTGAAATGTGCTTAGTTCGATCACCTTTAATATATCCTCCTTTGATTTGCGCAATACATGCAGCATTGTCTTCATATAATACTATTGAATTATTCTTAATAGAAGCTAATCCACATGATTCTCTGATGTGTTGTATCATTGATCTCAACCAAACACATTCTCTACTAGCTTCATGCATGTAAGTATTTACGAATGATTAGAGGAGAGTGGCCACCATCGTTTATTGCTTTGATCTCGAAGATATTGCGGTATTTATACATTAAATATATATCTTTGTTTACAATGAGTAGAGAACTTTGTGGTCAGGAAAGATATCTACATACGCATAGCCAAGTAATTGTGGTTCCATTGCTTTTGGAATAAAAATAATCCCATGTCACTTGTCCAGGAGATATCTCGATATATGTTTGATTCCGTTCGATGCCTTTTAGTTGGAGCCCGAGGTGTATCTTTGCTAATAAATTAACTAGAAAGCAGTAATGGTTGGTATAATTTGCAGAGATACATTAGTACCTCAATTGCACTAAGATATGGTATAAGGACCAAGTAACTCTTCATTTTCTTCCTTAGTGGAATGGATCTTTAGTTACTTAGTGACCCTGCTTCAACCATGGAAACTAAGGGGTGTGATTTATCCATATAAAAGCGCTTCAGGACTTTTTCTGTATATGATGATTGATGAATCAATACACCATTCAAACAATACTCGATCTGCAAGCCGAGACAATATCTTGTTTTCCCAAGATCTTTCATCTCAAATTCCTTCTTTAAATAGGTGGCTATTTTGATGAGCTCTTCAGGAGTCCCAATCAAATTTAAATCATCTACATATACTGCTATTATTGCAATCCATTTTCTGCTTTCTTGATGAAAACACATGGACAAATTGAATTATTCACATATCCTTCTTTGAATAAATCTTGGCAAGCGATTATACCACGTTGACCAATTTGTTTTAATCCGTATAAAGATCTTTGCAACTTGATTGAATACATGCTCGTGGTTTGAATTCATTGCTTGGGCAATGTGAATCCTTCGAGGGATTTTCATATATACACTAGCATCTAGAGATCATCTAAATATGTTGTGACTACATCGTAGGCTTTATATCAGTCCTTAGAAACTATTTGAAAGCTTATCAAATATCGAAATGTGATTGCGTGTCATTTAAGGAGAATATATTCTATATAGTCAATTCCAAGTATTTGTGAGAAACCTTAGGCCACAAGGCAGCATATGTGCTATTTCATTATTCTGTTTTCTTTTGTTACAAAGACCCAGTGATATCAACGGGTTGTATATTTATGATGTTTGAACTCACGGATCCAAATACCTCTCGTTTAGCTAGTAATCTTAATTATGTTTTGATTGCTTCTTTCCATTTTAACCAATCGTTTTGATATCGACATTAATTCACATTTTGTGGCTCTTGATCTTCATCATTTCTTATGATGTCCGCAGCCACTTGGAAAGAAAAGCATTATTTATATGGTGGTATTTCGATCCCATATTCTTCCTCATGTATATAATTGATAGAGATCTCTTTATTGTTATATGCCCAGGTACACATCATTAGAGATAACTCTTTATTGGTGCCCTATGAGACTCTTGTTCATCGACACAGGGCTTAACATGCTCTTCAAGTCATAGATATAGCACTTTTCCTTTTTCTAGGAATTGTGTCTTTTGGGTGATAAGGTCTTCCACATTTCATCGTGGCTTAGGTTCATTTGTCATGTTGCTTTGTAATTTTCACATTTGAGTTTCAATCCTCATTTGGGATATTTGCAGCGGGATATGTGATTTTGTAACTTTTGTTGAATTAATAAGTATAGAACGAATTGATTCGCAAGACCTTGTAAATGAATTATGTTCTAAACTTTTAGTTCAGATTGCTTTGTACGGGGATCAAGGTGAGATAAAGATGACTCATTCCATGTAATTTCTTGTCATTCTTCTAGAATTGGCTTATCTCCCCCTCATGGGGGGAAAATATTTTCATCAAAGTGACAATCTGCAAATCGAGAAGTAAAAACTTCCCCCGTAAGAGGCTCGATATAATTTATAATAGATGCAGATTGAAAGCCAACATAAATGCAAGGCGTTCAGAAGGACCTAACCCAGGTCGATGTGTGAACAGTAGAGACATAAACGACTCAGCAAAAACTATAAGTCACGAAATATTAGGTTAATAACCTTTAGCAAGTTGTAATGGTGATAAATCGTGATTGGCTATAGGACGAAGGCGAATTAAATTTGCGGCATGTATAATAGCATGTCCCATCTGGAGTAAAGAAGCGATTTAGTTTCAAAAGTAATGGTCTGGCAATCAATTGTGGAAGCGTTTGATAAGATTCAATAGCATTCGGAAAGATGAACATGAGCAACATGATGTTGAACATCTATACCAATAGAGCCATACAATAATCAAGGAATGTTTGAGATGAGAGTGCGAGTATTATCAAGGCGGATTATTAATAGGGTGTCAGGAATTGTGCTCTGAGTCGAATTATTTGAGTCAATAATCTAACCAAAACAACTTATTCTACTAGAAAGAAGGCATACATGAGACCATCAGTGGGCCTTCAATTAAAACCATAAAATAACGAAAAGGTCCACTAGGTGGGTGAATAGGCCCACAAATATCCCCTTGAATACGTTCTAGAAAAGCGAGGGATTCAAATGTAACCTTTGTAAAAGATGGTCTAATAATTAATTTGCCTTTGGAACAAGCAGCACAAATATAACCATCAGTTACTAAAATTTGTCTACATGTTAATGGATGCCCATTAGAATTTTGAACTAAACGGCGCATCATGGAAATTCCGGGATGCCCAAGTCGTTCATGCTAAAGTAAAAATGCATTGGAGACATTGAACTTCTGGTTCATGACAGCATAAGATTCAATAGATCTAATAGTTATCTGATATAACCCACAAGATAAAGAAGACAATTGTTCTAAGATACATTTTTGCCCAGAAATAATAGAAGTAATGAGTAAATACTCATTTGCATCATGATTCATAGTTTCAATGATATCCATTTAGGCAAATATCTTTGAACTAAGTAAATTTCTCTTAGATTTAGTATAATAAAGGAGCATCTTCAATTTGCAGTTAGAGCCTTTCGGTAGAATAATGGTGGCTTTAAGTCTTTAATCAAGTCGACGAGGACTGAGATAGTATGAGCGTTAGATTGGTAATGTGAGTTTGAAAAATATTTCTTATCACGCAAGATCGTGTGGGTTGTGGCATAGTCAGCTAGACATGCATCACCAACAGATGGCATATAATTGATCAATTCTGAGGAGGGATCCATATATCTTTAAAATAAAATAAAAACAAAATTTAAATAGAAAATCAAAGTTCGCATTATAGATAACTGTATGAAAAAGAAAATAATATAAAAAAATTAACAGGATAATCATATGTGTAAATCATAGCACACATTGCCATCCCCAGTCAAATGGTGGTACCGCGGTCTTCAAAAAAATAGAAACATCAAAAATGTTTTAAAGGTATGCGCATCTTCATCAAAGAAAGGATCATCAGGATCCATAGTGTCTTTTCCGTCAATAAAATTTGTTTCAATTTGCTTGTCATTTCCTTTCATGGAGGTCTGATAAAGGTAAACCAAATGCTTGGCCATACGACAAGTACGAGACCATTGACCTTTCATTCCACATCTGTAACATTCAGTCTCATAAACCTTTTTGTTATGTGGCCCTGTTGCCTTTCCAGATAATTTTTCTGAACGATTCAACTTCTGGTTATTGGAGGTATTGTTCTTGTTTTGAGACTGATTATAATTACCTTGATTCCAAGAATTATAGCGACCATGACCATGGCCTCGACCTTGTCCATAATATCCATGCCACGCCCATGTCTATTAACTTGAATTGTAGCATTGGATTCAAGCAATGGTATAGATCCAGTAAGGCGAGATTGGTGGTTTTTCAGTAACAGTTCATTTGTTACGCTGGCTCTGAGAGACATGCAGTGCTCATAATATTTGGTAAAAGGCGCTCTCTATATTCTTCTTCAGGGAGGCACATTAGAGGCGTGAAAAGTGAAATGTATGTTTTCTCAAAGCATGTCCTCATCGTAATCTTTTCTCATAATTTGGTGAGAACTAATTTTGAACAAAGAGTGAGTTGTAGTCACTAAGCGACTTGAAATCTTGTAAGTATAAATGAAGTAATCATATAGGACCTTCCCAAAGAATTACGGTCTTTTGATGATCATATGGGTGTGCACGAGCATCCAAAGGATCAATGGATCCTTGACCATTAGATATTCACTTTTCAGGCCTTCATCAATATGATGGCAAAGGAATATTAAGCCTTAGCGCGATCCTGCAGGGATGCGGTATTTCCTCCTTTGATTGTGTTTCCAAGATTCATAGCATCCAAGTGGATTTCAACATCCAAGATCCAAGATAAATAATTCTTGCCCAAAATATCAAGGGTAGCAAATTCGAGTTTGGTGATATTGGACTTCTTTAAGCTTTAGGCTTGAACATTCCCGAATCTTGAGGCCTCGAGCTGTTTGAAAAAGAAAATAAATCTTCTTAAATGTGACATCAGGGCTTGAATATTTCAAACGTAGGCTTTGCGCTGGTTTTTACAACAAAGTTCAGAAACGGGCTTTAGAAGCTCACGAAATTAGAATTACGAAGCAATTTCAAAAAAAAATAATTTCGAGACTATGAGTGAGTGTGTGCCTTTCTTGTTTATGATTTTTTAACCTTGTCACGAGGTCTAAGTTCTATAGTTTGAGCTTTTTGACTTTGTGTTTGTTCGAGCTCTCATGCCGATAACATGTTGAAAGATAAAGAAGAGAGAAAAGAGATAATAGAGATAATTCAAGAAGAAAACTGCATTTTTATTCTTCCAGAAACCCATATATATAGTGTTACAGTCATTAATACCGTAATAACTATTCACCAATAAATGTGTGGTCATTCATAGTTATCAGTGAATCATTTGTAATCCAAATAAGGGTAGCTCCATATCCCAGTCGGATATTGTCCGCTTTGACCTCAATAGGCCTCACGGCTTTAAAACGCGTCAAACTAGGTAGAAATACCACAATATAAGGCGGCAGCGGCGCCGTTATTAGGGCGATAATGGTCATGGGTTCTGCCTTTTGCACCCGCCCCAATCCACCGACCTGCATGGGCCACAGTCAAGGTGGCTCGCCATCGGTCGGATGTTATCAGCTTTTTACCTCCCAGTAGGCATACGACTTTAAACGCATCAAGTAGGTAGAGGGCCCAGCGATATAAGGTACTTTGGCGGCCGTGTGGGACGATGTGGGATCTATAAATTCACGCTATATTTTAATATACTCTCATATATATATATATATATATATATATATATATATATATATTAGTATTATTCTAAATAATGTGACTTGAATATTTCAAATTATTATTATTAATTTTTTATTAAATAAAACTGAAGATGTTTAATATTTTTAAGGAAAATTACATTTAAAATCTTGAGACTTTTGTATTGATACCTTGAACAAAAAACTTGTTTTTTAAATATAGTAAGTTTCATTTTAATTGTAATTCTATGTCAAACAAGACTCCGAACTTCTATCATGTCCAACGTGACACAACAAAAGGACCATGTTTTGATGATTGTTTGAGTTTTCTTGGGATAAAATTACAATTAAAATGAAAGTTGTTATATTTAAAAACCAATTTTTTGTTGAGGATTTAAATGCAAAAGTCATAAAAGTTATAGATTTTAAATGTAATTTTTCCTATTTTTAATTTTATGATTTTATTTTATTTATGAATAGTTTTGGATAATATCTTTTATTAACATTTTTTAAAAGATTTAGGTTTATAAAAATTTAAAATATAAAAGATAAAATCATAATTTAGAAATTGTAATTATTATAAATAAAAAGTTATTACGAAAAGGAAATAACATATATATATATATATATGGAAAATATCATTAGTTTAAAAACAAATTCCTTATTTTCATCATAAAAACAATGGAAATATGCATATATTAATCTTTAATAAGAAAAAATATAGGTTTGTTATAGAGTATAAGATGATAACACTCAATATACAAGGCAAATTTATAAACTATATAATAGGTTTACAAGCTTGCATTTCTCATAGGATTTGAATATTTTTTTTATCCAATTTTTCTTTCATATATTGTATTCTAATACACAAACCTAGGACATTCCTTATATACATTGGTGGACATCATACTTAGCTCACATATAATGAATAATCTAATACATGTTTATTGAAGGGTTGAAAGTGGCCTCTCATGCCAAAACAGCGGAAAACAAAAAAAACCTTCAATAAAACCCTCCCGAAGATCCCTTAAGGAATTAAAGTCGGTTCAAAACAAGATGGGTGTGAGATTTATACCTCACATCGGTGTAAACCGATCCCAAAGAGTGGTGCAACCGTGATCGAAGAAAACCACGTCCTTGATTTGCCTCTCACAGTATCCACACGAAGAGTGAAGCCGATAACCTCCAAGACAACGATCTCGAATGAAGCCCCGATGCTAGCCAAATCTAGATTTGAAGAAGGAAACCAAAGACCCAAGGATTTGACACTCAAATCTTACCCAGAGTGGGATGTTCTCCAAGAACACTCTCTCTAACTCAAGAACACTCTTTCTTATAAAAGGTGGGCAAAAGAAGGGTTAGGGTTAGGGTTTTCCATAAAGGTCATTTTATAGGAAAACCCTTGCCCTTGAAATGTCCAAAGTGCCCATCTCTTTAAGAGATGATAGGCTACATGCATCCTTATGCGTTGTGACGTGTTCCCTCATGGGCCTTAAGCCCATGAACAAGCCCAAGCCTACTTTATCTCTAAGTGAGGGCTTTTGATCCCTGGATTCTACTAATCCCATGACATTCAATTCTCGAGATTGATCTCTCTCATATTTGGATCACATCCAAATCCATTTTATATCAGCCTCACACTCTTCTAAGTGTGTGACCCATTAGGTTCCCAGTTATGTTGGTCACTTGATTAAACCATTAAATCCAAGCAAGTCATGAGCGGTATCTAACAACACATCATGACCCCCAATTAATTGAGAGTCAGTGGTCTGACTGCAAACCCTTCCATAGAAAATTACTGTGCAATTCGTCATTTCACCAATCTATACTCCACTCGGTTTAGAGAACGGACAAAGTGTAGCTCCCACTAGACTGGCTACACTACATCTAGCCCACGTGATATTAGATCTTGTTCTCGGACTCATTACTCGTCATCAATTATGCACCTGAAGACACTCTTCATGGAATTTCCACTTTGGCTAGAGATTCTCGAGTAATGATCCCGATAAGAGGCTATAGGTATGCTTTCCCTTTATTTGGAGTGGTGAATCCTTTGTTGGCTACTCAATTACCTTCGCACACCTTAAGCTATACCCAATCATCACCCTATGAGCAACCTTTGGAAGATAACCATGAATGAAGTTAAAGCATAGAATCAACATTCAAGATATCCTTAAGCACCTCAAGTCTAAGGATACTTGCACCATTGCTATGATGGGAATGTCATCTAAACTCAATAGATAATCCATATGATTGTCTCATGGCAGGTCTCCGATGTACTTAGCTACTCTTACCAAGCATCCACATGTCAACTCTAATCAACTCGTGATCACAGTTATAAGATCCACAGCTTGATCCAATCAAGGAGTATGACATGTGCTAGTCTGTCCAGATTAAAAATGTCTAGTCTCGTTAATCTTATGACTAGGGATAATTTATATATTAACATGATTGTGCATGATAAGAATCTTATTATCATGATCTCATCATGATTTCCTTCATGCTATGTTATGTATCATGGACTTCATGAATTTGATTAAAGATCTATATCAATTCAACATATGAATATCAAATTAATGAAGAAGCTTTTCATATTAAATAATATGTAATACGTACAATAAGTGCTAACAGCGATTGCCTTTGTTACCCTCTAATAAACCCCATCAAGCAAAAGTCAATTGCCTTCAGATTCATACTTTAGGCAAATAGATGTGAATCATACTTTTCTGGGGAAGTGGCTTAGCCAATAGATCAGACATATTCTCGCTAGTAGGTATATCTCTATCTTTATATCATGATCACCAAAGATTTCTCAAATTAAATGCCATCGAAAGCAACAATGCACTCTGATTCAATTATAGAATTCACAGTTGTTTCTTGTTTGGAACTCTTCCAACTAATAGTGCCACCGTTCAATGTGGACATTTAACTTGATTGATATTTGGAGTCATCTCTATTAGATTATTAGCTAGCATCTTATAATAAGATCGTCATCTCCATCACTCAAGAATACATCCTTAGTGTTTCTCAAGTACTTGAGGATATTCTCGACAACCACACAATGGCCCTCACCTGGGTCCAACTGGTATCTACTCGTGACTCTCAGAGCATATGATACGTCGGGTCTAGTACATTACATAGTGTACATGATTGATCCTATAGCTGAAGCATATGGGGTCATGCTCATGCATGTCCTCCCAACTTGTGTCTTTGGACACATGGACTTCGAGAGGGTGATCCTACTAGACATGAGAACGTATCCTAAACCTCTTCGGCAACCTTGGATTATCATCATTAGGCGCAGACCAAGCAACTATTTCATCTATATAGATCTATATCCGATGATTAGGTTGCTTTTCCAAGGTCTTTCATGGAGAAAAAAATCTTAGTAACGATATATTCGCAGCAAGTAGCGCTTTGGGAAGCGTCATTCTAACATAAGGTGTATGTCATCCACATAGTAATACTTTGATCTGACTACCTCCTCCTAACCTTCTTGTACTGAGCTGATGGAATTTTCATGAAGCAAGCTGCTGATTGTCTCATTATATACGGATATTTAACTCTGAATTAGCAGCTAATCCATAAATGGATCACTTGAAGTTTGCATACTTTGTTATCTAAGTGAAGACCTCACAATTACATCTTTGCATCTTGCCAGGTTTCCTTCGAGAAATTTGTCTTCACATCATTTTCATGTATCGATAATCATAATGACGTGATGGAAAGTAGCATCCTTTTGGATTTAAGCAAAGCTAGTGGACTAAAAGTTTCGTCATAGTCAATTCCATGTAACGACGTAACCCTTAAGTTATAAGCAACTTATAGGTAATCACATTACCTTCCATGTCAGTCTTCTCTTGAAGATCCACTTGCACTTTATAGGTTTTACCCCTTCGGTGGGTTGATGCTAAAACTCATATATTTTTAAGCCCATTTTTTAAGCATATTTCATGCTTAAGAGTCTTATTCAATGTAAAATTATGGAATCTTGACCTAGACTTATGTTTTGCAGAAATTTGAAGAAAAAAAAAGCAAAAGTAGCAAAAAAACAAAAGTATTGTACAACAAAGAGGCCATGTCAGCGACATTAGGCGTACGCGAATATTAATAAATGAACTCAATATGAAACACGAGAGAGGTAGCTCTTTTGCGACATCATGTGGAGAGTTTTAGACCAGTTACTTTAATGTCGCGACATCACCGCAACATCGGTTGAAATAAGTAGAGCATAAATCTTCAATGTCGCGACATCGCGACAAAATAAAACTCGACTCTCTGAGAACATGTTCCCCAGAACTCAATGTCTGGCATCGCAAGCATCTTCGGAGCAATGTAGTGACCTTGAACAGAGCCGAGGGCGATATGAAGGCATGAGTAAACTAGACAAAGAAGATCATAACTTGCAATGTCCGCGACATTGCGCAAACGTCGACTATTCAATGCAGGTATCAATGTCACGACATCAACTCAATGTCGTGACATCAACTGAAGTGAGTAGAGCTGAAGACTACAATGTCGCGACATTTCCACGACATAAGGATAAAGCCTCAATGTTGAAGACATCATGAAAAGATAAAACCGCCTTGTCGATCTGATTTGTAAGAGCAAAAACATTAGTCAATGATATGAAGTAACATCCATAACGAGGAGAATTATTTCGGGTTGTCACAACATCAGTTAGATCCATACCTGCGCGACTCGATGTCGGCATCATCATGACACTAATCGCATGACATAGAACTAGAGCGGGAATTTTGGGCTTTTCGAAGAACATGATTTTCCTCTTTTGAGACCCGATATTTGACTATAAATAGAAGCTCCTAGGAACCAGTGTGTAGCTTTTTGCCGATCTTAGAAGTTTTTGCGCTTTTGGGAGGAGCTAAAATCTCCTTTGTATATATTTTTCCTTTATTTATTTTATTTTATTTCCTTTTCTAGATTAAATTTTTCTTTATTTTAGATTAGAGTAGTGATTTGAACTAAGATTCTGAGTTGGAAGGAATGTAAATCAAGCTTAAATTTCTATCATAACTTAAATGGAATCTGGGAATTTTTCTGGAATTCATTTTTCTTTAGTCTTGATTACAATTTCAATGAATTTGTTTGATTAACTAGTCATTGTCATTTGGCGATCGATAAGTGAGACTTCAACCACTCTGCAGGGAAGGATTTTTGTTTGGGATTGCGTGGTTATGTTATTTTCATATTGTTTTAAGAGATGAAAATTGGAAAAGATTGAGTGTTTTACCTAACATTGAATTGTTTTTGAACATCAATGATTTGGTACCTAAAGAGTTGTATGATTGGCTTTGGTTTCAGGATCCTTTGGTGAAAGCAGGATGGACTACGACGGCAGGCGATAACTTGGGAATAAATTCTTTGTCATATTTAGTGACTAATGAACTGGGATCAACGTGATACATCCGGTGATGTTCTAACCTTTGACAAGGTTACTCCTAGATGACAACGGGAGTGCGTTAGGAGGAACAAGTCCATCGATGAATACTATGGGTTTAATTCATAAAGGTTCCACCTAAATTGGAAGGAATACTCTCAATCCTATGTTAGCTAAGATTCTAATCAAGGAGAGAGGGCATTCTTGTCCAATTGATGGCTGATGCACTAACTATATTGGAGAGCGCTTGCATTATCCTATCTATCGAGGCAAGCAATTTCTAGTCCTAAGAGATGGTTGTGAAGTACTGAGAAGGAAAAACAGTAAGATCTTAAAGAGGATCCGTCTGAGTAGCTCTTCAAACCCAGCGACTAGAGATAAGAAATGTAGACGAGTTAAGGTAAAATGTGTAGTGCTAGGAGAAAATCCAATGCTACACTATCTTGGTCTTAGACAGTTCCAATGTTCATCTCCCATACTTTATATTTTATTTGGAAACTCACAAATTGATGGTCACAACATTGATTTCATTTATAGTGTTATTCCAGTCCAGTAAACTCTCTAATTCATGTATTTTAGAGAATTTTTATCGTATTATTAAATATATTTTTAGAAAGATAATTATCTATAGAGAGTGGGGTTCAAATGAAATTGATAGATCTTGAGTAGTGAGGGTGGTTAATCTTTAGATTTTCAAATCAACCATCATGGGAATGAGATCTGGACTTATAATCCATTGTATTACTTGTATGACCTGTGCACTTGCAGTGATTTAGACAAAAACCGAATTTTAATTGCAAATTATTAACTACACAACAAAAAACATATTTTTATATATATATATATATATATATATATATATATATACACATATTAAATTCGAACAAGTTTTGAAACTTATTTGAAAACTTTGGAATGAGTTCATCGAGTTTTTATGGCCTTAGATTAAAATTGAAATGAAGTAAAGTTTAAAGTGTGTTCTTTTAAAATAAAATAGCTAGTTTGGACATTTTTCTTTTCACTTTTATCAAAAATTTTCAAAATTAGTTTTAACTGCAGTAGCTGACTTAGCAACTGATCTTTTATAAAAACACATCATAATATATTTCTGTTATTTATTGATCTCACTTGATCTCGGTGAATTTCCATTTCGAAGTTCTCATTACCGCAGACCGGAGCGGGGCTGCTTTGCCCTTTGGACATTAGTGGAAAGGACACTGAGAAATTGAAGAAAGTTAGAATTGCTAAAGTAGTAGCTATGGCAGAGCAAGAAGGAACTAATAGCATGTACAATAGGCGACCAATAGAAGGCCTTAAAGGCAGGAGGACACGTGGAAGTTTTGGAGCCCGATCATCATAAATGAGTGGGTAATAAAAATGACCACCCATTCAGACAAATAACTTTGGGTTGAAACTGCTCTTATCACCATGGTGCTTATCAATTTCCTAGGGGCATCACTAGTGAGTATCCAAATGGTACCTGGAAGATTTACGAGGATGTGAGCAATCAGTAGATGGGGTTAATCTGAATATTATCAAAGGCTGACTGTTCCTTCTCATTGAGAGATGTAGCGGCCCAGTTGGTTTACGAGTCAGGCGTGCCGCCTGGATCGATTGACAGGAGGAGTTAGTTGAAGCTTTGGAGAGGTTTTCCGCTGCTTTGCGTCTCGAGAGAAGAGAGATTATATCCTTGAGTAAGAGGAGAAAGAAAGCTCACAATGCTTGGGAGAGGAGTCTGAGCTCTGCGAAGATGTAATGCGTAGGATTGATCAAATCACAAAATGGACATTTTCTATCATGTCTGTGGTCTCTTGAAAGGGAATCAAGATGCAGCCAGCTACATTGGAGCCAAGAGGAAGAGTGTTGAAGAGGCAACCCGACTCATTTGAAGATTTGGCTAATAGCAACTAGAGAGCTCGGTTGAGACGGGGGCGGCGGTATATCAGGAGGGTGTGCTGGCTGGGTCAGGATGACTACCATGAGGCTAAGTTGGATGTACTGGCGGGTAAAGATAGAATGTTCGAAAGGAAGCCATTGACTGTGGGAATAGAGAAAGGAGGAGAGCATAGTACATGAGCCCGATGAGGATTCCACTATCAGTGGAGTAAAGGCTCAGTTTGTAGTGCAGCCAAAAGCTACAATTTACCAGCCCCAGTAACCTTCCAGCTCACACACTTTGCATTAGGAAACTTATGAAAATTTTCCTATGGAAGTGGTGCGACGTGGTCAAAAGACGGTACAATTTTCATCATAACAATAATCTCACTAGAGTTTTCAAAAAGTGTGTGATGGCGACTAAGAGTGAGAACAGGCAGAGAAGGTCTCAGTCTTTTAAATATATGATGTTGGGCTTCATAAAAGAGAAACAGGCTGCTAATGTCATGAACAGAGGAGTTTAGGCTAGTGACATTCAGCGCCAGCCTGAAAAGTGTTTTGACCAACCACCAGTGCATCTCTCAAAATTTGGAGACTCGGGTGGCGATTAGCCTATCAAGTGTAAAAAATTAAAGTCTAAAGTTTCCTTACAATTGACCTTTGCAAAATAATCCACAAAGGTGCAGCGAAATTACTCTCAAAAGTGGCAAAGAACTAAAAAATAAAGAGGAAGAAATGAATGACCAGTAGAAGGAAAGATAAATAGAAGATGGAGAAGAAAGTGAAATTTGAATAGTTTAGGGTCAGTGAAGAAGAAAATCTATGATTAGGTAGGGCAGCCAGTTGAAGGAAAACTACAGAAAGAGGGCTGAGGAGTCCCATGTACCTCAAGTGTTCCATTCCACTCGAGATCTTTGTAGAAATCAAAGATGGATGATCGATTATCTAAATTCTTGAACATGTTCAAGAGAGATGAGGTGAAATATTCTTTAGCAGACATTGAAACGAATGCCTTATATACCAAGATTCTGAAAGATATTCTAATCAAGAAGAGGAAGCTTGATGAAGAAGGAGTGGTGGGCATCATCGCGGTGCTGTGATCAAAAAGAATTTTGATGAAGTCGGATCGGACGGCTTCACCATTCTGCACCATGGCGGAATTATAGATTGGAAGAGCATTGTGCAATTGACGGTATCAGCCTAAATACCTTTATCATTGTGAAGGACCATTTGGTTGGGCGACAACTCTCTGACTATGACGCGGATGGCGGATAAGGCGTGGCTCGAGTGGAGATTCTTAAAAGGATATCTTGAGTGAAGTGGGAAAGGTTTATTTTCCTGTGGTTTTATTGGTGTTGATGTGGAAGAGAAGATGACAAGGTTCCTTTTACTCAGATGTTCATGCCGGGACCTTGATGGATGAGAAAGGCTCACTCTTGGAGTGGAGGAAGGAATTTTTGGTATGATTAGACTTATGAGCTTTGGTTTTGCAGTAACTAAATAAATAATTCTTAAGAACTCAAATCATTTTCCGTGGATCTGAACAGGTTTGCTGGATTAATAGATAAATTTAATGAATGAATGAATGAACTGGTATAATTGAACTCTTGATGTTGAATATAATAGATTTGTCTTGATTTAAAGAAACAATATATTCTAAAATAAGTAGATTCAGGAAAAGTCATTTGTAGATGAAAAGAAGGAATGAGAATTGGAAAAGATTACAGGGTTTCATTGGCGTAGAGTGCCAAACAGCCAAAAATATGTATGTCATGCCGGAGCTGAAAGAGCTCGACTTGTAATCATAGTAGGCGGGCAGACGATTAGAAAAATGCCCAGTTAGTTATGGAAGCCCCAAGAGAAGCCACGGCTTGTCGATAGAAGACTTGAAGGGTGGTCAGCTAAATTTGTACGTAAAATCTCCTGGAAATACAAAACATCAATTAGACGATTATGAAAGATGTTTATAAAATGGCGGTATTGAAATATTGTTTGAATGGGGATTTGTTGCTGCAATCTCGAATGACCTTGGTCGACCAAATTCCAGTGTGGTTCTCGCGAGGTGAGTTGGAAGGCATTAAGAAATGAGAGAAGAATGAATTGATTCCAACAAGAACTGTGATAGGATGAAGGGTGTGCATTGATTACAGAAAATTGAACCCAGCAACCAGAAAGAATCACTATCCCTTGCCCTTTATTGATCAAATGCTGGACAAGTTGGTTGGACACCTTTACTTTTGTTTTCTTGATGGATATTCTGGTTATAATCAAATTTATATTGCCCTTAAGGACCAGGAAAAGACTACTTTTACATGTCCTTATAGAAACTTTGCTTTTGGAAGGATGCCATTTGGATTATGTAATGCCCCTACCACCTTCCAAAGGTGTATGATGTTCATGTTCTCAGATTTGGTGGAAGAGGCTATGGAAATTTTTATGGATGAATTCTCAGTATATGGATCAGTTTTGAGCATTGCCACAAGAAACTTAGAAGCGTGCTTGAAAGTGCCAGGCAATTTACCTTTGAATTGGGAAAAATGTCATTTCATGGTAGCAAAGGAATTGTCTTAAGGCATAAAAATTTCTGACTAGGTTAGAAGTTGGTCGAAGCTAAGGTTTTTACGTAGTGAAACTCTAATACCACGAGAGGATTAGAGAGTTTTTCGAACATCTTGGTTTACAGATTTATCAAAGACTTCTAAAAAATTTCTAGACCATTATGCAGACTATTGGAAAAGGATGCCAAGTTTGAATTTGATGACTTTTTCTTGTGTGCATTTAAAGAAATAAAATCCAGGTTGGTTATAGCTCCCATCATTGCAACACTAGACTAGAACAAAGAGTTTGAAATCATGTGTAATGCCAGTGACTAGGCAATAGGAGCAGTTTTGGGACAAAGAACAAAGAAAATTTTCAGACCAATATACTATGCCGATGAAACCTTCAATGAGAGCCTGAAAAGAACTACTTAGCACTAAGAAAAAGGGAATGCTGGCTTGTGGTGTTTTCTTGTGAAAATTTAGACCATAGATATTGGGGTCATGGCATCATACACTTTAATCATGGCAATTAAGTATCTATACATGGCAAGAAAGATGCCAAACCAAGACTGATCGGTGGAGTGCTACTTTTTGCAAGAATTTAGATTTAAATAGGGGACCGAAGTAGAGTGACAATGTGATAGCTAATCACTAATCAAGAATGGAAAAGCTGACTGAAGAGGAAAGAGGGACAAAAATAGAAGAAAAACTCCTTGATGAGTAGCTTTTTCAAGTGTCATTCCAATCACCCTGGTATGCTGATATTGTTAATTACTTAGCTTGTGGGATAATGCCACGGAGTCGACTACTAGTAGAAAAAGCTAGGCTGATGTTAAGTATAGCAGGATGACCAGCTTATTGTTTAGAAGAGGGGCAAATCAAATCATCAGAAGATGTGTGCCAGAAGATGAGCAATGTAGAATTATTGATAAGTGTCATGCATCACCAGATGGAGGACACTTTGCAGGAGATAAAACAACCCAAAAAATTCTTTAATCAGGTTTTTACTGGCCTATTCTATTCAGAGATTATTCTGAATGGGTTAAACGTTGTGATAAATGTCAGAGAATGGGAAATATAAACAAAAGGAATGAAATGCCTCTGCAAGGGATCCATGTGGTGTAAAATTTTTATGTATAGGGGATAGATTTTATGGGACCTTTCCCACCCTAATTTGGAAATTAGGACATTCTCCTAGCTGTGGACTATGTATCCAAATAGGTAGAAGCTATAGCTTGTCTAAGAAATGATACCAACACAGTTGTAGGGTTTATTCAAAGATATATCTTGAGCAAATTTGGAGCCCCAATAACAATCATTAGTGATGAGGGAAGCCATTTTGCAAACAAGTTGTTTGCAAAACTCATGAGCATATATGGAATCAAACATGTTATGGGATTATCTTATCACCCTCAATCAAATGAACAAGCGAGAAAGTATCGATGGGAGATAAGAACATATTGGAAAAAGAACTGATGGTAAGAACCGGCGAGAAGAAGCATTCTCAGTCGAAACTAGATGATACCTTTGTGGGCTTACAAGACTATAAATCTCCTATTGGAATGTCCCCATACTCATCTAGTATTTGGAAAACCTTTCCATCTCCTTGCAACTTGAATATATAAAGCTATGCGACGATTAGAAAGCTGAGCGTGATTTCAAGGCGATAAAGAGAAGAGACCTCGATTGAATGAAGCGGAAGTGTGAAACATAATTAATGCGGAATCTACAGATAAGACTAAAAGTGGCATGATCGAGAAGATTTGCAAGAAATAGTTCAAAGTAGAGCTAGTCTACTTTGTACAATTCCGAGCTTAAACTTTTTCTAGAAGAAAACTCGAGTCAGTTGAGTGGTCCATACAGTGATTCTGAGTTACCTTTCGAGTAATGCTGCGAAAACCAATTATGGAGATGAATTCAAAGTAAATGGTTAAAGGCTTAAACATTACCTAGGAGGAAGACCAAATGAAGAACAGTCCTAGATTAGAAGAGATCAAAAGAATTGCTGAAAAGATAACACATTGCAGCAAAGTCAAGTTAAAGACATAAAAATGAGCAGCTACTTGGGAGGCAACCCAACCAATATTTTTTCTTTTCACTTTCTCATGTGATTTTGTTTAATTCAATATGTTTTGAATAGTTTATTTGGTAGAATAGTTTTGTTAGAATTTAATTGCAACCTATGTAATCAAATGTTATTAAATTTCAAGATAATGAAGCTGCTAGGAGATGTGAAAATCATTTTTGAAGCACCTCCAACCAAATTGAGTTATGTAGAGTTGACTACAAAGTCCCTCCATTATATTCTTTGAAAATGATGCATATACTATGTTGAGAGTGTGATTTGTTGGGGAACTTCAGAAATTACATAGTAGCTTCATTGTTCCTTTATTGCATAGTTGTGTGATAATCTACAATACAATGAATATATGCTGAGTTTATTGAATTGAAAATCGAATATTCTTTAGTATTTTGGCTGCTTGAATAGAGATTCATGTATTGTGGGCTTATATTCACAAGCATGAACTAAATTTGCAGAAATAAAATGGGGTAAGCAAGTAAATATTTTCTGAAAGAATAAAACTCCTTCTCAATGTCGCGACATTGACAGCAATGTTACGATACATGTTCCAAAAATTTTCCCAATGTTGCGACATTATTTCTACATTGTCCCAATGTCGTGACATCGCGATTATCGCGGGTGGCATCAAAGTTAACATTCTGTAGTAATATCGCGACATTAAAGCAGTGTAGCGACATTGAAAGGAGGAATTCAATGTCATAGCGTCGATTTAGAGTTAATAATAAGAAAACTTATCGCCGTATCCGCGACATTAAATCTCCAATGTCGCGACATATCGAGTCAATGTTGCAACATCACAACTCGATGCCATGACATTGAGTTACTTAGAGCATTAAGTCAATCTTAGGGCATCACCGGTTCAGACGGCCCTACCTATATAAAGATACACTTTGTGGAGATTTTCCAAATTCAAATCCGTCTCTCGAGATTTCCTAACTCTAGGCTTTCTCTAGGAAATCTCTCCACAAGAGCCGAAGGAAATGTCGAGCCACTGGCTCTCCACTACCCTTGAAGTGAGAAACGCATTGTAAAAAGTTCAGAGAGGCGGAGGAAGGGAACCAAGAAACTACTCTCGAGGTAGTTCTTGAAGAGATGGAGATTGAATTAGAGGACAAGGTCATCTACTCCAATGGGGGAGAAGAGGCTTTCAAAAAGCATCTCGCCAAGAAAGGGTATGTGAAAGAAAGGGGCTTCAAACAGCTCGTGTCGCCATTCAAGGAGGAAGTAGAACGAAGAGGCTGGGAGACAGTGAGCTAGCACATGGAACTAGGAATGATAGTGCAAGGAGTTTGCATGCTTTGGGTAGAGGAAGAGACCGACATGCTCGTTAGGGAGATGGATCCACTTTTGGAAATGACCATCTCCCGACTCTGGAAGCTTAGAGCAGGTAGCGAAGCTGCCGAGGATATGGCTTGATTACAAAAGAACTTTAAGATTCGAAAAAATTGCTAGGCAGTTGACAAATGGTCTAGGATAGTGGCAAAGGACCAAGACCATTCGAAATGCCTATATCAAAAGGGTGATTTGAGTGAAGCAAACAAGGTTTGGTTCTATTTTATTAATTTTGTTTTCACACCCTCAAAACATGTCTCAATTGTGAGACAAGACCGTGCAATACTCTTGTATGCACTAGTAAAGGGGTATTCTATGAATCTGGGGAAAATCATGGAACATTCCATCTTGGACTATGCTGAGAATAATTTCTTAAGGAACATCCCCCAACCTTCTTTGATCACTCTACTATGTATCAAGGGGGTGTTACATTCAGTGAAATAGAGGAGAAATTCCCAAAAGCCTCTCCTCTCTCTCTTACTGGAGTCCTCAAAACTCTAGTAGAGGATGAAGAGGTAGAAAGAATCAGAAAAAGGAAAATGGTGAATAAAGAACAACCTAAGGAAACAATCCCTGTAGTAGAGGCTGAGGAAGAGTTTGAAAATGAAGAAATTAGGGGTTTCGAAGATTATATAGATCAACCAATGCTCTCCCCCACCACTGCAGAAGAGATAGCAGTTCCACCTATCAAAACTGAAAGCAGAGGGAAGAGAAAAGCTACAAGTGAAGAAAGTAGCAATCATGAGTTGTTGATCCTACTGAAAGAGATGAGAGATGAAATGAGAGGTAGGGATGAACAGCTCTGGGAGGAGCTTAGGTGGGAGAGAAACACATTTTGAAGAGGAGATGAAAAAGAAAAGTGATAATTTGACAGAAGCATTCTAGTAAAGGGACAGTGAGTAGATAGAAGAGATGGCTAAAAGGGATAGAGCCTTAAGGATTGAGCTCAGAGAGAGGGACAATCATTCGTCACTGAATAGTTGAAGAGGGACCAGAAATTATTAAAAATCCTAGAAGTCGGGAAAAGGAGATGGAGCAGAACATTCTCCAAAAAGCATAAGCATTTGGGTATTTATATAAAGAACACCATAAGGAAATCAAAGCTACCGTCGGAAGAGGAGGATGAAGAAGCTAGAGTCCACATGAACTACGGAAGAAACTGTAGACGAGAGAGCATTGACTTGGTGAGCCAAAACATGATAAAGATGTATCAAGCCCAGGGTGAATTTGAAAGTACCTTAAACTCAATTAGGTCAAGACAGACCAAGATGATCAGAAAAAATACTCTAACTCAAGAATGGTACTTCCTAAACAAGGGAGAATATAGCTCAACTACAAATCCTCAACCCCTCAATCCTTGATTTCACTCCTTCTGTTTTTATATAAATATGAATAAGTGAACCTCCCGAGCCCTCCAAGGCCACCAAGGAGGGAAAAGTAGACTTTATCTACTCTCTCTCCGTGCTTTCTCTATCTTGGAATCCCATCATTGTAATTATGTTCTCTATAAATAAAAAGCAATTTCTAAATTTTGTGTGCAAATTTTCTCTTCTTCTTCTTATTTTCTTTAATTTTACATATATGATCTGCTTAAATCGAAGTTTGTAGCCGTTTTGTTCTTGAATGATTGAAATTGATTACCTTCAAATACTAACTATTGAGATGAAAAGATAACAAGGCAAAACTCTGAAATGCAAATGAGTTGAATAATTGAAACATGGTTTTAAGTTGTGATGTCAAGGATAGATAAGCTAAAAATTTTAGATTTAAAGAAAAAAAAACTGAAATTGAAAGCAATGTTAATAAGGCTTTTTATTCTAGTTTGATTAAACAATACAGTTCGGAAAATGACTAAAGTAACACACTGGTCATAAGTACCTTGAAAAACTTATTGTGCTTGGGTTGGGAACACCTTATTAGACTGACCAACAATCAATCTCAAAAGATCCTAGAACTTGTTGTATTATTAATCAAGGCGAAATCTAGCATTCTGACTGTGAGGGAAATGATTTGGGGCCCCGTCGGACCAGTTTGGGCCTTTCAAAAGCCTACCCTTTGATATGCTATTAAGCATACACTTTAGTACATCGATTGAGCCTAAATGTCATTTTCATCATCAAAGCCACAAAAAAGAGCCTTAAACCTTCCTTAAGTCTTACCTTATAGTAAAGAACCCTGAATTTACCCAAAACTACATATCAGTGCAGCAAAAATGATCAAGAGGATAAGTCTGAGAGAGAAAAAATTTTAATTGAAATGAAGGAGGAGAATTAAGGATGTGAAAGGAAAACAATTGAGAAAAGTTGTACAAAAAGAGGTGCACAACAGAAAATGAGAAGCTGAAAAAAATATGTAAGCTTTAAGGAGGAGTGAGTTTTGCACTTTGCATTTTGCTTACCTTGGCTTGATTAAGTCCTTAGGGGTGTTACACTAAGTACCACCAATGCGGCGAAGGCATGTAGAGTTGCGACATGAAGCTTGTTAAGGGAGTACAGTAAAAGCTAAAAAATTAAAACTTTCATTCAAACACAGACAAAAAATATCGGGAAATAGCTTTTGAGCAGAGAAAGCCCATAATGAATAATGTCGATAAATCAAGTTATCAAGTTATCAAGCCACAAGGAGAAACACTAACAAAGATGAACCAAATCAAGTTTGGGGATGCTCTTAAATTTTTTTTGATTAGACATGAAAGGAGGAGTAGTTAGAAGACAAAATCCTAAGAAAATGTATGCAGTTTGGGTTAATTTGAACCTAAAATATTCAGTTATCTACCTAAGTACCCTAGCCATACATTACAAGCTCAAAAGACCTATTTGATTTTGAGAGTTTGTGTTGTACCTACATTAGTGGAGAATAATACTTGACCAACAAGCCTATGGGACCTAAGTACCTTGAAGAATACCATTCATAGTGACTCTCATAGAGCTACCTAATGCGTAAATTAGTCATAAAGGAAGACAAACACACACTCATTTGGAGTCGAAGCATAGCTGTTTTGACTGATACACAATGCGAAAGTGAAGCTTAATTAGAATTGATGTCACAATTGAAAATCTACTAAAGCCAAATTGTTGATTTGATTAAAAAGATTATTTAAATGAAAAATGTCCTTAAAAATCAATTTTTATAGTTTGAAGACAAACAAATAGCCTTTTCTTTGCTTGAGGATAAGCAAAACTTTAAGTTTGGAGGAGTTTGATGAGTCTAAAACTCATCAATTTTTAAGCCCATTTTTCAAGCATATTTCAGGCTTAAGAGTTTTATTCAATGTAAAATTATGGAATCTTCACCTAGATTTATGTTTTGCATAAATTTGAAGAAAAAGAATAAAAAATTAGCAGAAAAGCAACAAAAAGGAGTATTATGTAGCGAGAGAGCCATGTTGTGACATTGGTTGAAGAATGTTGCGACATCAACTCAATGTCGCAACACCAAAGATCAATGTCGTGACATCGTGTGGAGAGTTTCAAACCAGTTACTTTAGTGTCGCAACATCACTGCAACATCGGTTGAAATAGGTAGAGCAGAAATCTTCATTGTCTCAACATCGCGACAAAATAGGCTGCGACATCTCTCAAGACATCAAAATTCAACATCAGAACATAGCTTCAGGAGCAATGTTTCGACATCATAAATAGCTTAAACAAAGAAGATTATAACTTGCAATGTTGCGACATTGCCACAACATTGATATCAAAATATAGAACATCAACTTAATGTCACGACATCAACTCAATGTCGCGACATCAACTGAAGTGAGTAGAGATGAAGACTGCAATGTCGCAACATTTCCACGACATCATGATAAAGCCTCAACGTTGAAGACATCATGCGAAGAATGTCGTGACATCAACAAATGACTTACAAGCAATGTCGCGACATTAGTACAAGGCTATAAGAGCAAAAACATCAGTCGGTAATGTTGCGACATCATAACAGAGAATTATTTCAATGTCGTGACATCATATTCGATCCACTACATAGCAGCTTCGATGTCACGACATCATCACGATACTGATCACGACATCAGCAGTTAAGGAAAAATTTATGGGCTTTTCAAAGAACTTGATTTTCGCCTCGTTTTTAGGGCCTAATATCTTAAGCCTATAAATAGAAGCTCCTAGGAACCAATATGCAGCTTTTGGCCGATCTTAGAAATTTTTGCACTTTTGGGAGGAGCTAAAATCTCCTTTGCATATATTTTTCCTTTATTTTTTTTAATTCATTTCCTTTTCTAGATTAAATTTTTCTTTATTTTAGATTAGAGTAGTAATCTGAACTGAGATTCCAAGTTGGAATGAATGTAAATCAAGCTTCAACTTCAATGGAATCTGGGAATTTTTCTGCCTTAATGTCGCGACATAATCAGATACCAGATTTTGGTCTAAATTATTAGCTGACCATAGTTAGTTGACTCACATGGAATCCATATTTGACTTCATGGATTCACGCCATTTTTCAGATTCTGAACTATTCAAAGATTCATCGTAGGTAGTATGCTCATCGACCTTTGTGAGCAATACGTTCCACTAGTGAGAAATCTATATTTCTCTGGAACAATACATATCCTACTTATGCTACAATGCGCTTGTGTTTCAAAAGGATTGGTTTCTATGTCATCAACATAAATAACAACCTTAGATTAGTCAATTGATCTACATCTATTTGAGCACTTTGAACTTCACCAAGTTCACCCTTGCTCCCTCTGTCTTCTCTTAGAAGAAAATCTTTCTCTAAGGAGACTGCATGCTTTGAAACAAACAACATTTGTTTCAAAGTGTTTTAGAACTCATATCCAAAAGATTCTTTAGGATATCCTACAAACAGACACTTGTTAGATTTAGCTTTTAGCTTGTCTGACAAAGTTCACTTCTTATAAGCTGGATAACCCCATGCTTTCAGGTGAGAAAGATAGGGATCCTCGTTAATCCATATTTCATATGAAGTAACCTCAACTAACTTAGATTGGACTTTGTTCAACACTTAAACAATAGTCTCATGTGCATTCTCTAAGGTGACTCGAGTAGATATACCTTGTCTATCATAGACCTCACTAAGTCCAACAAGGTTCGATTTGTCCTCTTGGCAACACCACTTGATGCAGTGTGTAAGATGGAGTCCACTTGGATAAAGTCTCACTATCCTAGAGATAACCCAGAAACTCTTGGCTTGACTATTCGCCACTGATCTCTCATCTAAGTGATTTGATACTTCTCCCAAGTTGTTTCTTTACTTCATGTATGAATTGTCTAAACTTTTCATAGGATTTAGATTTGAATCTCATCGGATACAAACACCCAAATCATGAATGATCATCGATAAAGGTAATGAAGTAGACGAAACCACCTAGCATTAATGGACAAATGACTACAAACATCGGAATGTAATAGGTCTAATGGTCCATAAGCATGTTCACCCTTTCCCATAAAGGGTAACTCCGTCACCTTTGCCCAACAAACAAGATTCACATCTATTAAATGATTCACGATCAAATGACCCCAAGTTACCACACTTGTGTAACTCAATCATGCTTCTCTCACTTGCATGGCTGAGGTGACAATGCCATGAGTACGATGATTTCAAATCATCTCCCTTTGGCTTTTTATTGTCATTAACATTTAAAATTGGATTTGGACATATCTAATATGTAAATTCCATTGTTTATGTACCGCCAGCATAAAAGACATCATAATGTAACAACCATTGTTACGAAAACCCTTTTTGTTCAAATAAGAAACTGGAAAAAGTTCTTCATCAATAATGGGACATAACAATAATCATCCAAATTTAAACAAAGATCACTAGGGAGGTTCAAAAGATAAGTCCACATAGCAACAGCTGAAACTCTTACATGATTGCCCATTCGAAAGTTAGACTCTCCCTTTGTGAGCTTCCTACTGCTCCTTAAGCTCTGCATATCAATCCATATGTATGAGTCACAACTGGTATCATATACCCATATGTTGTTAAGAGAAACAATATTAACTTTAATGACATAAATACTTGAAGATGATGGTACATCACATGCCACCTTCTTCTTCAACTCTAAGTAGGCCTTGCAATTCTTCTTCCAATGGACAACTTGACCACAATAGAAGCAAGTCACTTTCAGAGCAGTTTCTTTGGTTTTCTTCTTAGTCATACCTCCCTCAGCCTAAGTGGATTTACTTCTCTTCTCGTTCTTAGAATTGAAAGAATCCATAAGCATCACATGATTTTTCTCCTTTCTTAAAGAAGACTCAATTGTTTCAAGCAAGTTAATCAACTCGGGTATGGTGGAAATGATGCAATTCATCCTATAGTGTGACGCTCCAAAACCCAGGGGTCCGTTGACCAACCATCAACCCGTGGAAAACTTGTGGATGTTGGGTAACCCGATACCACACTATTGGGTCCCCTTTATTAAGACCCATAATTTAACAAAAATCGGATAGAGAACTCTACCCAAAAATACAACATGTACAACAGATAACAGCATGGCCCATCCGGGGCCAAATATCATATCATGACCTCTTCGGGTCCATCTACGAGTAAAAATGACCACATAGGGTCCATTTATCCATACTTAAACATAATGCACAAGGCTATAATACCATAATCCTTAAGAGTTTAATTACAATACTATTTACACAAAAACATATCAAAATGCTTTTTCTAATATATTTAATAAAGTAAGAACTAAAGTAACAACTCAATCCTTTCACAATGGCGTCCCGCAAACCTCAGATCTAAAGGAGGTCCCATGACTGGGTGAGTAATGCCCAAAGAGGCTACTTCCTCTACCCATGCAATACGCAATGGTCGCGTCACGTAAAAAAAACATTCCAATCAAGATTATGCAAACCTAGAATGGAATTCTACATGCCATGAATGAGATGCGACTCACCATGTCCCATGTACCGAGTCCTCATCGATTCCATCAAACCCGAGTCCCAACCGACTCCTATCACACAATGTCGAAACCCATGCGTGATAAAATTCATCATTCTTAGATTACATCCAATGATCATTTTACAAAACAATTTTATTTGTTTTCAAACCACAAGCTTTTTGGATGTTCACCTCAATGATAATTTGTTTTCAAAAATCCATGTGTCTTTTATGGGTGGCGAATTTTCTGGGATCCCACCACAGGCTTCGCAAACCTTCCCACACTTATACGGGTTTTCACCGATGGATCCATATGTGTAACCAAAAAGATAACGGAAATTTCACCCAACACATAATTTCATTTCCGTTTTCAAACCGTGCGACTCAATTTAGACGTTGTCCCATTTTCCGAGCCCACACAATCAACACCAAACGCAGTGTTAATTTAAAACCATGCAAACCATGGAACTCTATTGGACGTCGTCCAAGGCACCGTGTCCACCACCCATTCACCAAGAATGGTGAATGACAACGACCATGCACACACACCCATTCCATGCGATGTCCCCTTGCATATGAAATGCAATTATGCCATTTCATGCTTATGCCATGTCACACATATATAAATCACACCCATGCATCACTTGGACAATTATATCAATCGAGATACAATTTCCAATTAAATCACACAAGTCATGTCAACATACTCATACACACATACACACTCTCCACATGTCAATACATTAGGACACACATATTGACATCCAATCAATTACTACCAAGCATGTCATTCAAACTCAAGCAATGGCAACCTCATCCTCAAGACCAATCATGGCATAGAGATGCCCACAAAACATTCCACACAACAAGCCATAATAGACCACAGGATAGTTCTGAACTTGGTTCAAAAATTCAGCCTCGGTCATCCCAAATCGACACAAAACCATTAAACAACCTAAGCTATAGCAAATTTTAAAATGGACCATAACTTGAGTTATAGAGGTCTGATTTGGGTGATTCAAAAGCCTAACATCAAGTTCTCAGATAGAGATACAATTTCCTTGAAGGATACTAGTCCATATTCTCACTTTTTCCCAACCAAAAATCTGGACTGTAGGTTCGGCCAAAACAGGGCAACCTATGGTAGTCTCGGAAAATTGACCATAACTTGGGTTATAAAGGTCCAATTTGGGTGATTCAAAAGCCTAACCTCAAGTTCTCAGATAGAGCTACAATTTCCTTGAAGGATACTAGTCCAGATTCTCACTTTTTCCCAACCCAAAATCAGTCCCAAAAATCTGATTTTTAACCTTCTGTCTAACTTAATTCTTAAGTTTTGAGACATGGCCCACATTGCGCCATGTGTCCATTAGTCATTCGAGTTCGTTTTTGTCCCAAAACAATTTATTTCATCCTGGTTCAAGTTCAATTTATTTTAAATGAACTTTACTTAATTTATTTTCCTCTTTCGAGATTTTTTCTCAAAAATCTCGTTTTTGGAGTCACCAGACACTCGACGCCTTGAAATTTGTGAAAATCCGACCGTCTTATAATTTAACGAAATTCATCTGGATAACTAGATTTCATGAGATGAATCCAATGGTGAAATCCATTTAATCATCCGAGATCTAGAAAAATTCAAGTTTTTAAACTTGTACATTAGCGGCAATTTACCGTTTTGCCCTTTTAGGAAAAATTCTAATTTTCACTAGTTTTACATATAGTCAAGCACAAACTGTGCAAAAATATCGGGTAAACTGGTCATAATCAAGTCTACACTTAATTTAAAATCCATCCAAGAACCCAATCGATTCAACCTCTCAATGTGTTCATACATCTCCAATGCCTACTACACTGGGATATCCCCTTCTCTATCTTGGAACCAAAAAGCAGTTCAGAGACTTTGAACCTTTCAGTTCTCGCTTGCTCATTGTAAAGTTCCCTTAGATGGCATATTATTGAATAAGCATCCACAATCTTATACTGCTTCTAAAACTCAGGTGACATAGAGGTAAGAATAATCAATCCTGCCCTTGCATTATCAACTAAACGCTTATGATATGCCCTCTGAACTCTTTTAGATGCATCGACAATTGGGGATTGAGGGAATGGCTCAACAATGACATAGGCTAATCTTTCCTTTTTGAGAACTATTCTCAAATTCTTTAGCCAGCCCAAGAAGTTAGGCCCGATCAATTTGTTTGCATCAATTTTTAATTGTGAGTTCACATTCGTTGACATGGTTTGATTCCAACAACCTAGATGTAAAAGAGATCATGTTAGATTGTATTTTAAAAATTCACAATTATTACGGCTTGATAATTATGCATTATAGGTCCCATTATTTTATTACAAATTAATAGCCCCCACTATTGATTTAGGAGAATCTATATGAAAGTTCTCCTAATGGGTCGATATCCAATATCACTAAGAATGACCTTGGGTTTACCAACAAGCCACCTTGGGTCAATAGGTAGGTATCTTGTCCATACCAATTGCAATTTCATGCAACTATCGAAACCAATGCTATCAACTCATGATGTGTGTACACATTATAAGAAAAAAGACATTTATTAGTCATTGTAAGCTATTAAAACCAGAAATAATAACAATTATGAGTCTTTTGAATGTTACCTTGACAGATATTCAATTTGGAGAAAACAATATTGACATATATTAAGCTTATCTTGATAGATATGATACATTTTATCAAGATTACTTGACAATTAATTTATAAGTCAAGGAAAAAAATAATGAGATGTCAAAGTTCTCTAAAGTGTATAACTCTCTTTTCATTTCCTTAAAAACCGAATTTTTAGAGGATACTTCAAAGTTTCTTCAAAACCCTAGCCATCGTAAGTTTAACAATCCATGCATCAATCGTATTTGTTTCTCATTTCATTTTTTTCTTCAAATTTGAAAGAAAGGGAAGCGCTAAAAGTAAGAACCAACTTTTCCTTGGAAATGTTAGTGCAATAGATAAAGAATCTAGGGAGGTTTTTTTCATTTTTTTCTTCAAATTTTCTACTAGGGAAAGCCCTAAATGTAAGATCCAACCTTGCCATGGAAAATTTTCAAGCGTGATAGATGAAAAACTTGGGAGCTATTCTATTTCATTTTTTTTCTTCAAACTTGCAACCAAGGAAAGCCCTAAAAGTAAGATCCAACCTTGTGATGAAAATGTTTCAAGTGTGATAGCTGAAGAATCTAGGTAAGTTATTTCGTTTCATGTTTTTCTTCAAACTTACCACAGAGAAAAGTCCTAAAATTAAGATCCAACCTTGCCATGGAAATGATTAGAGCCTCATAGATGAAGAATTTGTGTAAGCTATTGGCTTGTGGATTTTAACTTGGTTGAATCTTTATGAGATAATTATGGTTCTATAGTTTAAGATTTCGATGTACTACTATGTAGATTTAGGATCTCCTAGATCACAAATGGGAGAATAGAAGGAAAGTTCTAGTTCTCAGTATTTATATAATACAAAGAATAAAATTGTAGAGAGGGCAAACACAGTGTTTCAAATTGTTTTAGAAATAGTAGATTTGTTTGGGCTTCAGATAATTATTCATGAGATCTTAAAGATTAAGTGATGATGAAATGTAATGCAAGGATGCACAAGCACTATTCAATAATGGAAAATCAATGACATCATGTACACCTAAAGAAGGTAAAGCTATATCAATATATAATAAGTCACCAAAGTTTAAATAGTTGTTCTTGTAATGACTGATTTCATCCAATACTGAAATCAAATCAAAGTTTGGTTTCATAATACAATGTTAAAATGACAGCACTTTTAGATATTTGTTTTTTGAGCTTTGATGAATCTTTATCATTCTTCTTTGAACCATTTTTTTGCAGGAGGGTTATGAGCCTCACATATCTTTCTCTTCGACAAGATCGAAATGTAAGAACACGTAATTGACTTTGTCTCCCAAACTTTCTTATGGTGAATCTTTTTAATTATAGTACAATTTTCTTATGCATATATTGAATTGATGGTAGAAAATTTCTTATAGTTTTATTTATTTTCAACTTTGGAAAAAATAAAAATAAATTATGTTCCTTTTTCTAAATTTTATCATAAGTACGACAAAATTTTATGATGGTGGAAGCATGAGATATAAATGGATGACTTTAAAGAAACTTGTTTAGAGATATAATATAACATTAAAGAATGCCAGATCAACCTATATAACTGGCCATCTGTTAATGGGAGATATGTTTCTAAATTATTTATATTTTAATTATGACACTCAATTATTATATTACTAACTTATTTATTGTGTTTGACAAAAAATTGGTCAAAGCCCATTGTTAATATATTCAAATTAGCCTCATGCAATGGGAATTATTAACAACAACAATAATTATAATATGATGTTGGCATGAGAAGCTAATATGCATCTATTTTCTTCCAATTTGACCTACTTCAGATTTAATTTAAAGTAAAATTTTGACTCAAAAACAAATTTATTAGGATACATTTTTGTTGATCTTGTGGAATTATTAAAAATAAAATAAGATAATGTAAAAAATCGGTTTATTTAAGCTTTTAAATGCAAGTAAATGAAAATACGAGGTTTATACTTTCCATGTTAATAGAGGGTTTATCACCTCCTTTATTTTTGGATGGTTTAGGTTTATTAATATAGTTTTATTTTTCTATAACAACGCGCGTGTTTCTATATAGTTATTTCTAGAGCAACGGTTAGCTCTTTTTCTTCTTATTCTTTTAGTTTTTTTTTTTTTTTTATAAGTTTTTATTTTTTAAATTAATTTTATAGATATATGTACATGCATATTTAAAAATGGAAATAAGAAAACTACTGTAGATAACAAGTTTGAGGCTATTTGAAGCATCAAAAATCATTGTTCCTTTCTTCTGTTTGTTTATATATATATATATAAACAAGATTTGTCATCCATAACATATTTATTTTAATTGATTGGATGCTATTATAGTGTTTCAATATTTTTTACAGAATCATAATAGTCTTTGTTGAATTTTCAAATTCCACAAAGTGATGATCTTGATTATATAAATATGATTGTGAATACGAAAGCAGAGATAACCAAGGTATGTGTATGTGTGTGTATATATATATATATATATATATATATATATATATATATATATATATATATATTAGATTGGATACTATTGTAGTTTTTCAATTTTTACGGATTCAAAATAGTCTTTGTTGAATTTTCAAATTCCACAAAGTGATGATCTTGATTCCAAATAGCAAAAATAACCAAGGTATGTAGTTGCTTTGCTTGTTTTTTATTTTGTATTTTCATAAATAATTTGGTTGTAATCTAATGGTTTCCTTTAATCTATTCATAAACTTATTTTAAAGAAATTATGGTCTCAAGTTTTCTTTAATCACTATGATTTAAAGGGAAAAAAAAAACTAAAACTAACTTAACTCTTGCCTCCATTATCACACCTCACCATTCTGTTGTGTTTTCAATATGACCCATTTTACCAAGTCAATCCAAATTTATGATTTGATGAATTAGACCAAGTTTCTTGTAAACCAGAACTTTATGATCAACTCACAAGTTGGTTTTGTGTATTCCAATTTGTGAATTGTTTTGTGTTTCAACAACCTTAATAAACTAATGTTTCCCTGCACAGGAGTTGATGCTAGGTGGAGCAACTTGGACTATGAGCTATTTGCATATGTGATATACAAGGAACATCATATTATTTGATTTTGTTTTTAATATTCAAATGTATATGTTTTTGTCTTTAATATAGTTTATTTACATTATTTGTGAACTTATTTATTATTATTATTAACATTAAATGGATACCAAATGTAAATTAGAAATATGTTTCACCTGTAACAAGTTCTTTATTCATTGGAAACTCAAAACTGTAATAAAATAATATTAAATTTTTCATAAGCAATCTTGCAAATGATCAATGTCCAAATTGACATTTGCAATAGTTAGAAACCTTCATATATTACGCTTAACCTTGACATTTGTTATACCAACATTAACTGAAGAGCAGGTTAATATTGACATAAATTCAATCAATCTTAACATATGTTGATCCAACCTTGGTGGAAGTAGAAATAACCTTGACATGTATAAATGTCAAGATAGTTTTAAACATTTCTTGACATTGGTCTAGATACATATATAAATAGTAACATACCTTGACATATATGTCTTACCTTAACAGTGAAAAACTATCAATGAAGGCCCTTTTTCTTGTAGTGACATCTCATGTACACTAACCCAACTGCGTTTATCCAACATTACCCTGGGTTTGCCCAACAAGTTAATGAGTCTAGTTAAGGCCAACCCATTAATCAGGAAAACTCATTTCTATGGATATAACATATCCTTATGGAAACGGCTTGGGTTTACCTAACAACCACAAGTCTAGAAGAATTCCGCTTCACATCATATTAGTGGAAGATGTTAGCCTTAATATATTTTATTGAGGGAATTCGTTAGATTGTTCTCATCATTTCATTAGCATGCTTTATCCATTCATCTCATGAAAATATAGAGATAGTTACTCTAACTATATGACATGATTATGGACATTCTTGATTCCTCTTCCATGCTCCTTTCTCCTTTGTATCTCCACCAACTAACCCTAATGTTAGGTAATCTAATTACATACATTCAAAAGAAGAACCTCAAGTCACATTTGAGAGGGATTTAGATGAGAAAAGAAATATATAAAGAAAATAGAGAGAGGCCGCAGCCCCTATTTACCAAAAGGAACTAACCATGCAATATGCTCAATCAACATTGGGCAAAGTCCATAATCACCCATCATGTTAATATACACCCTTAACATGCATTCTCTAATGCGTAACATTGAAAGTAACAAATAAAGGCACCCCACAATTTCAAAAACACATGAAAAGGTTTTTTAACACTTGAACTAAAATGATCCATAAGCCGATTCAACTCTTGAATCATAATTTTCAAATGGTGCTAATTTTGTACAATATCTCTTGAAAGTAATTTCTCTCATGGTTTTACTATTTTATTCAAAACTCTTTAAAAATCCATAATTCTTGAAATTTAAGAATGAATACTTCAATCTTGACTTGCATATGTCATCTCAGTCACACTAGAGATGATTCCTCAAAATAATGCAAGAGAACACAAGAGAAATGAACAAAATTATAAGCTACAGGTCTTCACGTTGCGACGTCGTTGCAGGACTTTACATCGCGACTAAGATCTTCAGTAAACCAAGAGGCAGGAACAGATTCTCACGTCGTGACATGGAGACCCCACGTCGCAAAGTCACTACAACACTTAGGCAGTATACTCGGCTACGTTGAGATGTGAACACCTGCATGTCGCGATGTGAGTTGGGTTCCAACTATGGCATATTCAATAAAAATCCCATCTTTGGGAGTTTCAGTCTCATCCAAACCATTTCTTCTTCACCACAATCATGTTTGATCATCTCATGACCATATTACATGAAGAAGAATCTCATTTTTTGAACCTTTAAAAAACATGGGTACCAAAAACCAAAAACTCTTAACAAAGAACCAATTTTGATGCACACAAGTGTGCTTTGATACCATTGAAGGGTTTTCAAAGGTGGCATCTCATGCCAAAACAACGGAAAATAAAAAAAAAATCTTTAATAAAACCCTCCCAAAGATCCCTTGAGGCATCAAAGTCAGCTCACGTCGGTGTAAATCGATCCTAAAGGGTGGTGCAACCATGACCGAAAGCAAACCATGTCCTTGATTTGCCTCTAACAGTATCCACACGAAGAGTGAAGCCAATAACCTCTAAGGTGATGGTCTCGGATGAAGACCCGGTGTAAGCCAAGTTTAGATCCGAAGAAGGAAGCCAAAGACCCAAGGATTTGATAGTCAAATGTCATCGAGAGTGGGATGTTCTCCAAGAACTCTCTCTCTAATTCAAAAACACTCTTTCTTGAGAAAATGGGTGTAACGCCCTAAAAATACCCTAGAATTTTTTTAATAATTTTATTATATATTCCGGGTACGAATTGAGTCAAACTTGGGTTTTTCCGGGAAAACTGATAAATTGTGAAAAGTGAAATGAATATGTGAGCATATGATTAAATGTTATATGCTAAAATGAGAAATTGATTGAACCCATAACAAACCTACGAAAAAGGAAAATTTGGAAATTTGTAAAATGAGACCTAAGAGTTAAAATGATAGATTAAATGCTAATGTGAAATAAATGATAAGTGAATGTGCAAATAAGGAGACTAGTAAGCTTTAAGTGAGAAAAATGGAAAATGGGATTTAATGAGGAAGCCAAATATGGCCTTATATAATGGATAAGTGATATTAGATCACATTTGGTCTTAGAATGCTCATTTGAGCAAAAACGGTATTGAGAAGAAAGTGAGAGGAGAAAGTGAGAGGAGAAAGCTAGGGTTTTGGAAAGATGTGATTTTGGTGGGAGATCTTCCCATTTCTGGTGCATAAGTGATCAAGAAGAAAGAAGAAAGTAGGGCTTCAAAGGACAAAGAGATTCAAGGTATGAACCTAAACCCTAGAAAATTATATTTGATGTTTGTTAGAAAACTCCTAACTTTTAATCCTGGGTTGGTTTTGCCTATGGTTGGTTTAGGATGAAATTAGATGTTAGTGGGAATGATTCCCATGTTTTTTTTTTTTTGGATTTTGGGGTGATTTGGGAGAAAATCGCAAAGTGCAAAAAACCGAAAAATCCGCATTATCACCCTACGCCACAACGCAGTGGTCCCACGCCGCACAGACCTATGCCATGGCGTGATACCTCACATAAGAGGCCGAGGTGCCAAAATGGCACCCCTTAGGTACGCTACAACGTAGCATTGCTGCGCCGCATCATAGCTACTATTCACTACGAGCAATTTATGGATTGTTGTACCAAAAGTCTAATTTTCATACACCGATAGTATAGGAACCCTAATAAATGACTAATTGGGGTTCAAATAAGAATGAAACTAACTCGAAAAACACTGCATTCTCACCGCCATGTGAAGCCGCCGTTATGTGATAATTGTTTACCTACTAAAAGTGGTGTATTTATGTTCGACTAGGGCCGGTGGAAGATCACCTAACCTAGACTCGAGATCGAAGAAAGAAAACGAGAGCCGATGTACCTTGCTAGTTCTTCGGACTCTATTTCGATTCAAGTATTGTTAGTTCTTTTGTCTACTATAATTATATTCATATTTCAAGTGTTTGCAGCTTAATAAATAAAACCTAAATGAGTATATGGAATGAGTATATCTTTGAAATGATATTTCTCGGAAGGGCATATGTGGATTTGAAAATATGATATTTGAAATGTCTCATAATTAATTGCATGAGTGATTAATTGAATTGTAAACTAATTGGTCAATTGTTATTGACATCTTGAATTGAATTTATATATCGAATGACCAATATGGCGGGATGTACCAACGTGACATCCGGGCCATGAAGGCAAATCTAAATTTTCAATGTCCCATGGCGCGGATGCACCAATTCCGCGATCCGTCGCGATGGTGTATGGCATTGTTAAAATGTCCCACTTGGCGGGATGCACCAATCGACATCTATCATGATGGCATACAACATTTTTAAATGACTACTTGGTGGGATGCACCAATCGGCATTCGTCATGATGGGAGACCGAAATTGCTAAATGTGTAAGCACATTACCGAATGACAAAAAGGACGAGATTCATCAAACTTGAACTGGCCATGAATGTGATTTATAGACAAAGTGAAATAACAAACTTTGATGAGTGAAATGAGATTTGTAAACTAAATACGTCTTTAAGAGTATATGTTAGAATCTCATGATTTGTTGCATGAAAAATGCATATTTTTGATATGATAATGATTTGTAAAGTGAACGCATGTGAAATGAATGTATGAGTATAGTTTGATATAAAAGGCATGGTTTTATGATAATGCATGTCGGTTAAACCTAAAATTGTAATAAAATCAGATAGTGAATTACCAAGCAGAAAAAATGCTGACAGGTAGTTTTTATCTATGCGCAAGTTTTGAGTAAACAGGAAAGAAGGCAAGATCAAGAAGCACAAAGTCATAGAGAAAATTGCGACGTATAAGTATATACCCCGTCATATGCATACCATTCCTTTTGAACGTGTGACATTTTGTGAACAAAAGAGTTAATCTCTGTACTATTGTTTTGTATATCATTTTGTAAAGGCATGATATGCCATTTGTAAATGTATTGTATAAAAGTAAATGTTTATGGGCCTACCATTTGAAACAATCCTCAGAATTGAAAATCTAAAAAGAAAATGACATACCAAAATGTTTTGATAACATAAATGAAAACGCATTATAAATCAGCTCAGCTTCTCGACTCCGCCAATCGGGTCGCAAACCGTAGCGTTACACTCTTAGTGGTATCAGAGCCTAGGTTTGTATGCCGAAAAGGCCCTAAACGATTTTGTAAAAAGATTTTGAAAATGGTATTTGACATACATTGCATTTTCATATAAAAGATGACATGACTTTGATGCGGATCTTGTTGGTCTTAATAGTACAAACATGAGTGGTGTAAGTCCCTTTAGGGTTGAGGGTGACCAAGGGAATCGTGTAGGTAGGCCTGCTAGTGTGAAAGGTGGGCAAGCCTCACATGCTCCATCGATACACGAATAGGAAAAAGTAGCAGGGGGTACTATGGGTATGCTCCAACAGTTAGCTCAGGCATTGCAAAGAGCCGGGCAACCAGTTGCAATTGCTCCGCAGGGATCAACCATTGAGAGAATGGCAAGGTACCGACTGATAGAGTTTCTTGGAAAGAAATAAGATGAGCCTTCAATGGCATAGAATTGGCTCGAGAAAACCAAGCGAATGCTTGTGGAAATGCGTTGCACATCGAAAGAGAAGTTAGAGTGTGCGACCTCACTACTACAGGATGAGGCTTATCGGGCGGGTAGGTATCCGTGGATCGTGACCACCACTAGAGAGAGTCATGGAAGTTCTTCTTAGATGAGTTCAAAAGCACAATGTAGATTCGCATCTATCCCAGGCAACATGGGCGAGATTTTAATTATGAAGCAAAGACAGATGAGTGTGACCAAATATCAGAGAGAGTTCACACGGTTGAGAAAGTATGCTCCTGAGATGTTAGTAACCGAAGACGAGAAGTGTCATAAGTTTGAAGATGGCCTTAATGACCATATGGCCCATGTCACAGGATTTTGTCACGATGACTTCTCCAAAATTGTGACATGTGCTCTAAATGTGGAAAGAGTAAAGAAAGGAAAAATGAAAAGAAAAGAAAGGGCGGGAAAAGTCGGTCGGACAGTGCTCATCATTGAGTAAAGTCTAAGGACCTCAAGGTTCTATTCAGCCTACGGCTCGGGCTAAGTAGAATGCTATTTCTGCAAAAACCATCGATTCAAGTGCATAAGGAGATGCCTCTAAGGGACAAGATGTTCCTCGTTATTCTCAGTGTGGGAGAAGACACAAGGGAGAGTGTTGGAGATTGACAGGTGCTTACTTAGGTTATGGATCCATGGAGCACAAGGTGCAGGGGGTGTACAACGGCACATCCCTTCCACACGGCTGCAGACGAGGGACGCGATTTAATCGATTACAAAGGCGACAAAGTGTTGCATCCTTAGAGTGTTAGAGGACAAGGGGACAGGACTTTGGGCAGCCAAGATGGTCGTGCTCCGGCTAGAGCATATGCAATGAAAGCGATAGAAAGAAGATACCAGCCCGGATATGATGGTCGAGTGGTACACTATCTTTGATGCTATTATGCATGCATTGATGGATCAGGGATTGACTCATTCATCGTATAATAAGGCATACCCGACTTAAGTAATTCTGGAGTGGTGAAATCAAGTATGACATATTGGTGACGAACCTGCTCGGACATGGTGTTATTGTGAATAAAATATCATGATTGTCTATCGAGAATAAGAATATGAATTTAGAACTTTATAGAGTTATCCTTCGAGATAATTTGATGTGATATTAGGGATGGAGTAGTTAACCGGAAACGCAGCGATAGTTGATTGTAGAATGAAAAGTAACCTTAAGAACACGAATGAGGATGAAGTAACTTTCATCGAGCGAGAGGGTCAAACCACCTCTCCTATTAATGTGATATCCATGTGCTGCTAGAACAATGGTGCGGAAAGGATGTGAAGCCTATTTGGCTTATGTGATTTAAATAGAAAAGGCAAGGCCTAGTGTATCCGATATCCCTACCGTTAGTGACTTTCTGTACGTGTTTCCGGAAGAGTTGCCAGGATTGCCTCCATAGAGGAAGATCGAGTTTTCTATAAACGTTGTACCAGGTGCCACACCGGCATCCATTACACCGTACCGAATGGCTCCGTTAGAGTTAAAAGAATTGAAATTGAAGTTGCAAGAGCTGTTAGAAAAGGGATTTATTCGTCTATGTGTATCACCATGGGGAGCTCCCATTCTTTTTGTTAAGAAGAAAGGTATTTTGCCGACTATATGTATTGATTATAGACATTTGAACAAGTTGGCGGTAAAGAATAAGTACCCGTGCAGATTGATGATTTGTTCAACAGAAGGTACGTATCTTTTAGAGGATATAATAGATTTGTGATACAGGTATCATCCCGATTTGAAATTTAGATGTGGATGTCATCACTTGACATTTAGAAGCGCAATATGGATATTATGAGTTCCTTGTAATGCCGTTGGTTTAAACAAATGCCAATGGCTTTCATGAACCTAATGAATTTGTGTTTTGAGCCGCTTGTGGATCGAGTTTGTCGTAGTGTTCATAGGCGACATTCTTGTATTCAAAGATCGGAAAATCACAAAACACCTTCGTGAGTGGTAGAGACTTTGAGAAAAGAGTTGTATGCAAAGCGAGCAGTGTAAGTTTTTGGTAGAGATAAAGTGTCTCTTGGGCTCATTGTATCGAAAGAAGGAATCCGAGTGAATCCAAAGAAAATAGAAGTAGTTGGTGAATGGAAGCCACCAAGAAATGTTACAAAAGTGCGTAGTTTCCTAGGACTGGTAGGTTACTACAGAAGATTTGTTAAGGGGTTTTCTATGAATGCAACCCTAATGATGAGATTGCTCCAGAAAAATGTAAAGTATGAATGAAGTGAAAAATGTCAAAGAAGTTTTGATAAGTTGAAAGCATTCTTAACCGAGGCTCTGGTTCTTACTCAACCGACCTGTGGTAAAGAATATGTGATATTTAGCGATACGCCGTTAAATGGACTTGGACGTGTCCTTATGCAAGAGGGTAAGGTGGTAGCTTATGCTTCAAGACGGTTGAAGCTGCATTTAAAGAACTACCCTACGCATGATTTGGAATTGGTCGCAATTTTATTTACGTTAAAAATTTGGAGATATTAATTGGATGGAGAAAAGTGTTTCATCTACACTAATCATAAGAGTCTTAAGTATTTGCCCTTACAAAGAGAGCTCAACTTGAGACGACATAGATGGATGAAGTTGATAAAGGAATAGGACTGTGTGATTGATTATCACCCAAGGAAAGCCAATGTGGTAGACGCTTTGAGCAAAAAGTCAGTGCAAACGCTATGAGTGTTAAATGCCCATTTTTCAGTGTCAAGCGATGGTATAGTGGTGGCAAATTTGATAGCGAGACCGAGTTTGTTAAACCGAGTGCTAGAGGCACAAAAGAATTAAGAGAAAATTTCTGCCATAGTGAAACAGATTGGAGATGGTAAAGAAACCGAGTTTAAGGTAAAGGAAGATGGATCCTTGTATTACAAGGATAGGAATTGTGTACCCAATGATTGTGAATTAAAGAAATCCATTATGGAAGATTTGTTAAGGAGTTGTGTGATCGACTATGAGGGTAGTTGGGATCGACACATTTCTTTAGTTGAATTTGTGTACAACAACAGTTTCCAATCGAGTATTGGAATGGTGCCTTATGAGGCACTCTATCGGCAAAAATGTAGAACACCATTGTGTTTGACCGAATTAAAAGAAAAGAAAGTGATTGGTCCCGACTTGATTCAGGAGATCGAGGAAAAAAGTGAAAATGATCAGAGAAAGGTTGAAGATAGCCACCGATAGACATAAATCATATGTCGACATGAAAAGAAAAGATATTCAATATGAGATCGGCGAGAAAGTGTTTTTGAAAGTATAGCCTTGGAAGAAGGTGATGAGATTTGTGAAAAAGGTTAAGTTGAGCCCTAAATTCATTGGTCCATATGGGGTGATTGAAAAAGTGGGTCCAATAGCATACTATTTAGCCTTACCTCCGGACTTGGAAAATATCCACAATGTTTTCCATGTTTCGATGTTAAGGAGAATGCCCAGAGTCGGACCATCGCATGTAGTCTCTTGAGAGACAATTGAGCTTGGGCAGTTTGATATGAAGAAGAGTCAGTGAGATCTTAGCTCGGGAAGTAGAAAAATTACGGAACAAGAAGGTCAGTTCGTCAAAGTGTTGTGAAACCACGAGACCGAAGAAGCCACTTAGGAAAGTGAAGAAGTAATCTGACCGAGTATCCATATTTGTTTAACTAAGGTAAATTTGGACAAAATTCCTTAAGTGGGGGAGAGTTGCTTGCGCCTAAAAATACCCTAGAACTTTTGTAATAATTTTATTATATATTCCGGGTATGAATTGAACCAAACTTAGGTTTTTCCACGAAAACTGATAAATTGTGAAAAGTGAAATGAATATGTGAGCATATGATTAAATATTATATGCTAAAATGAGAAATTGATTTAACCCAAAAATAAAACCAAATGAAAAAGGGCAAATTTGGAAATTTGTAAAATGAGGATCTAAGGGACAAATGATAAGCTTAAATACTAATGTGAAATAAATGATAAGTGAATGTGCAAATAAGGAGACTAGTAAGCTTTCAGTGAGAAAAATGGAAAATGGGATTTAATGAGGAAGCTAAACATGGCCTTATAATGGATAAATGATATTAGACTACATTTGGTCTTAGAATGCTTATTTGAGCAAAAACGGTATTGAGAAGAAAGTGAGAGAAGAAAGCTAGGGTTTTGGAAAGAAGTGATTTTGGTGGGAGATCTTCCCATTTCTGGTGCATAAGTGATCAAGAAGAAAGAAGAAAGCTAGGGCTTCAAAGGACAAAGAGATTCAAGGTATTAACCTAAACCCTAGAAAGTTATATTTAATGTTTGAGTTAGAAAAACCCTAATCCATCCATGGGTTTTGCTCATGGTTGGTTTAGGATGATATTAAGTTCATTGTGGAATTAATTCCCATGTTTTGTTTTGGTATTTTGGGGTGATTTTGGAGAAAGTCGCAAAAGTGCAAAATCTGGAAAATCTTAGCATTATCGGGCTCGTACGCCGCAGCGTAGGGAACCCATGCTACGGCGAGGCCGAGGTGCCAAAATGGCACCCCTCGATTCTACCTTGCGACGTGCTTGTGCTCGCCTCAGCGTAGCTCTTTGTTCAGCCGAGCAATTTATGGATTGTTATTCCGAAAGTCTAGTTTTCGTACATCGATAGTATAGGAACCCTAATAAATGACTAATGGGGATTCAAATAAGAATGAAACTAAGTGAAAAACGCACCGTACCTTTCCGCCGAGGCGAAGTGTCGTTAAGTGTGATAATTGTTTACCCACTAAAAGTGGTGTATTAATGTTTAACTAGGGGCTGGTGAAGATCACCTAACCTAGGACCAAGATCAAAGAAAGAGAAACGAGAGACAACAGCTTCGATTAGTTCTTCGGACCTCTATTCCGATTCAAGTAGTGTTAGTTCTTTGTTCCACTAAAATGACCTGTTCCATCTATTTCAGAGTGTTTGATGAGTTTATAAAATAAGCTGATGATATATGAATTAAATATATCTTCAGAATGATGTTTAGAAGGCATATGGATTTGGCGATGTTGAAATGTCTGACCAATTAATTGCATGTAGTGATTAATTAGTTAATAAGCAATTAGTCAATTCTTGACATCTTAGATTGAATCGATATATCAGACCAGTAACATGGCGGGATGCATCAATCGGCATCAGTCATGAAGGCAAACCGAAATTTTTCAATGTCCCACATGGAGGGATGCACCAATCGGCATCCGTCATGATGGTGAATGACATTGTTAAAATGTCCCGCTTAGTGGGATGCACCAATCGGCATCTGTCATGATGGCGTATGGCATTTTTAAATGAGCACTTGGCGGGATGCACCAATTGACATTCGTCGTGATGGGAGACCGAAATTGCTAAATGTGTAAGCACATTATCGAATAACAAAAAGGACGGGATTCATCAAACGGAATCCGTCATGAATGTGATTTGTATAGACAAAGTGAAATAACAAACTTTGATGAGTGAAAATGAGATTTGAAAACTAAATATGTTCTTAAGAGTATATGTTTGAATCTCATGATTTGTTGCATGTGAAAATGCATGTTTTGATATGATCAATGATTTGTAAAGTGAAAGCATGTGAAAATGAATAAGCATGAGTATAGTTTGATATAAAAGGCATGGTTTTATGATAAATGCATGTCATTAAGTGAAAATTGGAATATAGCGTATATAACCACTAAGCATGAAAATGTAGCGTGTAGTTTTATCTATGTGCGGGTTTTGAATAAAAAACGGGAAAGAGAATAAGTCAAGAAGTGTTTAAAGTCATAGAGAAAGTTACGGCGTATAAGTATATACCCCATCACATGCATACCATTCTTTTTTAACGTGTGACATTTTGTGAACAAAAGAGTTAATCTCTTTACTATTGTTTTGTATATCATTTTGTAAAGGCATGATATGCCATTTGTAAATGTATTGTATAAAAGTAAATGTTTATGGGCCTACCATTTGAAACAGCTTCCGCGTAATTGAAAAATCTAAAAGGAAATGACATAAATAAAATGCTTTGATAAGATAAATGAAAAAAGTTGGAGTAAACCGGGCTCCTATTCGGATCCGCCATTCGGGTCGGGTCGAGGATTCGAGTCGCAACACTTTTAAAAAAAATAACAAATAAATAAAAAGAATTAAACGAGCATCTTGGCTCTGGTTCAGACCCGCCAATCGAGTCGGACCGGAAAGGGGTGTTACAATGGGCAAAACAAGGCTTAGGGTTTTCCATAAAGGTCCTTTTATAGGAAAACCTTTGCCCTTGAAATGTCCAAAGTGCCCATCTCTTTAAGAGATGATAGGCTACAGGCATCCCTATGCGTTATGGCGTGTTCCCTCATGCGCTTTAAGCCCATGAACAAGCCTAAGCCTGCTTTATCTTTAAGTAATGGCTTTTGATCCCGAGATTCCACTAATCTGGTGACATTCCATTCTCAAGATTGATCCCCCTCATATTTGGATCATATCCAAATCCTTTTTATATTAGCCCCACACTTTTCTAAGTGTGTGACCCATTAGGTTCCCGGTTATGTTTATTACTTAATTCAACCATTGAATCCTAGCAAGTCATGAGCAGTATAACTCGTCCTTTCACCAATCTATACCCCACTTGGTTCAGAACATGGACAAGGTGTAGCTCCCACTAGACTGGCTACACCACATATAGCCCAAGTGATATTAGATCTTTTCCCCGGACTCATTACTCATCAATTATGAACCTGAAGACACTCTTCATGACATTTCCACTATGTCCAAAGATTCCCGAGTAATGATCCCAACAAGAGCCATAGGTATACTCTCCCTTTATTAGGAGTGGTGACTCATTTGTTGGCTACTCAATTACCTTCGAACACCTCAAGTTGTACCCAATCATCACCCTATGAGCGACCTCTAGAAGGTAATGAGGAATGAAGTCAAAACACATAATCAACATTCAAGATATCGTTGAGCAACTCAAGTCTAAGGATATTTGCACCGTTACTATAATGAGACTATCATCTGCACTCAATAGATAATCCATATGATTGCCTCATAGCAGGTCTCCGATATACTTAGCTACTCTTACCAAGCATCCACATGTCAACTTCAATCAACTCATGATCACAGTTTATAAGATCCATCGCTTGATCCAATCAAGGAGTATGACATGTGTTAGTCTGTCAAGATTAACAATGTCCAGTCTCATTAATCCTATGACTATGGATAATTTAGATACTAACATAATTGCACATGAAAGGAATCTTATTACCATAATCTCATCATGATTTCCTTCATGTTATGTTATGTATCATGGATTTTATTAATTCGATTAAAGATTTATATCAATTCAACATATGAATATCAAATTAATGAAGAAGTCTTTCATATTAAATATGTAATACATACAATAAGTGCTAAAGGTGATTTCCTTTAGAGCACTTCTCTAACATTTATGCCATAAACTTCCACAATTAAAAAATGGGGAAAAGATAGTTGATATCATTTTCCCCTTATTTCTTTCATCAAGACAATGGAAATATACATATATTACTCTTTAATAAGAAAAAAATAAGGGTTTATTATAATATACAAGGTTATTGCACTAACTATACAAAGTGTGTACAAGGTTGCATTTCTTATAGGATTTGAATTTTTTTTTTATCGAAAATCTCTTTCCTAAGTCGTATGCTAATACATCAACCTAAGACATTCTTTATACTGATTGATTGATGTCATACTTAGCTCACACATAATTATGACATCAATTATATTTTGCATAATTTTTAATTGAGAAAGTTTATGGCATAAACATATACAATGTTATTCATTGTGTAAGTCAAGTATGACATCCATTAATGTGTATAAAACGTGTTCCAGGTTGGTGTATTAGCAAACAACCTAGGAAATATATTTCAAATAAAAAAAAAATTCAAGTTGTGTGAGAGAGAAATGTAAGCTTATACACCTTTTTTTACAGTTAGTACATTTTCCTTGTTGTGTAATTAGTGTAGTCACCTTGTACAATATAATAAACCCTTATTTTTCCTTATTAAAAACTAATATATGCATGTTTTTAATGTTTTGGTGATGAAAATAAAGGGGAAAAAATGATGTTAACTGTATTTTTTTAATTATTATTTTTAATTGGAGAAGTTTATGATGTAAACTTTTACTAGGTTATTCATTATGTATGAGCTAAGTATTGAATCCACCAATTTCAAAATCTAAATTTTATTAAATAAATTCTAAATTTGAAAATCTACTTAATGAAAATGCCTTTATTTTTAAAAATTTTCATTTATTCAATATTTTTAAGTTTTAATTATATTTTTATTATGTCTAATTAACGTATTAAATATAAACATATTCCTCTATAACAATTAATAATTTAGCAAATATAAATAAGAATTATTATTTTAAATAATAATGAAAATATAAATTATCTTAAATTATATAAAATATTATATTTTTTTCTTATTTATAATAATTTTATTTATAATATTTATAAATTTTAATGTTCATATTATAATCTATTTTTTATATTTTTGCACTCAAAATTTTATAAAACTAATTTTTAAAGAAATATATATAAAAATTATTATCCACATGGGTTTTGAAATGATTTTTTAAAATAGAAGTAATATAAATAATATTTATTAATTTCAATTTTATTTAATAAAAAATTGATAATAATCAATTAAGTATTTAATTTTAAAATGATATTTTTTGTAACACAACGGTAGTTAAAAATAAGAATAAATTAAGATGAATTACATATATAATATTTTTATTAATTAAGATCAAAATCATAATATATTTATTAATTAATAAATTACTATTTTTCTGAAAAGAATTAATAAATTACATGATAAAAAATTTTAGTGAATTTTGAATCTGAAATTCCAAATTGCAAAAATTTTAATTTATTTTAAAACTAAAATTTTGAAAGCAAATCTTAAATATTGAAGATAAAATTTAAGAAAATTACAAAAGTAAAATTATAATTAAAAAATCAAAATAAAGAAAATATAAATTAATGAATAATATTAAAATCATAAAATTTAAGATTTGGAAAATGGAAAATAAAATTTTAAAAAAAAATTGAGACTGTAAGGGAAGGTTGGGTGGAGGGTAGACTGTAGATGTGTGTGGTTGGGAGAGGGGTTTGGGGTTTATGGAGAGGAGGTTATTTTTGTCTCAGCAAATATATTTTTTTGGGTTTAATTTGGGTGGTTTGATGAACTCTTTAATTTATTCAAACATGAGAATGAAGAGGAGAAGGATTCCATTCCAGTCCCTCGTTCCCACCTAACAAACACCCCTCCCATTCCCATCTAACGCAAACACCCTAGAATGATCATCTACACAACCTATTCAATGTAGAAAAATTTGAAAGATTCATTATCAACTTTGATGTGCCTCTTAATAAGTAATATTAAAAACAGTCGTAAAACAACTTTAATAAAGCTTGTTCCCCACCAGTGCCACCTTGATTCCACTCCTGACAATGGTCAAACCTCGTGTTTCTTGGACGGGCTCATGTCTTTGTGGGGCTGCAAGCCAGGAGGAGAGGGTTTAAAAAAAGTACCTAAAGAGTTTTGAAGTCCAATTTGGCAACGTCTGCCTCTATGGACTTCCACACCTGTACTCACAAGAGTTTAATTTGGACTGAAGTTGGATATGTCCCAAATATTGGTGTTCTACGTATGCATAATCGGAATGCAAAATGGTGTCGGATCAATGTTTCATGGAATGTTCAGTAGCTGGAGGATATTCTAGGATCAAAATGGATGATTAAGTCGACATCAGTTGATGATGATCATATTGATACAAATACTTTTGTTAGGGAATTTCACTTTCCGGGAAAATATTAACATTCGTCGTGACAACTGGTGCTACCTTTTCATTTATGAAGATAGGAAAAACCACCAAAGAGCAAAAGTGGGAATTTAATGTGATGGGGTAGAAAACAATATGTACATAAGCTCAGAGCGCAAGCCCAGGGTGCAAGCCCAAACCTCCGCCTTATGAAGGGGAGTTGAAGTGGAACCAAATAAAGCTATTCACGGTAAGATCCTGCGCCAAGTACGAACCCAAGTCAGTGAAACCACCTTGCCAGAGTAATTAAGTGATAGAGGCGGCCCAAAAAACTCATGTAAAAGGAAAAGTGATCAATCTCCATGATCCGCACCAGGTTGGAAAGGATCTTGCACGATCTCGCTCTCCGTTATCCCTTAAGAGTAGGTCATGATAAGGAAAAACTCCTCACCCGATGGGAAGAATCTGATATCACCATCTAACAAGGAAAGTGACCACTATTTCCCCTTATAAATACCGACTCATTCTACCACGAAAAGGTGCAGGCAATAATGCCATAAAAAAGTTGAATTCTTTCCTTCTCATAAAAAAGAGCTGACATACCATCGGATGACCGGCCACACCAGTCAATCGCCGCTTTTCGGTCACGAGTTGCGGGTGGAGCGACGATCAATACAATGAAGCCCGCTGGCTCCAAGAAGCTCCGGCGATATCGATTAGAAAAAGCACCATCGATTTGGAACCATCTGCAGAGCATTGTTCCTTTACAAGTAAAACTGAATTCTTAGTGACTAATGGTATCGACCTGGAACATGAGCATGAGTCTTGCAGAGCCCTAGAGACACAAAGACTAGCAAAGGCGACCTAGATGACGACCACCAGAGACGGCTCGAAACTCTATAGGCGATACTAACGGATGGGGCACTCTGTCTCACCAACTGACGTTCTTGAGAGACTTGGAGAAACTCACAGACAATCTGCAGGAGATTGGAAGAAACGGCAGCCACCGTGCACCTCGGGACGCTAACGGAGAAGGAGAATCTAGCCAAGCCAAGAAGCATTATCCCTATAAACCCCCCGGAGAGGATCGCAATGAGGGAATACTTGGTAGAAACAACAAAGGTAATGGACCCATCCTTTATCAGTAGGAGATAGGGGAACGATCATGGGAGCAGCGCTTCCGGGGCATCTAGCAAGAGCTCAGCCACATGAAGGAAACTTTGAAAGGACGAGCTCCAATCTCCATGGATGCCTTGGCGCAACAAACCAAATCCCCGTTCATGGTCGGCGTACTACACTTCCCTCTCCCAGCAAAGTTCATAATGCCTCAGATCGAAACGTTCAACAGAAAGAAAGATCCTATACACCACCTCAATACCTACAAGAATCAGATGGAGCTACACGAATACCAGGACCCCGTTAGATGTAGAGCCTTCGCCATCACGCTAAAAGGCTCGGCTTTAGCCTGGTTCAACAAACTCCCACCATCGTCAATCTCATCCTTGAGCTATCCATCGCGTTCGTTTCCCACTTCATCGAAGCTCGGACGTGCGAGCCCAGGAGGCTATCACTTTCGACCATAAATGACCTTTGGAGAACACGAGGTCCCGATCGGAGGTTTAACAGTCATTAAGGTAGACATCCCCGAATGAGAAACGCCATGCGCTTTCATCGTCGGGCTAGGCGTCTTTTGATCGAAAGATCGATGTTCCATCTCTCAAAGAACCCTCAAGCAAGCATGGCCGAGGTGCTCGGCAAAGCAGAGAAATACATTAACGGCGAGAAAGTCCTTCTATCTAAGCGGGAAAACTCTTCCCGCGCCAAAATGAAGAAGCGAGGGCGAGAAGCGGCGAAGCCGAGACGAGGAGACAGGATAGATCCCCCTGCGAAGGAATAGAGAGAGCAGAGAGCGGTCTCGAAAGAGAGACGAGGCAGCGTCGTGACCGCTTGAGCCACGGCGACCTGCGTGCGATATTCTCGGCAATTCACCCCCTTGGCCCGGCCCTCGGTGTCACATGTCCCTCGTGAGACACAACCTGGTACTAAGGTGGTGCGTCTCGGATGAACAGACCCATCGAAGAGACTTGACTAAGTGGCCCAGCCAGATTCCATAGGGATCACGGACACCGAACAGATGATTGCATCCAGCTAAGGAAGGAAATTGAATACCTGATCCGACATGGACATCTTCGCGGCTTTGTGGCCTCAGAAGGTCGAGACCAAGCAACACCCTATCACGTCGTCAGCACATCGACTCGACACTAGCAACCCTTGGGAGAAATCAGGTGATCTCAGAGTCGATTAGGCTGGAAGGCTCAAATCTATGACATCTTGCTCCAGGGAGACACTAGAAATACAAGTCGTATCCAAACTCCCTTGGCTAGATACTACCATAACCTTTTTGGACTTCCGAGCATGGGGTGCCCGACATCCCCATGTGATCCGGTAGTAATAGAGATTAAGTCATAGCCAATAAATAATTTTCTGCAGGTCTGGTCGACAATGGAAGACTCAGACATCGCCGTGTCGTATGATAAAATGGGCATCATAAGGGAGAAACTAGAACCGGCCAACGCCCACCTGCAGGGATTCTCCGGAGAAAGAGTGCTACCCTTGGGGTCAATACAACTAGTGCTCACTTTAGGAGATCCCCTGTGCCAGGCTATAATAGCGGTGAGGTTCCTCACAGTGGACGCCCCGTCAACTTATAACATACTATTGGGCAGGCCCTCCCTCAATGCAGTAAGGGCCTTCCCTTCCGCCTATCATATGGTTATCAAATTCCCCACTACGAATGGGGTAGGAATGGTTCGAGGAGATCAGCACGTAGCTAGGGAGTGCTACTCGGCATCAATGAAACAAAAAGCGGTTGGCAGCATCTACATGGACGAGCTAGATATGAGAGATGAGGTAGGCATCTAACATATGCCCTCATAAGAACTAAAACTGATACAACTCGACGACCAGCCGAAACATCTCGTCCACATCGGATCCAAATTGGCAAAAGACGTCAGGGACCTCCTTATCCACTTCTTAAAATAGAATAGAGAAGTATTCGCTTGGAAGTAAGAGGATATAGGGAAGATTGCCATGATAATCACACACAAAGTTTGAACATCGACCTCCTTCAAACCTGCTGATGAGTCCAAAAACTCATGAGATTTTTAATCCATTTTTCTGAGTTTATAATGAGAATAATGATGAATTGTCTGCAGAAAATTGATAATTGACTCAAATTTGCGAGGAAATATAAGAAGAAATCAAATTTTGTACTTAAAAATCATAAGAAATCATTTCTGTGAGGTGAAGTCAAAGCTGGAGATTTAAATCGCTGACGGGAAGAGTAGTTTCCGGCAATTTCAAGTCAACTGACAACCATTTGGCCTTGAAGAAGAAGCGAAGAATGAACAAGTGAAGTCGTGACTTGAAGAAAGAAGTTGAGGCGAAAATTGACGAGTGAGATTAAAGCGATCAAATCACGAGAAGTTCATGTCACGACATCATTGCGTCGTGACCTGAGATAAATGATGTCGTGATACCACCATGAGGTCGCGACAAAGTCATCCACAAAGCCGAAACTATTCTCAAGTAAAAGAAATTAGCTAATTTTGAAAGAAAGGACTTGATGTCGCGACCTTGACAGTAATGAAGAAGCAGACATGATGTCGCGACACCACTCACAGTCGAGACGAGTGAACAGCGGTTGACATGGAGGTCGTGACGCTTGAGATAGAAGTTCTTCTGAAAGATTTTCAAAGGCTGAACATAGAGAGTCGTAATGATTCGACGACTAGAGATATCAAATGCGAATCGAGAAGATGTCGTAGCGTCCTTGGTCGCGACATCGGTACGCAAGTGTTATGGTCGCGACCGATTAAAGGTGACATCGGTGCACAAGGTATTATGGTCGCGACATCGGTTAGTGAATCAGCGACATCGATTACAATGAAAAGTCGTGACGTCCTTCGATGTTGCGACATCAAGTCGAGTCGCGGCGCAAATGGAGTCGCGACATGAACAAACAAATGGGTCAATTATTTGAAACCCCCAAGGAAGTGCATGAAGTTGAGTGCCTAACTCAGAGGAACCCTATAAATAGCCGGTACTACGAGAAGAGAGAAGCAACTGCGCGGCTCGGAACCGGAAGTCTGGGTGGCAGAGGAAGCTCGTTTATTTTATTTTTCTGTTTCTGCTTTGTTTCATTATTTTAGATTAGATTAAATAGATTGTTATTTCCATTTTGAATTTACGGATCTGGATGTTAGTTATTTGAAGTTGTTGAATCGGAATGTTATTTTCTCTAAATTACTTTGCTGGATTCGTTTGAAGTCCAAACAAATTTTGGAATTCAAACTTTTGAAGTTCAGTTCTGATGGATTCTTTTGATGAGGGTTCGTTAGTGTATTAGTAATTTAGAAACCCGGCTTAGTTGAATTTACTCTGTTGTTAGATTTATCTTTCTACGTAAATTTATCGAGAGTCTGCGAACTTGATCTTGAATGCCTTGCTGGTTTGTTTATTTTGTCGATCCAAATATCGATGTCCTATACTGTAATAGGATTGTTTCATGCTACGATTTCAGGCCCTCTGGTGACCACGAAGGCATTCCTGAGTGATGAACAATTTCTCAAGGGTATCTGAACCTAATATTAGGGGGATCAATGAGCTCTGTGAATTATAATGGAATGGAAACTTCTTCTCACTTGAAAGCGAGAATGAGTTGAATGACTTATCAATTAAAATGGCTGAGAGTTACTCTCGGTCGAGCGGTAAGTTCAATCCGATGTTAGCAGGATCTAATCAAGGAAAGAATGGCTATTTCCAATTTTGAGGATGAGAAACCGATATAGTGTAAACCCATGCTTAGCACATGTCTTAGGAGCTAAGGTTCGGAGTCCATGCTCACAGGGATGAAGTATTGAAAGAAAATACCCGAACAAGGCAACTCAGTTAAAAGTAGTTATCTAATCTCTGTCTTGAAAGAAAGGGAAGATTAGATGATGAAATGTAATCATTAGGAGAGATCCACATGGCATTATCTTCTTCCTTGGACGGATTCTAAATCTGAGGTTCATGAAGTAAAGCTACAGAGTTGTTTGCAGGAATTGATGTTTCACAACAGTTGTATTTTCAATGCTCCCTTTAAAAACTAATTGATCAGTCTATTTCTTTAATTTTTTTATTTTAGTTTAAGCATTATTTCATTTGTTTCATGGCTTACATATCTTTATTCTTTTAATGTTTTACAAGAAGTTTTGCATAGGAATATATCAATTGCAAATCATAGTCGAATAAGTATAGAACTTGAGTAGTCGGGAGTAGTTGATTGAGAATTCTTGAGATCTACGTAGGATCGATATGCGGACTTAAATCCACTTTATTACTTGTTTGACCTGTACACTTGCAGATCATGGATCAAAACCAAGAAGAAATTTATCTATTCTTAAGGAAACCGTTTTTTAATCAGAATAATTGCAAAGAAATATAACAAACAAGTTTCATGGCATTATTGTTAGGGATTAGATAATAGTCCTGTGGTAATGATGTCATAAATGGTGTATGTCTTTGGTGCTTCATTGAACAAGTTTTTAGGCGCAGATTAAGTGATCGAAAGAATTAATTAGATCAATATTCTGACGAAAGAAGGAAATACTAATTTGGACATTTTTAAGAAAAGAACAAAAATAGCTTTTCAAGCAGTGACTACATTAGTCACTAATTTTTAACAAGCCATGTTGAAAATATTTGTTAGGTTTGACTAATCCTATTAATATGAGTATGCTTTTATTTGAGAACCTTTAATGCATAGGAAACGAGGATGACTGATTCCAGCGAGACACTGAATTGGAGAGAAGCTATTTCGGGCTTAAGAAGACAAAGAAGCGAGAAAACACGGCTATGGCGAGAAGAGACATGACGAGCAGAGACAGAGGACGGCGGCCGAGAAGACCCCATTGCGGCACAATGGAGGATTTCTGGAGGCCTATTATTCAAGAAGAGTATTATGCAATCAGATAGCCTACAGTGGATGCAAACAATTTTGAACTAAAGCCTTTAATTACAATGGTTCGTGACATCAATTCTTTTAGTCATCAAGAAGACCCAGAATGAGCACTTGGGAAGATTTCTCGGGATGGCTAATACGATTGAAAGGCAGACGGTGTGAACAGTGATAAAACTACATCTTCCCACATTTTTTCTTTGAGAGACATAGCAGCCACATGGTATGAATAATTTACCATATGGTTATTGATACTTGGGAAGAGTTGGTAGAAAGCTACTTAAGCTGATTCTTTCCCCATCTCTCACTTAGAGACGAAGAGAGATAATTATGTTCCAACAAGGGAAGATGAGAGCACATGTAATAAACAGGAAAGATTCAAAGATTCTTTGAAAGGTGCCCAATGCATGGAATAGACTTGAAGACCCGGATGGATATAGTGTATCACGCTCTGGATAATTACATCCAAGGGTATTATCGATGCTTCATCTTTGTGCGGAGCATTCAAGCGAAAAAGTGCTTGAAAAGGCAAGAGATCGATAGAGGACTTGGAAAATGCAATATGAGCTCATACCGGTTTTTCAAGGCAGTAAGCAGAGGAAAAGGGTCATAGATGAAGCGAGATGAGCCATGAATTTAAGTTGGATGCTATAATGCATAGGATGGACAAGTAAGAGAGGAAGATGCACCTTTGCTCATGAAATAGAAGACGATAGAAAGAAGAGAATTGATGAGGAAAGTGCGTGTGCCAACGAGAGAAGAAGATTCTTATGGTCTTGAGGGTTAAGTCGTGAGACGAGCAAAAGTTATCATTCCAAGCCCAAATCCTAACTTTGCCCATACATATAATCTAGTAGAACCATGAGAATTTCTCATATGGTGGAGGGGCATTATGGCTCAGGCTGAGACGGCATCCTCAACAGGATGTCGGCGACCACAAGGGTTCCGGCAAGGAGTGAGGGCAGAAATGAATGCGGGGTCGGAGAAGAACCCGATACATTTGAGGATCAAATGCGGGTTCATGGGGATAACAAGTGGCTATTACAATTCCATGAACACAAGCTATCGACTTAGAGCTTTCAAGATTACGATACCAGTCTTCGGAAGAATGCTGCGCCTTCCTTGAAAAATCTAGAGACACCTAAATGACCGGTGGCCACAGATATACCAAATCGGGAACAAAGGGAGACATTCCTAGTGACACCCAGAGAAGAACCCTAAAGGCTGCATGCCAGATCAATTGAGAAGTGGGAAGGATTTGAAGGCGACAACGAAGACGGATAGAAAGAAGAAACGAGGCGGAGAAAGAAGAGTGAAAGAGAAGAAGCATTACAGTTGGACCAGATGAAGGAAGAAATGACCAGAAAAAGAAAGAAGGAGTACCAACTTATGCTCTGCAGTGCCATTCCCACAGAGACTTCAGAAGTCAAAAAGAGAAGAACAATTTTCTAAATTCTTGGATATTTTCAAGAAAATAGAAATAAATATCCCATTTGCAGAGGTGATCAGTCAAATGCCTCTTTATGCAAAATTTAAAAGAAATGCTGAAGCGAAAGAAAGATATTTGAAGAGAGGTATAGTTAACTTGACTGCTTCATGTAGTGCCATTATCCAACAGAAGCTCCCAGCAAAGATGAAAGACCCTAGCAGTTTCACTATTCCCTGTTCTATAGGGAAATGTGAGTTCAAGAAAGCTTTATGTGACTCTGGAATAATGTAAATTTGATGCCTCTATGAACAATGCAGAGACTTAGTTTGGGGGAACTAACCCCAACAGCAATTACATTGCAGATGGCTGATAGATCAATGGCACAGCGGAGGCGTCACGGAAGATGTATAAAGTCAAAGTTTGGGAAATTCATTTTCGATAGATTTTGTTATCATGCAGATGGAGGAAGATCCTCAAGTTCACTGCATTCTTTGGGAAGACCTTTCTTGCAATAGGGTGCGGTTGGCTGATACGAGGAAGGTGAGCGACCTCGAGAGTTGGGAATGAAGCGAGTGCATTTCAATATTAACTAAGTCTGGAACATCCTATTAGAGGAGGCAGGTTGTATGGTTGTAAGAAGTAATAGCCTTCTCAATGATGAAGTGAATTCTGATTGTATCATTCAAAACTCATCATTAGAAGTGGAAATGAATTTTCAGTACCTTGAGAGCTTTGATTGTGAAGTTACGCCTTCAAATTTGTTTAATAAAGAAAGCAGTCAGTATAAATGAAAGCAGTCAAGATAGTGGCGGCAGGACACATCAGACTCATGGGCGGAAACTAGTGCGGAAGAGGTTAACATTGAAGGAGTTGCCCGGTGTTCAAATATGAGTTTTAGAGCGAAAGGAAAAAACCGATTATCATATCAAACACGTGGCGAAGGCCGAAGCAGAGATTCTTTAGTAATTTTGAGAAAAATACAAAGGCGATTGCTTGGTCAGTGAAGATCTGAAAGTGTCCAGTCCCTCTGTTGTATGCACAAAATATTCTTTGGAAGATAATCAAAAAACTTTTGTTGAGCATCAAAGGAAATTTGAACGATCATGAAAGAAGTTGTGGAAAAGAAGTTACGAAATGGTTAAAATGCGGAGTTTTATATGCTATATCGAACCCGAGTTCTTGGAGTAAGCCCGGTACATGGTTCCCAAGAAAGGTGGATTCTTATGTCGAAATGAAAAGAATAGACTTATTCCTACAAGGCTTGGCGAAGGATGGAGGGTTTGTATCGACTGAAAGTGAATCACGCAGCGAGAGGATCATTTCCCTACCTTTCATCGATCAAATCTTTGGATAGGTTGTCAAGACACCCTCATTTTGTTTTCTTGATGGATGCTACGGATATAACCAAATAGCTGTGCACTTGAAGATCAGGAAAACTACTTTTACATGCCCATTTGGTACTTTTGCTTTAGAAGAATGCCATTTGGAGCGTGTAATGCTCTAGTACCTTCAAAGATGCATGATGTCTATATTTTCGATCTAGTAGAAGAAGTTATGGAGATCTTCATGGATGATTTTACAGTGTATGGATCGATTTGAACAATGCTGCATAACACAGGGCCAGTGCTTCAAGGTCTCCAGACAAAAATCTAGCTGAATTGGGAAAATGCCATTTTATGGTTACAAAGGGATTGTCTTAGAATTTGCATGGTTTAACGCGGGCTTGAAATGCTGACTGACAAGAGTTTTCAATTATAAGAGACCTAATGCCACCCTAAGTCCAAGGAATCAGAAGTTTCTTAGGACATCTTTGGATTTTATAGAAAGTTTATCGAGAGATTTCAAAAAATTGCTAGACCCTTTATGCGAGATTCTTTGGAGAAGATAGTAAGTTTCATTTTGATGAATCTGCATAAAGCATTTAGAAAGTAAATCCGGACTAGTGGAGCTCCCATCATGGCAAAACCAAATTAGAACGAAGAGTTGAGATCATGTGATGCGGTGATTTTCATGATAGATTTGTATTGGAATGAAAGATGAAAAAGTGTTGAGCTATCTACTATGCTAGCGAAACCTTTAATGAAACCTGAAAATTACTCTACTGCGAAAGAGATCTTGGCAATAGTGTTTGCATGTGAAAAATTCAGGCCATATATTTTGGGGTCCCATGTTGTTATACACAGCGATCATCTGGCAAATTAAATATTTAATGGAAAGAAGGAGCGAAAGCCAAAATTGATCGAGTGGGTGTTATTGTTGCGGGAATTTTATTTAGAAATTAAAGACAAGAAGGCGTGACAATGTGATAGGTGATCACTTGTCAAAAGTAGAAGGAACCTTTGTACAAGAAAAAGGAAGAAATGGCAGAGAATTTTTCGATGACGGTTATTTGATGTCACTCCCGATCACCACAGTATCTGCGATGTTGTGAATTTCTTAGCTTGTGGAGATTATACACGAGTCGGCTACGTGAGAGAAAAAGGTTAAGGAGCGATAAACGGGTACCATACAGGATGATCCATATTTGTTTTTAAGGAGGTGATCTGATTATAAGGATAATGTGTACGGAAAGTGAACAAGGCAAGATTTTACAAGAATGTCATGCATCACCTTATGGAGGACACTTTAACGGGAGATAAACGACCCACAAAATTCTGGTCGGGATTTTTGCGGCCTCTGATTTTTAAGGGTTTGTTTTGAATGGAAGCAAGGATTGTGTGATCAATGCCAAAGAATGGGAAATATCGGCAAAAGGCATGAGATGCCCTGTAATTATCTGGTGGTGCGATTGTTTGATGCATGGGAATTGATTTTATGGGGCCTTTGCAGTTTCATTTGGAAATATATACATACTCCCATTTGTGGATTATGTATCAAAATGGGTGAAGCAGCGACTTGTCCTAGAATGATGCCAATACGGTTGTGGGGTTTTTTACAAAGAAATATTCTTAAGCGGTTGGGACACCCGGAACTATAATTAGTGATGGAGGAAGCCATTTGCAAATAGGGTGTTTGACAAACTCATGGCTTGAGATATGGTATCAAACACATTATGAGCTTGGCTTATCATCCCCTCAAACAAATGGGCAAAATTTGAAATTTCAACAGGAGAATAAAGAAAATTACGGAAGGCGTGAGTTACAGCCGGGAAAGATTGGTCTTTGAAGCGATGATCACATTATGGGCATCAAGGTTGCTTTTAAAACTCCCCATTGGAATGTCCCCACTCTGAGACTTGTCTTTGGAAAACCATGTCACCTCCCTCTTGGCGGAATACAAAGCCATGTGGGCCATCAACAATTTGAACCGATTTCAAAATTGCAAGGAAGAGAGACTTCTCAATTAAGATGGTAGGAAAGGCGAGAAACGAGAGCCTATGACAATGCTAGAATATACAAAGGACAAGACAAAGAAATGGCATGATCAAAGGATTACGAGGAAAGAGTTCGGAAGTAGGGATCGAGGTCTACTTGTTGCTCAGTTAGATTATTTCGGGAAGGCTGAAATCAAAATGGGTGGACCATATACGAGTGGTGTAGAGTACTATCTTTGGGCGGTAACACTCGGGGCGTGTTGGGGAAGAATTCAAAGTTAATGGGCAAGGCGAAGCATATCTCGGGGAGAAAGAAAGGAAGAACTCCAATTTGGTGAATTGAGAAGCTTAAAGAACGGCTAGTCATTCACAAAGACTCAAAACGAAGCGGCTCATGGGAGCGGCCAGTATAGATTTTTCGTTTCTTTTATATAGACTTGAATTTTTATTATTACGTGTTTTTGAAAATTATTATTTAGTTCTAGTCATGATTTGTTAGAAATTGCTAAGGTTAGTACTAGATTAATTTAATCCTTTTTTGGAATTGTTACAATATGCGGATATGAAGAGTCAAATGGCTCGAGCGAAGGAACAAACTCGGGACTACTCCCGGCCCTTCAGAATGGGAGCAACTCGCAAAAGGGAGTACTTTTCTCCCTACATAAGTGCAATGAAAATTGAATAGAATGCATATTTTTGAATTCTTTGTGTAGGAATGATTAAATGGATGCCTGAATGTGCAAATTAATAAGTGGTATCGATCGTAATTTAGAGCGGTGCGAGACTAAGTCGCAGCAGTTTTTATGTCGTGACAGGAGACTTTGAAGTCGCAACATAAATTGAGTCATGACGGGAACTTCGAGGTCGCGACAAGAACCATTCCTTCAAAGTGGTGAAGTCGCGACAACTCAACTATGTCATCAAATGCAGATATCGCGACTGAAGATAACTTGTCCTCCACAGGTTTACTTATGTCACGACAAACAAGAATAGGTCGCAACATAAGAGACAAGTATGCAGTACAGGCGAGTTTTAATTTGCCCTAAATTTAATGGCAACCTAATCGCAGCACAGAAATTAAAGTCGTGACAAGCATAAATAAATGAGTAATAAAGGCCCACAATAATTGAATTCTGTTGTTGAGAAACTCCATAAAACACCATCTCCTTCCTTGAAGCAAATACAATCTTTCATCTTCGCATATTCTCTGGTTCTCAATTCTTACAAACCCTAAATCCGAACTTCTTCCTAAAACCTTTGATTTCTCTAATGGCGAATCTTCAGCACTGTCCCAATCTGAGAGAAATCATGGAGGAGTATACTCAGATTGAAGGGGAAGTTCATCTGGAACCTGAAAGGGAGAAACGGTAGTCGGAACAACGGAAAGTTCAACAGTTACAAAACAGCGAGAGGAAAAAGGGAAAGAAGATAGCAAGAAGAAGGAAGGCGAGTTTGTCTCGAAGAAGCTTTCTCTTATGCGGAAAAGCACTATCTTTGGAAAGGGATTTGTAGGAGAAAGAGGCTTCAAGCCCGACTCATTTCACCTTTCAAGGTGATAGAGCAAAGAGAAATTGGGGAGGGTGCATAGACATCAAAAGTCTGGTTATGCAGCAGTCGTCCAAGAATTTTACTCCAATACGGTTGGAAGGAGAACTGTTTATGTCGAGGAGTTTGGGTGCCTTAGGCGAAGACCATTAATGAGATTTATGGAATGGAAGGCGAGAAGAATGGATCAAAATTCAAGAAGGCGATGTAAGACAACCCTAGCGAGTGAAGATTGAGAAAAGTGCTTGAGACGGTAGAGGCGGTGGAAGAAAAGGAAAGAGCAAAGACTTTGAGCGGGGAGATTTGTGAAGGCCAAAGTGTGGTTTTACTTCCTAGCATCTGTTATGGTCCCTCCACCCGAAGCCACGTACGCACAGTAAGAAGCAAGCAATCCTTCTCTATGCTATCTTTTGAAGGGTACAAGATTGATCTGGAGCAGTTATTGAAAATTCTATAATGGTATCATGAAGGTAATAAAGGAGTTTGATCCCTCACCCAGCCCAGCCATCACGAGAATTTGTATTGGGGGTACGGTGTGAGAACTAGGGAAGAAGAGAAGAGTGCCATGATTCACCCTCCTGCAATGGGAGTAAGCAAAGGGCCAAGAATCAAAGAAAAGAGGGTCATAGTAAACATATTCAAAGGGATGAAAATGAAAATGCAATCTGAGGAAGAAGACACCATTCTAGTGGCGGAAGCAAGGAGAAAGAAAATCTAGAAGCACATCAAGAAGGAATACTTTTATGTTTCCGGAGGATAGAGAAGAAGATAGAAGCCCGATAGATTTCTCAGCTCCTTTGTGCTCTCCCCATAAGGAACGATTATTTGAGAGAACTGCAGTGAAAGCTACAGGGAGCCCGAGAGAGAATAATCAAATAATGGAAATGCTTTCAGTTCGATTCGAAGAGCATGGAAGGAAGAGAAAAACTGATAGGAGACCTCAGTAAAAGTTCGAGGAGAAGAGGTTTATGAAAAGAATTGAAGAGAAGGGATCTAATAATGGGAAGAGAGATGAACAGAAGAAAAAGTACATGAAGCTGAGATGAAAAAGAAGTCCAACAATGGGAAGAAGAGATGGAAGCAGAAGAGAAAGAAAAAGTACATGAAGCTAAGATGAAAGAAGATCAACAATGGGAAGAAGAGATGAAGCGGAAGGAAGAGGAGATGAAAAATATCCTGGAACATCAAGAGGAAACATTTAAGAAGAAATGGAGAAAGAGATCAAGATCTACTGAAAGTTAAAGCTAAGCGAATCATTCTGACAATGGGTATGATCGTGAAGTGCTCGACTCCTAAAACTCATAAAGGAAAGGTTCGAGATCAAGAAGGCAAGACTAAGGAGACGGATCAAGGGATTCCAGAAGTTCTATACATGTCAATCATTCGAGGATTTCGAAAATGATGAAGGACGAGATCAAGAACGATGGTAAAGATGCCTTTAGAAGAAAAGTATGGCTTGAAAATTTGGATTTGATTAACAATAATCTTTTCCAATTTTGAAGTCATGGCGAAATGGGCACAATAACCTGCAGGCACGAGGCAAGATGATCTGAATAAAAGGTTGATCTCTACAAATGAATTGATCCTTGAAGAGCGAGATAGAAAGAAAATGACCAGAAGAAGAAAGAGAGAGTGGAAATGAAATTTACGAATTCTCTCCTAATAAGCTACTCTTGATCTGAGATCTCCCAACATTTTGCTCCTCCCCCAAAAAGAAAAATATGATCCTCCCATTGATTTATCTTTCTCTTTCCCTCTTCCTGATTGTTGTTCTCAACTGTTGCATCACATCATGAATAAAACAAGAAAATTTGTGAAAAATGAAATGTTTGCTTGCTTGCAGTTAGATTTTATTGTTATTTTTTTTTTTTTTTGCTTGACTTGTTAGGAAAATAACATTAGGATTTAGTTCAAGAATGAAGATGCTGAAATATCATAATGCGAAATAGTTAGATGGTTGGTAGAGATAAACTTTGAACAAAAATAATTGCAAAATCAGAACTTGAATAAGAAAGCTGGAATTAAAGACATTCTTTATTAATTTTAAATGTAGTTTAGTTGCAAAAATTGGACAATTGGTTATTGCTGATAGAACAAAATACTTGGATAAAATAATGTAAGTAGGCAGTGAATAAGTCTGAGTCTTGAAGAAATAATACACATTGGTGTGAACTTATGAAACTTTTGACAGGAATTAGGAATATCTTCTGGGAAATTCAGGATTTATAGTCCACACTCCTAGAACTTGTTTGATTATTGATTGAGGCGAAATCCTAGGTGAAAACAACCAACAGAAAATGATAGAGGCCATCCTTGGCAGCTTGAGCCTTTTTTTTAAGCCTACCCTCAAAATATGCTTAAGCATATTCTCTAGTTCTGATTTGAGCGAATAAGCTGATTTCTTCAATAAATGACAATTGAAAAGCTGAAATTCCTTCCTTGCAATAAACACGCAGTAAGAACCAAATTATCAGTTTCTAGTTCGAGAAAAGTTTAGTATATAAAGGAAGAAACAAGTTTGGGGAATAATATTTTAAATTTTGACAAGAAGGGGTTGAAGAAGTAAAGGAGCATAAGCTAGTGGAATAGGAATAAGTTTTGTCTTGTATGGCTATTTCCTTGAACAATTAAGCTCGTAGGGTGTTTCAACACCTAGCACCTAATGCCAACTGGTATGGGGTGCCAAAGTTCCTCTAAGAGTAATAGAAAGCCTAAGAAGACAAAACATTGCACTATTCCAAATCTTAGAGAAATAAAAGCAAGGAGTTAAAGAACAAGGAATGCACTTTTGAATCAAGTACATATGGAAAGTGAGATTCCATAAAAGGAAATTCAAAAGAGGAATCAAGCTAAGATTAAGGAGAATCGAAATGAACAAAGAAGAAAAAAAGGAGGAAGAAAGTTGGAGGCAACAGCTCAGAGACAGATAGAAAGCTGGGTAATTTACACAACCTAAATTTTTCCATTATCTGCAATTACTCAGCCCAACATTACAAGCACGAAGGACCTCATTGATTTTGAAGGTTGAATTTACCTCATTAGTGGAATCAATATGAAAAACAAGCATATGGGACTTTGATACTTGATCTAAGAAAACTCTGAAAGATTAACTAAATTCAACATGAAGTTGAAAAGTTGATGACCTGCACACACACAGAACAAGACTTGTTAAATAAATTTGTTTAAATACATTAGTTTATCAAATTTTATGAAAATAGAAGTACACCATTACTTTTCTTGCATCAAAATGAAATTTGAAATAATAAAATTGATATCTCTTAATTCGGATCATAAGGGTGGAATGAAAAAGAATGGAATAAATCGAAAAATGTCCTTAAAATTTTCTAAGCTTATTTGTTTGAGGACAAACAATTTCTTCTTTCTTTGGCAGGGACAAAGCAAAATTTTAAGTTTGGGAATTTGATGAGTCGAAACTCATGAATTTTGAAAATCCGTTTTCACGAGTTTATAATGAGAATAATGATGAATTGTCTGCGAAAAGCGATAATTGACTCAAGACCAATTTGCGGGAAAATGACGAGAAAATCAAATTTTAGCAAAAATCATAAGAAATCGGCTGTGATTGGAAATTAAGTAGATTTAAATCGTGGCGGGAAAGTAGTTTCCGGCCAATTTCAAAGTCACGGCGGTAATAATTTGGCCTTGAAGAGGCGAAGAATGAACGAGTGAAGTCGTGACGGAAGAAGAGTTGAGGACAAGGAATGACTTGAGTGAAGTTAAAGAGATCAAATGCAGTTTATGTCGCGACATCATTGCGATGTCGCGACACAAAATGAATAAATGATGTCATTATTTATAGCGAGGTCGCGACAAGGAGAGTCCACAAGCCACAAACTGACCTTCTCAAGTAAAAGAAGTCGCAACTAATTTTGAAAGAAAGGACTTGATGTCGCGACCTTAAGAGTAATGAAGAAGTAGACATGATGTCGAGACACCACTACGAGGTCGCGACAGAATTGAAAGCTTAGCAGTTGACATAGAGGTCGTGACACTGAATAGAAGTTGCTACAAAAGATTTTCAAAGAGACTAAACATAAATTCGCGGCAGTTAGAGCGACTAGAGATATCAAACAGATCGAGAGATGTCGCAGCGTCCTTGAGGAATTAGCGACATCAGCTGCAGGTATTATGGTCGCGACATCGGCTACTTAAGGTGTTATGGTCGCGACATCAGTTAAAGGTCGCGACATCAGCTGCAAGGTATTATGGTCGCGACATCAGTTAGTGGTCGCGACATCAGTTACAATGAAAGAAGGTCGCGACGTCCTTCAGTAGTCGCGACATCAAGTCAAGGTCGCGACGCACAAATGGAGTCGCGACATGAACAAACAAATGGGCGATTGTTGAAACCGCGGAAGTGCATGAGTTAGGGCCCAGCTGGAACTCCCCTATAAATAGCGAGCCCTTTCTGAGAGGAAGCAGACTCTTGGCGGCTCGAGAACCCGGGTCTGGGTGGCAGAGGCTGCTATTTTTATTTTGTTTCTTTTCTTTGTTTCTTGTTATTTTAGATTAGATTAAAGTAGATTGTTATTTCATTTGAATTTAAGGATCTTGGATGTTAGTTGTTGAAGTTGAAGAATTTGAATGCGAGAATGTTATTTTCTTCAAATTCTTGCACAGTTCGTTTGAAGTCAATAAATTTGTTCAAACTTCCGATTCGGATTTATAGTAGTTCTTGATCGAGCTCTTAGTTAGTGTAATGAAGTAATTTAGAAACCCGGCTTCCGTTGAATTTACTCACATTGTTAAATTTCTTTCACGCATCATTATCAGTCTCTTTGAACCGAGTCTTGAATCACGCTGCTTGGTTTTGTTTATTTTATGTCGATCCAAATATCGATGTCTATGCACAATAATAGGATTGTTTCATGCTACGATTTCGGGAGGCCCTCACGGTGACACGAGAGAAGGCATTCTGAGTATTGAACAATTTCTCAAGGAATTATCACGAACCTAATATTAAGGGGATCTAATGAGCTCTGTGAATTATAATCGATAAATCTTAGCCTCGCGAAAGCGAGAATGAGTTGAATGACTTATCAATTAAAATGGCGGAGAGTTCGCCTCGATTGACGATAAGTTCAATCCGTGTTAGCAAGGATCTAATCCAAGGAAAGAATGAAGCGTTCCAATTTTGAGGATGAAACGGTATAATTATAAACCCCATGCTTTATGTCTTAGGAGCTAAGTTTCTGATCCATGCTCTGGGGATGAAGTATTGAAAAAGAAAAATACACAGAACAAGGCAACTCAGATTAAAAGTAGTTATATAATCCTCTGTCTTCGAAAGAAACAGGGAAGATTAGATGATGAAATGTGTCATTAAGGAGAGATCCACATGGCATTACCTTCTTCCTTGGACGGATTCTAAATCTGAGGTTCATGAAGTAAAGCTACGAGTTATGGGGTGATGTTTCTAGCAGTTGTATTTTCAATGCTCCTTTAAAACTAATTGATCCAGGTCTATTTCTTTAATTTTTTTATTTTAGTTTAAAGCATTATTTCATTTGTTCTTAGCTTACATATCTTTATTCTTTTAATATTTTAAAGTTTGCATAGGAATATATCAATTTCAAATCATAGTCGAATAGTATAGAACTTGAGTAGTCGGGGGTAGTTGATTGAGAATTCTTGAGATCTCTTGTGGGATCGATATGGACAAATCACTTTATTACTTGTTCGACGTACACTTGCGAGAATCATGGATCAAGGCAAGAAGAAATTTATCTATTCTTAAGAAACCGTTTTTAATCAGAATAATTGCAAAGGAAATATAACCGACAAGTTTCATGGCATTGTGCTGGGGATGAATAATAGTCACATGTGTGATGTCATAAATGGTGTGTCTTTTGGTCTTCATTGAACACCTGCCAAACAAAAAAAAAGGAGTTTTACCCCAGAAAGGCAAAAGGCGATCAATGGAGAAGTTAACAAACTCCTCCAAGCCAAAGCTGTCCGAGAAGTAGAATACCCTAACTGGTTGGCTAATGTAGTCCTCGTCAAAAAGGCAAACGGAAAATGGCGACTCTGCATTGACTTCACCGATGTCAACAGAGCCTGTCCTAAAGATAGCTTTCCCTTACCTTGGATCGACCTTATAGTGGACGCCATAGCTGGCCACGAGCTTCTCAGCTTCATGGACACTTTCTCGAGATACAACCAGATCATAATGGACCCCAATGACCAAGAGAATGCCTCATTTATGACTGAGCAAGGTCGTTACCAGGTGATGCCCTTCGAGTTGAAGAACATTGGGGCCACTTATCAAAGGCTAGTGAACAAAATGTTTCAGAAGCATATTGGAGCATCTATGGAGGTATATATATAGATGACATGCTAGTGAAGTCAGTAAAGCCCGAGCTCCACGAAGCCCACCTAGCTGAGTCGTTCCAGGTCCTAAAGAACTATAACATGAAGTTAAATCCAGCAGTGTGCTAGAGTCTCGACGAGAAAATTTTGTGTTTTAAAGTAGTCAGCAGCGGAGGAATAGAGGCAAATCCGGATAAAGATAAAAGCCTTGCTAGACATGCAACGCCTTGAACACCAAATAAATTCAACGTTTAGTGGGAGAATAAGTGCTTTGACAGCTTTGTGTCAAGTACAGCGAAAGTGTCGGCCGTTTCGGAGTTACGAAAAAGGCTTTCGGTGGGACGCCAATCTGAAGAGGCATTCTCAGTAGCTAAAACATACCTGAGCTTCCCTCCTGTCCTGGTAAACCCTTTTGAGGGGGAAATCCTTACCCTTTATTTGGCCGTTTCAGATTTCTCAACTAGCCGCCACAGTCGAGAGGCAAGATGGAATCTGTGATAGGTCATTCTGTATTGGGGCTGGGGGGCAGAGAAAATGTCCCAGATGGAGGAAGTTAATCCTAGCATTGGTAACCACTCTAGGAAGCTTGAGGCCCTTATTTCCGGGCTCTGTATTAAAAATCAACAGAGCACTATTAAAACAAATGTGCAAAAGCTAGAGACCTCGGGAAGACTGATAAAATGGGCCATAGAGCTCAGTGAGTTCGACATCAGATACAAGCCGAGAACCGCGGTCAAAGGGTAGGTTTTGGAAAATTTCATCGTGGAATTCATCCCCTCGGAAATGCCAGGCCACGACCTACCAAAGCTACTCGAATGGCGCGAGCACCTTATGCGGAGGTTGGCCAAAGTAGATAGAGGCGGCTTGATTCCTAAGGAAGCGGGTGCGGAGTTCGCCTCCTCGGACGGGATTAGCGTGGAATAAGCACTCAAGCCTCGATAATAAAATGAGTATAGAAGCACCGTCGCCATGGGGCTTAATCTTGCCTACTGTGGGCGATGACTAGGATATGCGATTGATTCCCAATTGGTGGTGAAACAGATAGAGGACTCCTAGGAAGCCAAGGGCGAAAAAATGATCCTTTACCTCAAAAAGGTGCGAGAACTGTTTAGAAAGTTCATACGGGGTTCGGTCGGGGCATGTCGAGGCGGAGAATGCATGACGGATACCTAGCAAAGTTAGCAATGGCATCAAGGAGGATCTAGGGGACTAATGCAGGTCGACACTCTCGAACCCTCGGTGAACGTCGCGATGAAGAAGTATCCATTGTGTAGAAGTGATTTGGATGGATTGTCTGAGGATTACTTGGTAGACGAATATTGCGAATGACCCGAAAGGAGGCCTCGAGCTCGGGACAGATGGGCTGATTCACATTCATGGGACCCTTTTATATAAGCAGAGGCTTTTAAACTTTTTATCCTTAAGTGCGTGGGGAAAGGGAGATGCGATTACGTGCTCAGAGAGGTGCATGAAGGTATCTGTAGCAACCATATCAGAGCCAGGTCCTTGGCGAAGCCAGACACTAAAACGAGGATGTGTGGCCTATAATGCTCAGGGACGCCACACGAAGTTTGGTTAAAAGTAGAATCTGTAAGACCATGCCTAGATCTCTCACCTCCCTTTCGAGCCCTTGGCCTTTTCAGCAGTGGGGGCTAGACTTATTAGGACCCTTGCCCATTGGGAAGGGCCAATGCAAGTTTATTGTCATAAGAGTGGATTACTTCACCAAGTGGGTAGAGGTGAGTGCATTAGCAACAATCAGAGCAAAGGTGCGGAACTTGTTTGGTGGTCCATAATATATGCGGGTTCGAATCCTTAAAGCCTGGTATCGATAATGGAAGCAATTCGACGATCTAAGTTCAAAGACTTTGTCTTGAGGCTCGAATCCAGAGTACTACTCATCCCCAACTCATCCACGGTCAACGGACAAGCGAAGTCAATATAAGGACTCGAGGCGGCGTTAAAGACTAAAGCTGGAAAATCTAAAGGGAAAATGGGTAGAATGCCTCCCACAGAATATTATGGGTATCTGAACTACCACCTTGAATCCATGACTGAGAAACCCCATTTGCTCACAGCATTTGCTTTGAAGCGGTAGCTCACATTAGAGGTGGGTTTAAATCACCAAGAGTTGAGTTCGCAAATGAGGCATAACGAGGGTCTCCGCTGAACCTTAACCTCCTAGAAGCATGACAGAGTTCTGGCGTGCCAATGACTATCCGAGGCAATGAAATATTACGTGGGGTTCAGGCGAGGTTTAAGCTGGCTTGACCTAGTTTTAAAAACTCACGCTAACGAGGAAAGACCCAACGCACGAGAAACTAAGATCTAACTGGGAAGAACCTTACGTGGTATCGTGAATAGTCAGACCTGGCAACTACGAACTTCAAACATAAGAGGGAAAAACCTTGCCATATTCTTGGAACGTTGAGCACCTCAGGCGTTTCTACCAATAGACCTTGAATTGTAGCTTTTAATAAGAAACTCATAGTTTTATTATAAAAACAGTCTTTGTGTTCATTTTCAGCCTGATTAATATTCTTGTAGATCGAAAAAAAAAAAACAAACAAACAAACATCGGACAAGTACACACATTTCCAAAAGATTGTACTTTTATTTCAGTTATCTCGGAAAATTACAATCAGCAAAGCCGTTCTCTACGTCTCAAAAAATTACAATCAACAAAGTCATTCTCTACATCAACTAACACCCAGTCAAGGCAAAACCACAAGAAAGGAAAAGAGAAAAGGAAGGAGAAGGAGAAAGAGAAAAGGAAGGAGAAAGAAAAAAGGAAGGAGAAGGAGAAAAGAGGGGAGGAAAGGTATAATGGAGGAAGCGGGACTTAAAAATATTCCACATGAGTCTGCCTCAGAATATGTTCAGTCAATTCCATCAATGGGCGGGACTAGGAACAACCTGGCCTCCAGCGAGGGGAGGAACTAGGAAAACACAAGCTCACCTGGTAAGGCGAGCGTCGAGTAAGCGTCGGCTGCGATCCTAAGACATACTCAGGTGCGGTGTGATCAAACCACTGAAGCTTCATCATGTACAAACTCAGGCAACGCCGAGAAGAGAGGAAGAAGGTTGGGAGCGGGTATGACCTGAGGCAGAGTCGAAGATAGGCAATGAATTATTTATAAAGAAGCACGGACACTTAGAGCCGAGAGGCGGTGTTTAGATTCTCGTAGATACGCATTAAAGCGCGTGCACCTTCCTGCACAGGGAGGAAGATGAAATAACGTGGCCAGCTGGGATCGAGGGGAAGTAGGGCTCGAATGCTAAAGGCCACGCGGCTCGGTTTGAAAGGATCTGCATGGCTGGAGTTTAAATGGGGTCGACTCCCGGTTTCGGAAGAGCCCGCGTGGCTCGGTTTCAAAGAGGCAAGTAGCTCAGTTTCAAAGAGCCTTCTTGACTCGGTTCAAGCCACGTGGCTCGGTTTCAAAGAGGGGTGCGACTCGTTACCAAGACCACCCCAACAACCCGTAAGCCCAGTAGCGAACCATGGCTTAATTTCAAAGGGCCACGTAGCTCCGATTTTAAAGGGCCATGCGGCTCGGTTCTTAAAGAACGACAGCCAGAGGCAAGTAGCGGCCGTGTATTTCCCGATTTCAAAGGGCCCGTAGCTCGGTTTCAAAGGGGCCCGTGCGGCTCGGTTCTTAAAGGCACGTGACCCAGGCGAGTAGCGGGAGCCCGTGTAACTCCGGTTTCCAAAGGGCCGCGTGGCTGATTTCAAGGGGTCATGCAGCTCGGTTCTTAAAGAACCTGACAGCCCAGAAGGCCAAGTAGCCAAGGAGACATGTAGCTCAATTTCAAAGGGGCCATGCAGATCGGTTTTTAAGAACTGGCGGCGAGAGGCGAGTAGTCGCGGAGCCATGAATCCCGGGTTTCAAAGGGGCCATGCGGCTCGGTTCTTAAGAACTGACTGGCCCGAGGCAGTAGCTAAGAGGCCATATAGCTCGGTTCAAAGGGTCATGCGGCTCAATTCTTAAGGAGCACCGGCCGGCCCAGAAGCCAGTAGCGAGGCCATGTGGCTCGGTTTGAAGAGATTAAATGCGGCTCGGTTTTAAGAACTTGATGGCAGGAAGGCGAGTAATGAGGAGCCATGTATCTCGGTTTCAATGAGACCGCCTTTCGGTTTTTAAAGAACACGACATCGGAAGGCGAGTAGCGAGGAGCCATGTAGCTTAGTTGAAGGGGCCGTGCGGCTCGGTTCTTAAAGAGCACGACAGCACAGAAGGCCAGTAGCGAGGGCCATCAGCTCAATTTCAAAGGAGACATGTAGCTCAGTTTCAAAAGAGCCTTGCAGCTCAATTTTAGAAGGGCCTTATAGCTTAGTTTCAAGATAGCCTTGTAGCTCAATTTCAAGAGAGCCTTGTAGCTCGGTTTGAGCAGACATGCGACTTGGTTTCAAGAGCCTTGTAGCTCGGCGTTAAGAGGCCTTGTGGCTCGGTTTCAGGGAGCCACGTAGCTCGGCAAAGGACCCATATTTCAGTTTCAAAGGAGCCCGCATGCTTCAGTTTGATGAGAAACGCAGTGGCTCGACGATCGAGGGCCTGTAGCTTATTAAGAGCAGGCTATTTAAAGATTAGGTGACCAGGAAACCTTTCAACACAAGTCATAAAAGAAGACGGGAAAACCAAGAAGGTAGAAGGACAGATATCCATATAGTAACAAAACCAATGTTGGCATTACAAATGTCGGAAAAACTGAGCTTGAAGCGAGATTATCTGAAAGGGCTCAAATGTTTGAGGGGGGAGCTACGAGCGGCCTCGGTGGTGCCGATCCTGCGGTCGTGCAAGTCGGAAGCGAAGCCTCGGTAAGCGGAAGGGGAGAACGACCGGAGCGGAACCTCGGCTTCAGGAAGAGGAAAGAATTGGGGGTATCCAAAGGACTCCCAGGGATCCACTAGTCCTTAGAAGCGGATTCTTAGCCTCCTCTTCATCGGGATCAAGAACTTGAAAGAGTGGAAGTCAGGCAGGAAAAGCCTTGGCTTGACTCTGTATTTGAAGCCAATGAAGCCATCCAGGCGCAGGTGCGGAGACATGGTCATTTTAACTCGCTCTTCTGCGCAAGTGTGGCTGACATGGCATCAGCTCTGGTCACCGCGTAACATCTTTGCACTTCTCGGCCAGCGCTCCTGAAGCTCGGCGGCGGGCGGATCAACAGCCGTTGCTTTGGTGCATAACTCCTCCCTGGCAGCCTGAAACTCTTCCTTAACCACTCGCAGCTTATCCTCGACAACCCTCAGGCCCTTTATGGCCTTCTTTTCTTTGTCTTCAGCTCTCGCCTTTGCGGTCAAGGTGTGCTTCAGGTGGGATTTATACCTCGCAACATCCTCGGTCAAGCTTCGTATCCAAGCTCACAGCTCAGCCCTCTCGGAGGTCAAGGAGGAAACTTTGGCTTTGTATGCTTTCACTGCCTTAGCAGAGCTCTCGGCCAAACTGGCCCTCCTCGCCAAGTCCTTTATATAAGTAGTCTTCTGCCAAAGAACAAGGAGTTAGCATATAAACATTAACCTGTGACGAGATGGATAAAGAGGCGGCTTGGACATAAGGGGCAGGTTCCTGGAGTGAAACCAAGGGGCGAGCCTCCCCTCAACGCACGGGGGCTTCCACCTTTTTAGATCAAAGTCCGAAGGATAGGCGAAAGCATTGTGACCGTGAGCTCGCATTGGTAAGCAGTAGTCTCGCCCCACCCCCTTTTTGACTCAAGCGATCATTCCCACATCTCACGAGTCTCGGAGGAAGCGTGGCGTCTGCTGGCCAGAAGGGCTCGACGAGATAAGAAGAAATTTCAATGGGCTGCGGCCCTTGAAGAACCCTTGGCTCTTACGTGAGAGACGAGCGATCTTCTGCCCACCTCCTCGGACACCTCGGCCCAGCCCAGGGGCGACGCACTGCCCTCCTTGCAGAACTTCGGTCACGATCCGGCTCCTTGGCCAGCCAAAGCAGAAACGAGGGATACTCCCAGCTTTGGGGCCTTACCTCGGGCCGAGAAGCTGCTTTCAGGAGGATCCTGAGCCTTCTTCACCAGCAACTTGACACGGGCCTGAAGTTCTCCCCGAGTTAGCTTCACGACAAGAGGCCCCCCAGGAGAAGTTTCCATAGCAGGGAGCGGAGGAGATCTCGAATAAGGGGAAGAAGAAGGGCTCACATCTGAAGTGTCGGGAATGTCGGAGCGTCGATCTATACTCTGCCCCAGGGTAGCACTTGCCCATTTGCGAGGCACCACTTCCTTGTCCTCGAGAGTAAGGTCAGAGACGGATGCACAGAGGCAACTCGGCAGAAACAAAGTCAAAAACATAACATGACCTTTGAAATTATTTTACTAGCATAGATAGAAAATCACCACGAGGTTCACGAGGGGCGGAGTCCATATTGTCGAAATCCCCAAAGTATCGTCTTGGTTGGCAGGGTTGTATTCCCAATGTCAACCCCCGACAAAGAAAAAGCTCTCTTTTCAATGCTTGTGGGAAGAAGGGAGGTCGGAAATAATAGTGCAGCGGTGGCTGCTGAAATATACAAAAACCTTCGAGGCCTCTTTCTGAAGAGATCCAACCCAGTGAGTAATGCTAGGGACCCAGAGGCCCTTATCCCTGAAAAAACCAAAATGACGAGATGCCCCGAATTGGGAGAAGATGGAATGGTACACATTGAAATCTTTATAAAAGCGCTTTTGATGAAGGGGTGCAAAGGGAAGCGAAGATCGTTCTCAAAGGCACCGCCTCGAAAACTGAACCATCTTAGGAATGGACACCCACGCAAGAGCGTAGGAGAGTCGGGGACACCGGGTCGAGACAGGAAGGAGGTCCGCCAATGAGTAGAAGATTTTAGCGAGCAGAAGGCTGACCAGGCTAGGGCCCTAGCGTCAGATACCTCCTGACAACCCTCAAATATTCAAAATATAGGGATGCCTAATCTCGGCTAATCTTCCCTTTATCCTTGCACGGCGGGAGGAAGATAACCTCTTTGGAAGGACAGGCACCCACAAGCGACGGGACACCAAGTCGTAGCTAGTTTGCCTAGCTTCGAAGCTCCTCGGTCGGCCTTCCCTCTGTCGTGGGCCTCTGGAACTAGAAAACCCCGGAGAGTACATGACTAGCGCGAAGAGAAGAGCGAGCAAAACAACGAAAGGCGGGACCCCTGACCAATAGCCACAACAGCACGAAATTCAAAACAAGGAAAGAAAAAGCGGCGAAGAAGAAGAAAGAGCGCCTTGCTAGGAAAGCAAGGAAAGCGCACCTAGGAAGGCGGGGCGATAAAGCACCTGTGATTCGGCGTTGTCCGAACACTTCAAACATGAGAATAAGTGGAAAGTGCGTCTGAGGAATGTTTCTAAAAGATATGAGAAGCTGACAATGAGTTGGTCTGAAATCGAAAAAGAGCGCCCGTCATTATCATAGGAGCGTGTAGCCGGTGACAAAGCCTAGATCAAACCATCCCCGATAGCCCGCGTGGAAGGCTGCTATTAGATCAACTATTCGACCCTTACTAGCTTGCTTGGTTAAGGGCTTGAAATGACTGATTTCAGTGAAAACAATATGAACATAAGCCCGGGCCTGACCCAGACCTACATATGAAGGGAGTTGGGGGCACATACCCAATAAAGAAGTTCAACCTACGGTAGATCTACCCGTGCGAATGCAGGCCGGGACCCGAGTGAAACCACCTTGTCGAGTAATCAATGAAGCTGACCCAAAGGCTTCGTGTAAAAGGAAGAATGCCCCGAAACTTCATTGGGAAGAATCTTAGTATCACCATCCCAACAAGGAAAGTGACCCACTTATTTTCTCTTATAAATGCTGAAGCCGTTCTACCACGAAGGTACAGCAATGATAACGCCATAAAGTTGAATTCTTCCTTCTCATAAGAGCAGGCGGCAGCCATCGGATGACGTCGGCTTTGCAGCGGATAAGCCACTTCCCAGCGGGATCGCCCTTTTGGTGCGAGTTGCGGGTGGAACATGATGGTCCAACAGGCCAGGCCAGCGGCTCGAAAACTCCGACTCGGTATCGGTGAAAAGCACCGTCATAATGAATGATAATATCAAGCTTTTTCGGTCGGATAAAGCGAAAGAAGAAATCTGATCATGTGGTGAAACCTTAAAAATGGTTGTTTTATTGGTTTGAGTTCGAGTGGATTCTAGAACAATTTTATTTTTTTATATATTCTTATTTTTCTATGTGATTTTTTATATGGATTTCTTTGTAGTCTGGAGTAAGAGTGAAGATTCATTCTTTAAATAATTATTCTAGCATGAAGTTAATGAAATTTTGTTTTCATGTATTTCATGTTTTGTATTATAAAATTTAAAAAAAAAAGTAAAACATATAGAGTTTATAAAAAGTGTGGAGTCTTTGTATAATTTTAATCATGAACTTCTACAATAATTTCATATTGAACTGGATTGAGTCCTAGTATAATTTAGCTATATGTACAAGAATTATTTGATCACTTTCATATATGTTCAAATAGATTCATGTTTCTTAGAGTTGTTATCATATGAAGTTTAAAAGCCACATGGCTTCACTACTACCATAAACCTATTAATACTTTTCCCAAGACCTCTCCCACTCATCCTCATACCGGTATGCACTATGCACTAACACCCACTAAAATCCTTGCTTGAAGAATAGAGAGAACTGATACCCATTCGGTCCTCCATATCAACACTTTTTTGGTTGGTTGGCTTTTTGTGACTATTCTTGTAAAAGTTCTAAAATCTGAAGGTTTTGATTGAAAGATATTTTGTACAAGATTGTGGAACAAATTTTGTTGGTCGGAATAAATTTTATTTTGGAGTTTATCTTTTGGTTAACATCTTTTACTATTATACATTGTGAAAGAGTCTTAAGGAAGGGTAAGGCAGGTCGTTACATCAAATCAATCAAAATTATTTTGGATGTTTTAAGATATTATCTTTGTAACGACCTGGTCCAACCATGTAGATATTTGTCATGGTCACAGGGGCCCTCCACGACTTTAAAACGGCTTCTGCTGGTTAGAGACCCGTACTTATATGCCTAAAAGTTACATCTATCCGATGTGAGATGTGACAATCTTTATTTTTTGGGATATTATTGTTTAGGAGTATTATTTTCTTTACTATTATTGTTTTGGGAAATTATTTGTATTTCCCATTATTGTTTTGGAAGTATTATATATTTTCTTTCCTATTATAGTTTTGAGATATTATTTTATTTCCTATCATACTCATATTATGCATAAGGTAGATGTTTTAGAGTTTGTTTTATGGATTTTTATCACTTTTATCAATTTATCAAAAAAATTCAAAGCTTTTACTTTACTTTGTTCTCTGGATTGAGACGTGTAATTCTTGTTGATCAATCACGCTACACGTTGCGTCAAGTGGTATCAGAGCGGGTTTCTCCCAATTGATGGCTAAAACTGGTGCTAGTGATGTCAACAAATCCCAAAACGGTAATCAGGGATTGCAAGCTATTTGGAGGTCAATCAATGAGAAGCAACAATCAATCAAAAATTTAACTCAACTGTTGGAAACAGTACAACCACAATTGAAAACGTTATTGAGTATTAAAAGACAAGGGCGTAGGAATGATAATGAAGAACAATGCGGAGGATTTGGCCCCGCTAGACCCATTTCTAATCCCATCCAAATATACAAAATCAAAAAATGTCAATCGTAGGATTTGATGACACTTCAGATGATGAGGTCAACTTGGGTGAATTTTCAAATCCACATGATAGACAAAGAGGTACAAGGTAGTGGAAACCAAACTACAAAGGAGACAATGAATACAAACTAAAGGTAGATATCTCTAACTTTAGTGGTGATCTTAATATTGGGAGGTTTTTAGATTTGTTGACTGAAGTTGACAAGTTCTTTGACTATACAGATTTTCTTGAGGATATAAAGGTTAAATTTGTTACTTATAGGTTAAAAGGGGGAGCATTTGTATGGTGGGACAAATTGAGGAAGATGAGGATGAAGACATGAGTCGATTCAAACATGGCATAGGATGGAAACGATTATTACGAGGTAGTTTTGCCTCGAATTTATGAGCTGATATATTTTATGCTTATCAAAGATGTACACAAGGTAGCAAGAGTGTGAATTAATATACTGCTGAATTTTTGTGATTGGCAAAGAGGAAGCAATTATCAAAAAGTGAGAACCAACAAGCGACTAGATATTTGAGTGGCTTGAAGCAGACTATTAGAGATAAAATTGGGTGCATATGGTTTTTAGTGTGTAAGAGGCTAGAAATTTAGCGATGAAAGCTGAGTTACTTATTCTAGAGCAAACCCATAGTACTAATTATAGAAGATATGGAGGGGTAGACAACAAGGCTCTAGGTGACAATGGAAAAACACCTCTAGCCATGTACGATATTGTGGAGACTAGCTAATGTTGGTGTAGGAAAAGGGAAAAGTGTAGTAGTAGAAGGAAATAAGGATAATACTTCTGTGCCTGCCAAAAACAATAACCCTTATGTAAGGCCTTCCGATGTTAAGTACTATAGATGTGGAGAGGTTGGCCATCGTTCCAATGAATGTCCTAAGCGGAAGACAATGAATTTAGTATAGAAGGACGATGATGTTGCAGAGAATGAGGTGTGAAGACTTGATGGGTGTAAAGACCAAATGATGTATATGTGAAAATATGGCCAAGGGAGTGAATGTGGTAAATGCCAAAACTGATTTGAAGCCAGTAGTGTATCATTGCAAATGAAAAGTATTACCAACCTCAAACCCCTTTCACATAAAGTCTGGTCTTACAAGTAATAAAGTGGACTCTGGAGTCCAGTCTCGTACTACGAGGATTAGAGGTTCTCTATAGTTCAGATTTGATCACCCAGAATTGCAAAGGGCTCTTCACTATTTAGGCGATCAAATAGGATGTGGAATAAAATCAATTGTTTAAGCAAAACTGATTTAAAACTAATCCTAAAATCTACCAAATAAACAACTGCCCAATTCTAAAGGTATGAAGAGTCACTAGGGATGGGGATAATTATTTACAAAAACGGTTGCATTTCATGAAAGTGCAGCATTTGTGAGTTGAATGTTGGATTTGTCGAAACAATGTAGTATAACTGGATTTCCTCCATACACCATACATTTCACTATCAACACACCATATTCCTTTTCGGGGACAAGTGGTCTAAATAACCTTCACTTGTAAAATTTGGCTCTTTAAGATTTTATTGTTTTTCTTTTTTAATACTTCACAACCCATTTCTCAACGAAGAATTCTTGCCCCCATAGACGAGGATATGCAAGCCTTCTCCAATGTAATTGGTATCTAAGTCCTTAAGTCAGTAAAATTTTCTATCTCCTTGATTAGATCTTTGCTAACAGAGGATCAAGATCCTTTCATCATATAAGGAAACCTCTGATCAATTAATTGATACATCATCTAATTAATGTACACCATGAGTAGTAGTGATCTATCAAAGTAATTTTTCGAGTTCATTAGTTCAAGATATTAGTCTAACATACCCACTAGAGGTGCAGCTCTTTACTCTAAAGTCTCCATGCATGTCACTCAGAGGGCCTCCTGGAAATCAGAGCAAAGATACAGCTCTTTTCTGGGTATAAGCTACTAATATTCCGAACAGTTCATTATATGAATAATACCAATTATATAAATTCGGTTTTCAAACCCACAAAATAAGCTGGCTTGCAAATGTGAATGTTCGACAATTAATCCCCAACCCTAGAATGTTTAATGTTCCATTACTAGATTCCAATCATCACCCAATCAAACAAAAGTAGAAAAATGAAGAAAAGAAATCAAAGAGACAAGAAAAATCCATGTTGACTTAAATCCGCCTCAGCGGTAAATAAATTGAATAACGAATTATAGCGCAGAAATCTGCTTGATAGAAATAAAAATGTAATAAAACTACTCTAAAATCTAAAACAAATCAAAATCTGCGAAAAATGGAAAATGGGCGGTCTGAGAAAGCCTCATGAGAGAGAGAGAAAATCAGTTTTAGCTTGATCTTTAATGCGAACCTTAGTAGAAATGCGAGATCTCTTATACGACATAGGAAATCTCTTAATAGGAATAAAAATGCCTTTCTAAACTACTCTAAAATCTAAACCAAATCAAATCTGCCCGAAAAACTGGAAAAATGAGCGATCTGAGAGAAGCCCCCATGAGAGAGGCTCTCCAAATCTTCTCTTGCCCTCTTACCCCTAAAGCAGTATATATGGTCTAGGTGAAATGGGCTTGAAAATAGGTCAAAATATCAATTTTCGGCCTTTTTAGATTTCTCAACGTTTTGGTTGCAAAGCGACAAAGGTGAGGTCGCGACCGCAGTTTTTAGGTCGCGACAGGATTTCTGGTCTTGACCTGGAATTTCTGGTTGACAAAGTTTTTGATCGCGACAAGTTTTACGGACTGCTGACCACGGTCCTCTGGTATGACTAAGTTTCTAGACGGCAACTTTTTCTTCTCCAACTTGTCGGGGCCATAACTTCTTCATTTTAACTCGGATTTGGGCATGTGAGTACTCGTTGGAAAGATCTTTGAATGTAGAATTCAGCCATGAGGGAATTTGAACCATTTGATGTTCCATATGGTACAGAAAAATTGTTCTTCCCAGTGGCACGCTTTGAGACTCTCGGTTGACTCTTCTTTTGGAAATATATTGCTCATTTCTTGCCAAGTTTAGAGGAAATTTTATGCGTTTTACATGAATATGGATATAAAATGCACAAAATAGCATGTGAAATGAAATCAAAACATAGATGAGTTTTGCACTCATCAATGGGGATAATGACTATGAGGAATATAAGTAGGAAGAGTACACTTGTGTGGCAATGAAGCTCATGTTGTCTCCGAAGTGTGGTGATGAGACTCAACACCATAAGCTCTTTCGCACTAAGCTAACTATTCAAGGGAGTTTGTGTGATCTTATTATTGATAGTGGGAGTCTAGAGAACATAATAAGTAAAGATGTTATGGAGAGGCTACAGTTAGAGACAGAAACTCACCATAGCTCATATGCTATTGGGTGGATTAAAGAAGTAGGTGGTATTCGGGTGAATGAACGTTGTAAGGTATCCTTCTCTATTGGCAAGTATAATGATGAGGTGTACTGTGATGTGGTGGATAAGGATGCTTGTCATATTATTTGGGCATCCTTGGTAGTATGATGTGGATGCTAAGCACTTGGGTAGGAGTAACTTGTATCGATTAGAGAAAAAAGGAATAAAATATACACTAGTGTCTTTCAGTAGGAAGAACCAACCCATGGCTTTACAAAGTAGAGGGAAGAAACTTTCTAACTATGATGCATGACCCATCTTCACTTATGGGCGAGTGTAAGGAGACCTGGGAAGCGCATTTGATGGTTGTGAAGGGAGAGGTAGAAAGTAGAGATTTAGTTAGGGCCTAAATTTCGATAGAGGTGTAGACTTTGTTAGAGGAGTTTAATAATGTGATTCTTGAAGATTTACCTATAAGGTTTCCTCCTATGTGTAACATACAACACCATATAGATTTGATTCTAGGTGTTTCTTTTCCAAATCTGCCTCATTATATGATGAGTACTAAGAAGAATGAAATCTTAAGGGAGAAGGTAGAAGAGTTGCTAAGCAAGGGGCATATTCAAGCTAGCATGAACCCATGTGCGGTTCCGGATTTTTTGACACCTAAGAAAGATGGGAGTTGGCGAATGTGTGTTGATAGTAGGGTGACCAACAAAATTACCATTGGATATATATTTCCTATTCCAAGGTTGGATGATATGCTTGATTAGTTGAGTGGAGCAATTGTGTTTAACAAGATTGACTTGAGGAGTGGTTATCATCATATTAGAATTCGTCCAGGTGATGAGTGGAAAACAACATTCAAGACAAGAGATGGGTTGTACGAATGGTTAGTCATGCCTATTGAGCTAACAAATGCTCCTAGTACTTTTATACGAATTATGAATCAAGTACTTCAACCTTTATGGGAAAATTTGTAGTTGTTTATTTTAATGATATTTTGATTTATAGTAAGTCGAAGGAGCAGCATATTGGACACCTAAGGGAAGTGTTTAAGGAAAATAAATTATATGAAAATTTGGGGAAATGTGTTTTTATGACAAATAGTTTGCTATTTCTTTGCTATGTTGTGAGTTGTGAGGGAATTAAAGTAGATGAGGAGAAAGTGAAGGCTATTAGGGAATGACCTACCCCAAAGAATGTTAGTGATGTAAGGAGCTTCCACAGGTTAGCAACCTTTTATAGTAGGTTCATTAAACATTTCAGTAGCATTGAAGCACCTGTTACTAAGTGTTTGAAGAAAGGGAGGTTCCATTGGGGCAAGGAGCAAGAGGGTAGTTTTTCTTTGATTAAAGAGAAGTTGAGCACAACACATGTCTTGGCATTACTAGATTTTGAGAAGTTATTTAAGGTAGAGTGTGATGCTAGTGGAGTGGGTATAGAGGCTTTTTATCGAGGGAAGAGCCGATAGATTTCTTTGGTAGTATTGCCGGCGGCGTAAAATAAGCTACATATGATAGGGTACATGTTGTTGTGAAGGGCTGAGAAACTTGGGAACATTATCTTATAGCCAAGGATTTCATTCTCTATACTAATCATGAGGCCTTGAAGTACTTAAGTACATAGAAGAAAATTAGAAGTGATATGCATGCTAGGTGGCCATCTTACATAGAGAAATTCCCTTATAAGCTTGTCTATAAATCAGGATACCATCAAATCCCTCATCCAAATAAAGTCAGGACTAGGACACTTTCAATACTTAGTAACTCAATCCTTTGTGGGGAATGATACTGCCTCTTTACACTATATTACTTGGCGACGTGCATGAGCTCGCCGTACTATTTATACATGCGTTCGCTATCAAGTTTTGAATGTGATTGTCAAGGGATAATATTATTACTAATATTTATACTAAGTAGTCCTTCTTTACTTTGGATACTTCTTTTGTTTGTTTTCTTTTATTTTAGTTATATATACTTATTTCCACTTTTGTTTATTTTACTTTTGATTTTTCTCTTGTTTTGTTAGCGGATTATTTCTAGCAGTCCTTTCAAGGATTTGACAACTAAATTATCCTCCTTAATTTTAACTAAGAATGAGGAAAATGGCCAATAGGCATCATCAAGAGTGACCAATCAAGTGAGAATCAATTGTGAAGCCATGATCGATGGATCATGTTCGGTTTGGAGTGCCCGCAATTGAGGCAATCCAATAAATGGATGGGACCATCACCCAAACACCTCAAGTCATAACACTCTCCAAACTCCACAAGTCCAAAGATCAAGCTTGGAAGAAACCATGGCTTAAATGGCTAAGCTAAGGGATGAAATGGAAGATTCTATAATTCAAATGGCCAATTCAAGACTAGAGCAAAACATGGCAGAAATGGAAAGAAGTTAAGCTGAATTAGCCATGGCTTAAGCTGAATTTTCAAGATCAATGGATGATATGGACTATTCTCAGTCAGGTTTCAGATTTCATATGATATGAGATAAGGTGCCTTCACAAGAAACCGATGATAGCCCTAGAGGCAAACATGGGTTGAACTTAGAAGATCTCGAAGCTGATTCTTGGAGGAGGGGAGTGAAAAACCTTCTGAGATGAGTCAAATTCTAAAAGTGAAGTGGATGAACTAGCCATACTTAGTAATAGTAAATAATCTAGGGCTGGATAATAATGGAAAAGACAATGATCAATGTTCAAATTGGCCAGTACCACTTAAGGAAGTTTGGATGAGAGATGACTCCAGGGACCTTCCTTACACTCGACTTGGAATTGAATCGAGGAACTCGACAAGAGAGAGGGAATAGTATACAAGAACTAATTATTGAGCACATGAATGAGGGAAGAACATGGTTAACATGTCTCTGAAGAGGACAAGCATGAGTTTCCTGTATTCTTGAGGTGATTAGAGAAGAAGACGACCTGAGCCACAATGATGAAATCACCTTAAGGAATAATGAACTTGAGAAGTTTCAAGAGAGGAATGATGTACAAGGTGAGAAGCCTTAGTTTACTTAGAAGGAGGAATTAAAATTGACTTTCTCAGGATAGGGAAGGAAGAATGAAGAAATTGAAACAAGTTTGGAGATGACTTCTAAGACATTTGTTCAAGAGGAGTTATCAAGTGATGCCATACCATACATTTTAGAGGTAGAAGAGCCCATAGTCTCATCTCATGAGATCAAGGAAGCCTCCAATGCTAACAAAACGATCAAATCATTTCAAGACAGGGTGTTCAAGTTGCTAATTGAGCACAATTATTGCCTCTTATAGAAGGATGGAGGCAAGAATCACCAACCAATCCGTAGTTGGTAGAGTCTAGTTGGACTCTAAAAACAAAGCAACTTCTTGGGAGGCAACTCAAGCTTAATAAGTTTTCTTTCATTTTCTTAATTTCTTAGTTAGTTTTGAGTTTGTTTTTGAATAAATTTTCATGCTTGATTTTGTTTTTCCTTGTGCTAGTGTTAATTTTCAAGTTTTTGGAGACCCAAAGTTGGTTATGGAGGTGGAGAATAGAAAGTGAGTTTATATACCATCTTGGAGGCGAGAACCGATCAATCAAATAAATTGATAAGAAAATCAGTTCAACACATCCTCCCTCACATAGCTGTATGGGAAGAAGGCACAACTTGCATTCTCAGCAAGTCATACTCATTAGACTATTCAGAAGGCTTGATCTGAATACTCATTATCCAATCTTTCTTTTGTTTCACATTTAGGATAATGTGTGGGGGGGTGGTGCGAATTCAAGAATTCAAAATTTTTTTTTTTAAATCCAACTTTTGTATATCCTTACCCATTTTAGTTATTTATTTTCAGTTGTTTGGTTGTTAATTGCATGTGCTTTTCTTTCTTCTTTTGTTTGTTTGTTTTGTGTCTCATGTGAATTAGGTTGGTGCCTAGTAATGGTTTTGAGAATGCTTTGGTATTGTGCTCAAATTGTTTTTTTTTAGTCATAATTTGGGATACCTTTGCATTTATTTGATCTAGGACTTGAGTGTATCTTTTGGTTGTAGGAGACTTGGCTTGAATAACCACCTTGTCTTTCAAAGAATTATTTCTTAATGGAACTCATACACACACACACTAGATCTCATTTATATACCTTGGTTCTAGCCTCTTTTTTTTTCTCAAATTAAACTTACCTTGACAGACCTCAACTTCTATAGTGGTGGGACACCTCAATAAAGAGGATTGTCAATGTGCCCTAACAAAACAAAAGAAAATGAATGAAAAATAGAAAATGAAAAAGAAAAAAAAATTTGTCAAAAAGAAAGAAATAAGTGAGTTTACTCACAAGTATGTGTTAGGGTTTTCTAGTTGATTGTTCGGGGAGAAGTTTGGAGGAACCAGTGCCTAGTGCCATAGCAGCGGTAGAAGTCACCAATGGATCCTTCATGGACACTCTTCTAGTACTCTTTGCCCCGTACATCCCACTCTACCTAGTTTTATGTTGTTGGATAAAAGGTGCGCTCTCAGCCTAGTTTAGTTAATTTTCTTTCAAAAGTGTGAGTTGAGTTTAGTTTGAGAATCATTGTATCATGTAAGACCTAAAACATCATTTTCACTGAGTTACTTTAGGAAAGGTTTATTGAGAACTTAGGGGCAAACTTGCCTTGATCACCATGCCTTTAGATGCCTTGCCCTTTAGAAATCATAAATGTTTTGGGGTCACATTTTGGCTAACATGTTTTCTTAGAAATTTTCCACTCTTTCTCTTAAATTGTACTAGCACCATACTTAGACTCATATCTATCTTAGCGTTTTTTTTTTTATGTTTGTGTTTCCTTTGGTTGGGATAAGCAAGGATTTAAGTTTGGGGATGTGATGAGTATACTTTTTACTCATTTTATCTCTATGTTTTGTGTGTTATTTTTTAGTTTTAGATATAAATAAGTGTTCTAATACCCTAAATGTTTATCTTTATGATTAGGTCTGACCATTGAATACTCTGGCTTGAATCGGAGTAAAACAAAGCAAAAAAATTGGAAAATCGGCAAACACTTCCATGACATCATGGTATGAAACTCTTTTGCTTATTTTGATCTTTTCAGCTATAAGATGAACTCAAATGGCATCAAGCTTTATATGGATGGATTCTACACTTCAAGATCTTTCCAACAGTACCTAGAACACCAAATTTGGAGTTCAGACAAGAAAATTAAGACTTTGAGAAGCTCAATGCAAGGAAAAGGCAAAGTGGTGATGAATAGTGCATGCTGCAACATCACTGTTTGGATGTCGCGGCATTGAAGCAAAGAAGAAGAGCAAAGATACTAGTATGTCATGGCATTGGAACTCCAAGTCACTGCATCCAGTGAAATTATGGATTTTCAAACACTAACATGTCACGGCATCACAACCTAGTTTTGGCAAGTTTGCCATTTTCGGCCCACTTCCCAAGATGTATTTAAGGGATGCTTTGAGACAATTCAACGGGATGTTTTTTGGAGGACCTCAGAGTAGAGGGTAGAAGACTAAGCCTCTAGGGTTTCTAACCTGCAGGTAGCTCTAGAAAAGAAGAAAGAAGAAGTTTATTTGTGTTTTTTGGTTCTTAACCGGTTATATTTCTTCCATATCATGTTTTGATTTTATTTTTTAGGGTTTGAGATGTAGTTTGATTCTGATTTATGTATTTGAACATGGATTTATTTTCTAATTGATATTTGAGACATTTTTTATTAATTGTTCTATCCTGTTCTTAATGCATATTGATGATTAGCTACCATGCATTGATATATGATGTGGTTCAAGTCAAGATCTGAGAAGTGAGAGTTGGTTCAAGTACAAGATGAAGGCAGACAAGCATAGATTTTGGTGATGACATGGTTTTCATTATCAAGGCTCAAGTGCAAGGTGGTCATAGCAAGCTAACAAAGAAAATATGAACCATACCAAATTGTTAAGAAGATCAACAACAATGCTTATGTGGTTGATTTGCTGATAAGTATACTTTATACTCATTTTATCCCTATGTTTTGTGTGTTATTTTGTAGTTTTTAAATATAAATAAGTATTCTAATGCCCTAAATGTTCATCTTTATGATTAGGTTAACCATTGAATGCATACGAGCAAAAACAAAGCGAAAAAGTAGAAAACCAACAAACACCGCTACAACATGCAGCAACAACTACTATATTTCAACTTTTTCATCTATAAGATGACGTCAAATGGCATCGAGATTTATATGGATGGATTTACACTTCAAGATTTTTCTAACAATACCAAGAACGCCAAATTTGGAGTCGGACAAGAAAGTTATGACCTCAACAATTTATGGTCGCGACCATAGAAATCCATGGTCTCGACCACAACACTTCATGGTCATGACCATGGCATGTGTGACCCACGATGTTTCATGTGCGGTGTGGTCGCACCCTGGGAGCTTTCATGGTCGTGACCACGAGACAATTTGCGACCTAACACTTTAGCCCATTCTAGGGAGGCCTATAAAAGAGAACACGATCAAGGGTATTAAGGGGATGGTTTTAGAGAGGTCTCTTAATGGAGGATAGAGTAATAAGCCCCTAGGGTTCCTACCCCTAGGGTAAGGCTCTTGGAGGAAGAAGATTGAAGAAGAAAAAGTTTATTTCTTGTTTTCTGGTTCTCCTTTGGTTGTATTTCTTCACCTCATGTATTGATTTTATTTTCTAGGGTTTTAGATGTAGTTTGATTTTGATTTATGTATTTGAACATGGGTTTATATTCTAATTGATATTTGAGGCATTTTTCTATTATTTTTTCTATCATGTTCTTAATGCGTATCGATGATTAGATACCATTGATATGTGATGTGGTTCAATTCGAGATCTAAGAAGTGAGTTGGATTAGACATGGGTAGAACATCACATTTCACCATAGTTTAGAGATATTCATGGGTTTTGTGTGGTAGATTAGACTTCAAAGTTATTGCTCTAGGACTTGCTAGCTGAGTAGAGATGCAAAATACCTAAGTCCTAGGAGGAGAATGTGGATCATTTAGAGAGATTCACATGTGCAATAGTGAGGCTTACCATCAATAGGTGATTAGAATATTAATTGGGAATAAATTGATCCATAATACATAAGGATTAATCAAATGAAATCTAAACCCCAAGCTTTTCCCATTTTATATCATATATTTGCATGATAGATTAGGATTTTAGTTGTTTTCTTACTTCTACCATCAAATCTATCATCCAAATAAAGTCAAGACTAGGACAATTTCAGTACTTAGTAACCTAATTCTCGTGAGATCGACACTCATACTTTTTACACACTATATTACTTGAGGTGACAAATGCATTTGTGTACATAGGCGTATTATTTTATATAAACTCATTTAAGCCTATCACTTGCCAAGTTGGATTGGAATTTCAAAGACTTTCAATGTTGATGATCTTATCTTGTTCTAGCCAAATATGAATCTTGGATATCTAGGAAGTAAATCAAAGATGAGTTCTTTGCAAGTGGAGTTGACTGGTGTAGTGTGTTAGATCAAATCAACCAAAATCCTTATTTTGGTTGTTTTGAGATATTATCTTTATTTTTTGGGATATTATTTTATTTCTCATTATTGTTTTAAGAGTATTATTTTCTTTCATACTATTGTTTTGGGATATTATTTCTATTTCCCAGTATTGTTTTGGGAGTATTATTTTCTTTCATATTATAGTTTTGGGATATTATTTTATTTCGTATTATACCCATATTATGTCTAGGGTATAAATATAAATTTTTTAGTTCATTTTAGGGACATTTATCACTTTTATCAATTTATCACAAAAATCAAAGCTTTTGCTTTAATTTACTTTGTTTTATGTATTGAGAATTTGTATCTGGATTGAAACATGTTATTTTTATTGATCAATCATGTGTTGATCTATCATGCTACGCGTGTGTCAAGGGGCATGCCTTAAGGGGTATCTAGGGTAAGAATTATGTGTTTTACAAATTTAAAGAAAAATTCTTTTGTGGCAACCTCTCCCTTTGTACTCTACTTTGTTCTTTAGGTGAATCTTTTATTAGAAAAAAAAATTGATATTTCTGTCTTTACAATGTAGTTCCTGAATTTCTGAGTCAATGGATCGTCTGGGCACCATCAGTCACCGCCCATGCAACCTCGCAAAACAAACAAGAAGATGACGAAATTGGCCGCCCCTCCGATGGCAAAGTTAGCTCATGAGACTGAGCAAGAACCGTAGTTATCTCAATCACACTGCTAGCACCTCATCCTCGACATGATTCTTTCTTTATGAGGAGAACGATCCACCTTTCTATGGAGAGCGAGACGATTCTTCCCAAAGATGTCAGGGAAGGTGGCTCTACTGCGGAAGGATGACTTATTCTTCTTTACAATCATTTTCCCTAACTAATACGGTGTTAGGCGTCTTCCTATTCCGTTGGCGCGGCACTGATCTTGAGAACATCTACTTATATCATGAACAACCACTGGCAGCTTTCTACCAGAGAGTCACAATCTGGAGAGAAGATCCAGAAGGCCATGATTCCAAAATAGATGCCCAGTGGAGAGAGGCATCCAGAGAGAGCCAGGTACTCTGGGAGAGCTGCTCGACTGCTCCCGAGCCTATTCACCGGGGTCCCACTGGTCAGATAGGGCCCGGGTCCCATCGAGGCTCAATGCCATTGGCTAGGGAACCGAAGCCCAAAGCAATGGAATGATATGCTCTTTTCCCCGCCAGGAGGGTAATCATCCCCGGTTGGAAAAAAAGGGAACAAGCTTGATCGTCATATCATGGGGAATAGTAGATCATCAATGTTGTTGGATTTTACCGGGAATTTTTGTAACTTTAAAACCCGTATTAGGATGCTTATATGGTTGCTTCGAGTAACTCTTGGTAATGAAACCGCTATAAATAGGTGAGGAGGTTGGTTGTCTTACTGGTTATCCACGTTCCTTCGTCAAAGAAGGATAATTGAATGTTGCTAAGACTCATAATTGGGGGATTACGAGATGAAGGATGATTATGTTCGATCATTTGAGCGTGCTTTCTAAGCATGGATCGGGCCAAAGACTGTATGGTTTGAGCGGAGTCGGAATTGTTATAAGGGGTCTTTGGGTGGTTTTAAAACTTGAATGGAGTCCGAGGACACCCCTGTTGATCCCCGGGCAGGATCGCCTGCTTCCCACCAGCCCCATCTCCTGCCTTTTGCCCCATCTCCATCTTTTCCCTTCTTTTTTGGCTTTGCAAAGAGCCTTCTTCTCAAATTTCCATTCCGCCTTTTCCCCTTCTTTTTTGGCCTCCGCAAAGAACTTCTGCTTTGGCGGCAGATGCCTTGCCTATTTTTCTTCTGTATTCGGGTGTTTTAGAGTTACTAATATTAGTTTGTCGTGTTGTAATAAGGATTTCTTAGCAACAAGCATATTCATGTAATGTCGAATAATCTTTTCAATGTAATTAATAAATTGCAGCTTTTTAATAATCTACGAAGGTCTGTGGCCAGCCTCGTAAGGGACGATTATTCGAACATTCTCGCCCACTGAGGCCGTGGTTGAACATTATAAAACTTGTTAACGGGCGGGCCTAATCGCCCGAGAAAAGGGCCCCTGGGCTTGGCCCACCTTAGTCTATTGTGCCCTAGAGCGCGAACCGTCATGATGGTTGAAATCCCTTTGACGCACGCGAAGTCATCGGTTCCTTAAATGCGACCGCAGTGCTCCTAGGGCATCAGTGATATATAGATAGGCATCAGCTGTTGTACTTTTTCCCTTTTGTTGTTTTTGGTTTATCCGCTTCGCGACTATCCGTCGCGAATAGCCGGTGTAACTTGCATTTGTCGTGGGCCACGGTCGCAAGCACTCGTGCACTTCATTTAGCAACCATCGTCGCCCTTAGTAATGCTGACTGTAGAATGACCGGGTTTCCAACTGTAAGAGGCCTGGAAGGGAGGAGACATGGTTTAAAATTTATTCAACCCAGGAGGTCCTTGCCTCGGGCTTGGGGTATGCCTTCGTACCAATTAGGTATATGGCTAGAGTCTAATATTCGTTTTCTCTTCTCCATTTGATCTTCTTGTAGAATGGTGAGGGGTCAGGAAGAAACTTCCACGAGTGGTCGCCCCAGAGGGCGCCTTCGGGCGACGCCTTCTGCAAGCAACATCAGCTTGTCTCTGACGATGGAGGAGCTAATGGCTTATTGCGAGGTGCCCGATAACATTAACCTCCGGTTAATAGAGAGGACGGACGACTCTACCTTGGGTAGAGAACATAATGGTGTGTTTCTTACCCGGGAGCACCTTGCAGCAGGGCTACGCTTCCCCGTTTTGGCCCTAGTCAATCAGTTTTTTCATTTCACCTAGGCACCCCCGGCTCTTATCCACCCTTAATGTCATTCGCCAGAGCTTTGGATCTGGGGTGTCGAGATGTTGAACCACTGCATCAACCCGACCTCTCATTGGTCGAGCTGTGTATAATTTATTTTCTCGAGAATAGTAAGGGCGGTCTGATTTCTATGTCGGGCCTAATCCTCGACTCGTGCCGTTAACGGGCTCCCCAACTCACCTATGACAGAGGCGAAAGGAGTGTTGCTAGTGAGGGGATCCTGGGACGAGTCCCCGGGCTCCCTCGGGCTTCCGTTTAATATCAACCGGTCTCAATCTTTTCCAGGTGTGTGGTCGGGTTAGACTTGGCCTGATAGCCTTTCCCGGATATTTAGTACGTGATGATGGACTAACCTTGGGTTGCTTATGTAGGAAAGGCAGCAGGCGGCACAGTGGCCCCAGGTGGAGAAGTCGAGCCGAAGAGTCGCCGGCTATCGAGATTTCCAAGCGAGACATCGTACAAGGTTCTCGACTCGAGATAATATAACTGCCGTGGCCCGCGGCAAACCCATTACACCCTCCTCGATCATTCCGTAGATTGCCTTCGGACATCGTGGAAGGGGAGCACTTTGTCATTGCGACCTACGTCACGATTTGGCCGATTGCCCCGTCCCTCAGTGGCCCGGTGGTTGAGGCATGAGTGGTCTGAGGTGTTGGGAGCGCGTTGGGTTCGTGCGACCTCCACAGTGAGGATTCTAGTTACCTTGACCAGTTCCCGGTCGGAGAACTAGAAGTAGTCGTCGAAGCGGCTGCAACTGCCTTAGCAGTGGCCATCTCCCTGCCCCGGTGATAACGGTCGCTGGAAAGACGGTCGGGCGAAAGAGCAGCGCTGAGTCGAAGAGGCCCAAGTTGCGATTAGTGTGAATTGCAGGTATTTCAGATTGGAAGGAAAAGGCAGGGAGGAAGATGAAGCAGGCTGAGCAGATTCAATCTCTGGGAGCGTGGCTGGACTAGAAAGTGAGTCGACATCGCCTTGCCGGGTTGCGGGACCTGATAGGCCAGTGTGAGGAGGATTGAAGGTTCAAGCCATTATCATCCCTAGCTCTCCCGAATCGGGGCCCACAAATTAAGCCAGACAGCAAGGGACTCTAGAATGAGAAGTTGAAAGAGGCCGATAAAGTTCTGATCGCTCCAGTGATCCCCCGCTTTCGTGTGACCGAGGTCTACTGGTGGTTATCTTTGTCAGAGACTGCAAGGCCCACGTGCCGGAGCAGTTATAACCAACCATTATGCTCCTCCGCGTGGGCCGAAGCCTCCGAGAATGGAAGTATATCATGCCTTGCATTGGAACACTCCAGGAGAGTCCGCGATGAGCCAGAATTGAACAATTTGTATCCGCGCATATGCTTCCCAATGCGTAGGCGCTTTCAGGGCATGGGCCTTGGTGAGGACTACTCGGTGAGCGTTCCTGTAGGGACCCAGAAGGAAGACATCGAGCGGATTATCGATGATGGGATAAAGGGTACCTGCAGCCGTACCTCACGTTGGTCGATTGAGTAGTAGAATGGCGAGTTTGGTTATGTGACATTAAATATCGCGATTTACGGCCGCCACAATGGGTTTCTTTGTAGGTCGTTCTTTATTAAGACATGGTAAACCCCGATCACGAGGTTCGAGCTCAGGGCGGGGATGCTGAGCGGTTGCGACTATATGTCCCGGTCGAGAGGGAATGGCCGGCGGATGCAAGTGCTTCATTAAAGGAGGCCAAGTTGGTGTGCCGTCGTCTAGAGCTAGGGGCTAAAGAATCTGCTGAAAGAGCCGCTCGGGCAAAGGCTGAGAGGGATGTGGCACGCCATGAGGCAGCGATGGCCAAGTTGGAGATTGGGCGGGTGTACGAGCAGGTGGAGTACGAGGCTTGCCGGGTTCAACGTTCCATAGCGGTTGGGCGCGCATGCATGAAAGGTGAAATCGAGACGTGAAGTTGCTTTCAGGCATTGTCCCTGGCGATGGAAGCATCTGGCGGAGGAAGAAAAGCGATCGTTTGACGGACCCGAAACACTTTCCTTGATTTTGGAGGCGCGGGACGCTAAAGATGATTTCGCCGCCTGCGAAAGGCCGTTCTGGCGATGAAGCGATAGAGCGAAGTTTGATGCGGCGACATTTGTTCAACTATGGCTATGGTTGCTATGTTTTACACCGCAGTATATGCGGGACGGGGCACCAGCTCCCCCGATGGAATCTTTGGATCCTTGGTCCCGTTAACTCGAGTTTTTGCCAACCCTCATTCTTTAGAAGCACCTTATGCCCATTTCGGCGGATCGATGCGTGCGGGGAGGAACGCCCGAAGAGCGGCCCTGCCATTGGAAAGATGAGACTCTTAGATGGGTCTCGGCGCCGTCGGACGGCGAGTCAAGGATACTGTGCAATTAGGAATTGAGTGCTTTTGGGATGATACTTGAAGCTAATTCGGTGTTTACATTAAGCAATTTATCACTTTTGTTTCTTCGTTACTTTTATTTGGTACCTCGTTGTGCGTATGGATTTTATATGGGCGGATGGGCGATGCATTTGTGTTACTTGAATGGGTCATTTGACCGTGCCATCCGGGCTTTTAAATTTGACCCGACTAGATATTATCTATCTTTGGCCGGGATCGTCATTTGCTGCGCCGATAGGTACCAAATTTGACCAGCTAGATGTTATCTATGCTAGGCCGGATAAGTCATTTTACTACGCCATCCGGGCTTTTGAATTTGACCAGCTAGATGTTATCTATGCTTGGCCGGATAAGTCATTTTATTGCGCACATCCGGGCTTTTGCATTGACCCATTAGACGTTATGAAATTTGGTAGGATAGGTCGATTTTCTTCTGCGAAGTGGGCTTTTGCATTTGACATTGACGATATAGAGCGGGCGGATAGATCATTTCTTTGCGCCATCAGAGCTTTTAGGTTTGACCAGCTAGATGTTATCTATGTTGGGCCGAGATAGGTCATTTTACTGCGCCATCCGGGCTTTTAGGTTTGACTAGCTATATGTTATCTATGCTAGGCCGGATAGGTCATTTTACTGCGTCATTCGAGCTTTTAGGTTGGACCTTGTATAATGAAAAATATGTGAAGACATAGGAGTCAACAAAAATAATGATATGCTTTTATTGATGATACCTTCTCAGTGCATGGCATTCCACATTCTAGTACCAGGGTTCCATTTGTTTTTATCTATAAGCGTAGGGTGGCTTCATAGGTTCGATCACGACATAAGGTCCTTCCCAGTTGGGTTGGAATTTTCCTGCAGTGGGGTCTGCAGTATTTTTGAAAACTTTCCTCAAGACCAGATCGCCCGGCCCAGAAACACTGGGGCTTAGCAAATGCATTATAAGAGTTCGCCGCCCAGTCTTTGGTAGAAGAGTTATCTGAGTGTCACGGCTTCCTGTTTGCTCCCATCACTCATGTCTAACTCCGGCTGTGGTCTGCATTTTCTAACTTCCGGGCGTAGCTATTCGGATGGTGGGCGGGCCCCAGTTCGGTGGGATAGCAGGCTTGCATCCGTAGGTGGTCTGAAACGGGAGATGTCGGTTGGCTTTCGGGCAGTAGTTATGTAGGCCCAGAGCACCCCGGGGAGTTCTTCTACCCATTTCCCTTTAGCGGAATCTAATCGCTTTTTCAAGGCAGTCAACAAGGTTTTGTTGGAGGCTTCTGCTTGGGCATTGCTTTGAGGATACCGAGGAGTAGAATATAAATTTTTTATCTTCAATTCCTGGAAAAAGTCCCAGTAGACTCGGTTGTCAAACTGCGGCCCGTTATCGGACACGATTGATCTTGGGATGCCGAACCGGCAAACAATGTTTTCGGATAAGCCAGAGTAACATCTCTATCTTTAATTGTGAAAGTCGACCTCTATCCATTCTTGAAATAATCGATTGGCGTTGATAATAGTTTCTTTTGGCCGGTGTAGTGGAAGCCGGATGAGCTATATCAATCCCCATTGAGAGCGAATGTCCACGGGCTAGAGATGAAGACCAAGTCTTGCACCGATGATTTCAAGATAGGGGACATTCGGCAAGAAAAGTCACATTTCTTAGCCCATGTCGGCGTCCGACCTCGTAGTTGACGATAATACCTAAGTGTGGGCTGGTGTGCTAAAGTTCTTACAGCGTGATTCGCATATGCCTTCATGTGGTCGGTGGCACATGAAGCCTTGTTCGAGTTGGGCACATCAAGTACGGCCCGCCTAGGGATCGTTTATAGCTGCCCGTCTATCATGGAGAATCCTAGCCGTGAATCAGAGACATGTGGGCCTTGTCTATCATTAGGTAGTTCCCAGAGTGGCTATGTATGATCGTATGGGGTCCATCGGTGGGAACTTCCTCCATCCCCAGTTTACTTAGGCATGCGTATTGAGGATTCGGTTGATAGTAGATGGGAGAATACGGTTTCCATATCGATAATGAAGCGATACGGCGACTAAGGCAGCCTCTAATTCTGATCTCGGGGACATGTTCAATTTTCCAGGCCGAGAGGGTATTCAATTTCTGCTTGACTAGGGAAGCATACTTTGCCATTCGGGGATCCACACGGACTCAGGTGCATGTTAACTGTCGACAACCTTCTTCTAGTCGCTACGAGGCAGAAAGATTATCGACTGTAGTCGCAGTAGGTCAGACTATCATTGCCTCGTATTCTGATTCGTTGTTGGTGGCGTTGAAGCCTAACCGTACTACCTGTTCAATCATCTCCCCAATAAGGGAGGTTAATTGCAAACCAATGCCCACCACGATTTAATGCGGAAGCCCCCATCTGCGTTGAGTGTCCGCAACCCATTTCGCCGAGCGAGTGTCATTGCGGGTTTACATGATGAAGTCGACGAACTTGCCTGTGAAAGTCGACTTATCTTGGATGCCATACTCGCTTAACTCCATTGCCCAGCGGGCCATTCTCTCGGACAGATCAGGTCTGTGAATTGTGCCCCGGAGTGGAAGATCAGTTAGTACCACAACAGGATGAGCCTGGAAGTATGGGAGGAGTTTTTAGGCAGCTGTCCGGAGGGCTAAGGCAGCTCGTTCTAGGTGGCGATATCTGGTTTTCACGTCGGTTAATGATTTGCTGACAAAGAACACATGCCTCAACTTCGCGTCCCCACCTTCTTTAAACAGGGCGACGCTTACTACTATATCAGAGGTTGCTAGGTATAGGTAGAGCGTGTCACCGGCTTCCGGGCTCACAAGAATCGGGGGCTCTGTTAGGTATTGCTTAATTGCCATGAATGCTTGGTCTCATTCCTCATTCCATTCGGCATAGTTCGCATCGGGAGGTAGCAAAGAAGGGACTGGTGGTTAAATGTAGAAATAAAACTCCCAAGAGAGGCCAACAGGCCGGTCAGTTGCTAGATTCCCTTCTTGGAGTTAGGGGCGGGTGATTACAAGATAGCCTTAAGCTGTGCAAGATTAGCCTCTATTCCCCTTTGGGTTACCATAAAACGAGAATCGGTCGTGTGACCCAGGAAGCACATTTAGAGGACAAATTTCATACCATATATAAGAGTGAGATGTCTATTGGAGATGTCTGTGAGCATGAATCAGAAGTTGCTTAGTTTTACCGACCTGTATCATCAATATAGACTTCATTGTGCTCTGAGTAGCACGGTCGAAACATCTTCGTCCTTGACCTACGATGGGTGGCCCTGCATTCTTTAAGCCGAAAGGCATCACATTGTAACAGTAGAGTCCATGGGGAGTGATGAAAGATATTTTTTCCTCATCCGGGGGGTGCATGGGGATCTGGTGGTATCCCGAGAAGGCGTCCATAAAAGATAGCATATCGTGCCTGAAGCTTCGATCTAATCTATGCGGGCGGAGAAGTCTTTTCGGACCGAGGGCGTCGTTGAGATCCATGTAATCCACACATACTCTCCATTTGTTCCTTCTTTGGGGACTGACCACCACGTTATTGGTAGATTCGGTATTTAATTGCTCTGATAATCCGTTCTGCAGAAGATTATCGACCTCGGTCTGGATGACCAAGTAGCGATCTGGATGAAAGCGCCTCACTTTTTGTCTGACCAGCTTGATGGATGGGGCGATGTTTAGTCTGTGTGAGGCATGCGTGGGGCTTATTCCGGTCATATCTACATGAGTCCAAGCAAATACATCAGTGTTCAACAGCATCACATGACATAATTGGGCCTTCTCCTCCTCGGACAGGAGGAACAACATAGATGCATGCATACGGCCCGTCAAGGGTGTGTTTCCAAGGGATCCAGTTGCTAGCAACTCTGTCCTCGAGGCGGGCCGGCGGATGGCTTGTGATTGCTATTGCTGAGGTTGACCCTCAAGGGATGGTTAACTGGAGCATTCCCCTTGTTCGCGTCCTTGCATTGAGAGGCGTACTTGTCAGTGTGGCTAAGCGACTACTGAGTCAACTTGGGGCATAATCGGGTAGCTAATCGTTTGGTGGTGCGTGGAGAGATGCGGCTTTCATGGTGTGTGTAGCCGGGGCGAGCTAGGGATGGCGTGTATGGCCCCGAGTCCTCTACCACAGAAACAGTACTTCTTGAGTTAAGACCAGCAGGCAGGAAGACAGTATCTAGCTTCAATGTGGTGACCGGTCAAACCAGACAAAACCACGCGTGGGGCTGCAGGATGATCGAGCGGGACTCTGTCTCTTAAAGGCAGGAGGTGTAATGCATCAGGCCCTGCTGGATCGTGAGGACCTGTGCACATCAAAATTGTTAATACCAATGAGTGAGATGCAAGTGCATCTTAATGAGGTAATAACCTGGGTAGTTGATAAGGGGAAGGATATAGGCGAGTCAACGGTACAGGCTATTTGTGATGTTCTCTTAGGCGGCGACGGTGTTCACCCAGCTCGGCGGGGGAACGCGAGGAGCATTTTCTCTTGCTTTTGGACTATCACGGCTATCGGCCGATTTGATATAAAGTTGATGGGCGGCCGGGGCACGAGGGCATCCAATATCTACAACGACCCTGTCAGCTGTAGGAGCGACTGCTACCCCACGAGTTGGCTCTCGAATATATCTTCTGAGGTGCCCAGCCCGAATCAGCTTTTCTACTAGGAATTTCAAGCTTTGGCAGTGGTTGGTTTCGTGGCCATGGTCCCTATGATATTCACACCTTAGGGATCTGTTGCATTTGTCGGGCGCCTAATGGGGTGGAACCACTTGAATTCGAGGAGGTCGAATGGGGGTAGGAGTCGGTCATGGCGTGTTGAGAGAAGGAGTGGCCCGGGGCTCTCCTTTTCGTTGCAACCCGGGTAACCGATGCTGTTTTGGCTATTCTTTTGTTGGATGAGCCTTTGGGTAGTGCAGCACCACTCTGGTGGTTATCATTCACCCTGGTTGTGAGGCGGCTGAATGTTGTCTTCCGGCGTGAAACTTATGCCGTAGTCTGATTCTTCCATAATTGCCGGGTGGATCAGGATAAAAGTGGAAGAGCAGGGTAGTCATTTCTAGCTTCTTGGAAGTTTTGCGGGACCGCATCCATGCATAAATATCAATCTGGACTGACTTGTGCGAACACTGCGTGTGAAGTCCCGAATGGATTCGTCTTCCCGTTTGAGGATAGCCTTAAGGGAGATGATATTCCCTTTCTACCTGATTGAGCACAAATACTGGGAGACGAACGCGGCCCACAACTCACCGAATGAGTTTATTGACCCTCTCGGAAGCTTGTGGAACCAAGCCAAAGCCGGGCCCTTGAGGCTGGCCAGGAACACTTTACACAGAAGTCGATCATCCCAACGTTGAGAATCATTGCTTGGTTGAAATGCAACATGTGGAGTCGTGCGGGTCGGGCGCGTCATTACGCCATGAAAGGCGATATAGAAGCCGCGGTCATAATCGAATATCTTTGGCCAGAGGGAGAGGAGAGCATGTCTTGTGGTCCTTGGAGGGCGGAGGAGAAAAACATGTGTGGGGCGGTAGCAACCCCGAAGGGAGAGGAGGTACATGGGCGGCCTTAGGTGGGCCGCCGGGTCGCTGGCGCATGATGCATGAAGGCGCTCCGATTTGCGTGAACCCTTCTTGGCTTCTCTCCATGCTCGGTGTTGCGCTGATGCTTGATGGATCGGGTGGGTCGACGAGGGCCTACTGGATTAGGCTTCCGGCGTTCGGGGATGGTGAGGCTGGCCGATGGGAGCGGAGAGAATTGTCGGAGATGGTCATCATCCGTCGATAGGTCAATGTCGTCAGGTACCGCGGCCTCCTTTCCTTTATCAGGACGAGATGGAGGAGGTGGCGGGGAGGTCCCGTGATATCGGCGCGAGGCCTCAAGCAGGTTCGCGGCGCTCGTTATCCTCCTGTGTCTTGTTGCGTGTTGCCTTGACTCGACCTGACGGCACACTCCCTCTTATCTTACCTCCATCTCTTGGTGCGGAGGCGTGTGAAGGTTTGTTGGGTTGTTGGACATGGCTGAGTGAGTTAAAACGGTCCCAGTGGGATGTTTGAAGCAGTGAGAGCAGAGATCGGGATATCACCTAGGAGCGGGTGCACTTAAGCTCTTGCATATCGCCTCTGAGATTTCTTGCTAGGCGTTTCCACAGGCCGAGCGCGATTCTTAGTCCTACGGAATTCGAGTCAATGGATCATTGGGGCATTCACCGGTCGCGGTCGGATACAGCACACCAAAACAAACAAGAAAGCGCGGTGGTGTTCAGTCGTCCCTCGATAAGCGAGATTAGCTCTTTTTGTGGAAGGCAGAGTTAGAGCTGCCCCGGTCATCTCGTCGAGAATGTCATACCTCATCTGACGTGATTCTTTTCTCTTTTATGGAGGGAGAACGTGGATCCACCTTCTATGGAGAGTGGACGATTTCTTCCCATAAAGATAGGGAAAGGTGGCTCTCATTTCGGGAAGGATGACTTATTCTTCTTTTTATGTAACTATTTTCCTGAACGGGCCGCTGTTGGGAGTGCCTTCCTATTTCGTTGGAAGCCCAGGTGAGTATTCTTGGGGCTTGTCTATATATCGCCGAGCAATGGTTGAGTTTAAGCAGTAAGTCGCTTATCGGAATAGGAAGCATCCGGGTGAAGGGGCATCCGGGCGCCAGGGTGCCTCGGGAGATGAGTCATCCGGGGTGAGAGGTGCACGGAGGTACTGCCCGGGGAGAGTCGCCCGAGCGTTCCTAGGCTATTCCTTTGTCTGGGCCAAGTTGTCTTTAGGGCTACAGTCCATGAGTGAGAGCAGAGCTGGGCCAATGCATTTACAGATAAGACCATTTAAAATATTCATTTCAATGACAATATTATCAGGGGAGTTTTTGAATGTATAAGATCAATATGGTTTTATACTGCATTGATTTAATTCTTTGTGAAATGCTCAATGTCTAGGCATAGCCTCAGAGTATATGTGTATACCGAATTGTGTTAACAAATTCTTGATGTCTTCTTTAATTCCTTTCATTTTTTTTTTTTTATTTATGATTAGTGATTGCGATAAGATTTTCATTTATTACCAACACCGTTACAATTATTACTGAATAGTGTTATAACACTCGTGACATATGAATATAAAAAACCAGAACCAACACTCAACATCAACACGTACCACCAGCATCCACAACGACCATTGTTATACTCTCATAGCTGGTCGTCACTGTTGTCTCTATCTCCACTATCCCCGACATCTATACCTTACCATAATTACTTTCACAACAGCTTTTAGCCATTTCTAGCTGCTTTCATCTGAACCATCAAAATTTATTTTCTTTTAAGTTACGAATGCGATTCATTCCACGAATCACTTTCATTTTTCTATTGCCTTTGGATATATCATCACAACTGACACCTCACCATGGCCACTGCTTCACTACCATAAAGCCTCTTTTTGTTCTGTATTTCTGGCACCCACACTATCATTGCTGTCTTTGAGCACCAGCAATGTTTTAGGTTTAGGTAATTCCTATGAAATCCAAAACACAAGGATAAAAGAGAAAAGAAAATCTGAGATTTTTTTTTATATAATTATAAACACCTTTAAAATAGAATACAATATCATTGAAGTTCAAACTTACTTAATGAAAAAATAATAATAAAGATTAACTAATTACTCACTCCTAAAAAATATAATAATTGTAATATAATCACTACAAAAGAAAAATAAATAACTAAAAACTATATATATATATATATATATATATATATATATATATATATATATATATATATATATTTAGAAAAAATAAAATATAAGTTTTAAACTTAATAAATTAACTCTATATGTTTATTTAAGCTCTTTATTTGTTTCTTTTTATTATATAAGTTCTTTTTAATCGAATATATGTTCTAAAAAATTTAAAAATATGTAAAATTTTGAGGAATTTTGATTATATTATTTTTTTTTTTTATTTGATGAAACCAAACATGAGAAAATCATTTTCCTTAATATTATTTTTAAAAATATTCGGTTAAAAGAAATCAAATACCTTTGAATTTGTGAATATAACTTCTCTCATATTTTTTTCTTAAAAAATAACTTTTTCAAACAAAAATGTCATTTTATATTTAATGTATTTACATTGTCCCTTAAAAAAAAAGTTATTTTTATAAGAAAACAAGAATATTTTTATCAAAATTGTGGTCTCCTGAACTTTCTGAGTCACTGAATCGTCGAAGCATAAACGATAGAAAGATGCACGCAAAACAAATAAGCGGTGGTGGTATGCCGCCGCCTCTCGTAAACTTAAGTTAGATTAATCAGCCTGGAGAGTTAAAACGTCCATTCATTTAGTATGGAGTCTCGTACCTTTTTCTTATGTTACTTCCTTCTTTTATCCAGAAGAAAGACGATCCTATTTCCATGGAAAGTAGATGATCTCCTTCCGAAACGGAAAGGGAAGGTGGCGCTTTCCTCGTGCGTTATGACCTGTTCTTCCTTTTAGATAGCCAAGTCTTCCGCATTTTCTGCCCCAAGAAATGTTTGACCACCCTCAGGGTGGTTATGCGCATGACTTATACTCGTTCAAGTTCAGAGTGGTCATCTGGATGCCTTTTTAAAGATGATAACCGACCAGGAGAGACCGTATCCAAGCGGTATATGCCCTACCCGGTTGGGGATGTATATTCGGACCTGACTTGTAAATGAAAACGATTGGGCCCGTAGATTGGGCCATCATCTTGTGGTCCTCAGTCGACCCGGATTTGTTGGTGGGAGTAGTTGGGCCTAAGCCCATGGTACCCATAATGCCCCCCTTTTTCCTACTAGGGAGGGCAATCGTCCCCGGTTGGAAAAAGAAAACGTGTTTGACTGGCCTAGTATAGGGAACAGTGGACAATTAATGTTGGTATGTTCCAACATGAATTTTCTAACTTTTTGGATTCACATTTGATGTGGTTGGCAGGATCATGAGTTGGAGGTTTCTATAAAAGGTTTGGAGGTGGTAGTTCGCGTACTTGCTTGGTAATTTAGTTTTTAGTGTGTAGGCTTGGTTAGGCGTTGCCGAGAGTCAGACTTGGATGATTGCTGAATGAAGGATGATTACAATAGACGGTTTGAACGTAATTTTCATGTATGGACCAGATCGAAGATTACAAGGATTGAGCGGAGTCGGAATTTAATATCCTTGTTCTAGTTGTGCCTTTGGGTGGTTCGAAAACTAGAATGGAATCCTCTGCAGACCAAGGACACCCCTTCCCAAATCAATAGGGTTTTCCTTTCCACCTTCCATAAGACCTTTCTTCTTCAGCTTCTGCTTTTTTCCTCGTTTTTGGCCTCAGCACCTATTATTGTTTTTGTTTGAGCTTTGTATTTGGTCCGAATGGATCATGTAGTCATAGTATGATCACTTTGTTAAAAACACTGCTACCGTGTAATTACAAACGTCCTTTGGCGTGATTAATGAATTTATATTTCTTGAAATTTATGCGTACTTGCATGTACTGTCCCCATGCTTTCCCAATTCATGGCTAGTGACAAGGACTGATTCTTATGGCTGAAGGCTATGGTATTTGACATGCTTTGATTGAAATGGATCGATCTAGGAATAACATAGTTGGTCGGCACTCATTGCGTCTACTAAGATGACAAGGGCCCACGAGTTTGGCCCACGTTTGTTTATTGTGCCCTAATAGGCGAATCGTCGCCAATATTTAAACTAGCAGTGGATGTGATGAGTCAGCGGTGCATTTAATGCGTCCGCAAGGCTTAGGCGTTTGGTATATAGGGAGCCATCATTGAGTTTTGCCTTCTCCCGTTCCTGTCATATTTGTGTTTCTCAGCTTTCTTCAGATTCCAAGATTTTTGCAAGTATGTTGGTGTGACTACGTGTTCTTTCGCGATTCGGTTTCGGGCGGCTTGCTTCGACTTTCATTTCTGGTGAGTATTGTTTTTCCCTCTTGGCGTGTTGAATCTTGGTTAGCGACCGAGTTTAGGCGTAGGAAGTTACGGGAGAGGTATATTTTAGAACCTTTTAGGTCTGGGTGATCCTTGCCCAAGCTTGGCGATTTTGCCTTTTACCAGTTTGGTATATGGCTTGGGGCTGATTAGTTCTCGCCCCTCTTTTGAATGCGCTTGTAGAATGGCGGAGGTCGAGGCGATTTCCACAGTCGGAGGCGGGTGTAAGCTAGGACCTATTCGGGGGCGCCCATACTTGCAAATAATATCTCTCATCCTTGACGATGGAGGAGTTGAGGGCTGTGGAATAATACAAATAACATCGACCTCAAATTGATAAAGGAGCCGAATGAGTCTACTCTAGGTGAAGAACACACCGTAGTGTTTTTTTACCTGGGAGCACCTTGCAGTCGAGCTTCGCTTCCCCGTGCCTACCCTTGTTAAGCAGTTTTTTCATTTCACCAGGGCGCCACCGACCTTCGTCCATCCCAACACCATTCGGATTCTAACCGAATGCAGTGTACTGAACCTCTTGTACCAGCTTGACCTTTCGTTGGTTGAGATTTTTTTTTCTTATTCCTTAAAAAATTGTAGTAGGGTGTTCGTATGTCATGTTGGCCTAGAGTTCCGTACGGTTGTTAATGGACTCAGATTCACCTAAGATGGAGCGAAGGTGTGAGTCCCGAGTAGGGGGCCTTGGGATAAGACCCGGGTTCCCTGAGCTTCCATTTTGGCTTGTCGCAGACCTGATTTTCCCAGTGTCGTGTAGGGGGCAGGTTGAGTTTAACGGTGTGTGTGTATGTAGATGAATTTTTATGCGTAATTGATTGTGGATTATTGGTTCAAGGAAAAGCAAAGTCGAAGGGGTAGGTTGGTAAACTGGGTGGAAAAGGCAAGCCTTGAGAAAATCCGCCGGCTATTGGAGATTTCGAGCGGGAGCGTGTGCGAGGTTCTTCTCACTAAGAACTGGCAGTGTGAGAAGGAACTCGGCTCCCTACAGTCTTCCGATCATCCACGCCGTATCACGCCCCAGGTCCGGTCAGGGGCTGGAATTAGGCGGATCCGAATCGGTTCAGGACCTTGAGACCAAATGCTACTAGGACTCTTTACTGATTTATTTTTTTATTTTTAAAAACATTGGTATTGCAATGGTATGGCCCATCTTATAACTATAATCAAAATCTCATATACATATCAAAATAACTACCACGGTGGTATCCATCAAAATTTATATATAACTGAGTCCCGTTTACTTGCCCTTTAAAAATGACTTTACATTCCAATTACATATTCGAATCCCTTGGGACCTACATGTAGTGAACCCTTACAAGTGTGTTGGCCCAGCTGTATGCGGATGTTTGCTGACATCTTCTCTTGTACCTACACGGATTAAAAACTCGTGCTAAGCTTTACACTTAATGGGAAACATATCTTATAACTTATACTAATGCACATGCATTTACACAATTATAATAAGTGTATAATAATAACAGATATCAGAAATTTCATGCATTCATAGCATGGACTTATATAAGTACTTAAGCTTATAATAGGCTTATGTTCATTCGGGACTCCCGTAGGAGTTACAGAGCTTATTCTTATGCAGGACTTATACTTATAACAGACTTATTTTCAATCGGGACTCCCGTAGGAGTTACAGAGTATATTCTTATGCAGGACTTATACTTATAACAGACTTATTTTCAGTCGGGACTCCAGTAGGAGTTACAGAGCTTATTCTTATACATGACTTATACTTATGACAGACTTATTTTGAGTCGGGACTCCGTAAATTGAGCTTATTCTTATACGGGACTTATACTTATAACAGACTTATTTTCAGTCGGGACTCACGTATGAGTTACAGAGCTTATTCTTATACAGGACTTATACTTATAACAGACTTATTTTCAGTCGGGACTCCCGTAGGAGTTACAGAACTTATTCTTATCCAGAACTTATACTTATAACAGTCGGATCTTATACTTGTATTACGGAACATGTACTTGTCTTAAAGATCTTATACTTGTGTTCTGAACTTGTGTGTATTTCGGGATCTGAAGGTGTACTCGTAGGTACTTCTGAGACATTTTGCTTGTCTTACGTCACGATTACCACGTAGGTATGGACTTATACTTCTTTTCTTGTCTGGAGGTACTCGTGGAGTGCTGGCGAACTTAATCAAATCTGGGGATTGCAGTAGGTATAGGGACAATAAGATCTAGACCAGGGAACTTAATGTCGGATCTGGGGGTACGTGGGGTACTCTGAGGAACTTAATCGAGATACAGGGTACCCTGGGTACTGGAACTTAATCGGATCGATGCCCGTAGGTACTACAGGTTATTAAGCGGATCTGGGGAATTGCCGTAGGAGCAGACGGAACTTGTCGGATATGGGTACGGGTAGGTACTACGAGACTTAATCGAGAGGCGGGGAGTGCGAGTAGTGCAGCCCGAGGAACTTGTCGGATAAAGGGTACGTGGGTACTGCGGGCTTAATCGGAGGCAGAGTACGGTAGGTGCGACGGGAACACTATTGGATACGGGAGTACCTTCCGTACTGGAGACTTAATCAAGGCGGGGAGTACCGGTAGGTATGATGGGAACTTATTCGGATACGGGGGTATCCGTGGTATCTGAGCTAATCGAGATAGAATTGCCACGTGGAGTGCAATGAGAACTTGTCGGATGCGGGATTGCCGAAGTAGGTGCTGAGATTTATTCGAATCTGGGGGTACGTAAGTACTACAGAATTTATTCGAATCTGAAGTACCGTGGGTACTACATAACTTATTCGAGTCTGAGGAGTACCGTAGTACTACAAGAACTTATCTGAGTACATTCAGATCTTACTCTTATTCTTTATTGAGTCTTATCATATAGGCCCATTTGACTTCCTATGGGCAGCTGTCACGGAATCGGTAGGACCACGGCTGTCAGTACCGGAGAAGATACTATACAATACGGAAGTCTTGTTAGCACTAATCGGGACCCGGGAGTGCCGTGGCACTTAACGGGAAAGGAGTGTCGTATCACTGTCGGGAGTGCAGACGTACTAATCGAGTGTCGGGCACTGTCAGGGAGTCTGCGAAATCTGTCAGGAGTGTCGGAGCACTAATCGGAATACAGAAGTACTAATCAGTGTCATGGAACACTGTCGGGTGCAGTACTAATCAGGAGTGCGAACTTTCAATCAAGAGTACCGAAATCTCTTGTCGGGTGTCTTTGGGCTTATTGTCAGAATCTGCAGTCTTGTCGGGGCAAGGAGTGTTGTGTCATTTAATAAGCGGTCTTAGAAGCGGTTTACAATTATAAAGTGATAACTTACTATCTTATAATACAGGGCATTCCATTCCATTGTGTGCAGGTTCTGGTGCATCACTATCTTCCATCATTCTGTGTCATTCAGTCCTTTCATATCCATATCACCTTTATAATTCGTGAACACGGTATGCACTTTCGATTCTATATTTTCATGTTACTATTACATATGGCATTTCATATACTTGTACGATATGATTATCACATCATTTAACCTTCTTGTCCCTCAATGAATCTCATTTTCTTAGGAATTGGAATCAATCCAATCGGATCTGAAAATAAAGTTATGGCATTTTCATGTGACTAATTCGGTTCTGGGTTTTCAGAGGACAGTTTGCAAATATTCATTTTAGGTGCCTTGTCTTCATGCTGACACTGGTTCTTGCCCTCCTTCAAATCTAGATTCAGGTTCTTCCATGGAATCACCCAGTTCGAACCTTTGGACTCTCAGAGTGATCAAGGCTCAACTCAGTTATCTATCATCAAATGATCACGGAATTGGATTACACATAGCCCACTTTGAGTGAATTTTGACCCTTAGAGTCAAATTTATTAATGTCTATTTCTTTATGTTTGGTTTTTCTTGAAGTCTAGTTTAATTATCCACTTGAATCACTCCAGATTGGATGCAGTGACGAGTTATAGTAAAATACAAAGCGAGTCGAAGCAGGGAAAACCGAGGAACGGGGTGTGCCGTCTGGTCTAAAGTGTACGGTACACATTGACAAAAATGACGGAACCAGAATGTGCGATCTGGTTCAGGGTGTACCGGTATCATCATGAATTGCCCGAATGTGTGTTTGCTGCATTTTCCATATTTTGATACCCAGTCGCTCTACTTAAACACACATTAAATATCTATTTCAAGAATTCTTTATATAATCTCTTTTCTATTCGATTCATCCTTTCAAAATTACATGTCTTTCTTAAAACTTTTCATGACTTCTTCCAAACCATTTCTAATGGATCTACCTTGTACTCAAACCAAACATTGATTAGTTGAGTTTGTTCTAACCTAACCAATTACTCTCAGTTAACCCGTGAATCCGACTTAAAGGAGGATTCTAATAATCTTGTGCCCTTTTAGAGTTTTATAACCTAATTTCAATACTTCTTTTAGTTAGGATGAATCTAACAAACTGATTTGAGACAAGATAACTACTTCTCTGAAGCCTTACAAATTCCATGTGATCCACTTACAAAATTTTTCGAGTAGTTTCCAAACACAAATTCAAGTTCATACCTTGTTGAAATGATCTTGGCTCCTCCATCTTCTTACCTCCTTCTCTTCTTCTCTCCTTTTTGATCTCCCTCTCTCTCTCTCTCAGGTTTTGTTCCTCAAATGGGATTAATTATAATTAAATTCCATGTTTACTAAGGCATGTTTGGCCTCAAAAACCAATTTTTGGATTCAAAGTTTTATTAATTGCATCTTAATTATAATCTCTTTGGCCATTTGTATTTCAATTTCCTTTTATTGTGTTTTATTATCTAATCTTCTAGGAATTACACCACAATTTATAATGTTTATCACTGGCCTCAAATCTTGTCAAATCTATGACTTTTAAGCCCCCTTTTTGGATAAATTACAAGTTTATCATAAATCTTTATATTCAGTCTCTGAAGTTTATGTTGCGTTAACTCTGAAACATTCAAATTAACACCAGGCACTTCTAAACATGTGAAAGCTATTTGAGTATATTTAGGATGTTACACCTGCCCCAAGAGAAATTTGTGGAATGAGAACATTTTTTGTCTCTGCTGACACTGCTAGAAGTTTAACACTGAGCGATATATTGTATCAGGATCTTGAGGCTGAAACATGAGTTAGGAACTGGTGATGGTTGTCAACCATCACGCTGCTACCAGGTAGAGGGTTAGGTTCTCAACCACCCTCACCTGAGTCAGGTGAAAGGGTAGCCGCACAGGCGCCTTCCGCCACGAGGGACGATTCGCCCCCGAGCATAAAGTTAAAAGGAGGACAATCTAGCGTGGAGCAGCTCCGAGGCCCCATTAGAAAGATTTGTTCCATGGATTCATCCACGAATCTGAGTGGGCCTCGGTTGGGAAGGAAAGTGAGGAAGAGATGTGAGGCTGTTTGGCCAGGCCCATGCTGCCGAGGAAATGGAAGGGATAAGAGTTTGGGGGAGATAATCGGGTTGAAGGATTAGCCCGGCTGCTCACGGATGGGGATTCGAAGATGCAGGCGATTGTCATTTCGGGCTCGCTTGAGATAGGTTGAAGTAGCCAGGCAGATGCGGAGGATGTTGCTCTAAGGGAGCGAGGGAGGCGCTCCAGTCGCTTCTTGCGGTGATCCATCTCAGATGGGTTAAACCCCGGTCCGGACATGTCAAAAACACCTGACGGGCGCGAGAAGTGTTGCTTCCAGTGAGGATCACTTTATTGAATTCTTATCTCCCCTCGAGGCACAGCTCCTCGATGGAGAGTAAGCGTGCTTGGGAATTTTGGAAGGCATCAGTATATTATCCTTCTTTGGAAGTACTTTAACGGGGAAAATGCGCAGCTATTAAATGCAGTGATTGATTGTCGAGAGATACTACAGAATTGCATGGCACCCAGGCGGTGGGGTGAGTGGCAAAGAGCATTCGTTGCTTTGTCCCTCACGGTATTATAAAGAGGATCTTCGGAGATGTGGGGCAGGGATGGATAAGATGCACTTGTCCAAGACTAAAATCTGTCAGTGAGCTAGTAAAGTAATGTCTCATAAAAGTGTTAGCATCAAATCTTGTAGTATTCTTATCCTTACTTCTTGCATGCAATCGCCATCAGGAATCTGAAATATGGGCATGTGATTCAATAATTGAGGGACGTGAAGCTTCTGGTTCTCGTTAGTTGAGAAACAATTGGAGATCTTAGACCTCGCGCCCCAAGGAGGCTCGGTTGATCACAGTGGGGTTGGGGCTGGGGGCTATGGATAGAGGCGGCTGGCCCGAGACGGAGAGGATGTCGCCCGACATGAAGGCGATGGCACGGTTGGGGCGATGGCGGGTGATACTGAGCACAGGATGGAATCTTAGTTGGCGATCCAGCGTATAACCTTCTTGGAAGACATCCGCTGAAGCGAAATCAGGCTTAAACTCTGTTGACAAGCCTTGGCTGCTTGTGAGGGAGGCTGTCGGAGCGAAGGGAAAGAATTGGCAAGTCTTGCATATGAGGCATTGTCTTTAATCTATGGGCTGAAATTTAGTAAGGGCGGGCTCTCGGCTTTCCTCAGTTAAGGTGACTATGGAAAGCGGTGGAGGGATTTGGCGCAAGTGGCAAATGTGATCTTTAACTATGTAGCCTCAGTTTGTTGCACTCATACACAGCCCTTATCTGGGGTGACCATGATCAGTAGGGATGCCAATGGCTCTGTTTGCTACCTCAGTTTTTTATCAACCCCCGATGCCTAAAGTGCTTCCCTCTGACCTTCGATGCAATAACTATTAGGGAGGAACCCCGACCAAGTCAGCGTTGTTGTTGATGGGATGACATCCGGCGAAGCCTCCGGCCCGGGGTGGATGGGAAACCAACGTTCTTTATTGAGGCTGGGTTTAAAGTTTGCGATGTCTGACAGACCTTTTCACTTTGTTTCTTTCTTGTATCTTGACGATGCTGAGACCTCTGATTGTGTTTTTCTTAGTATGCTGAGATTTGGTTGTGGATGAAATAGTTTCTTCTAATTTAGCCAAATGGCATAGATGGATGGCCAACTAGGCTTTGGGTCGGACGTGGTATCATTCGAGCTTTAATTATGAACCAGCTAAATTGCTCATTACTAGGCGGATGAGGTCATTAGTACCATTAGATATGGGACTTTTAACTGGACCCCGATTAGATGTTATCTATACTGAGGCGGACCAGGTCATTTATTAATTTCCATAGGACTTTTCATAACTAGAGACCGATGATGAGATATTATCTATCTTTTGGTGGATAAAGTCATTTATTCTGTGATCTAACTTTTATGGACCCAGTTAGATATTTATCTATCACTAGGCGAATAGGTCATTTATTAGGCCATCCGGACTTTTATGAGGACCAGTTAGATGTATCTATCACTGACGGAGACAAGTCATTTATTGTGTCATCGAACTTTTGTGCAGACCCGATTGGAATGCCTCTATACTAGCGGATAGGTGTTTGTTGTATAAATCAGACTTTTTATCGTTAACACATGCGACAGGAAAATGGACAACAATGTGAAATATGATCGTCAACTATTGATAATACCTTTTAGATGCTGTAGCATTTCACATTCCCTGAGGCATGGGGTTTCACGAAGCTTGTCTAAAGCGTAAGATCAGTTCATGCGACTCGTGTTCGAGATACAGTCCAGCTTCCCTAAATTGGTTGGAACTTTAGTTGCTAGGTCGACCAGTGTTTTGGAATATCTGCCTTTAGGACTATGTCTCGATTGGGTATCCGAGATTTACTGCTTGTTGTAGAATTTGCCAGGCAACATTACAGTAGGATGCTATGCGGGTTACTGCTGATTCACCGCAGTTCTGGCTGTATTCGGGTCCTTGATTACACTAACTCTGCATTTTCCTATAAGACATCTTTGTATGGATGATGACATACCAATTTTATAGGATTATGTAAGACTAGAAATTTAATTTACGGAAAAATGTATTAAAGTATGTTTCTGTAAAAATTCAAAGGAATTTATTCTCTGAATCGGATGGGAAGCGGTTTGCAGATTTAAGGATCTAGAATCTAACTCTAAGTGGAATTTCGTGAATTCAGGGCAGTCAGATTTACGTTTAGAGCATGCAGTTCTGGTGCGGGAAAGCGGCAAGGGATGTGACAAAGTCACATATAACATATGCATAGTATATGCATGTTGTAGAATCTGAGAGATGATGGAAATGGGCAGAAGAGGCGGGATCTCAAAGTTATGATGGCAAGAAATCAGAATGAGATAAAAAATTGGCATTAATGAAATTATTTAAGTTCTGGATTATTCAGAAAGAAATTACAGATGTCACTCATCTTCTCGGATTAAAAGGGAGAAAACATAGAAAAGGAAGAAAGATCTGAAGGAAGGGTTTTGAGGTCGTTTTTAGTGAGGAGAGATATGTTAGCCATACAAATTTTAGTAAGAATCAGAATCATTAGGAGTCTTTGAATGAGAAGGAAGAAATTTGCTCTACATGAAAGATTTCTGTGTTCAGGCTCAGGTTTTTTGAGTTTGATCAAACTCAGGGTGGGGGATTTATACCGCCTTGGGTTTGGTTTATTTAAGTGTTTTATAATATTCAGTTGGATTGACCTTGACGAGTGTTTGATGGTCAAAAGCTTGGGTTTAATTATTATATTTTGAAGCCGTTATGCGATCTGTATTGATGGCTGTTGGCCATTAGATTAGCCGCTTTCAAATAAATCGTATATTGTTTATACAGGGCGGAATAGCGTGAAATTAGTTCTCAAAAGTGGTGATGATTGATGACTGCGAGCGATAACCGAGGTTATCGCATCGCCTCTGATTACTTGTTTACCACAAAATATTTTTATGAAATAGTATTTTGATGCATTAATTCAAATGAATTGCTCGTGGTTATAAGTCATTGCGTAGGCTGATTTTGCCAGTATAATGGAATCTTGAAGTTGCGTAAACTTTTATTTTGTGAATTAAATTATCTTGAATATATTCATGATTTTATATTTACATGTGTTATACAAATTAATATTAGATTTAGTAATCAGTTAAAAATTAAACATTTCCTAGACGATGGGAGTGGTGTAAGGTGATTCTTGAGAGAATGGTTTGAAGAGATTAGAAAAATTTATAATATCGGAAGGTGATCACTAGAAAATATCGATAAGTGAATTGTTTGAGATTAGTGTTATCTGGGAGGAGTAGTCCGCTCGATATGATACATGAATTGGATCCGATGTTTATATCGGAAAGTTTATCCATGAACAAAATGAATATGTTTGTGAAATAGTTTTTCTCTCACGTGGCCGACAGTATTAAAGGTGGGTGAGGACTGGGGGTATGGGTTGATCAAATTGGGCATTCAGTGGATATTTTATTTGTGAGATAACATGTTTGCCACAGGCACATTGCATATGCACTTAGGTGGAAGTAGCCGTTTAGGGTGATTCCACTCTACGACGTGCGCGTCTATTCAGGATATTACCACCAGTCAAGGGCACCACAGGAAGCGAAACCATCATGAGGCCACTTTAGAAAGAAAGCCGGGAGGTTTTTATGGCTGGTTCTTATAATACCATTAATTCTGAGTTTTGATATATGTTTATATAAGAGTGAATTATCAACTCTTGAACCATGGGGATATGTATTTGGTTAAGGATCTGTATTGGTTGAGTGAAGAACGATCACAGTGAGGCCCAGTGGCTGTGTTACTCTGTTTGGACCTATGGCCAGTGCATTTGGGTGTGTTAAGGACAGAGTATGTACTAAGGTAGCTCCACGTACAAAGGAAACTCGCGATTTTTATTAAATATTGATCCACGAGTAATATCAGTGAACTGCAACCGATTGCGGAGTAGATGTAGATGTTCCGATGTTTGATAACTTCAAATCTGCCAATAATGAGGTCTCTGATGATATTCGAGCGGGATAAACTAAATCGCAAAAGATGTCAGCTGATAACAGATTAATAAAGATATTAAATCAATGATCGAAGAGGTGATGTTTGATAAATTTGATGGAACGACTTCAGTAAAAAGACTTAACTGAATAAACGAATATGGATGAACGTATTGATGTTTCAGATGATTGAATAAATCCTTATCTTTGTCGATGTTGAGAAGAGGCTTGGCTTCTACCGTTTCTTGAAATAATCGATTGCCTAGCAATAATTTCTTCACAAAAATTTGGGGCGTTGGCGACAACTATAATCCCCATTGGGCAAAGGAACCCAAAGGCACAGGAATGAGATCGGTCTTCATTGCGATTCGAGGGTTAGACTAGCAGATTGTATGATCACGTTTTTATATAATTAGCGGCCTCATTTCTCATGATAATGAGTAAGTATAGTGAGCCTCTATAATACTTTTCAGATTAATACCCGCACGGATAGTTTCCATGACCCTCGTAGTTCAGCTAACCTGCTTGGCTATTGGGCATCAAGCATTGAATCGGGGACGCCAGGGTTGTGACAATTTTGTCGATGAAAATCTGCCCGTTGGACTTATATGTAGGCATGTCCTTCTCTTAGGGGTTCTCGTGCTGACAATGTGTTCATCAGTCCATCCATGGAAGGATCATCTCTGCGGCTTGCGGAAGGAAGCGGTGAAAGCATTGTCGTGAATGGCGAAATCGTGTTTTGATTATTGGCGAGGAGGCTGACCACGGCGGCGTCTGCTATCATTGGTCACTGAGAACTGTTCCGATTCAATTGAAAAACTTCACAAAAGCGATTAACTGCCGGAGACATATTTTGCCATTCAGAATCTTGGGTTAGTCCTTGTTGGCTGCCGGCGACTGATTGGAATCACTTTCAGGGCAGGGTTTGCCGGCGGAATCGGGTTCAACGCTAGTTCAGTTCGGATAGAAGTTCATCATTCGCTCATTCTTGGGCGTTGAAGCCTAACGGATGCCCACGATTCACTTACGGTAGAGTTATTCAGACCATTCGGCTCCAGTTTGTCTTGGCGCCCAATCACCGATAAGTGTCACTAATTCAGAGCTTCGGGGCATGTTTTAATCAAGTTCTGTATAGTCGGCCTAAAACCTGCCCTTTTTTTATGACATGGCTTGTACTGATCTGTGCTAGCTTGTTGAGTAGCCCGACCAGACCTTCTTCTGGAGAATTCAAACTATGGTGTGCCGAGGAGTCGGTTAACGTAGTACTACAATGAGTTGCAGAAGGTAGTAAAGTTCCTTGACGCTGCTCAGCCAGGAGTCTAGGCCTTATCAAGGTGTATTCTCACCAGTTAGGCGTGGCTAGGGATTTCTGACAAGACAAAGCGCCTTTGTAATTATTTTCTTTGAGACCAGGCAGGTACCTTGCCTGCGGGACTACCAAATATGAAAGTGTCATGTGATCAGTTCAGCAGGTGGAGCAGTGAAATCTTTGTTTGATCTGGTGAAGCCCGATCATCTTAATTCCATCAGATCCGGTTGAAGCTATAGGATGAGCTGAAAATAAACTGTGATCTGTGACAGAAAATAAGGCTCTGCATGGGGCGCTGTCCCAGCCAGTCGAGTTTATTTGTACTAAGACTTGGGCTAGTTACAAATAAGCTTAAGCTGGAGGGGTTAACTCTATTCATAAGGTCATCATGAGATCTGAGGTAAAACTTGCCAGCATTTGTTGCACACTTTAGAGTTAGTTTCATCATATACTGAGGGCTCAGTATATTGTAGATCTTAGTGATCAGAAGCTCATGGACTTTACTAACATATGTTGTGCTGTAATTCCTGGATTTTTCAGGCGACCAAACCATCTCAAGGTTGCAGATCTCACAGTGGGTGCAAGCCCGGCAATTCTCTTTGCTTGAATGGCATTATGTTGTAGAAAGAAGCGTGGTGATAAAGATCTTTCTTTGCATCAAAGCGGGTAAATGGGGATTGATGATACCACGAAAATGCATCCGGGAAGGACAACATGCCATTACCAGGCTGATCGTCAACGATGATCTATCTGGGGTAAAGGAAAGCATCCTTAGGTTACATTATTAGATGCGTATAATCTCATACTCTCCGCCTGCCCCTTTCTTTGGAACTACCACCGTTGGCGAGCCATTCGGGTGTTAACGGCTTCTTTATTAACCAACTTTAGGAAGTTATCCACCTCGGCTGCGGATGACTTGATGGGTGGTGGGTGGCGCGCCTCTTTGCTGATAGGTGTAAGCGGATGAGACAATATTTAAACATAGGAAGCATGCAGGGCTTATTCCTATCATATCAAATGGGTCAGGCAAATATCCAGCGTTAAGCTTATGGTATTCTTTGTCAATCATGCCTTTTCCACTCCTCCGGGGTTCATAAAGAAAGGGGAACTAAGCATGGGGTGCATTCTGGGCCCACTGTAATTGTGAATCAGAGGTTCCTCTTGCTGACACTATCTGTCTTCCAGCGTGGCTCGGCGTGATCTGTAATTGCTGTGTTGAATTTGGCCAGTGTTGGAGTTTCACCTTTTCACGCTCCTACGCTGATAGCTGATAACCTGTGACGGCTAATTGGCTGCCACATAGATTAGGCACACGCTAGATGCGGTCGGATAAGCCCAGTGTAGTTTGGTGGTAGGTTGAGGGGACTGCTTTCATAGAGTGTAACCAGGTCCGACCCACGATAGCATTATACGGTCCCAAATCCTCAACCACTGAAAACAATACTTGTTGTGTTACCAGCCCTGCCTTGACGGAAAGAACAATATGCATGCGAAATCGGTGCTTGTTATTCCCATTAAACCCAGACAAAGTCGCAATTGGCCAGAGATTAATTAAGTGGAACTTTCCCATCTCTTTGGAAGAATTTGGAGTGGCTCGTCGGCCACACTACGGGATCGACAAGGACTCGTATGAAATTATTAATACACAAAGTAAATTGCACCTAGCGCATCATAATGAGGGTGATGACCAAATTGGGTTTATAGAAGGAAAGGATAGGTACATCAGCACCGCTATGAGTGCTCATGCTCTCTAGAATCTGCGATGGTGTTTATCGGGACTCACGAATTTGAAATTTGCGTGGAACATTTTCTTCTCAATGAGTTTGGTATTAAATGAGTGTTACAGCTTTAAGCCTCCAATACGAAGTTGCCAGTGGGCGAGTTCAGATGGTGTTATTATAACAATTACTCTGTAAATTGCGGGCGAGTTTAATTCTCGAGTGCGGCTCCTAAATGTATATTACGGGATTTTGGCCGAATCAATTTTCTACGGGAACTTTGGAAACTTTTGACAGGTTGGACTGTAGCGATAGTCCTTGTGTAATGCCCCTCAAAGGATCGATTACGTTGACTTGAATTCACCCTCATTTGAGTGAGTTGTTAAAATCAAGTGATCCGGATGAGAGGTAGGAGCCCGGTCATAAGAGATGTTGAGAGAGGTGAATTGGGGAGGCTCCCTCTTTTTTCTGCCCATTCTTGGGAGCGCTTTTGATTCTTGTTGACTTCCTTTATGTTCGGGTTGGCCCTCTATTTGCCTTCTTGTGCAAAGCGATTATCATTACTACAATACAGAAGCGGCCGGATATTATCCTCCAGTGTGGAATACTTGTATGCCCACCGATACAATTCTTCCATTGTTGAGGGTGCATCTAAGGATAGAGATTGAAAGAAAGGGGTAGTCGGCCTGAAGCTTCTTCGAAAGTTCTGCAGGACCGTGTCCATGTTGTAAATATCAATTTGTTAAACTGACTTGTCAAATCTTGAGGTGGGAAATCGGATAGATTCATGCTTCCGGCAACGATGGCACAAGTGAAGCGGTATTTCACTATCAGGCCAAACATAAGTATTATTGGGAAATGAAACGCACACTTACAGTTCACTAAATGATTTATGATCTCTCGGGAGTTTGTGGAACCGGGCGAGGCGAGCCCGCCCGGGCTAAGCGAGAATGCACAGCCTGAGGGGCGGTCATTTCTATATTTAAGAATCAATTTGTTTGGTTAAAATGCCCAGCATATGTTTGTCACGAATTCGATGGTATGGCCCATAGAAAATGACGGCATAACAAAGCCACGGGGGCTCGTAACTTAAAATATGTGGGCCTAGGGGTGAGGACAACATATCCTCTAGGCCCTAGACAGCGGAAAAAGAAACCAAATACGGGACGATGGCTGCCCCGAATGGGTGATGCATAGGTGGAAACTAAGGAGCCATACCCCAGTAGGACGAGGCACATGTTCGAGGCCGGAGTTCCGGATGGCGTGTCTCTGGCAGCTCTCTTTGAACCAGTGTGTGCTTGGCGATGGATCAATTTTGGATTGGCGCGGGGGCCTCTTTTAGTTCCAACCTGCTTGCATTGTTCTAGGGTGGTGAGCGGTCAAGGAGCGGAGAGATGCAAAAGATAGTTAAGTAAATCCTGGCTGAGGGGATCACTTTCTCCCATGAGGGATTAAACTCTTTCCCTTATTTGTTTGAGTTGAGAGTCACGGGATGGATGACCCTCGCGGGGTTGTTAAGATTAGTCTGGCGGTTGGGAGTATTATTCTCTGAAGGAGGTAGTGATTGTGATGTTGTTCATCTATTGTCATTTGTTTATCTTGCATATCTCTGTAGCAAGCGGAGAAACTAATCTTGATTATCTTTGGTTACGCCGAGGTTGCTAGACATGTGATAAACTCCAGCAGTCGGTGGAATGATTGGGAACTACGAAGCGAGAGATGGGTTACTTGGGTTGGGTGTACCCGGTATCGCGTATTGCATATGAGTTTCTTGCTTAGGCGTTTCACATCACGGTGCCGATTGTGGTCTCTTAGACTTCCAGAGATCCTTTGAATCGTCGAAGCATGAACCCGACTAGAGAATACATGCAAAGCAGACAAGAAGAAAGCGGCGGTGGTATGCGTCGCATTCGGCAACGGTGGATTAGTCGGCTGGAGTGAAAATGTCCATTCATTCGATTATGGATCCTGGTACCTTTTCTTGTGTGACTTCTTACTTTTTATCCAGGAAGAAGAGCGGTCTTATTCCATGGAAGTAGATGATCTCATGGCTGAAGGGAAGGTAGGCGCTTTCCTCGTGCGTTATGACTGTTGTTTTCCCTTTAAGATAGCCGTCGTCTACATTTTACGCCCAAATGTTTGGCCACCTAAAGTGGTTATGCGCGTGACTTATACTCGTTCAAGTTCAGAGAAGTCATCCGGATGCCTTTTTAAAGATGATAACCGGCCATGAGAGACCGTATCCAAGCGGTATATGCCCTACCAGTTGGGGATGTATGTTCGGACCTGACTTATAAATGAAAACAATTGGGCCCGTAGATTGAGCTATAATCCACCTTGTAGTCCTCAGAATTGGTCTAAAGTGTTAGCGAGTGGTTGGACTGACCATGGTACCCATAAAAATTAGGCCAACAATTGATGAAAGGTCAGCTTCCAAATTTTGATTTGGGTTCTCAAAAGGTAATTTAATCAAATTACCCTTATTTTTAATAAGCCTTCGGCTATTTTCTTTGATATTTTCCTTTCCTCTCAAGATAGACAAAAAAGGGCATATGTGGAGAACGAAAAAGTTGTATTCTTTTCAATGTGAAAAAAGAAAAAGGCGGATCATCGATCACAGCGTAAATAAAGTGAGTCAATAATTGAGTAGGTGAAGCCACCTTTAATATTTTGAATCTTGATGTCGAAAAAGTTGCTTTGCCAAAGGTCCATTGACCCCAAGGCGACGAGAGAAAATGTACCACCAGCGAGTGGGAATGAAGCCTGTTTGGTCGTAAAGGAGTCGTGAGTCTCCTGCCTTAGACAAGTAGATTTGCTTTCATTAATATATCATCCCTCTCAATCACCACCTTCCACCATAATTACTCTATCTTCCAGAGGATGTTGCAGCAATCAGATTCATTATTCATCTCAACTGCTATGGTTATGGATGAGATGAAGTGCCCCAAACAGAGATACCTCCTCCGCCTCTCAATTCTCACCGTCTACTGCTTCTTCTTCTTCTTTCATTGTTTGACAGTTGTCTCTGCCAGTAACGACTCAGCTCCTTATGTTCCCACAGACGAAATACTTCTGTACTGGCTCCGTCACGCTTAGCTCCACCGCCAAAGATGGACGGCAGTGGACTGGGGATATCGGCACAAAATTTGCTCTCTTCCCACAATCTAATGGGGCTACCTTGGCGGTCAACGCCAAGTCCTCGTATGGCGTCCCCTACTCCACTGCTAGGATCTCTCGTTCCAATTTACTAAATTTCCTGTCTGCATGCTAGCCCCATTATAAGACTCTACTTCACCAATTTGTATTCAGATTCAAAGATTCCGACGCCTTCTTTCTGTCAGTTCAAAATACCACACTCGCGCAACTTCAGCGCTTATCTTCATGCTGCTGCTTCGAACCAGACAACCTTGATGAGAGAATTCTGCGTAAACGTCAAATGGAGAATCAAATCTTGACTCTGAACTGCTTATTTCGGCCCCTTCCGATGAAGTGCGTATGCTTTGTCAACGGAATCCGAAGTCTCGTATCAACGCGCCAAACCTCTATTATACGCCGATAGAAGACGCGGTGTCACCCGCTGGACAAGCATCCTACGCACTAGTTAGGGCAGCGCGCTTGAGACCATGTATCGTTTAAATGTCAGGTGCCTCCATCAGCGCCGCAGATGACTCCGGTATGTTTAGGATCTAGTCGGACGACGATCGCTATTTCTGCCAGCGGAGGAGGCGTCAAAAATGACGGAGGCGTTAAATCCAACACAGCAGTAACACCTGCCTACGTTGCACCTGACGAGATCTACCGATCATACCGATCGATGGGTCGTAATCGATTGCAGAATAAGATGAAGAATCTCACATGGATATTTCCTGTTGATTTGGGGTTCTTGTATCTTGTGAGGCTCCCATTTCTGAAACGGATCCAGATATTGTCGATATGGTGATAGGCTATTCATTATTTACATAGATAGAAAGATAGTTAGATATGTAACAGTGTGATTGCTGAGCGGCGTAACGGCATTCCAGTGTACAAAGACTAATTCTGGCTATTGGATCAGTAGGAAAGCCAAATTAAATACAAATCTCTCATTAGTTTGGGAACTAGAAGAAGTTTGTACACCAGTATCTGATGCTATCTACAAATGGGATGAATATTAAAAGTTGAGCCAGAGTACTGACAGCTTAGTCTGGCCGGACCAATTCTGACTTCAATTAGTTTTCTTTACCTTCGCCGGCCAAGACGTCTACAACGAAAGACAATGTTTTGACACCATTGGGTCTCATATTAGTGGGGTTAGTATTGCTTTGCTGCTACTTTACACCCGTTTTCCAGTTTGTGGAGGACAAGTACTACAGCTATAGTAGAAAATCGGCGGTTCTGGTGTTGGGGCGGAGTTGATGGAGTGCCTCGAACTAGCTTCGTCGCTGCCGGAGGAACTTTGCCTCAGTTCTCGCTGGACGAGATCAGAGAAGGCCACCAATAGCTACGACGCCAATGGCATAATCGGCTTGAGGGGGAGGTTTGGGAATGTCTGAAGGTAATATCATTGGTCTGGAAGGCGCATTATTTATAAAAGATTAAATCCCATGTAAACAGGGCCGCAGAGTTCAGAACGGAGATAGAGATGCTTTCAGTCTCTCAGCGGCCACCATAATCTCCTGATCGGCTACTGCAATGAAGGACGTGAAATGATTCTTGTGTATGAATTCATGAGCAACGGCACCCTCTGTGAACATCTCTATGGAACCACCAACGACCCTTTATCATGAGCAGGAACAAAATCATAGATGCAGCGTGGAACTGGACTATCTCACTTTGGGCGCACCACGGAAGGTGATTCACGCGACGTGAAGACCACCAACATTCTTGCCGATAAATGGTGAAGGCTGGGTTTTAGGACTTCGGATTTATGAAATCAAAGATTTACGACATAACATACCAAAGTGAAACGATGGTGAAGGGCTAGTGGGTTATTTAGATCATAGGTACTACCGAAAAATCAGCAATGAGATAAATGATGTCTGATATGTTCTTATCCGTTGGGTGTGGTTCTTCTAGAAGTCCTCTGTGCCCGGAAACCGCTGAATCCGGAGGGCTTGGGAAGGAGGAAGCCAATTTAGCTCACTGGGCCAAATTCCACGCATCCAGAAGGAACGTTCGATCAGATAGTTGATCCCTATCTTATAGGCAAGATATCGCCGGCGTGCCTGAAGAAATTCGTTGAGATAGCCATGAGCTGCGTGCAAGATCAGGGAACCGATAGGCCGGCGATGGCGGATGTGGCTGACTATCTTGATCTGGCGTTGAGGTTTCAGGTGAACGCAGAAATAGCGGAGGGTTCTCTTGTGGATCCTGTCGCCCTCTACAGGGATTTATCCTTCAGTTCAGCGCTCACAGCCACTACCAATAAGCATGACAGTGAAGTAATTGTGGTAGATTCGAGCACCAGTGCCGCCGGTACCGGAACCGGAACTACAACATCCGACGGTACGACATCTAAGCCCACCAATTCTACTGGCGCATGATTTCTTTTCACTTAATTGGTATAGTTTGTATTTAAAATCCCTAAGCTACCATGATGAGTGAGTCTGCATCATGTACAATATTGGAAAATGCAGCAACGGTTGGAGATGGTGTGCAAAATAAGAAGTTACCAAACCACATGCAAGTTTTTATCATCAGATAGCCAACCCAGACATCTCAACCGCACTCAATAAATTAGCTACTCAAAATATATTTAAATATTAAATTCACTATTTTAGCTAGCATTTTGAAAATCACTCAGCCACACTCCTTCATTTCACACCAATTTTCACTAACTAATAATTTAAATAAAGGTAAAACATATATATAAGAGAGAGATAGAGAGGAAAGATAAGAGGAATTTGAGAGCTCAGTGACTCTCATTTATAGTGTTTTGGATTAGCTTTGGAAACTGATTAGTGGACATGGATAATTGGAGTTTGGAAACAGTGTTTTCAGTTTGTGACTAACTAAAATGGAAAGAAATGAAGTGGAGTTGGAGATATATGAATCTTATGCACTAAAAATAGTAAGCATTAATTTTGGTCCTTTTTGATAATTTAGCTGCCCCTTCGGTTTCTTTTAATTAATGTGGTTCCAGTTCCATGCATGTTTTATAATATAATTAAAAAATTAAAATATTATTTTAACAAATTTTGTTACATTGCTGCTTATGGTTTTGGTGATGAGTCAAAGTAAGATATTATTTTAAATTTCAAATAGAAACTGGGGATAGTAGAGAGTACAGGTTGTTAGATATTGCTTCCATAATAGCAGCAAGGCATATTCTTAATTATGATAATATCTGAAAAGTCCCAAACCATTATAAATAATATCATAACATATTTTAGATACTATCATCTTTTAATAATACATATAATATTTACAATATATTATATGTTGAAGAAAAGAGAAATGATGTTTAGAAGTATATTATAATAGTATTTAAGCAAAACTTTGATATATATGAGACGATATTTTGGACATTTTCTTGACAATCATCACTTTTTGAACTAAAATACAATTATTTTTATTTAACATGTACTAAAACACTCATACCCATTCTTCATTACTTATCTCGTAATAATAGCAATAAATGTACTCATACATACTTTTTCCTAATATTAAAATGAACCAGCTCCTCCCCAATTCAAGGACCACCGCGAGTGAACAACCAAAAAAGTTGGTCATTTCGCTAGGCTCATCTCCCATCCTTTAGCTTTCATTTATCCCTTTCTCCTCCGCTTTATGCTTGCTTATCAAAGTTCCTTCCTCACCACAAGCGAATTAAGCTCATCAAACTCTAATATCAACAGCAACATGTCACTACGATGATGTGGTTGCTGAAAGTCTAATGATGATGCAAATGGATAAAGCCTAAGGTGGTATTTGTTTTTTTTCTTGTCTTTGAATAGAACTTTTTTGAACTTAATCTTTGAATAGTGACAGCGTTAAGTATTAAGTTGTTTGTTTTTAACGTTAGGTAGTGAATAGGGATATGTGGGGCCGTTATTTTGGGTTTCGATCGTCTAGCTCTTAATGCCACATGTTTAATTTAATTTTAATCGGGTTTTAACGAGTTTGAGTTTATTTTTTTCAAATCCGACCGCAGGTTCGGGTATTGTGCTTTCAGTAAACTGAAAATTAGAAATTTAAAAATGGTAAAATGTTAATAAAAATAATAAATTGTGCTGTAGGAGTTGAAGCTTATAAAATTCTCTAGATCTCGGATGATAAAACGGAATGTGTAGATTAAATTAAATCTCGTGAAATCTAGTGACCTAGAAAAGTTTAGTGAATTCTAAGACAAAAGCGGAAATTTTTCGATTTTACGAGGTGATAAGTTGTTAGTGTTTCTAGAATGAGATTTTAAATACCGAAAGTCGAGGGGAAATGAAGCGCAGAATTCAAGTTAATTTAAAATAAAGTAATTTGAAAAGAAATAAATTGTTTGAGGTATAAACGAACTCGAATGAAGCAATATAGACCATATATATAAAATAATAATATTTTTATAAAATGCACTTTCGATTATATTTAAAAATAATTTTTATTATTTTATTTTTATACTTTAATATAAATAATTATTATTATTATAATGTTTTTAATAAAATAATATATAAAAATTCATAATATTTTTATTTTTATGAAAATAATTTTAATATAATATAAAAAATAAAAGCAAATATAAAAAAATTAAGAATAAAAAATAAAAACGAAATAAAATGTAGCAGGGTGAATTTGGAATTTTTTCCGTCTCATAAATCTGTTTAATTTTTAAATGAGATGAAGTTGGAAATTAAGAAAGAAAAATAAGCGGCTTGGGTCGGGATAGGATCGCGCGATCGAACCACTAAAGCTGTTATCCCTAGTAGAGTGTATATTCTTTAGTTATTATTCTTTTTGTTAGGTAATGATTGAGTTTTTAACATTTTTTGGAAATGACTTTCTGAATAGAAAAACCAGAATATTCCTTTTTAATTGGAAACTTTTTAAAAAAATTTATTAATAAGTTGTATGAAATTTTAAAAAGTAAGCGTTAATCTTTGAAAATTTATTCGAACGGCGTTAAGTCAAATAAAAGCTGTAACTTTAAGTCCTGTGAAAAAATAAATTTATTTCAAAAATTAGATTCAATTCATAGTCAGGTAAACATGCTGCAATGATATTATCAAGTTATCTTATCATAATACAGATACAAATAACGAATTATAAGAGATCAATGTTCATAATTGAATTGAATCGAATAAATTATTAGTTTTCACTGATCGTATCGACAATCGAATCATGATCAGACGAATCGCCCAGTGGAATCGATAACATCATTAGCCAGGACCATTGGCATCAGCTAGCCTTTTGCGTCATTCCATTGCTGCACTGCCTTTTAATAAAGATCAAAGCAATCGAGTCTACTCATAAAGTTAATTACAAGATGATTTTTATGCTTTATTCGGGTGTACCTTATCTTTTGGAATAGCTGTAAGCAATTATTGACCTCTGCCTCACGTTTTTCTCTTCAGTTTCTTTCGCGTCTCTAATAGTACAAGAAATGTAATAAAGTAAATAACAGATTTATATAATTTAAAGTTATTTCAATATCCTCTCAACGTAAAAGACCATAAAGTATAGAAGTTTGGTGAGTATGATTATATAATACTTAATGTCATAATTCATTATTGGAACTATTATATATACATATTCACATTATTATAAGCCCAGAGTGATTATATGGGTTGAGTCAGGTGGATTCAATTTCCTTTGATCTTATTTTGAAAGTTGGGTTGTCAGTTTATGTTCCCACAAAATAAAATCGGGTCAGATTAGTGCGACTGCGTTTGGCACATGGCGCATGGGTTGAATCCTGTTGGTCAGGTTCACGAAATCTTTTTATTTAATCTTTTTAAGTAATTAGTTTAGTAATTGAAATTTTTCAAGGATTTATTTACGAAATTTTATATTTGCCTCTTAATATAGAGTCAAATCTTTTATAGCATAGGGGTTTTAACAATAATTATTATTATAATATATTAAACTTTGTTGTTTTAACTATTTAACTTTTAATTTTTAAATGTATCTTTTTAATATAATTTATATAATATTTTAATATTTTAAAAAACTTGTATAGAAAATTATGGAATGCATTTCAATTAAATAAATTACAATTTTAATATTAAATATATTTTTATTTATCTCATTAATCATATTTTTAATATCTACAATTTCGTTTTTTTTTTGTATTTATCCTTCAAATTTTATTTAATCATGTTTCTATTTTAAAATTAAAGATATGGTTTAAAAAATTAAATTTAAAAGTAGTAAAAATGAGAGTTTGTACTACTTTTATAGATTAAATTAAATTCAATAACTTCATTATCAATATATTTTGAATAAATTTATTATTAAAACTAGTATTAATAACAAATATTGTTATCCTAAAAAATGTTATTTTAAAATAAATAACAAAAAAGCATATACTTATTTCTTTTCTAATATGATTATATCTTCTATAAATATGGATATTCAAAACAAATAGGATATGTCATTATTATAAATTTGATTTTATTCCAAATATAAATTAAATTATGTTATTAATATTGTATTAAATTAATAATTTAAATAGAAAAGGTGAAATTATATAGAGAAAAAAAAGATGTAATCATATTAAAAAAGAAGAAAATATAAAGTATTGTTTACATTCTTTCCAAATCTATTTTTCAATAAAATAACAAAATATTAAATATAATTAACAATAATAAATTTTAAAAGTAAATATCTAATAAAATATTTTTTTTGAATATTTAAAATATTGAATTTTATTTTAAAAAATGAAACAAAGATATTTTAACTTTTAAAATTTTAAAATAAAAGAAATATACATATATCAAAGAAATTTAAGATAATTTTTAATAAAAAAATATTTGAAAGATTATCCTTAATCATACTTGAATTTAATTACATAAAAACAATTTAACATATGCATTATTGTTTATTTAATTATTTTGAAGAATTTTTAAACATCTTCATAAATTTTAGATAATTTTAACTTATCAATATTTTTTGTCAAAATATTCATTTTATAGATATTTTCTTTAAGACTATAAATTTCAAATTTATAAAATTCAAAATCCCCACATTCTAAATTACAAACACAGAGGAAGGAGGAGAAGAGAAGGGAAAAGAGATATCTAACCTACTATTGTCGCTAGTGGTTCTAAAATTCTGGTTCTATATCCATATCTATATATGTTTAATGTGGTTATGGCTTGCAAATTAGGATTTCCATTATTATTATTATTATTATTATTATTTTGGTAATTTATGTGCAATAACAATATGACTTCCTCTAGTATTGAAAAGGGATCAAATACTACACGTATTAATTGTGATGTTGAAGATGATTAACAAATTAATGGCACAAAATCCTAATTTTATGAGTAATACACATGTTAATGAGATTGTTGAACTAAAAATAAAAGGCCAAGGCTTTAACTAATGTGGAATTTTTGTAAAAGTGGGAGTGGATAAAGATGGCAAAGAAAATGTAAGTAAAACATGGAAGAAATAATATACTTGTGTAAGTAAATTAAGAACTTCTCACCTATCACGTCATATTTCTAGATATCACAAGATACCTAGATTTCATGATATAGGAGATATGTTAATTGATAGTGAAGGGAAGTTGAAGAAGAGAAAATTTTGATCTAAGATGAATCAAGTATTATGCACGAATTGATTATTGCACATATTTACCTTTCAGTATTATCGAGTTGAGGGTGTTTAGAATATACAAAAAAAATTATTGAAGATTGTATAAATATTTCCAAAAGAATGGCTAAATATGATGTGATGAAAAAATATGAAATTAAAAAAGAAAAGTTGAAATAACAATTAGCCAAAATTTATGGTAAAATGTGCTTAACTTCTGAATATTAAAATGCATGCACAAATATTAATTATATTTCTTTGACTGCACATTAATTATATTTGCTCACATGCAACCTCCACACATTGGAAATGATTTTTTATTGAAGGTACTTGAATTTTAAAAAGATTGGGGAATAAAGAGAAAAATATTTTATATTACTTTGGATAATGCATCTTCGAATAATAATAGCATCACGAAACATGCCGAAGGAACACTTGTAAGCATCCAAATAGCAGTACTCAATGGAGAGTTCTTTCATATTAGATATTCTGCATATATTTTAAACATTTTTGTTCAAGATGATTTGAAGATTGCTAGTGATACATTGCACAAAATTAGGTAAAGTGTGCATTATGTAAGGGCATCAGAAAGTATGATGAAACAATTCTCTTAATATGTTGAACAAGTTGGTGGGATTGATACATCAATTGGCTTAAGATTAGATTGCATTACAAGATGAAACTCTACTTATAAAATACTTGAGATTGCAATCAAGTATCGTCGGGTTTTTCATAATTTGAGTTTGATTGATAAAAATTTATAAGTGGTGTTCATCTAATGATGAATGGGCAAGAGGATGTTTAATATGTGAATTCTTGAATCCATTTTATACAATAACCAACTTAATTTATGGATCATCTTATCATACTTAATTTGTATTTTATAGGAAATTTGGAGGATAAGAGTTCTTGACAGCATCCAATTTGACAAATGAATTTATTTATTCAAAGTATATGTTATAGAATGAAGGAAAATTCGATCAATGGCAATATTGGAATTGGATATAGTGTAGTTTTTTGCATTTTAGTACTATTCTTGATCTAACCTTGAAGAAGCAATTTCTTGAAGTATACTTATTCAAAACTTGACTCAGCATATGGCTATGGAGAAACATTAGAAATAGTAAGAAGACTTGCACCTTCCAACTTTTGAAATATAGCAATAAGGTGCATCAAATTTTATGGCTTCTTGTTTTTCTAATGTATAAGTCAACCTCCAATGTATTTGAAGAAAGGGAGAAATTGCTTATATGATGTATTGTTTTTTCTAATAAATCCATTGTCTTTTTTTAATTACACATATATATATATATATATATATATATACCTATATATATATATACATATATATATATATATATATATATATATATATATATATATATATATTATTTAGTGAATCGTCATTTGGATTTATTTGATGAGGATTTTGAAGAATTTGATTGACAAGAAGTAACAATATTGGAAAATCTCTTGATCTTTATTTAGAGCCAAGAATTTCCCTTCTTGGAAATTTTGGTAGATTATTGGGGAAGAAGCAATAAATTTGGTGATATTGCAAAGGTGACTTGTGATGTGTTAAACATTCCAATAACTACTATAGCATAGAAATCCGCTTTTAGTATTGGATCTCGTGTTTAAGCAAGCATTGAAGTTCTATATATGCTTAATGAAACAATTCAACCTCTCATATGCACACGTAATTGGTTGTTTTTTTTGTTGGTAAGCTTAACTTTTTTTTATTAAGGATTTATAATGAAGCATTTCCTTTGTACAATTACCTATTAACTTATGTTAATTTTAATTAATAGATGATGATAATGATGATGACTGATCGACAATCATCAATAATGAATATCTTTCTAATGTGGAGTCACATGTCATTGTTAGAGATAATAAGGATGAGGATTAGGATAAAGATGAAGATTAGAGACATATGAGATTCCATTTGATACTTTGAATTTGTTTTTCAAATATGTTATTAAGTTGTTACTTTATTATTTTGGTACTATTTACTTAGTTTTTTATACTTTAGTTATAATAATGCTCCTCATTATTAATTTATTTAAATTTATTTACTATTATTATTTTGTTTAGACTGAATAATTTTATATATGAATTATTATTATTTATATATTAGTTATTTTTATTTGAAGAAGAATTATAAAATTTATGGTATTTTTGTTAACATTTTTATAGATTTTGGCATGTTTTAGCGTAAACCGCATGTGTGGATTAGGTTAAATTTATTGAAAATTCAGCCCAAATAAAAATAATAATCGGGATTAGTGACCAGTTTTGACTGTTACAGATAGGTGACGAAATAGATTAGATTAACTCGTTTACGGCTCTAAAGCAAAACTAATGCTTTTAGTTATTTTGTAGAAAACTCATGATTAATTTATATCTTTGGGTACGACTTTTAATGTGCTTAACTCACACAATACAAATAATAAGAGTATGCATACCAAAATAACCAATTAATTCAAATAGGATAAAAAAAGGAATTATAATCATAAATAAATAAATTTAGTAATAAAACTAAAATATAGTTCATCATGTGATTCTTTCTAATGCTCTCTATCCTAACATTATATTGATCAGACACATGCATTCTTCTCTTGTCTCTTTAACTAAACGGCTTGTGCTTTTCAATGTATCATCTCATTCTTGTGTTGAGCTTGAGGATAATGCATTGATGTTCCCCTTAGCATTTACTAAAGAGTTCCAAGACTCTTTTCTAAAGATTTTTGAGAATTTGAAGATTATGGAAAACAATCATAATATATAATTTACATGCATCAATGATCCTAATCATAAATTTATGTATTTTATATTTTACCAAAAGATAGTTTTTTAATTCAAAACATAATTTTCACAAAACGTTCAACTGCCCAAAAGGCACCCAACATTTATTTTATAGGGTATCATCAAGATCCGTTAAAATTCGAAAAGAAAAAAAGAAGTTATGTTCAGCAAGGGAATGAAATTAAGCCCACTTTTAGCAATCTAAAACACCAATTAATTTTATTAATAATGGTATATTGAGATGACGTGAACATTTATTTTCAATTTTACACATGAGTATTAAAACAAATTTTTTAAAAAAAGGGGATAATATTTGTTATTTGTTATCCCTTATCCCACTCCCTTTGAAAATAATATAATACATTTTATCTATATCTGGGACCTTCCTTTGTTGGCGCGGCTTTGGAAAGGAAAGGAGGAGGAGGGAGGTGGGGAAGGAAAACAACATAATGAGTGCTTTAACTGGAAAGAATACAAAAAGAAGATGCGAAAGAAATAACATGAGGCCACTGCACTTCATGTCATCTTTAGTTAACTCGTAGATTAGTCTATCATCAAAATTCATCCCACTTTCTCTGGTAGAGACACAGAGACTCAGGGTTCTCTCCTTGAGAATTAATTTGTGAATTTAATAACATACCATTTACATTAAAGTGAGGAAACCTACCTTGTAGCTTTCAAAATAAAAATAAATATGATTTTCCCATTCATTTATGAATATAAAAGTAACATGGATCAACAGATATATATTGAGTTATAAAACTTTATTTTATTTTATATATATTTTTCTATATTAAATAATTTTACAAAGCATTATTATTAATTTAAAAGTTTTAAAAGAATAAAATTATAGAAAACAGTCAGAAACCTTTTAAAAGCTAAAATTTTTCACTTAATATTAACATTTATTATAATATTTTTAAAAGAATATTTGAAAGGTGACTGAACATTTCCGCTTTAAACACGATTTATTTCAACCAATCATAATTCATGGATCAGAACCATTAATAAAAATAAGTAAAGAAATAACGAAGAAAAGCCAAAAAAAAACACCAATATAAATGAAGTTAATGAATCATAAAAAAATATATACATGAAAAGAAGGAAACAAAAGAAAAGACCGGATGTGAACGAGGATGCTTTACTTTACTATAACATAAGTGAAAGTAAAAATAATTAAAGAAACATTAAATTTGAAAACCTGAAGAATATATATATATATATATATATATATATATATATATATATATATATATATATGATTTAAGAATAATGGTGAAGATTTCCATGCTAGCCTTGCCAACAATGCAGTGGCACGTGGATCACAACGCTGAAAAGCTACTTCGCACCGTGTAACAATCCAATCATGCTGAATTCTAAAAGCAAGCACCCACTCTAACTTTTGACTCTACCCATCTGCTTTCAGCTGATTGAACCAGTCTTCCACGCGCCGCCTACTGTATCTTCACGCGTTCAGTGCACAGCCACCAACCCAGTCAAGGGACGGTGCTGCATATTTTCCGTTCAAACTTAAGCTTTTTTCATGGCTGCCGATCAGTTTGGTGCTTGGATCATGAAGAACCGAAGCCAACACAAAGTCTATTTCGCATCTCAGATTATGGCCTTTCTGCTTCTTTCTTTTTGCAAAGCTTCTCATTATCACCGCCGTGGCGTCACCTGGAATACTTATAAGCTCTTGATTGTGGCTCATCTGGGAACTCTCTTCATCAGACGGCCGGGCATGGACGGGAGATATCGGCTCAAATCTGGCCACTATCCACCCTCTTGAAACCACCATAGCTGCTAGGCCATTTGCAAAGCCGCTGAGGCATCCCACCTCTTGGCCAGACCATCCTCCTCCGAATTCCTACACCATCCCCCCGTCCTGCCGGCCCCAAATTCATGCGAATTCTACTTCTACCTTCGTGCAGGTTTCACGACAGGTCTAGGCTTTTTCAAAATCAAGTCAGGGCCTTACACTCTTCTCACCAACTTCCGCTGTTGCTAGCTGATTCTTTAGGTGTCAGATATTTTGTTCGAGAATTCTGCATCAACTTGTGGGAGAAGAATCAAAGTTCACCCAAGATTTTACATTCCTCCATTTCCCATTTATTAAGGATTCTTACGCTTTCGTGAACGGAATCAAAGTCATGTCTCAACTCCCCTTTCTACTACGCCACCCAGGGCTTATGGCATCCGTTTATCAGCCAAACAAGTTTTTATGAAATTGGGACCAACACCGCGCTTGAGACCATGCGCAGTTTAGCAGACGTGGTTTTTCATCTACTCCGACGGAAGACTCCGGTTGTTTCGTTCGATCGATGAAATGAATTTTCATGGAGTGGAGGTAGTCCCGACAGACAAATGTCTGATCAAAATGCAAAAGAAACCCCTGCGTATATTGCCGGCGGGAGAGTCTACCAAACTTACCGATCAATGGGTCTAACAAGTCGTGGAACGAGGAACATTCTAACGTGGGGTACCGGTTGATTTGGGGTTCAAGTATCTGGTTGGCTCCATTTCGCGAAACGGATCCGGACGCCAATCCAACTGAGGCGATAGACATTTCATTATATTTATAGATGGTCAGATCGCTGAATTTTCTGCCGATGCAATTAGCTGGAGCAGTGGTAATAAAGTAAGCCGGCATGCAGAGACTATCTTGCGATGATAGGATTTGAGGAACATCAGGCCAAAAATATAATCTTTCCATAGATCTACATGCTCGAGATTTCTTCACTCGTTACTCAGATGCAATGTTGAATGGGATCGAAATATTTAAGTTAAACAAAACCGCCGGCAGTCTCGCCGGACCCAACCCGGAACCTCCCAAAAGTATATTTCTGACGAAACCGTCTCATCTGACCGGAGAAGCATCATCAAATAAGAAAGCTACGTTGATTGCTGTGGGTGTGTTTGTGACGATAGGGTTAGTATTGCTGTCGCTGCGAGTTTACACCATGTTCCTGCGACAACGAGAGTCCAAGGACCTTGGCTACAAATCGAAGTTTACTGAGGCAAAAGCCTCACCGTTTCCGGGGGAAGTCCGTTTCCTGTTTTTGGAAGCCAAGACGAAAGAAGTCACCCACGTGTAAGACGTAGAATCTAAACATGAATGTGGTGCATGAAATGTTTATATCTAATTATATCAAGTGTATGCTTCCTAGTTTCTAAAATTATTTTCTTAATATTTGAGTTCGGTTCCTCTTTAAGATTAGAATTTTAGTTTGATTAAGGGTCTGTTTTATTATAAAATAAGGTTTTTATAATTTATTTTTTTATATAATAATATGAAGCGTGCGGTAGTTCTTGTTCTATGATCATGTCTTTGTAGATCTTGTCTTTTTTTTTTTAATGATGGAGAAAATATTCTTATGTTAAAAAGATTGTTACATTTATTCTTTTAGTTTTTCCTTTTTATTTTTATTTTTGGGAACTTGTTCTTGTATGATATCCAAGTTTGACAATTAAATAAATTAAGAAGCAACTAACAATAATATAATCTAACTTCAAGTTTCAATGTTTGGTAGGAATATTAGCTTTGAATTCTGGAGAATCCAAATAAAATCCTGGGTTAGTAATAGATATATGGATTTGTAGTAACAAGGGATCAAACACATTTCACACTAGTAAATAAGGGAATTTGAATGGGTTGAGTGCAGTAGTTAGGGATGGAGCACTCATATCACTATTCCGTCCCAACATATTTAATTATTTCTCTTTCCCGTCTAATCGGGGGTGGATCCCCCATTCCACATTTAAAAATTTTTTAAAATCTAGTCCTCGCTTTAATATAAGAAAAAAAAAGAAAAAAAAAAGAAATAAAGAAGACAATATAGAGTTGTAGAGGAGAGAAAAGCAGACGATTTTATTGGAGTTGTTGCTTGTGAAGCTGGAGCCCATCAAAGATAACAATGTTTGCGAAATAGGTGGAGGCTGGTGATGGTGTATTCAAGTTAGGCGGTTAAGATAACTGGAAATCCCATACCCATGCCGACTCGTAATCAAGTTCTTGGATTTTACCAATAGCTTATACCTAAACCTGTCACAATGTGAGAGCGGGTATTTCAATTGTCTCGTTTGGTGGAAAGCGTTTTATGCCAAAATTAAAGGATTAGACTTATTTTAAAAGATTGATTAGTCAAAACATCTGATGTTGCTATTTGGTGAAGAGTGAGAGAGTAAATCCTTAGTTTAAAAATCTTCTATTGAGATCATTTGATTTTGAAACAGGAAAGTTGTATGGAATTGAAAAAACCAAGGGTTTATCAAAGTTGATAATAATTACCGTCCCTACCCTAAGATTCTCACAAAACCCTACAAGATCCTCACTAACCAATTTACTCACATCTTCAATAATTAATATCTAATTACTTTGAAGAAATTGACATATTAAGAATACTTATTTATATTTATCACTAATTTACATAAAAAAAATTATTAACAACTCAATTGATAAATTAATAGTAATATTTATTTATTTGCACAAGTTAATATTTTTCAAATTAGCAACTCAAAAAATTTGTATATTTTAAAATTTTAAAATGACTAATCTTTTTTTTTGTAAATGATGTTTTAATTCTTCAATAGTAATATACCTTATTTCAAATAAACTCACCTTATAAATCTAAATTATTAACAAAAAAAATACTCAACAATAAATTGTGTCAATGTCATATTAGTCATTTGCCACAATTAAGTAGCTAATCGCTAAATTTTATCAAACACGTTTAAATACAAGCAGGTTAATAGAATTAACTTCTCGAATAAGCTAAGCTATTAGCTTCTCTACGCTGGTGTCGAATAGGACCCGAGAATCCACACACAAAAGGACCCTCAAACCCTATTGAGAATCGTGTGTATACTCAAAGCATATTAGTGATAGTGTATTCAAGTGAATGATTAAGATAACTAAAATCCCATACCCATCCAGGCCCGAAATCGAGTTCCAAGATGTTACTAATAGCTTATACTTAAACCTATCACAAAATGCGGCGGGTATTCTAGTTTATTTGTAAATTGTTATTCTTAATGTCTCGATTATCACATAGAATTTTTTAAAAGTTTTATACTTGCATATATCATTTGATAGAACCATCATTTTTTAATATTGCACATGTAAAAAGAAAAGCGCTTAGTAAATGTTAAAAATGTGTGACTATTCACTATGGAAATATATCTAGCTTTTTCAAATAGAAAAAAAAATTGTCCTTAGTTCTTTTGTATTATCAGTTTATTCTTGTCAATAAGAAGAATCTAAGGATGAAAAAGTTTCGATCTCAAATTATAGGAAAAATCTTTTAACCTTATTAGCAGAGATTTGATTACAGAAGTATGGCAGCAATTCAAGGATTAAAGATCCTCTATAACATTCATGACATTGGATGAATAGAGATGAGTTTATAGCAAATCGATAGACAATGCTTAGGATAGAGTTTTGGGTTTAAGTGAAAAAAACATTGCAAAACTAACTTCATCTTTAATAAAATTAAAAATAAGAAACTAAGTTCCATATAATTTTAAATCAAATGAAAGGTTGAAAATTTTCATAATGGTTATGGGGAAACTCTACGTGGGTTAGTTAAAAAGAAAGAGATAAGACTTCAACTAATAAATAAATAAATCTCAAATTCATAATTATAATTGATCAATATTAACAATCTAGGCATATGGTTTCAAATTATAGATTTGCAAGGCAAAATATCCCACACATTTAGAATAAAGCACAGTTATATACATCTCTGGAACATTTTGAAACAGAACAAAGGGCATCAAGTCATGTAGACTGAGGAGTCTCAGTGCTTCTAAAGCTTGTACGGTAGGCAAAGTGGACTGAGGATAAAATCTGAGTCATGTGTCAAGGAATGAAAGAAACCTCGGCGTACGTGCCAAGGCAGTTGAAAGACGGGCCTCGACTCGAACAAACACGAATGAGCTGAGCTAGACTGCGGAGAGCGTGGATACGACCAAGTAAAGCGGGAATGGCGGGATGCGGTGATCACCTTAGGCATCAAAGGGGCCGCGCTTTTCATTACCTCGGGCATAGGCGAGGAAGCGCCGCATATAATATTCACGGTCACTTGGACAGACACAACGTGGCAATTAATATATGAATATGTAACATAAGAAAGTGAAAAGGGCTCTCTTAAGTGTCCTAATTATGAGCATTAAACGTGTAACCCCCAACCCGTGGGTATAAGAGGGGAGAAAGGAAAAAGAGAATGAGACTGCTTTTATTTTTATTACCTATGGTATAATCTATCACGTTAATTGTTACTTTGCGGGGGGAATCAATTTCCTTTCCACAGAGGATTCAGTGCTAATACAAAAAAAAATATGATCATGATAAACGTGATAATAGATAATTACAAAGATGGAAGGGAAAGAATTTCCAAAGTGATGTTATACTAAATAAAGGTGATAATCAGGGATTTTTAGATTGACATATTCTTAGTGTTGCGGAGGAAGAAAACAAAAATATAATTGTTATTGCAGTCATTTGAATGGTAGAAAAATAGTTTTACGCCTAGATATGAAACATTTAATTTAAAGGTGAAGTTTAATAACGACACAATAATACTAATTAATAAAAATAAAAGTGAGATTTTCATCAAATTGAAGGATGCATGAATCCCAAAATTTTATTTTCAAATGCATTATACGCCCAAGTCTTTATCGATATTTATTAAGTATGACACAAAAGGAATTTGATATATGAAAATCCATACTGACATCTATATAATTATCAATAATAATAAAAATAAAAAGGGATTGATCATAAAAAAAGGTAAAAATAACACAAAATAATTTATTTCGTTGTATTTTACTAGTGAAAATGTTAGAGATACTGACTCCACCACAATTGTAACAACCTAACAAACTTTCCTTCCTTCCATCCACTTGTATTTCTCTATAAAGCTTCTTTTATTATTTAGTTTGTGCAGAATAAAATTCAGACCCCAGTTAGTTACATTCTATTTTCCCTGCTTCTCTCTTGAATTGCTCTGTTTCATTCATATTCTTTATGTTATCAGAGACATTTTTGGCCATCTAATTACATTCTTCTTGATCCCGATTTATCCTCTTCAAACACTGTTTCCCTCTCTCTTCTCTTTCTTCTTTTCATTTATTCTTTGAGTTTCTTCAACAATGGAACAATCTTCCACTCATTCTTCAAAATCTCAACATAATCAAAGTGTCACTCTAATTCCCACACAAATTCTCAATCATGTGCTTCCTATTAAACATAATAGATCCAATTGCAGACTATGGAAAACACAAATGGAAACGTGGTGTTTGCTAATGGCTTCAAATAATATATTGAAGGAACCAAGCAAATCCCACCCAAGAATCTTCATTATGGTGAACCTAATCCAGAGTTTTTTCAATGGCAAAGGTTTGATAGCACTATTCTGAGTTAGTTTATTACTATACTTCTTCCCTAACATTATAGGCAAAATTGCTTGGGGTGTCTGGCGTCTCATGAGGCATGGAGTTATCTTTGAAAAGATTTTGTATTATCAGGGGCTAGAATCCATGCGGCAGTTGGCATTTCAGACAACCAAGAAATGGGGTAATTCTATGATGGAATATATCATGAAGATGAAAGCTATTTATGATAATCTTACGATTCTTTGGAGAATGGTAAGATTGTGATCATGCGTATTTGCGGCTTCTTGTAGTTGGGACAAATATAATGTTATTTATTTGTTTCTATTTAAATACGGGGATGATGATTTATCTCTTCATTCAGTCAACAACATTCTACTTACACATGACCAGAGACTCATGCTTCAGAATTCTGTTCCTCTTTATCTTAATTCAATAATAGCAGATATGGCAATGCAAACATAAACTTTTCATAAATCCCATAACAAAAGATTTTAAAAACCTTTTGCTAACTTCATTTGTACAAGAACTCCTCTTACTAGTGCCCTTCAGTTTCAATATCTAATCGACCATCAGTTTCTCCTCAATTACGACATCCACGCATCACTTCCAACCCGTTCATAAATTAACATCAACTATATGGAAAATTTGGCTTAGCATTAAATATCTTAGATTTGATATATCTTTCCAAGGTTCAAACTCGCATACATCCCCGACCATTTTAAATCCCATGAGGCCATTTCCTCTAATGCAGGAACATGATCATCATTGGTATAATCATCTAATAAGAATAAGAATGGTTTCTTGTCTTTGGACGACACATCATCTTACAAATGACTCGACCACATCTAATGTCTGACCTATCTTGCATTGATCGGGTTATAGTTGGCAATGGTCGATCACTTCTTCCTATTATATTCAGAAACATAGGTAACAAATGCTTCACTGTTTCATCCAACCAATTCTATGTACGTCAAGTGTTTCATATTCCTAATCTCGCTAGTAATCTCGTTAGTGTGTCTAAATTCTATACTGATAATCATGCCTTCTTTGAATTCTATCTAACTCATTTTCTAGTAAAGGATCAACATTCCAACATAATTCTCTTTCAAGGTTCCCTTAAAGGTGGTTTGTACACCCTTTCACCTACTACAGAAATCAAGAATTCATATGCTTTCATCACCACAAGGTCACCTGCTCGACTAGACAAATATGCTCTTTGGCATTCTAGACTTAGACACCCCGCAGTCTCTGTTTTACATCTAGGTCTTAAAGCTTATTCTCCCTCTGTACATCTTTCTAATAGTAATAAAATTTCATATTCTAGTAGTTTCTGTCCACTTGCTAAGTCTCATAAACTTCCATTCCCTTTATCTCCTTCTCAAGCTACTCATCCATTACAATGACTTCATATGGACCTTTGGGAGCCTGCACCTTGTTCTTCAACCACAGGTGTTAGGTATTTTATGATTATTAGGTGCTAGGTATTTGCTAATTATTGTGGATGACTTTTCTCGTTACACATGGTTGTTCTTTCTTACTATTAAGATTAAGCATTATCTCGGTTTGTGAGTTGTCATAAGATGATTACAAACCCATTTAAGCACCACATCAAATACTTCTGATCATGATGTGGGGAGTTCATTTACTTTCAACCTTGCATGAAAATCATGGTATTGTACATAGATTCCTCTTGTCCTCATGCCCCCACAACAAAATGGTTGTGCTGAGAGAAAAATTCGTCATGTTGTTGAAACCAGGTTAGCACTTTTGCTCAAGCCTCCTTACCTTCTAAATTCTCGATGCAAGCATTCCACACTGCCACCTATCTTATTTATCTCCTTTCTTCCAAAGTTTTACTTAATCAGTCTCCAACTTAGCTTCTTTTTAACAAGTCAAATTATGTTCATCTTCGCATTTTTTGGATCATCTTTGGCACCTCTTCCCTACGGCCTTATATGTCAAACAAACTTTCCTATGAATCTCTTCCTTGTGTTTTTGGGTTTGCACATTTCAAGCAGTTATCTTTATTTTGAATCAAAATCGATTGTTTTTTATATTTCTTGTCATGTTGGTTTCAAAAAACTCCTTTCCATTATGTCCCCCTTATTTGTCTACTCCTTCATCCCGAGTCCTAATGTCTTCTCTACACCGCATTTATTCCTCTTCTTCGTGATATCATTTGTCATAGCTCCTTCTCCTAGTCGACCCCATCATTTGGTCCATTCTTATTTGGTTCCTGTTTCTCCACTGCCGCGTTCATCTCCTCTCCTCCTCTTAATGCATTTCTATGATCACTAGGGCCAAATATGGTATATCTGAAATGAAACTTTCACTTACCCATTGTGAACACCAGAGCACATCTTGAGCTTGGAACAATAATTAGGTCACTGCCATAAAAACAAAGTATGATGCTTTCTAACGAAATCATACTTGGACTCTTGTTGCACCACCTCTTAGTGCAAGGATTGTAGGGTGTTGATGAATATATAAAGTGAAATATAAACAAGATGGATCTATTGATCTTTTTAAAAGAGGCCGAGTTGGTAGCTCAGTTTACTCAAATTCCTGGTATGGATTACTTTGACACTTATAGTTCAGCGGTAAAATCATGTACTATATGACTCATTCTGGCTCTTGTTGTATCATTTAATTTGCCTATTCGACAATTGGATGTAGAAAACGATTTTCTTAATGGTGATCTTCAAGAAGAAGTCTACATGGTTCAACTTCTAGGATTCATCAATCCTTAACATCCTCATTATGTTTGTCGGTTGAATAAGGCCCTCTATGGCCTAAAAAGGCCCCTAATGCTTGGTTTCATAAGCTCAGACTTACCCTTTTGGATTTTGGATTTCAATATTTAAGAGCTGATAATTCCTTATTCATTTACCACACGGTTGTTGACACTGTTATTATTATGGTTTATGTCGACGATATTCTGGTAACTAGGAGTTGTTTTGCACTTATATCTCATATTATTGCTCATTTAAATAAGAAATTTGTCATTCACGATCTAAGGGAATTATTCTACTTTCTTGGCATTCATGTACATTATCGTGGCAATACAATGTGTAACACCCCAAAATATACCCTAGCAGTTTTCGACATGTTTAGGGTATTTTGTAAGCATAATTTGAATGTTTCATGATTTAAATGCGAAACACGGAAACGAGAGACCCGGAAATTTATAAGACACAAGGACAAATATGTAATTTGCCAAAAATGGGGCATAGAAGTCATAAGATGAAAAGGCTATGGGTTAAAATAGAATTTTTCTATTTTATTTGCAAAAGAAATTTAAGGGATGAAAATCAGAAATAAAGGAAACTTAGCAAAATGGGTTTTTTGGGAATAATAATGAGCCTAGGTGAGATATTTGATTTAGACCAAATTTGGTCTCATTTGGGAAGGAAAACCGTATTTAGGAGAAGCAAAGGGAGAGGGAGAAAGAGAGAGAGAAGAGAAGGAAGAGAAGAGGAAGGGAAGAGCAAAAAGGTATGGATTTCTATGACTTTTGGTATGGATTCTAGTATGGATCTTTGGATTTTTGTATGGAACTTTGTATAAATTTGTATGATACATGTTTGTGGGTTGTGGGTTGTAAGAAACGTAACCCTGACTAATTCTTATAGGATCAAGGTATGGAATCCCTCCCTTTGAGGTTGGATTTATGGATTAAATTGCAAGTAATTGAGTTAGGGTTTAAAACAGGCTAACAAATCTTGTGTTTGGGTTGTGTGTGAGTTAAGACCCATTTTAGAGTTGTTTTGAGAAGTAATCCATGAAATTTTTGAAGAACATATGTATTGAAAGATGATTTAGGCTAAGATAGAGGATTCTGAAGATGAATATGAAGTTCTAAGCCACCATTTAGATGAATTTAGATAGTTTTGAGATGTGGTAGATATTGGTGGATTTGGGTGAAAATATATGGAAAATGGAAGAAAAACACTATTTACAGGCATTTTGAGTTGATTTTGATCTGCAGTCGGGCCGATCTAAGTACCCATTGCTCTATTTTGACCAGTGTTTTAATTTTGACCATAACTTGGTCATTTCTGATCCGATTTGAGTGATTCAAGTTGCTAGTTAAACTAGACTTCAAGAAGAACCAAAATCATAAAAATAAGGTACCTTAGTCGAGTTTATGTGGCCCAAAAATTCACTCAAAGTGAGGCTATGTTCAAGCCAAGTGCAGTTTAGTTTGATCATAGAGTAGTAAGTTGGCTAGGACATAACTCAAGTTTGGTGCTCGATTTGGGTGATTCTAGTTGGAGAAGAACCCTTAGCACCTTAACTTCAAGGGTATAAAGAACCGGTGTTAAATAAGGAGTTAAGACTCACAATGAGTACTATAATTGTCTAAGTGTAATATGGGCAAGCGACTAGTTTGGCATGAAAGGAAATGCCATAATTTGAGTTCGGATAGTTGGTGGAGCAATTCCAATTTCTAAATAAAATAGATTCATAGAGGGAATGAGAATACATGAATAGTGTTGTGATACATAGGCATCATCTTTGTACAAGTATAAGAGTACCATATCGCAATGTGAGGGAAAATAGGAAATACGATATATATCATTGTGTTCATGAAACATGAATATGATATGAAATATGAAAACAAATGAAACATGAACATAGACACTTGAAAGCAATATGGCATGAACCGCAGGCGTGAATAAGATAGGTGCAAGTTCTGAAAGACAAATGATAAATATGACTACCTAGAATGAAAAATATGAATGAGTGGATGTGCATTCGGTGCTTGGCACTCTGCTAGTGCTACGACACTCTGTTATATAACTATTGGCGAGCACGTTACATTTTAGTACTTGGTACTCTGATTAGTGCTCGACACTCCTATTGATCTTCGGCACTCTTGCTTTGTCTTTCTGGCACCTCGATCTTATATTATTGTATAGCCGGGTACTTATTGTCTTTGCGTCTCATTTCTTATGATTGGTTTGGGTAGTCAAACAGATATATGATAAGACTCTGAATAAAGAATAAGAGTAAAGAATGAATATGGTAAAGATCTTAATGTACCTACGGGTACCTTTGTATATATTACATAGTACCTACTTGGGTATTTTTGTACAAGTAAAATCCTACATAGTACCTACGGGTACTTCGTATCGAGTAAAATAAGTATAAAGTTACGTAATATAAGTATAAGTCCAGTAGCACCTCACAGTGCCTCGATAAAATGAATCAAGTGTAGTATCTCTACGGGTACTTTAGCCTCTAAGCTCCATTATAAGATCCGAAGTACAAGAATATGCTCCGTAACACAAGTATAAGATCCGAAGTACAAGAATATGCTCTGTAATACAAGTATAAGATCTGAAATACAAGAATAAGCTCTGTAACATAAGTATAAGTTCCGTAAGACAAGTATAAGTTCCGTAATACATGTATAAGATCCAAAATCTGAGAATAAAGCTCAAGTAATACAAGTTTAAAGATCCGAGTACAAGAGGAATAAGCTCCCTTAATGCAAGAGTAAGATCCGAAATAGAAGAATAAGTATAAGTTCTATAGTACCTACGATCTGATTAATTTTTGTAGTACCTACGGGTACCTCCGTATAAGCTTCGGATAAGGATAAACTCAGTAGTACCTACGGGTACCCCCGTATGAGTATAAGTTAGTAGTACCTACAAGTACTTTTAATTAAATATAAGTTTGATATAAGCACAAGTATGTGTGTCTTTTTAGGACATTTAGACAGTAGTACTTCGAGTACTTAGTATAAAAATAAGTTCCGCAATGCTCCCGATTATACGTTATTAATACCTCTGTAGTATCTACGGGTACCTCCTGGGTTGTATTACATAAGCTCCATGGTATAAGTATAAGCCCAACCTTGGCACCTAAATTTCTGCCAGCATAAGCTTTGTAACTCCTCAGGGAGATCTGAGCAAGCCATAAGTATGAGCATGTGGATAACTACCTCCGTCTGAGAGTACATGTATAGCTCGATTATGCATGGGGAAATCTATATAAAGTATAAAATCCCTACGGGAAATAAGTAAATAAGTAGTATCCCTCTGGGAGATAAGTTTAGAAGTATTGTGTCCTCACGGGAGATCGGAATAAGAATAAGTGCGCTATAAGTGTAAGTTACGGTAAGTATAAGATAATAAGTACCCGATTATAAACTCACATGGTACATACGGGTAATAGCTCTCATAACTCCAGTGGGAGATCCGAATAAGCATAAAGTATTATAAGCATAAGTAATTGTATATAAGTTCATTATATGAATTCATGAAAATTCTGATATACATTTATTGTTTTATGCTTTAAATGTGTATATCATAAGACATATGTTTCCAGCTCCCAAGCGTAGGAAGCTTATACGGGTTTTAATCCGTGTAGAGTCACGGAGGAAGAGCGTCGAAGAGCTTCCGCATATACTTAGGCGACACACTAGTAAGGGGTTCACTCATGTATGTCTCAAGCTCTTGATTTGTAAATGTAAAAATCTGATTTTAGCACTTATATAAATAGGACTCGGTATATGTATAGATTTGATGAACACCACTCCGGTGGTAATTCTTTTGTATGATATCGATATTTTGATTACATTGCCAAAAAAAAAAAAACCGATAAAGAGTCCCGGTATATAGTCTCGCGCCTGAACTGATTGGATCGCCTTTGACCAGGTGGACCGAAATCGGGGTGTTACACGATGCATCTCTCTCGAACCCGAGTACATCTAGGGAACTTCTTCACTTGAACACATTTCAGGGATTCCAAACTGGCCTCTACTTCATTTTATAGGGCCTCTTCTTTCTCAAAGAGATGGTGTGCTTCTTTCTAATCCATCTGAGCACCGAAGTGTGGTTGGTGCCCTTCAGTTTGTCACTTGCCGACTCTCCCAGTCTATGTGTTTTGTTATTAATAAGATGCTGAATTCATGGTAAAACCTCTGTGCTCATCACTAGGTTTGTAAAAAAAAAAAGAATCTTCACATTATCTTCATTGAGTCCTGTGGTGTTTTTACTTTGAAGCTCTTCCTCCTGGGGATCTTGTGATTGGTATGATCTTTGGCCAGGCATATCTCCTAATGACGAGGAGGCTTTGTTGACCGTGTTTTTCTTGAATTTGCAATCTTATCTCATTGTCTTCTACCAGCCAGTTTGGTTTCTGAAGTGATCATGAGATCAAGAATATCAGCGTCTTATTTCATTCTTATGAGTTAAGTATGGTCGATCTTTCCTTCATGAACTGTCTACGAGTTCTTCCCACACATTCTTTGTTCTTGACAACGAGAAATTTTATTATGGCTCCACGAATCTATATTTTTCATGTATATCACGTTCAAAAACCTTTGCATTGAATTTAGATCTTCGCCATCCATTACAAGGTTTTGGATAATAATTCATTGTTAAATACATTCCTTTAGTGAACATCCTTTTAAACGCTATACCACAGTTTGCTACTCTCATAGCAGCTCTCGATCCACTTTCCATGCATATAAAAACAGGAGAGTGAGATATTGACTCTCCTGCGGTTGTAGCAACGCCTTCCACCCTAACAGGCTTTTCCACTCCATTCCATGTCCATATGTTTCTCTGCCAAAGTTGCATCACATATTCAGTTCATCAGGAGAATAAAATTAGTTAGTTAGTTACATTTTTGTTTCCTTGTTTCTCTCTTTTTCAGTATATTTGATCATGTCTTGAGAAAATTCATCTTCATTTGTTTTATAAATTTATTGATAAAGTCATTGGTAAAATGATGTGTTATGTATTTTATTAAATTTTCTTTATGAAATTTGCTATTCCATTGTTCTCTAGATTGGACTAGATTGATTAATATTATTCAGAAAAAATTCACTTGTTACTAAAAGAAGACCTTTAAGTTTTGTTGGAAGCTGGTAGGAATGGGTGGTATTTAGAAATCCATGGTCTGTGGCTGAAACCGGAGGCTAAAGTTGAAACCCTTAATATTTGAATTCAAGATACCCCAGTGGAAGGTACTCACATCTCAACTCAGAAAACCCAACAAAGATGATTAAAATCATCAATAACTTGAAATTGGACGAAGCTAGAATGAATTTTGGCTTGATCCATGGGATGATTTGCTGCTTATTCTATGCTGATTGGTTGTTGATTCTATGTTGATTTGTTGATGATTCTGTGTTGATTTGCTGCTTATTTCTTTACCAAAATTATATAGTTCCCTCTTTTCCTTATAAGCGTTAGGTGTGCGTAGCTTAGGAAGATATATTTTATTTTTTGATTCCTTTCTTGTTTGGTAGAATATCTTGATTCATATTAGAATTTAGTTTTTATCCTTCATATTTTTTGGGCTTATTTATAGGCATGTAATTCCTTCTTTCTTCAGTTTACAAATTAATAACATTGAGAGTTTAAATTTCTATTTGGTTCTTGAAAGAACTCTTTAAGCTTATCGGTTATTCCGTGGCGTTCATCAAGACTTATCAATTGGATCTCCATCACCGACTATGGCGTCCTCCTATACCAAGGTTCTTACTTTCCTATAAGCAATGGGATATAAGGTCATCCATCCAAGCCGAATACTAGAGCAGTTCTTTCAAGCTAATCCAATCATGGGTCTCCTCATAAGTTGGTGGGGTTCGTATCATTTGGTATCAGATCAATAGGTTTATTTTCTGGTTTGCCTATCTTGTACTTTTTTTTCCTTTGTCCGAACTCAACTTAGTCACCACTTTCATCCGTTCCTTCTAAATTTTGTTCAACCCCCAATTTCATTCACAACCTATTCTCTACTCCATCATAAGTCTGATTTTTTTCATTCTTGATCGGATATAATTTTTGTTTGTCTTCCTTTTTATAGAACTGTTTATCCCAAGTTACAAAAAAAAAAAAAAAGAATGCGGAAGATCGATTTTTTTCTATACACTTATCATCATCTAGTGCAGTCAAATCCTATGGATCGGGGGTGTTAGTAGGTATCGAAATCTATTTCAGTAGAATTGACTAGGATACGATCCCTCCACTCTTCTTATTCCCATTTTTATTTATTTATTTATTTTTAATCATTTTTGAATAATCCAAATACAATTCTTTCCAAACACATTTCAAATACTCAATGAAAAATATATATGTAAATACCACTTTAACATAAAGGGGGGCCCGTCATTTGATCATAAAAATTTATTTATTTTCGTCGAATGCGGCATTTCATACCTATTTGATTCCATTTCACCGCCAATATACAATGTGCGTTATTAGCGTTTTCAATATCCAAATATTTACAACACATAATCAAAGTTCAATTTTCATAATAGTGTTTGTACAAAATGAGTCGAATAATTTCATGTATGCATGTGATGGAGCTTTACTTGTCCTCCGTGTGACTTTGACGATGACTCTGATTCACTGCAGTCTATGTCTTTGTACCTGTTCACTTTCGATAGCTGGCATTGATAAAAAGCAGCTACTTGTAAGTATTTTTCGTACTTAGTGATTACATCGTAATATAACTTTCATTCAGGTTTAAGATTAAATCATGCAATTTTTCTAAACCATGCTTTTGAATCTTTTTGAATGATCAATGCAAATACAATACATATATTCATTTCATATACATTCATTTACGGTTCATTGATCATTCCAAATATGCACTTTCCTATGCAATAAAATCATTCAAAACACAAATCATGCATTTCAAAAATATTCTTATCATTTTGTCCTTAAATAAATTTAACCTATTCTTTCGGTGCATAGGATAATGGAATCACCAGCACAGTCCCGCTGAACTACAAACTGGTATAAAAAAAACATTTTGTTTTATAACATAGTACGGTCTCGTTAAGCTACTAACTGGTTATTAAAAATTGTCGAACACTGGAAATCTTGTCTGTTGGGCTACGGATGAATATTCTGTCGATACGTTCGTTTCTGAAATAACATTAGGTGACCTTTATTGGTATACCAATCTATCATCAACTCGAATTTAACGGTTAACATTCTATTAAGGGCTTTCAAATCATTCATAGCAAAATACATTATAGCATGTACATTTATACAAACAATTCATTTTCAATACTCATGCAATTTTTCATATGCAAATCATTTCACAATCAATTGTCTTAAATCAATTAAAACAAATAAATATGCTTTTTCTTATAAATCATTTCAGCAATTCAAATCATTTTGTAATCACATAAACACTTTTGAATTAGAGAGAGAAGTGAAGAACCAACCAAAAAGCTTGTTGCAGTTTGATTCCAATCCTTGGAATCTTGATTTAAAATTGGGTTTTCCTCGTCGTCAACCCCTAATCCACCACAATTAGAGAACAATATCAGTTGGCTTATTTAGGTTTCTAGTTAGGGTTATTTTCTACCCAACTCACCTTCACTTGTAAAAATTTTTTGGAAACAAATGAGCCATATTTTACCCAACTTCCTTCAATTCTATTGTTCTTCTATAAATCTATTTTATTCAGAATTTGGAATCATCTAATTCGGAGCATCGAAGCTCCAGATATGTCTTAAACATCCGGGACTATTCTATTTTCAACACAGAACCAGAATTTGCCCAAAAACAAAGCTCCCTTTAGATGAATTTATGGGGCTATGGGGTCTAAATTTGAATAATCTTATTTAGGGAAATTTTTTCTCATAGTAGCCAGAAATTTGAATCACTCAATTTGGATTAGTGAAACTCAACTTATGACCTAAATACCAAAACTGTATCATAATTGAATCAGAATTGACTCGAAAACATAGCCTCACTTTGACAAATTTTACGGGCTGATAGGGTCCAAATTTAATACTACTGTTGGAGATTTGTTATCCTAGAAGTCTAGTTTACCCAGAATTTTGAATCACTCAATTTGAATTAGTGAAACTCAACTTATGACCTAAATAGCAAAAATGTTCCGAAACACCAAAACTATATCAAAACTAAACCAGAATTGACCCGAAAACATAGCCTCACTTTGACTAATTTATGGGTTTAATGGGGTTCAAATTTGGATATACTTATTTTAGAGAGATATTTTTTCCTAGAAGTCTAGTTTACCCATAAATTTGAATCACTCAATTTGGATGAGTGAAACTCAACTTATGGCCTAAATACCAAAACTGTATTAGAACTGAACCATAATTAAGCCAAAAACAGAGCCTTATTTTGATGAATTTCTAGGTCCAATAGGGTCCAAATTTGAATACAATTATTTCATAGAGATTTGTTCTCCTAGAAGTCTAGTTTACCCATATGTTTGAATTACTTAATTTGGATGAGTAATGGACAAGTTATGTCTAAAACAAAAACATGGGTTTTGGAAAATTTTGACAGCATCTTCCCTAAAAACCAAACTTTTCCTTTACTCACGGCGTTATAGTTTGAGGGCCATGGCCAAATCAAACAACCAAGCGACTTATAAAAACCCCAAAACTTATCTTCAACCAATAAAAACACTTTTATTCCAATTTGGGGTTTTCATTAAGCCCAAACACAATAAGTAAAAGGGTTAAGGTTTGATTTTTTACCATTAAATCTTTAATTCTTCAACACCAATCTTCCTTCTTCCTCTTAATCACTTACAATCGCTTGATTTGGGTGGGCAAAGACCACTAATCATTCTCCTCTCTCTCTGTCGAAAAAGCTCTAGCACTTTCTCTCCCCTTCTTTGCCAAATGTGCAAAAATGCCTCTCAAAGACCAATATTTACGGTCTTTTCAATCAAATCCTTCACTAAGCCTTGTTTGGCCCAGCCCCTGAAATTCCTCTTTCTCATTTTGCATTTTTAAGGCTTCATTTCACTTTCATTTTTTCAATACACTTTATCACATTTTCATTTTGGCATTTACACTTCTCATTTATGATCCATGGGTGCCATTTGACATTTTTGCAAATTTATCGACTCGTATAATTTATGAGTTTTTATTATTTTTTGTTTTTAGCAATTTAAACACCGAAAAAATACAATTTAATTTATTTTATACCCTAAACATGTTATAAAACTGTTAGAGTATTTTTAGGGCGTTACAACTGTGATGTCTCATTTCCTGGGGGTCCCGTTTACTACCGTCAACCTGCGAATGCGCGTGTGCCGTGTCGTGAGACCCATACATGTGGCCAAAAAGCGACCCGATGGGGCCACACGTCCATCTGACACAAAATGCATATTCTATGCAAAAGGAGTTTGTTTACAATTGTATTTAGTACGAATTTACACAAAAAAACACGGATCATCTTTCGGGGTACAAATACGAAATAAGGCCGGTTTGGCCATTTCTTACGCCTCTACCCAGATGCCAATGTCCCATCCTAGGTGTACCTTTGGTACTGAAATAAATACATTCCCTCGGCTTGAGGGGTGAGCAATGCCGGGTGGTGGAATTTATTTTCCCTACTTGGGTTACTCCCCGCTAAGTGCTCATCTGATAGCACGCAACATTCAATTCACATTCCATACAATCCATGTTAATATACTAAGCATGCATATATTAACAAAACTTACACATGTTATTCATTCATAGCAATAACACAAAATTAGCTCACATTGGCCAATAAACAAACCGACAGTCCATCATAGGGCTGCCCACAAAATCACAATTAACATGTTATTCACTCATGGAAACAACACAACATCACACAAGCCACACAAATAGTCCACATACTGTCCAAAACGACTCTAGGGATTTCTTCACTCGGTCCAAATCTTTTGGAACCAAAAATACAGTCATCCAGGCCTTAACAAATCCCCATACATTAAAATGGCCCTTAGCTAAAGAATAAAACAAGTAGGAGAAAACCCATACCTCTCAGAGTTGTCAAAACTCCACCAAACTAGTACCCACGCGTAGCCCTTGTAGCGTAGACCAACTTTGCTTCTTGCCTCGCCGGAGTTTGCCGAGCCAATCGTCGAAAAATCTAGAAAGAAGGTAGACACTCTCTCTCTAAATTCTCTCCCTCACGGATTTCTCTTCTCCCCCTCTCTCTTCTCTTCTCCCAACCCATTTGGTCAAGATTGGGACAAGATATTTGTCATCTTAATGCCATATTGAATTCTGAGTGGCTCGACGCACACCCACTGAGTGGCGGTGGTGCCGGCCACTTATAGAAATCCCGGCCCCGTGACTTCCTAACGACTAGAAAATCACACGTGAGACGAAGTTTGTATTGCTTACTGAAAACTTGTATAAATTTTTTTCATAAATCTCTTGTGATTTGCTAAAATCTCAACAGCATATCAGTTGCAATAAGGACATATTCCAAATCCTGTAAATACAATTTACACTTTTCCAAATATGGCAACTAGCAACGTTCTTTCAAAAGAGCCCCAAGCTCAACACATTTTCACAAAACTACACTATGGACATGCATATACTCCACTATACAGATTCAAAGTATTTCCTTACAAAAGATTGTTATCGCCGCGTCTGAAGTTAGGAAAATCTACTAATAATAACTGACGATCCGGCGTGCTATACGGAAAATAGTTTTAAAACAGCAAAATAATGAGCTAACGAGCTCCGGTGAGTGTATGCTTTATAAAATGTTTTCTTTTGGAAAATATCTCAAAGCGTAAAACTCTCTTTTACAAGACATTTCAAGAAAACCTTACTCTTACTTTTCTTCTTTAAAGTTTCTAAACTTTTCATACTTATAAAAAACTTTTTCTTAACTTTCAAACTTTAGATTGTAAACTTTCCATAAATCTGCGCCTTTGCGCGCTTTAAAAGTTTATAAAACTTTTCGCCAAACCGCAGGGCACGGGCTCAGCACGTGGGGTCCACACCCGCCGTGACCACGGGGTGCCCCTTCCGGGTGGCCGCTGGCGAGGTGCCGGGTGCCCTTGGGTGGGTCCCACTCCACGGGGAATATCATGCCCTCCCCTAGGCATTTTCTTTAAGCCTCGTGAGGGCTGAACCCGAGGACCGGGGCTTGGGTCCGATGGGAAGCATCTGGTACCCAGCGAGCTGCGCTTTCGGTTGGTGCCGAAGGCGTGTTGGTCTACGGCAGCATCTTTAGAAATTGCAGCTTTTCCGTGGTGAAAAACAACACCCGCAAGCGCCTTTATTGTGAGACCCCCACCGCCGTGACCACCTCATGGGTACCCTTAGTTGAGCTCACTCATAGGATATCCTCATTTACTTGAGTTCCTTTCGCCTTTTACGTCAATCTTGGTATCTTTAATCTATCGCGATAACTTTAACATTATACGTTGTAACTTTGAACAATTATGAACCTAAAAATTTTTCTCTCTCCTTCTCATCCCAACATAATGGAGTCTACACTTCCTTCCATGTATAAGGCATCATAAGGCGCCATTTCAATGCTTGCATGATAACTTGTTATTGTGAAACTCCATTAATGGTAAATGTCTTTCCTAACTTCCTTTAACTCTAACACACAAACCTTGAGCATAACTTCCAGTAATGCGTATGGCTCTTTGATTGATGCGTCCGATGGTCGTACGATCTAACATATACGACTCGACGAAACTTCTCAAACTAAGTCACTATTTTTCCATGGGTAGGAAATTGGCGATTTCGTCGATCTATCCACAATCACCTATATCACGTCATAACCACTCGGCAAAGTGAGTAAAAAAATCCGTATGATTCTCTCCCATTTCCAGAGGGATCGGAAGGAAATTATAAACCACCCAATCTTTGATGCTGACCTTAACTTTTTAACAAATGGTCGTTTGGAAATAAGTGCGACATCTTTCTTTATACGATCCACCTTTAGTATTCCCTTAGGGTATGATACATTTTAGTGTTTCCACGATGCATCGCATATCTGAGAAAAGTGACCTCTTCCATAATTTTATTTCTTAATCTTCCGCATCTAGTACACATAACACGTGACCTATCATCACTATACCATCTGCAGGTACTTTAAAATCCGCTTAGCGCGAACTCGGCTTCCCTTTTCAATTTAATCATGATGTATCTTGAGTCATAGCTCCCTTATCTTGTCTATTAGTACGGGACTAACATGAAAATGTAGCTAGTAAGGCTCAATATACGTCGACTCTAGTCTCGCACCTAAAGACCTCAATTCCCATAAATCTGGGGAGGTGACACAATCTTTAGGTGAGATATGGAATTTCCCGTAGGCTTCCTACTAAGAGCATCGGTTACCACATTAACATTTCCACGATGGTGCTAAATGGTGCACTCATAATCCTTAATGAGTTGACCCATCTCCTACGTCTCATATTTAACTTTTTCTATGTGAATAAATATTGCATGTTCTTGTGATGCGTAAAGTACACATGCAACTCCATATCATTAATGCCTCCGCCTTCGTAGAGCAAGGACTACAGCAACCAACTTCCCAGGTTATGTCTCGAGGATAATTACGCTCATGCTTTCAATTGCCTTAAATCATATGCTATCACATTTTCATGTTGCATTAACACACCCCTAAGCTCTGCTAGAAGCATCTGACTCTCTTCATCCTTCTTGTACGGCGAATTGTAGAGCTAGGGCTAAGGTCAAATTCCTTTTTAGTTCCCTTCGAATCTTTTACGACATATTCTTTCCATACAAACTTTTCATCTTTCCTTGTCCAATTTAGTCAAGGGATAAGCTAGCTTTGAAAAATCCCTTAACAACCTTCAGATAATACCTGCTAAACCTAAGCACCTGTCTGTCACGTCGGTAGGTGGTTTCCAGGTTCTATTTTCTCAATCTTTTGAGGATCAGCAGAAACCCCCCTTCACGAAATCACATGCCTTAGAGGCAGCAACATTAACAGAACTAGAATTTACTAAGTTTGGCATACTAAGTAAATAAATTTACTTAGATGCCCTCATGATCTTCATTCTTTGCTTAAATAGATTAAAATGTCATCAATGAATACTATAACAAGCGATCTAAATAAGAAATTTGAAGATCTATTCATAAGATCCATAAAGCGGTGGATATAAGTTGGTCAACTAGCATGACTAAGAACTCATAATGCCTATACCGTGTTTTTCAAAGTTGTCATCGAACATCCTCGACCTAATCTTTAGTGATGGTAACTGAGAGCTTAGATCCATTTCAAAAATACCCTCGCTCCCTGTAATTGATCAAAAAGATCATCAATCCGTGTAAATGGGTGTTGATTGCGTATTTTCACTTTATTCAACTCTATGTAATCAATATACAATCTTAAACTTTCATCATCATTTTTTTTTTTTTTTATAAACAGAACCGGCACTCCCCAAGGCGAAGTACTCGGCCTAACAAAACCCTTACTCACCAGCTCATCCATTTATACTTTCAATTCTTTCAATTCTTTCAACTTTTAAGGAGCCATCATATAAGTTGCCTTAGCAGTGGTTACACGTCCTAGGGGTCATTTCAATGCAAAATTAATATATATATATATTTTTATATATACCTAGAAGATCCTACAGGGAAATACATCAGGAAGTATTTGACTATCGAGAATATCTTTCCGTGGAGCTACCATTATCCCTCACCTCAACCAACATAAGCTAGTACCTTTGATATAACTTTCGAAGTATTTTACTAGCCCCACATAAGCTGTCATATTATTGGTAGGTAGTATTTTCCATTAACCCAGTAAAAGCGACCTCGTCTTTGCGCTTATAGAACCTAACCTCTTTCACATAACAATCCTTTGTAGCATGATGTCTAAATAGCAAATCCATGCCTAATACTATGTATCAAAGTCATGGATATCTAATAATATCAAGTGCGCCAAGAAGCTCCCTAACTCGATAATCACTCTGTTGTAACGTCAGGCTTTTTCCGTACTTTTCCTAGGGTGGCAAAATCACGTACACATTCATCATTATGTCTTCAATTTCTTCCATTTTCTTTCAACAATTACAATTAATAATTCACTTAATGTCATTGATTCACTTAAGCTAAATTAAAGCCCATACATTTTCAATTAACCATCTCTCGTACCCTCTGCCCGCGACCATGCCTTTCGGGATCTCCTATACGAGTCATAATTTCTTGCCTCTAGGCTGCATACCCTCTCAGGACCTTGTCGGCTCCGGTGATTAAATGTTGTGGCTAACATCGGTGCTCTGCTCTAAGGTATCGTCCTCACGACCTTTGGAGGCGGTGGCAGCCCTAAGCATGCTAGCAGTTGGAGGAACATGCCTTGAACTCATCAACATGTTCCTCGGGTGGTGGTACTCTCTTGCCTCGGGAGCTCTCTGGTGGTGGTCGGCCTCGGCTTGACGCATTTTTACGTGAATTAAGAGTAATATGTCATGTAATGCATATATGATTTTAAATCACACGAAGGCCCATTTTTATGAAATCTTAAAGAAAACATAAAAACAATCATATAAAAATAAAGTACTCAAAAATCAGCATAACCTTTTTCAAAAGCAGGTGGCTCGATACCATGTTGAAGGATCTGGGCCGGGATTAACCTCCTTGAACAGGGGACCTCAGGCACTCCAACGGATATAGAAATTTTTCCGTAAAACCATCAATTAAAATCCGTGGAAGCGAACCCTTTACAATTCTTCATATATCTTTTAAAAATATGCGGAAGCGAAGTCTTAAAAAAAATTTCTTTTTCTCTTTCTTTTCAACACTTGGATTTTTCGAGGAAAATCGACCGAGTTTCCTACGTTTTTGGGACTTTCCCAAATTTACAAAAGCACGATGAAAACATTTAAAAACACTTCTAAGCTTCAATTCATCAGCTTCCATATTAGGACTCCTAGATCTGACAATCAAACATAATATACATATATATACATTTATTTCTTTCAAATCATCAAAACATTTAAACCTTATTCAATTCCATGCATAATTTTATCAAAACATGACAAATATTCACATATACAATGCAAATTATTTTCAATGCGGTCACATCGGTAGGTCTCTCGATAGCTCGACTCAGCGCACGGGAGGGTACTCTGCACCGGCCTTTTGTCTCCGGTCTGAAAATATTTGTTGAAACATATGGAAAAGAGTGAGCTAACGACTGCATTGAGTGTACATTTTCATTTAAATAACATTTTCGATTTTTATATCAAAATAATATACTTATACAATTAAAATCCATTTATACATTAGAAACATTTATGCCTTAAACTTTCTTTCCATAAATATATACCATTAAAAATCGGTTTATGCTTTAAACATTTATACCTTAAACTTTCTTTCAATAAATACTTATGCATTTAAAATCCATTTATGCTTTAAGCATTTATGCCTTAAACTTTCTTTCAATAAATACTTATGCATTTAAAATCCATTTATGCTTTAAACATTTGTCGCTTTCTTTCTTTCTTTCTTTCTTTCTTTCTTTCTTTCTTTCTTTACGATGGAACCGGGGGGAATAAACACACCGAGCCGGTTTCAGTGCGCGGCGGTGAGGGCGTCACATTCGGTCATAACCACTACGGCTGCGAGGGAAACTCCGCTTTGCATAGGGTTCAGTCTGCTATCACGTGTAAGGATATTACTCTAGACACCTATTTCCCTCCCTCGGTTAGTAGCTTCTGCTTTACCTCTAAATCCTTACACGCTTAAAGTACTTCGACGATATATCAGTCATAACAGTCATAGGGGTTTAGGGTAACCCGTCGATAAAGCGTTTTCAAAATACATTTATAAATACATTTAAATCCTTTACTTTATCGATAAAACACATATGCATTCTTTAAACATTTTTAACTTTCATAATACCTTAACATATGCATACATCGGTTAAACATTTTTAAACTTTCATAATACCTTAACATATGCATACATATTTAATACACATATAAATATATGCATTGATGCAAAGATAAAACAATGCAAGATAAAACATTTCCATATGCCTTAACATTTACATAAAGTACATTAAACTTTCAGTTTAACACATTAAAAACCATTCACTTTTAAAAAGCTCAATTCTCAAAATATCATTTTCACTCAGTTCACCTTTCGATCATAAACTTGCTTCCGTTGGTTCCGTTCCGTCCGATGGTCCTTTTCACCTTTTCCAAAGAAAATCACAATTACACATTAACCATAATTTCCATTTAATCCACCATAAACACTCATTCTATATTCTTATTCCTCTAGGAATCTATTTTGCCAAGGTGAATCAATCAATCGGATCATCAAACTAAAGTTATGGCATTTTCATGCCAACTAGTCATTTACCGATTTTCTAGTAACAGTTTGTATTACTCATTTTTTCCAGGTATTGACTTCATATTTTGACACTATGTCCTTATACTCATTCCCCCAAGCTAAGGTGCTAGGGTTCTATTCCAATTGGAATCACCCAATTGGTTTAGAAACTCACTTTACGTCAAGCGCTCCGAGGGCTAATCTATGTTCAAAAACTGAACCAGAATTTGGCTTGCACATAGTCCTGCTTTGAGTGAATATTTAGGCCACTTAGGATCAGGAATTTGGCGATACCTTCTTCTTAAGTTTTGTTCTCCTTCAAGTCTATTTTACGTAGCCACTTAAATCACTCAAATCGGATCAAAAATTGAGCAGAAAGTTATGGCCAAAAATACCAAAGCTGGTCAAAACAGAAAACAAGGACATTTCCTGTACCGAGACTGCTGCCCAAAATTTTACCAAATTATTGTTTTACTCTTCCATTTTTCTTTCACTCTAAACACTTAAATCTGATGCATTATACCCCATTTCAACATATCACACAAAGTCTACATCAAACCCCTAACCATTCATTCACTGATTTGTCAAAACCTAATCTAATCCATGGCTTTCTCAATTTATCTCAAAATCATCATCATTCAACCCTAAATGCCACTAATTTAACATCCCTACAAGAAAATCAAATCATTAGGCATGAAAAACATAAAAATCCAACTTTCCCACCATGAAAAACTTACTTGTTTCTTGGGTTTCCCTTGTCTTCTCTTCCTTGATTCACTTGGAGCTCACTTGGAAGCTTGAAAGAGAATAAAAATTCACCTTCACCACTTTGCCCTACCACTTTCTCCTCCTCTTTCTCCTTTCTTCCCTTTCTTTTCTCTTTTCTCCTTTCTTTCCTCTCCCTATACGTGATCCCCTCTTTTGAGCACTTAAATCCCAAATTTTAGACTTTTAAATGTGTCCAAGTGCCCTTAAGTAACAAAATATCTCATTGGTTGGTTTAAAAGTGAATTACTCTTTTATCCAAGCTTCTCATTGGTCCATTCCCATGAGACAAGTCATTTACCATTTAAATCATAACTTAGCCATTAAGAAAAGATTTTTGATTGGCTAGTACAATTAAATATATCTCCATTATAGCGAATTTTATCTCGGTTTAAGCTGTTCTTTGCTTTTATATCGGAGTTATATGTCAAAAATATTCTATGATTAAGTCTATGTTAAATTGAACATAAAATATTTTAACTAAATCCTTCACGGGTGAATTTCAGGCTTTGAAATCACCAGTAGATTTAAAATCATTAAAATACGATCGGGACAATAGCGTATTATTATCTTAATTACGTTCGGATCGCCTGGAAACTATCCAAACGGACCCCGTTTCACTCCGTTTCAGTTTAGTTAGACTCTATGATTGATTAGGACATTTAGGCCCAATTTCAGAAAAATTTCGGCCGCAGACTCCAATTTTCGGTCAGAATCACTATTCATAAATCTCCATTATCTTCTAAATATCGAGTTCAAAGTCATAAGAAGCAAAATTTTCTTAAAAATCCCTTTGCAACCCCTCCATCCAGGATAAAAATAAGAAAGAATCAATATTCATTAGGGCACCCGGTTACAATTTTCGAAAATTTTCACTTCATGCCCAAATGATGTCTAGAGCGTTCTAAATTCTAATCCACTCTCGCTTCATCATTAGACCTCAAATCAGTTCAATAACTACTATTATAACATTGATAAGGTTGGGGGTTTTACAATACTAGGCTGGGATTGGTACCCGAGAGGAGTAGCTGCATTGGACTAAAGGCCCCCTTTTAGGTGCCGGGTTCGAATCTGCAGCGGGGAGGCGAAAGAACCCGGTGGAATGAGGATATCCTATGGTGAGCTTCCACCAGAAGGGTACCCATGAGGTGGTCACGAAGGGTGGGGGTCTCACAATAAAAGGCGCCTTTTATTGGGCCCCGCGCCGTGGGCGGTGATCATGGGATATCTCATCCCTATTTCCCAGGTGAACCAGGCAAGCACTGGCTTTGTTGGTACCGAGAGATGCTTCCCATTGGACTAAAGACCACCCCAGGTCTGGGTTGTGTAGTCTGCGGGGAGGCGAAGGAACTCGGTGGGAATGAGGGATGTCCCATATGAGTGAGCTTCCACACGGGTACCAAGTGGTCACGAAGGGTGGGGGGTCTCCCACCACCGACCAGCTTAACTAAAAGTTTGCAAATTTTTCATAAATCTCTTGCTTGCTTGCTTACTTTGCTTTAAAAGTTTGTAAAACTTTTCATAAACACGCGAACTTTGAGCTCCGGCCAGCACAACTTTAAAGTTGATAAAACTTTTCATAAACCGCGAGAGCTTTGGGCTCAGCCTTGCTTTAAAAGTTTATAAAACTTTTCATAAACACGGGAGCCTAGGCTCAACTGTTTGCTTTAAAAGTTTATAAAACTTTTCATAAACACGGGAGCCTAGGCTCAATTGTGCACCAGTGGTTGATTTCAAAACTGTATGGAAATTGTTTATAAATCAAGATCAACCACTAGAGGCCTTTCTTGCTTGTTGTACCCTAGTAAACAGGGCACGAGACTGCTTGGAGTGCCGGGTGAAAGGACACGAGGTTCGTATCACCTAGGTGGAAGAGCGCTGGCTCAATTCTCCTTTTCGGTAAATATGGGTGGAACCCAGCGGTCTACATCACCATAATCTAGCTAGCGCGCTAACCACATATACTCCGTCACGTTAACACGGTCTCCTTTAAATGCCATGATGTGAACTAAGTTTCTTGCGACCGGGAACCGTCTAAAATGCATGAAATGATCCTTTAACAGCGATGCGCGTCTGAGTCACCGACCGGTATGCTTGCCCAAATTAGGAGGGTTTTCGTTGAGCACGTTTTTATAAAATATACTTTTGCTTGCTTGCTCTTTGAAATATGGTTTTACAACTCAAAACCATTGCTTGCTTTTAAAAAGTATGGTTGAATACATCAAAACCATTACTTGTTTGCTTTTCACATATGGTTTAAATCAAAACCATTGTTTGCTTAAAAACTCATTGCTTGCTTGCTTTAAAATATGGTTTACAATGAAAACCATTAAATACCAGTGTAAAACAGTTCATAATAATACACTAGTATTTGAAAAATAGGTTTAGAACACTCACCTTTTGTTTACCCAAAACTGTTGCGCCTCATAACTTTCCCTTTGCTTTTAGCCTACACACTCAAACGAATACGGCGAACACATTAATCGCCTATGTAATCGCATAAAACTTAACATACTTCACATATGCAAGTCACTTTTAGTAACTAGTGTGACGCCCTAAATCCCGGGGGTCCGTTGACTACCCGTCAACCCGCGGAAACACTCGTGAAGGTCGGTGACCGTTTCTCTCCTGGCATCGGCGAGTCTCCTTTGTACGGAGAGCTCTGCAGAACAAACCTATCCCAACATCAACATCGAAGATATATAGTTTTGCGGCCTCTGGGCCCTTACTACACTACCCATCATCATACATCAACTATATATCATGTTTTTCAAAGAGTTAAAGTCTACTCTTATACAACACATATTAAAGAAGTTTAAAACATTCTAATACATGTATCCAACTAAACACCAAAGTCTGGCAGGCTTTCTTCTCAAACTCGGCCTCAAAATGTGCCGTCTTCTCGGCGCCCCTATTGCACGAAGAAATAATAATATCCCTCGACGGGTGTTTATCGCTCGATAGTGGAACCACCCTAAGTGGGTTACTACTCCCACCTAAGATGCATATGCAATGCTCCAAAAATGGCTTACACGTTCAAGCAATTCGTGATCCAACTTGAATGTCTAAATGACCAACCCACATCCCGGTCCTCACCAGGCTCCCTCACACCTTAGCCATGTATGAAAACATCTTTTCAAAACAATAGTATTGTTTTGAGAAACTATACTACAGTGTCGATAAAAATATGTTTTGCATAAGAGTTATGGGCGGAGAACACTGGTCATGGAACCACTGTTGAAATGATGGACCCTCTCCAACCCCATTCTGGGAAATTCATCTATGAAATTCCTTTCAAAAAACGTTTTGGATTTTCTTTCAATTTTCATGTCATGCACTCACCTAATTTCTAGGCTACCCGGTGCATATGAAGATGCATTATGCCATTTCACACAATATATACAACACATGCAAATATACCATCATGCATATATTTACATAATTTACAATTACACCACATGTAATTCAACAATATCAACCATCACCTAAATTAGCTCACTTAAGCTAAACACAATCTCATCTCCAATGACCCATACACACAATTATATTCCCGCATAATTGAGAAGCCAATCTAATTTCATCTCCAATGGCCTATACACAATTATATTCCATATAATTGTGACATCATATTAATACAAGAAGTTCATGCATTAACCTATCCATTTCCACAAAAATCAAGCCATTCATTTCATCAATTTCAAGCACCAACATGAATGCGTTTTTGGTCCAATTTGCACAAACCCGGGACTGTTTTTAACGAGTCTAAAAGCAACTGGATGGGTCGGAGTGGGCGACCACTCATCAACATCGGTTCCTCTTGGTGGAATCGAAATTCCATGCACCATTTCCGACCTCTACTCACCAAAACACGGTTGTGCTATAAGTATGATACTGAAATACCATCGGTCTCTAAAGCGATACGGACTAACAAAGTGTCCCAAGAATTCCACACTTGGGTTCCAAGATTTGGAACCGATCAAACGGCCCCTCACGGCCTCAATCAACTCAAACATCACAAAACACTTAAATCAAGAATAAAACAAGTAGGATAAAACCGAAGCCCACGCGTTACCCTCACCGTTTAGAACAGCTTTCCTTCTCGGCCCGAAGAAATTCGACGGTCGGATTAGCCGTGAATCTAGAGAGAAGTGGCTCTCTCTCTCTCTAGAAAATCACCATTTCAGCCACTGCATCTCCAGCCCAGCTACTGCCCAATTTGCTCAAATGAAGGAGATGGTAACTGTAGCTCTTTTGTCTTTTTCCATTTAAACTTTCAAATTATGCCCATTATGTCCCTTCTTCTAGATTTTTGACACTTGGCACTATCTAGGCCGTCCATTTCCATAATTTCTCTACTCATGCAACTTGTGTAATATGAGTACGTGTTATTTGTGACTTTTGTCACATCAAAAATCGTACACATACGGCACCGGTGCTGGTGCCTCAGCGTGGTCTGATTGTCTCCAAATTTGGCCGAAGTCGACGTGTTAGCTAGATTTCGCGAGCGATTTCAATGGTGAAAATCGTTTCATCATCACGAATTTAGAGAATAAATTTCGGATTTTTATCGAAATACGATTTTTGCCCTTTTGAGAAAAGAATTGGATATTCTCGGTCTTCTGGCTTGCATTTACCCACACTCGAGATATCGCCGGCGAAGCGAGGTGCGTTAGTTTTCATTGAGTTTTATTCTTGAACCTCTCTGTAATTTTATTAAGGTCCACATACTATCCGTTGTATGAATTTGGGCGTAACTTATCTGAAATCACAAAAATCGGGCTTTTGGACCTTTGTGAAATGGCGGGTACCACCTTATGTTTGTACGGTACCAAGCAGTGCAGTATGGTACCGGTACCACTTGTCTTGGTCTGCATGGGTTCTGAGTGTGCCAGTACCACCACTGTTTTGTCTGGTACCACCTCGATATTTGCCAATGTTGCTTTTGCCCTCTTTTGGTACCATTTTCTTCATACAACTTCTCCATTCCATAATACCTCAAAACCCACATGGAATTCATCCAAAACCACACCAGCACTTGTATTGGTGGTTTGGAGCTCCTTTAACCAAACCACCAGGTGAAAATCTTAAGAATTCAACCCAAGGTCCACCAATTCCTACAAAACTATATATAGTATAATGGATTTCATGTTTATTCTATATCAGTGAGGTTTTTACCCACATAACTAACAATTCTGGGGGTTATGTGATATCTCCACAAACCACCCCAGAAAAGGAAGAACGATCTCCATACCAAAACCCTAGAAATCCAAAATACACATAATTCCAATACAAAAACATACCTTTTTGTTCTTCTCCCTCTTCTTCTCATTCTTCATCCTCTTCTTCCTCTTCTTCTCCACGGTTTGCCCTAGCCCAAATGAGAACAAATGAGACATTTGTTTGTCTCATCTCCCTTTATAGTCTCATCTTTGCCATAATTGCAAATTGGTCCTCAATCACTTTAATATTTGAAATTCAACTTTTGTTATTTCTATTTTGGCCTTATCTTCTTTGCTTATGACCTTTATGTCCCTATTTTGACCAATTACAACATCCTTGTTCTAATACAAATTTCGGGTTAAATCAATTTGCATGATTTCACCATTTTAAATCATTTGAACAACAACTCTTTAAAAAATATTACAATGAGACTTGGCGCATGTGCCCTACGGTTGTAGTGCGCCTCACCGGGACGGGGGGTTACAGGCTCCTTGGATTTCCTTATCCCTTATCCATCTAATATAGATTCCATTCCAATGACATGATGCCACATGTCATCTATGGCCCTCACTTAAGCTCATTGTTTGACTTGCTCACAGCTTGACACGTGGCACCTCTTAAGCCACTCCTGAGGTGCTAAGTGTCTCGCAGCGTACCCACGTAAGCAAAAAATGAAATTTCGATAGTCTGGTGACGAAATTTGATGTGGTGGCTAGGCGAGCGAATTTCAACGATAGAATCCGTTTAGGTCTTCCGGAATATAGAAAAATTCCGGATTTTGACGAAATTACCATTTTACCCTTTTTCAGAAAATTAGAATTTTCTCGGGTTTTACAACAACTCTCTCCTCCTTAAAAGAATTTCCTCCTCAAAATTACCTTCATTGAACAGTTGCGGGTATAGTTACCGCATAGCATCTTCACTTTCCCACGTGGCTTCCTACGTGCTTGTGGTTTCCACCGGCGCACACCAATGGGATTAAAGCTTTTCTGTGACGCTTTCACTTTTGGGCCAAGATCTGCGGCTCATCATCATACGTCGAAATCGATCCGCTCAATCGTCTCAGAAGAGACTACATGCGATGAGTCTGACCTTTACCTCCACTCAACATTGACACATGGAAAACATTATGAATTTTTTCCAACTCTGGAGGTAAAGATAATTTGTATGCTACTAGACCCACTTTCTCTATCACTTCATACGGCCTAGTGAACCTAGGGCTCAACTTTCCATTTTTCCCAAATCTCATTACCTTCTTCCAAGGCGATACTTTCAAAAACACTTTTATTGAATCTCATATCGAACTATCCTTTCTTCGTAATCGATTGTAGGATTTTTGTCTATCCGTGCCACTTTCAATATTTCTCTAATCATTTTCAATTTTTCCTCGGTTTATTGAATCAAATCGGGTCAATTATCTTCTTCGCAACTCGGGTCCGACCTGATGGTGCATTTTCTTCAGTGAGAGCCTCATAAAGGGATCAATACTTTCATTTGACTCTCTTGTTGTACCTAAATTCAGCCTGATGAATGTGTCTGTCAACTACCCTCATAGTCAATCACACAACTTCTCAGCATATGTTCTAATACTTGGATCACTCTTTTTTCGATTGTCCATCGGGTTTGCGGGTGGAAGATGCTAGTAGTCGGTGCCCAAGCCTCTTGCTTTCCCCAAATCTCAGGGGTAACCCTCGGATCTCTGTGGAATCCCATGTAAGCAGAGCTATTTCCCTTATGTAAAAGCTGCCGACTTGTCAAGTGGATGATGGGTTCTCAACGGTGAAGTGGTGACTTAATTGGTGGTCTACCATGACCCAAAGCCCAGTCATGCTTTCTTCACGTCGCGGTAACAGACCACAAATCCATTGTGATTGGATCCATTTCCACTCGGGTATTTTAATGAGCAATAATCCCGAGAAGAACTTGATGTTACGCTTCACTTTTGACACACCATACACTTGGTCACAAATTCCAATACATCTCTTTTCATTCCGGACCACTAGTATGAAGTCTTTAAATCTTGATACATCTTTGTGCTACTAGGATGCATAGCAAAAGATCCATTGTGTGCCTCTTTAAGTATGGATTTCTTCGATTCATCATCATTGTTTTCAAACCCCATCTCTATAGTCTGAGAATCCATGTCACTCTCCAGATTCCATTAACTTCGGTTCTTTCCCCTCTGTCGATTTACAATTTACAACAATTTTCTTATCATTCTTTTGTGCCTCTAGCACTCGATTTAACAAATCCGGTTTTTCTATCAATTCTACCACTATTGCATCGTCATTTAATAATGTTCAATGAGCGTCGCATGGCGTTTGTATTGACTTTACCTAAGGCATCTTGCTACTACATTGGCCTTCTGAGATGATAATGATGCACAATCATAATCCTTGATCAATTCCATCCATCTATGTTGTCTCAAGTTAAGCTCTCTTTGCGATGGCAAATACTTAAGACTTTTGTGATCGGTGTAATTGAAACACTTTTCTCCATAAAGATAATCTCCATATTTTCAATGCGAACACAATGGCGACCAATTCCAAATCATGCGTAGGATAGTTCTTTTCATGCGGTTTCAACTGCCTTGAAGCATAACACTACAAGAAAAATCGGAATTAGAGATAGGAATTGGGAGCAGGATCTGTAGTCTCTAAATAAAGCAGTTACTAAAATTAATTAGAGACGGAAATTAGTCTCTAAATAGAAACGAATGATTTAGTACCTGTCGAGGCGAATAAAATACATCTCACGATTAGAAACCGGAAAGTTTCGTCTCGATTTGAGGCAGAAAATCGAGTCTCTAATTAGAACCGGGCCAATTCATCTCAAATCAGAGACGGAAATTAAGACAGAATTTCTGTCTCTGATTCCTCTTGAAAAAAAAATAGTATGAGACTAAAAATTTCAAAATCTCTTTGTCCCTCAAAGCAATCTAGGTTTTATCCCTAATATTTGTTTTATTTTAAGCTCCTCCCTATTATTATCTATCTTTAGGTCTATAATATCTATGTATTTTTTTCTACTTTTTTATAAGTAATGTTTGTAAAAAACATAAAATGAATAAAAGAACTAAATAATTTGTTTTTAAATAGAAAATCCTGAGAATGCATATATCTTTGGTGTTTCGATCAAGCATCTCTAATAATAACTTATAAAAGAGTCCAAAATTTTCCCGACATCATATCTAAGGAAAAAAAAACTCTTGTACATATGCACAAATAAATTATAAATTAGTCTATTTAGTTTTAAAAAATGAATTAATTAATCTTTCTTAATTCAAAAACCAATACTTTGGTTTTTTGTCTACTATGTTGACTATGATTAAAAATTACAAAATTTGTTTGTTTTTATTTCAAATGTCAGAATTGTCATCAATCTTTATATATAAGAATTGATGGACCGAGTGACATTTATTAAAATAAAAACAAACTATTTAATCATAGTCAGCTATAATAACAAAAACAAAATGTCAGTTTAACTCTAATATTCATTAATTTACTGAATCTGAACTTTATCTATTTTGAAAAGAACCTTTCAAGAAAGGGGACATATATTAAACATAATTGAAATAGCAATTGAGGTAAATTAAACTAATTAATTAATTGGTTACCTTCAATTTTAACAAAACAATCTGTTTGAAATAATTATTAAAAATAAAACTCCTTTTATTCTGAATGGATCAGACTATGATTTTATATACCTCACAAAATGATACTTTATCCAAAGCGGATCATGATGAATTACAAGTTTTAAGGTCAAAGACTATGAAAGTTCATAACTTTATCTAAAATTATGATTAAATGTCATATCCTAATATTTTAAATATATAAATAATAAAAATTAGAAATTTTATCTATCCTTCAAGTATTTATTATCCTTTGCAACCCAGAAAACACATCTTGAAACTTTTCTTAAATGAATCAATCAAAAGAAAAAATGTTTGAACAAAAATTTCTAAACTTTTTCAAAAAGAAGATCATAATTTTCAAAAAATAATATTTTCATTTTTTTTAAAAAGATTTGATCGAGGGTGTTATAATTATCAGGAATCCTAGAATAAGCCCAGTGAAATTAATTTAAGAGTGTTGAGTGAGGGTTTGATGTGGTTGAAAGTGGCGGTGTGGGTTGGATAATTGTTGAACAAGTAATGAGGATATGAGTTCTATGAAGTAATTTATATTGGTTGGGCCAGAAGATGATCGGATGATGAATACTCTTCCCTCCCTTTCGACTTTCCTCAATACCACTCCAATCACATTATTGACTCTTCTCAGTTCTATCTATATTTAAAAATCAAACTGTTAAGGATGATCTTCCCTGTGATTCAAATCGAATCTAATTAAATTTCAATACACCAATTGCGGGAATTCGAAAGACCTAAATCTATAGAGCAAATTTGATTTTCACAGAATACCAAAATTCGAAAAAAAAAAATTCTCGGATTAAACAGGGAAAGGAAGAAGAATATAAACGTGTGTAAACAGAGGGAAGGAGAAAACTCAATATGAAGCAAATACTAACTATGTCCCTAATGCCATGCTATCTGCCTAATGCCATGTAGTTTAAAAATTGGTATGTCCTAATCATGATTCAAAGTCTCGGTATCGGTCAGGCTAGGAGGAATGCAAGGAGCGTGTCGATCTCGATGTATCGATTACGATGTGTCGGTAGAATGTAGAATAAAATAAATTATAAAAATTATATAAAATTAGTAAAGAAAAATAGAATGCAAAAATAGTGAATTAAAAAAGTGTATTAGGTAACATGTTTTTACAACTAAACACTTTAATTACAATGTAGTATACTATCTTCAAATTTGTAGAAATTATAATTATTGTAGCATTTGTTTAAGTTAATATTAATTTAAAGTATTTGGATCTTTATCTTCAAATTTATCTTTTAAATTAATTTAAATAAAAATAATTTTTTATTATAAAAGATACGATTTTTCTAAATGAATTTATTTATAAAAATACTAAAATTGTATCCAAAGATCGTTTTATCTTCAAATACGTTTTCATCCTAATTTGTTATAAAATTAATTAAATTATTTTTATTATGACCTAATTAATGAAATTAATTTTTATATTAAATTGAAGATAAAAACTAAAATATTATTTTCATTAAATAATATTTAATATCATATACTAACCCTAACCATGAACCCCATCCCCTCCTCTTATTTCTCCTCTAAATGCTCACCGTCTTTGTTTCACCACAATTCTCATCCGCTCTTAAGCTTTCTACAGGCTATACGGCCTTAGTTGCACCACGCCAAGTATCGCTACTACAAAGACATATGATAACATATAACTTATTGACTTAAGTCAATCTATGTCATTATAGGCATTAATTTAAGCAATCTTAACTTTTATAAGTCTTTTAAAAGCTACCTTAATAGATGCTAAAGTTAGAGAAAAGCAATAATAACACATGATGACACTTATATTTTTTAGGTCAAGGTTGATTTTAATAATAACACATAAACATACTTGATTGAGAAAATATTAATAATAATTATTATTATAATAATAATTAAAATGATAATAATACTATTATTATTGTTATTGTTATAAATTAAATGGCAGTGGGTTTAGGATAAAGCTAGTGCCAATGCGACTCCACTCCATAATCTAAACCCCATAGAATTCTCCTACAATAGCTTTTACTCTGGTTTAGCAGCCATGGGGTGAAGATTGAAAGAAGTTGCCACCACTGTGAACCACATGATAAGAGGAAGCATGGCATGTTATTTCAATACGCTCTCTCCATCATGTCCTTTGAAACCCTAGGAAATCTAGGAAACGATGCGCTTGGTATAAAGCTTCCACTCTTGGATTTTGCCTCATATTTCAATCTTGGTGAGCTATGGAGCTTTCTATAGATCCAAATTTCATTCATTTTGTTTTTCAGTTGGAGATTTGTTTGCGGTGGCATTTCATTGGGAATTTGTGATTATTCGTATTTATATTATACTTTGGTTGTTGAATCTTTAATTTGTTTGCAGTTTTTGGTTTGGATTATAGATTGATGCAGTTTATCATACTATAGAATTTTGTATTCTTCTGGTGGAATTTGCGCACTCTACTCATTTAGGGTTAGGGCATTGAAATGTAGACCCACGTAGTTGGAGGGTTTTTGTGCCTTGTGGAATGTTTGCTTCTAAAAACTAGGGAGGTAGAATGATTTGAATAATTTCATTCTATTGTTAAAAGTTTCGTTTGGATTTTTCTCCTGCACGGGATGATTTTAATTATGAATCTTGGATATACCCAGCTAAGGGTTGACCTCCAATTATAAAGATGGAATTTTAATGGCCAAATGAATGTCAAATGTTATAAGTACAAAAGTGGAGGGTTTGACTTGATACCGTTCATAATGATTGTCTGTGTGACATGTGTAAGATCACTTTTTTACTATAGAACGTTGTTTCATTTTTTCAACCATTTTTTATATTGAGGGATCAATGTGATGTATGACTTGATTTTAGAAGGTGCAAAAACTATGTAAAAGCAAAGTGGATTTTCTCTATTTCAATTAACAGCCAAATACTCCTTCAAGTTCATGTTATTCAATATTTTACTTGCCTGACATGTATATCTTTGTTAGTGTTTGTGTCTAGTTTTAACATAAACTAGTATTTAGTTTTCTTAAAATCCTAAATTTACTTGCTATAGAATATTTTCTAGATTAGTAATGCTTGCTCTGATGCATGCTATGGCAGTGGTGGAATGGCAGGGGAATAAATGGATTAACGTTAACAATCAATGGGCTTGCCCTGGAACTAGGTTTATATCTTATAGGTATCATAAATTTTTTTTGGATTTCAAGTTTCTTGGTAGCATTTTTTATGCTTTTAAGTGACATTCTATCTTTTAGTCTTGATAGTCTTTAGGCTTTGTTGTGGGTTCTTCACTTGATTTCCAAATCTGCTATATTTAGTTAAACAACCTTGAATAAATTGAGACAGGAAGTTAAGGATGAAATTTTATGCTTACAAATTAGGATCCACTTTTAACTTACAAAAGACAATTGAAAGGATGAATTTATGTACATAATTATTTAGAACCGTCCTTCTAGTTTCTAACGCTTTATGCTTCAATTCGCTCTGAAAATTTTATGAAATACTGAAATCCTTAAATTTAATATGTATCACTAGTATTCTAATTTGATTTCATGGATTTCAATAATTTCTGAATTATTCATGATTTTGATACATTAAACCCAATTACATAAATCATGGAAATCTAAACAATGCCCTAAATTACAATAATGGTTAGATTTGCTTCTTTGCTTTCTAATCATGGGTAACTTTTCCATAATTCAAATGCTTAATATTGACGATGTGTATATTGGTAACTCAGTGTAAACTTCTCACCCATATTTGTTAAGCGGTAAGGATTTGGCAAACCCTGAGCCGGTCAGGCGAATGGCGATTGACGGCTGCAGGCTGGTTCTTCTTTTATTTTAAGTGTTATTAAATTTTCGTTTTCAAAAATGTGGACGAATCCATTTGGGCAGAATGGCGGTCCGGCGGAGCCCGATTTACTCGGCGTTTTTCGTTTATCTTATCAAAACATTTTATTAATTCATTTAGTTGTGGAAGCGGTTTCGATTTTGGAAGCGACCACAATCATTTACAAGTTCAAAGCGATTAGGTAGGCGTGGCAGTAACAAAATATGTGGCGGCCCCGACAGGGGTTCGTTGACTACGAATCAACGCGGAGGCTGCTAGTGAATGTCGGGTGACTGAGCATTTCTCAAAATGATGGAGTCTCATTTGTGCGGGAGCTCTACCCCGAATACAACTTTAATGAATAACCTGTCCCAATATACACAATGACCACAGGTCTCATATACAACTATCGAGTAAAAATGACCTCTTGGGCCCTGCATTATACTCACAGCATCCTCTCAAGACCTTCAAATCCATCACACATGAGCAAAGAAAAGCGACCACTTGGCCTTAAACAAAACATCATAAAACATACCAACTATATATCATAGTTACAGAGTTGTGATCTACTCTTATACAACTACATCTCTTAGAATTCTAAAATTCAATACATGTAAAACCACAGAAGCCATATGAAACTCTTCTAAGAAACTCGGCCTCTGGGGCCAATTTAGTCTCCTCGGATGCTCCTGTGCATAAAATAGTATCCCTCAAGGCTGGGTGAGCTAATCTTCGATTAATTGGGAGATCACTACAGTGACTTTCTCACCTAAGTGCAATCTGCTGCTCCAAATAAACACACATTCAAGCAAATGCATGATCAATTGAATGTCTAAGCGATCATCTCGTGCAGGGTCCTCCAGAGCTCCCTCTGCGCCTAAACCTCGTGTGAGTGTATGTTTATTTGTGGACAACCCTCGATGTATATATATATATATATCGATTAGTTTGTCTCCAGGCGATTGATGTGTTGTAAATTTACCCTCAGATGTATATCAATTGAAATTTGTCTCACGATTGATTTTTTAGTGTGGACTACCATCCGATAATTATCATTTTTAGACAACCCTCCGAAACCGTTTTCTCTAGACTCACTTCATGCACTCCTCTATCGTCTTTAAGGTGCAGGTGCATATGGAATGCATGATCATAAATTCCATTCTGATCTATGCTGCAATGCAATATATATACATGCATATATTCACATAAAATTTAATGCAATCATGTTTATGTAATTTGCATTCCACATCACATCAAAAATTAGCTCACGCTGGGCTAATGATCAAACACGAAACCCAATTCTTAGATTGCCTCGACCAAACACATTAATTCACAAAAGTGGCGCTGAACACTATTCTCGAAATTAAGTGAAACCGCAATTCTATTCCCATTAAAATCACCAATCATCAGTTCATAGTGAACCCATTTCTGACCATTTCAGGCCTCACACAAACCAACACCAGATTGTTCACAATTTTCATAATTCTAACCCAAGCAGCCCATAAAGTGACTACGGGCTGCTCCATGGCTCAAGAATTCTAACATTTCGGTTGAGATTTGGGGCCAGATCCATTGCCCTCACGGCCTCCAAAACAGAAACATTGTAAAACACTTAATAAAGGGTAAAACCAAGTAGGATAAATCCCACACCTCCACGGAGTTTTGTCAAAATTTCAAGAAGCTTGGGGTGCTCACGCGTGCCCTCGTAAGATCAGTTTCTTTTGTACTTGTCTGACAAATTCGACGATTCGATCTCGAGAATGTATAGAGAGAGCGAGGTCCTTCTCTCTAAAAACACCAAAAGCAGCCACTTGCATCTCATTTACTTGCATTTCCACGTTTCTTTGGTCTTTTGTTGAGGAGATGAGCTGTCTTAATTTGTCTTTCTTAAACAATTCCAAAAATGACCATTATCCTTCTTTTCCCGGTTTGACCTCCCGGCCACTATCTCGCGATCCATTTTGATCCTTTCTCTATTCATGCCATATGGCACGTGAGTCGTGTTATATGTGACTTCGTCGCATCGAGAAAATGGATTTTGGCACGAAACATGATGCCTCGAGAAAACGTGTCAACTCAGTTGTCTGCAGATTAGGCAAAGTGGCATTGGTGACTAGATTTCGCGAGACGATTCCAATGGTGAAATCCGTTTCATCATCTGAGATCTAGAGAATAAATTTCGGATTTTTGACCGAAATTACGATTTTACCATTTTTCCAAAAATTGGAATCTCTCGGGTCTTACAAAATACATTTACAAAGAAAGGCATTCTATGCCCTTTCTAAATGATATACAAATCAAGTTTAGTTTAACCCTTTTGTTTACAAAATACCGCATTTAGAGATGATGTCTGAATGTGAATTATATACTTTCACGTGCCTCTTGCTATGACTCTGACTGCGATCTTGGTCTTCTTTTCTTTGCTTCGATACACGAGCATAAGATGAAACTACACCTTAAAATTTTTCTTGTTTAATTGGTTCTATCTGATTTCTATTCAATATTCAATTTAACTTCGACATGCATTTAACATTAAACCATACCTAATATATATCAACATATCATACTATTCATTCGCATGCTTTCAATATACAAAATCATTTACCATATCATAACATACATTTTCAAATGCAACATTTCATTCACAATTCATTTATGAAATTTGGGTATATATACATAAAAAATCCATTTATGCTCGTTAATGGATTTATTTACCGCGCCATTTATTCAATTCACATTTACGGCGGTTACGTTTATTGAATCGCCCGCCCGTATCGTTGGTAATGTGCTTACACATTTTAACAATTCGATCTCCATCGCCGGCAGATGTCGTTTGGTGCATCTCGACATGGTATCATATTCGGTCTCCGTCGCAGCGAATGCCGTTTGGTGCATCCGACATGTGAGGCCTCCGCCGTCTGCATACGCCATCATGACGGATGCCGATTGGTGCATCTCGCCAAGTGGGACATTTCTTCAATGCCATACGTCATGAATGCACCCCGAAATTATCGAATGTCCCACTTGGTGGGATGCACTAATCGGCATCTGTCATGATGGTGTATGGCATTGAAGAAATGTCCCACTTGGCGGGATGCACCAATCGGTTAAGTGGTATCAGAGCCTAGGTTTAGGCGTTTCTTGAAAAGGGGGCCCTAAACGATTTTGAAAAAATATTTTGAAATGGTATTTGACATACATTGCATTTTCATACAAAGGGATGATATGACTTTGACGCGGATCTTGTCGATTTTAATAGGTAAGCATGGATGGTTCGGTACCCGTAGGGTCGGGTGACAGAAATCGTCTGATAGTCTTTTTGCTAGTGTGGTAGGTGGACCGGCATCTCATGCTCCACCGAATGACGGAACAAGTAGTAGGAGGTGCTGTGAATCCTCGATAGTTAGCGGGCGCTTGCAAGGCGGGCGACCATTCTGGCAAACTCGCGGCGATCAGCCATTGAAAGAAGAATGGCCAAGGTACCAGCCGGTAGACTTTTTGGGAAAGGATGATGAACTCTTTATAGCGAGAAGAGTGGCTGAGAGGGCCAGGCGAATGCTTGCAAATGCATTGCCGCGACTGAAGAGAAATTAGAATGTGCGACCTCATTATTGCAGGATGAGGCTTATCAGTGGTGGGTTTAGTGGCCCAGGACCGCACCACGAGGAGAGAGACCACATGGAGGTTCTTTGGATGAGTTCAGAAGCATTATGTGGACGCATCTATTTAAACAATATGCGGCGAGGATTTCTATAATTTGAAGCAGCGATCAAGTATGTAGAATATGTGAAATTCACCGCAGTTGAAACAGAAGTATGTCTCGATATGCTAGTAAGTGAAGAAGAGAAGTGCCGTAAGTTTGAAGATGGCCTAAGCGACCACATTCGGGCCCATGTCACGAGTTTTGCCATGATGATTTTTCCAAAATCACGACATGTGCTCTAAATGTGGAGCGAGTAAGGAAAAGAAGAAAGTAAGAAAAGAAAGATAGAAAACGAGAGGGAAAGAAAAATCCGATCGATCAAGTGCTCATCGTAGCAAAGTAAGAGATTCGGGGACCCACGGGATCCCGGGCGGCCTACGGCTTAGGCCATGAGAGATACCATCTGCTTGGCGCCATCAGTTATGAGTGCACAAGGGGTGCCTCACAGAGGACAAGGCGATTCTTCATTGTTCCGTTATGGAAGAAAGCCTGAGAGATTGTTGGAGAGTGGCCCAGTGCTTGCTTGGGTTGTGGATCCGTGGAGCACTGAAAATACAGTGTAATAGAGACATGTCCGCACGGCTGGCCAGAGCGTGTTTCGTGTACAGAGAAAGAGCGGTAAAGTGTTGCATCAGGAGTGTTCGAAACAAAGGGACATAGAATTTGGCCCAAGCGAAGATGGTCGGTGCTCCGGCTATAGCATGTCACGATGAAAGCGTGGAGATCACAGTACCCCGGACCAGTAATGGTGTTTCATCTTTGATACTATTGTGCGTGCATTGATGAACCGGTCGACCCATTCCTTATGTGTGTACTAACATACCAGCTTGGAAACTTGCAGAGGTGGCAAGTATGACATCTTGGTGATGAACCCGCTCGGGCATAGTGTGATTGTGAACAAAGTATATAGAGATTGTCCCATCAAAATACGAGAGTATGAATTTTTGGGAGATTTGATTGAGTTATCCTTCAGGGAGTTTGATGTGATGCGGGATGGTAGTTATCCGTGCAGGCGGTGATCGATTGTAAGATAGAAAGAGTGACCTTAAGGACACCGAATGACGATGAGGTTATTTTCATCGGTGAGAGGTCAAACCACCTCTCTAATGTGATATCCGCAACCATTGCGAGAAAAATGGTGCGGAAAGGATGTGAAGCCTACTTGGCTTATGTGATTGTCTGATAAAGAGGCGAGGCTGGGGTATCGGACCATCCACTGGATTAGTGACTTTGGGATGTGTTTCGGGAAGGGTTGCGGGGACTGCCTCTCCCACGGAGGGAGATTGGGTTTGCTATCGGCGTTGTACCAAGTGCCACCAGGCATCCGTTACAGAGTATAGAATGGCTCAGCAGGCTAAAGGTGAAATTGCGATTCTGGCTTCTTTAGAAAGTTTATTAGGCCAGAGTGTATCACCGTGGGAGCTCAGTGCTTTGTCAGAGAAGAAAGATGGTACACTTAGGCTATGTATTGATTATGAACAAGGCTGAACAAGTTATTAGTAAATAAGTATCGGTTACCCAGAATTGATGATTTGTTTGACCAACTGAAAGGTGCAAGTATCTTTTCAAAAATTGATTTGCGATCTGGGTATCATCAGTTGAGAATTAAAGATGTGGATGTGCATAAGACAGCGTTTAGAACGCGATATGGACATTATGAGTTCCTTAGCAATGTAGTTGGTTTGACAAGTGCTCAGCCCAGCTTTCATGGACTGTGAATCGTGTTTCAGGCCGTATGGATCGGTTTGTCATAGTATTTATATGACATTCTTGTGTATTCGAAAGATCGAAGGTCATGACACACCAACCAGACAGTGTTAGAAGACTTTGAGAAAGAGCGGTTGTATCTTGGCCAGGCAAGTGTGAGTTTTGGTTAAATGAAATTGTCCTTTCTTGGGCACATTGTATCGAAAGAAGGAATCAGTGGATTAGAAGAAAATAGAAGTGGTTGTCGGATGGAAGCCACGAAATGCAAGGAAGTGCGTAGTTTTCTTGGGACTGACGAGGTTACTCTGGAAGATTTGTTAAGGGGTTTTCTGTGACTGCAGCCCCGATGACGAGATTGCTCCAGAAAAATGTAAAGTATGAATGGAGTGAAAAATGTCAAAGAAGTTTTGAAAAACTAAAAGCATTCTTCAGGGGAAACAGGTGCTTTTCAGTGACACATGGTAGAATATTATATGATCTATGAAGTGCTTTACTAAATGGACTTGGATGTGTCCTAAATACAGAGGGTAAAGTGGTAGCTATGCTTAGACAATTGAAGCCATGAAAGAACTACCCCACCGTGATTTGGAATTGGCATGATTGTATTTATGTTGGTGGAGACATTGTTGTATGGAAAAGTGTTTTTCATTTGCAGATCATAGGTCATAAGTGTTGCCCTCATGGCGAGAAGCAACTTGCGAGACGGAGGTGGATGGAATTGATAAAGATTATGGCTGCGTGATTGATTATCACGGAAAGGCCAATGTAGTGGCGGAGTGCTTTGTAGTAGAAGAGCGGTCTGAATGCTTGGCGTTGAATGCCCATCTGTCATTGTCAGCGATGAATGCAGTAGTGGCGAAATTGATAGCGGGCCGAATTTATTGAATCGGTGCTAGAGCGCAAAGAAAGATGAAAAAATTTCTACCGCCAATGAAGCAGTTGGAGATGGTAAGGAAGCGAGTTGAAATAAAGGAAGATAGGTCCTTGTATTTATGGGACGGGGTATGTGTACTTGATGATTGTGAATTAAAGAAGCCATACTTGATGAGGCACATAATGGATCTTTTGCTATCCATCATTAGCACAAAAGATGTATCCCGAATTTAAAAAATATCATTACGAGGTGATGCGAAATGAAAAAGAGATGCAAATTTGTAACCAAGTGTTTGGTGTGAAGAGTAAAGCGAGCATCAGTTCGCCCGGGATTAATGCAGTACTGCTCCGAGGAATCTAGGAGTGGAAATGAGACCGAATTACCATGGACTTGTGGTTGGGTTACCATTGACGAGGGAGAAAGCATGACTTCGGTTGGTCGTGGTGGCCAGATTGGTATTAGCCTTTTCTATATAGTATTTAAAACCCCTTAAATTAACATATCTCGAGGCCTTACACTTCTCTTGCATCCATGTTACTTTGGATAAATGTGTTTGATAAAATAATTTTCATTAATATTCATGATTTGATATAAAAAGGTTGATCACATGTGCTGTAGTGAAACGAATTAAATGGTATTAAATGCGAATGTGAAGTGCAGGTATCATTCCCGTGATTGATGGCGAATTACGAGGATATTTACGACTACTAAAATTCACACCTATTTGGACTCAAAACTCATAAGAAGGTTTATCTACCGACACAAATTAAAACTCCTATACTATTGAATATGTTGAGATAAACTAAAACAAAAGTAAATGAATGAAAATAAATTCATATCTAAAATGAATGGATTGAATCTGTTTCTGTGAGAAAGCTTAGTATCAATGAAATCTGATGGAGCAGTCAATTCGGCGCAAACCCATTGCTACATTTCTGTATGGATATGATTTTGTCGAGATTTCTAATTATTGGAGATTGCTTGGATCTCAGTATTCGCGATTGGATATGCCTTCTCTAAGACAAGATTATTGAAACTACACGTATTGAGCTCTCTTACAAGATGCAGGTATTTTCTTTCTCAATACTTCTACATTTCCTGTTGTGACGAACTTTTGCTTACATTACCGGGATTTTTGCAAAGTTTCTCTTACTTAATTGGTGGCTGACCTCGGATAACTATGGGTTTATCCTTTCCCTTCATTAGATCTAAGCTAACGGGTTGGAACTTTACTGTAGATTAAGGTGAACTCTCGATTATTTATGTTATTAAATACACCTCGACTTCAATTATGAGAAGCGGAATGGGGTTTATCCAAAATGAACTCGAGCTCGTGGTTGATCAATGGTAGTCAGGCATACCCGAAAAGAATATCTCGACTCTTAAGAATCTGTCTACGCGTCACGCCCGGAGGGCATCATGAATATCGAGTAAGACCATTCCCTCAACTGGTATTAGGTACTACCATTTGGAACTTATCCATTCTGAACTTTGGAATTAGTAAAAGCCGAACCCAAAATTAATTATCCGTGTGTCTGGGGAAAATTTGTAATAATCATAAGTCAAATCCATTGATGCATTGTCTTGCATTGCGAGATTAAGGAATGGAGCACGATCACGCTAACCAACGTAATTAAATAAAGCGAGAAAATATGAATTCGGTCGTCTGATTTAAAAATTTTTCCAGCCGGTAATACTTAAGAGAAAAATAATAGAACTAAAGATCATTTCTGCTCGTCTGCGCACAGTTATGATTCAAAACCAAAAATAAAAAAAATAAAAAATAAAAAGTAAAAATCTACTATAAAATAACCTGCGAGTTCCTCTTCTTCTCCCTTTTAAGGTAGTGAAAGACGGAAAAACTACTTTACTCTTCTGGTATCATTTATCTTCCTATGAAAAATTTTTAGTAGAATCCCGAATGCTCCAGTGGAAATCGAAAAAAAGTGACTCAACATTCTATGTGCTGACCTCAAGTTGATGTCTGACATGGACCTGTCTTGATTACTTTCGCGATCGATGCGTGACTTCTTTCCGGTTGCAACGGTTTGCCTTGTAATGCTGCCCTTGATGGGTGGTCGCGACGCCGTTTGCGGTCGTGACACCTCATTTGCTCATCGTTCCTTGATTGTTGATGTGACCTCGATTATGCGACATCATTATCTTCCTATTCTTAAACCACGAGGTTTGCGACGCCAGGTTTGAGTTTGCTACCACTTCTGTATTTATATGACTTCATGTGGTGACATTGATTCATGGTATAATCGTGTTGGTGGTCTTCATGCTTTGGATCTTTCAATTTTATGTCGCTGACCTCATGGTGATGTCGCGACATCATTTGCGTTTCATTTTCTTTCTTAGTTGCAACCTCAGTTCTACGTTGCAACGATTTCCTCACTCCACTATTTTCGGTGCGACCTCGATTTTATGTAAACATCAATTTCTTAATACTCGGCTTTCTTTAGGTGCGAGCCTTAATGGTGGTCGCGACATCATTTACTCGATCCTTGACTTGTGAGTCGCGAAGCTTAGTTCTGTGAAGTGCTTCTATTTGGCTACGAGGTTGCGACCTCCTTGAGCTTTCTATCTTTGGTTGCTGAATCTTCATGTTTGTGTCCGCGACATTAGAGAGATGATGTCATGACTGAATTGGAGCCTTTTATTTAAGCGGATTTCTGACCCCTTTCTTTTTTTAAAAACCTCTTGGTGGCCTCATAAACCAGTCCTTGTCGGCGACTTGAGTGGTGTGGGCATCACTTCTCTTCCCGAGTTGGTGTCGCGACCTCGAGGTGATGTCGCGACATGGTTTCTTCCGCAGTTATTTCCTTGATCGACCCACGTTTTCTTTATCGCGGCCTCCTTCTTCAAGTCCACGACTTCACTTATTCCGATTTTTCTATTTCTTCTACGGTTGCGATACGTTGATGTCGTGACTTGAAGGTGCTAACTGCGAGCATTCTGTCGCGACTTAACTCGATTGTGACCTCGTGATCTCTTTGGTACGATTTCTTAAATTTTGCTAAGATTTGAGTTTCTCTTTGTATTTTCTGCAAAAATGAAATTTGAGTTAATTATCACTTTGCAATTAAATCACATTTATCTCGTAACATACTCAGAAAAATGAATTAAAATCTAATGAGTTTTTGGACTCATCAAATTCCCCGAACTTAAAATTTTGCTTGTCCCCAGCGAGAAAAGAAAAAATTGTTTGTCCTCAAGCAAATAGATTTAGAAAAATTTTAAGGACATTTTCACGATTCATACTCTGATCTTTCTCTTTCCATACGATCTCTGGAGATTAAGAATGCAGCCATCATTTAAATTCGGTTTGATTCGAACAAGACATGGTATACTTCTATCACAAATTTCTTGATGAAGCAATGTATTTCGCGGTTTATTCAACAAATGCAATTACGTGTGTATTGTGCGGTCTTCAATCCTTTTCATCTTCATGTTGGATTTAGTTAATCTTAAAGGTTTTCTTGGATTGATTGTCAAAGTCCATGACATTTTCATATTGATACTCCGCTAATGTAGAGTAAATTCCAACCTTGAAAATCGATGAGGTCTTTTCGGGCTTGTAATGTTGGGCTTAGGTAATTGGGTAGATAATGAGAAAATTTAAGTGGTAAATCACCAGTTTCCATTTTCTCTACTTAATTGCCCTTGACTTTCACCTTTTCTTCTCTTGTGCTGGCGATTCTCCTCACTCTTGGCACAGTTCATCTTCATGTTGAACTTGAATTCTTTTTAGGGAATTTCAATTTCCACCTCTCTTTATTCGAGACCAGTTCTTTGCTTCTTGAACTCTTTTTGCTTTTGTTTCTAGGATTGGGAATAGTGCGATGTTTTGTCTTTATGAAACTATTACTCTTGGAGAACTTTGAATTGCTTAACTCCGTACCGATTGGCATTAGGGTACTAGGTGTTAAACACCCCTCTGACTTAATTGTTCAAGGAAATAGGCCACAAGACAAAGCTTTATTCCCTTTTCTTAACACCTTCTTTACTTCTTCATTGTAAAATTTGGAAATATTTTTCCCCCCGAACTTGTTTCTTCCTTTATAGTAAACTTTTTCTAAAGCCCCAGGCGGATAATTTGGGCTCTTTCTTTGCGGAGTTTAATGCAAAGAAGAGGGAATTTAGGTTTTAATTATTTGTTTCTATCGAGAAGAAATAAGGCTTGTTGGCTCAATCGAACTAGAGGAATATCTTAGCATATATTGAGGGTAGGCAGAAAGCTCAGTTGCCAAGGATGGCCTCTGTCGTTTCTTGTTAATTTGTTTCACCTAAGTTTCGCCTCGTCGTTAATCAAACAAGTTCTAGGACTATGGACTCGATCACGAATCGAGAGAAGATGTTCTAATTCACTGTGAGGATTTCATAAGTTTGTTAGTAAGTGTATTATTTCTTCAAGACTTGTATTTATTTACTATCTACTTATTATTTCATCTAGTATTTTGTTCCATCGTGATAACAAATTTTCCAATTTTTGCAAACTAAAGCCGAATTTAAGCAATGCGGGCAATATTCTAATTTCAGTTCTCATTCACGCCACGATTCTTCTGAAATTCTTGTTCTTAGGAAAGAATAAAGGAATTATTTATTTAGATTCATACACAAAAAAAGGCATTTATTTATTTATCATCTTCATGAAAATGACCTGGCTCAAAATTTAGTCTACTCATAAACAATCAATTTGTAAATCATCAAGAATTTTATTCAAATATCAAAACATTTAGATGTTAGCCTGTCCTTCCCTTCTGAAATAAGTATTAACTAAATTAGAGAAAAACTCTCTATTTCTTGATCTAAAATCCTATATCTTCCTTCTGAAGGTTGCGGCTCCTACTTCAAAATTTGGTTCCACAGGACAGGCTCCTCCGAGATTCGGTTATGAACAAGGTTGTCTGACAAATTGGGCCTTCTCCCTTTTTCTTTGGGCTTCTGGGTTGATGGGTTTTGATTGACACCTTCTTCCATTCCTTTCCCATCAACCACTCTCTTGATTACAGCGTTTTATGGAACAAAGAATGGAATTGGTTTGTTTAGAGCTCCATTCATTCCATAAGCTTCTGTGTTTACAACCTTAGACTCTTTTTTCTCTCATTCTTCCTTTTCTCCATTCTCTTTGTTAATTTTCTTCCCTACATCCTTTTATAGTAGTTTGTCTCTTAGGAATACAGGCCCCATTTATTCTTTCTTTAAATTTTCGATGAATGAATTGAATGAGATTTCGAATTCTTTGCTCCCTTGATATTTCCTACAGAGGTTTTGAAATTTAATTTGAGAATATTGATCGTTTTCTTGAAGTTAATTAAAAATTCCCTGTTTATTCTCCTCGGAAGCCAAAGCGTATATGATCAGAGTTCAAGTAAGATGATGGTTATGTTTAACGTAATATTTATTTCAAAATTCTGAATGAATGATGCGGGCGAAAGGTTGGGATGAATTGTAGTATAATGGAATTTGAAGTGGGTATAGATGCGGGTTAAGCGTGTGAGCGGCGATATGGGATCGCGGCAGTAGAAAATGTTGAGCCTCCTAAATTAATGAATTTTGTGATTTAATTTCTCATTCGCGAGAAGCTAAGCTGAGAGGGTTTTCAAATCCACGCATTGAATTTTGGACTAATACGAGTCATGACTAAAATTTTTGTTGTGACTGAAATGTCAGTCACGGCAAGGGGGATTTTGGTGTTGCAACATAATCATTCTTTTCCTTCTTTATTTATTCGTGACCTGTTTTCCATTATTTTGACTCTTTTCCACTTTTTATTTTTTCTCATCCAACATTCTTAGTTTGCTTTGGATTAATATTGCGACTAAAACATAAACACTCAAATTCCACGGCAA